>OY288254.1:48995439-49595439 GCA_958450325.1 Agrostemma githago | reverse complement strand
AAGCAATCGTGCAAAAAAGTACCAATCTAGATAAAGATGCAGGGTTTGGATGTAAAATTCTGGGGTGTATCGAGTCTCACCAAGATTACTGAGCTAATCGAAAAATTTATTAAGTGTGATGAGATAACAAGCCACAGAACTTTTCTGAGCTATGCTAAAATTTTGGTGGAAGTGGAATTTAATCAAGAATTTCCGAAAGAAATTTTTTTCTTGATGAGAAAGGAGTTGAACAGAGAGTGCAGATTTTATATGAATGGACACCAGTGGAGTGTCTGAAGTGCAAAGGGATAGGACATTTAAAGGAGGTGTGAAGGAAAGGGAATGTCAAACCTAAGCCAGTCATGAAACCTCGGGAAAACTTGAAAGTTTGGAAGCCAAAAGCAACTAGTGTTAAGTCACCAGAGGTTTTGATGGTTGATCAGACGGGTATGGTTACTCCAGTGATTAATCCTCAAGAGATACCTTCACCGCAGATAGTGAGGGTCAGAACAGAAGGAGAGGGACAGAAGAGATTTGATCCAGGGGGTTTGTCATTTTTGCAAGCTCTCCTTAGTTCTAGTAAGGGCAAGAGTGGAGGAAGGGAGAATTTACCTCCTGATCATGGATAATTTGGGTTTTTGGAATGTTCGGGGGCTAAATAGTCTAACTAAACAGAAGGATTTAAAATGGTTCCTTCATAAGAATAAGGTTGGATTATTTAGTCTCTTAGAGACTAGATTTGCTAGTAGTAATTGGTTGAAGGTTAAGAATAATTTTTGTAATGATTGGGCTATTAGCACTAATAATACCTATCATAAAGGGGGGAGAGTTTGGCTTCTATGGCAGCCTATTAGATATGATGTTACTGTTTTGGATGCTACTGCTCAGACTGTCTTTGTGGAAGTGTATGATAAGGGGAGGAAACTCAAATTTTAGTTAACGGTAGTCTATGGTTTTAATAAGCCGGCAGAGAGGAATAGGCTATGGGGTATTATTAAGAATTACAAGAATGCAGTTAAAGGCCCCTGGATCATTTGGGGGGATTTCAACAACATCCTTCATCAAGGAGAGAGAATTGAGGCGCCTACTACTTGGGCTGAGTTAAGAAGGTTTCAACATTGTGTGCATGAGTGTGATCTTATTGAATTACAAGCATCTGGGTCGTTCTTTACGTGGAATAACAAACATGAAGAGGGGACGAGGGTGTTTAGTAAAATTGATCGAGTCCTTCATAATGAGGAATGGTTGGAGGTGTTTCCTGATACTGGAGGACGTTTCCTTCCTGAAGGACTGTATGACCATTGTCCGTGTATCATACAGTTGGAGATGGAAAGAGTTACTCTCAAACCAAGATTTCGATATTATAACATGTGGTCTATGGATGACAGTTTTAAGAGTGTTGTTGAGTATGTTTGGGGAATGAGAATTGATGGCAATCCTATGTTCAGATTAGTTCAAAAACTTAAATTGGCTAAACCTGAATTTAGGAAACTGAATAGGGCTAATTTTTCTGAGGTTGAAAAATCATGTCAAGTTGCTAAGGTGCTGCTGGAGGAACTTCAGGAAAAATTGCAAGGAGACCCTTTGAATGGGGAGTTAAGTAAGAAAGAGAGGAGTATGGCTCATGAAGTTTGTAAACTTGGAAAAGCAGCTCATTCTTATTTACAACAAAAGGCCAAGGCGCATTGGGTCGAGGAAGGTGATGAAAACACAGCCTACTTCCACTATTGCAGTCAGTTCTTCAAGGATGCTTGGTGCATTGTTGGTCCAAGCGTGATAGAGGCAGTACAAAATTTTTGGAGAAGCGGGAAGATGTTAAAGCAATTAAATCATACTATCATTACCCTGATTCCTAAAGTTACTATGCTTGAGAATGTAACGCAATTTCGCCCAATCTCCTGCTGTAACACAGTATATAAGTGCATTACGAAGATCCTATGTCAGAGAATGGGCAAAATTCTACCTGACATCATTAGTCAAAATCAAAGTGGCTTTATCCAAGGTACAGAAATTGTGGAGAACATTTTAATTTGTCAAGATTTGGTTAGACTATATGGTAGGAAATCATGTTCACCTAGATGTCTAATGAAGATTGATATGAGAAAGGCTTACGATTCAGTGGAATGGCCTTTTGTTAAGGATATGTTGGAAGCTTTGAATTTTCCTAAGGAGTTTATTAAGTTGGTGATGGAGTGTGTTACTACACCAAGCTTTTCACTTATGATTAATGGGGGTATGTTTGGGTATTTTAAGGGAAAGAGGGGCCTTCGACAAGGGGATCCTCTGTCTCCTTTACTCTTTGCAATATGTATGGAGTATTTATCCAGAATTCTTCATGAAGTTCAATCTTATCAAGGTTTTAAATATCACTCTTTATGCAAGCAGTTGAAGATTGCGCACCTTTGCTTTGCCGACGACTTACTCCTGTTTTCTTATGGGAATAAGGACACAGTGACAGTTCTGATGAGGGCTTTCAAGACTTTTTCTGAAGCTTCTGGGTTGGAAATGAATAGAGACAAATCTGAAATCTATATGAATGGTGTTAAGGAGGTGAATGAGATCCTGCAGATCACTGGTATGTCGAGAGGTACTTTGCCCTTCCGATACTTAGGCATACCTATCTCTTTTAAAAAGTTGGGTGTCCTTGATTGTGCAGTGTTAAGTGAGAAGATTGTCGATCATATTAGAGCCTTAGGGTCAAGGCATCTGTCCTATGGAGGCGGGCTTACACTTGTGAGGGCTGTCCCACAAAATTTGCATATGTATCGGGCTAGAGTTTTTATTCTCCCTAAATCTGTGATTAAGAAAGTGGAGGATATTTGTAGGAACTTCTTATGGAAAGGTCACTATAATTACATCGCTGCTCCTTTAATTGGGTGGCAACAGAGTTGTACGACTATACAAAGAGGTGGATTGGGTATTAAGGATGCTTATGCTTGGAATATGGCTACAATAGCCAAATACATATGGTGGATAGCAGCAAAGAAGGATCATTTGTGGGTAAGATGGATACATAGTAACTTTTTAAAAAGAGGAGATTGGCAATCAATGATATCTAAAACTACATCTAGTTGGTCTTGGAAGAGAATCGGCAAGATTTATGAAATGTTCAAGCATGGGTTTGTGGCGGATGGATGGAAACAGGCTGGTAATGGTTACACTGTGCAACAGGGATACGAGTGGTTGAGGGAAGAGAAACAAAAGGTGGATTGGAGTGGTATGGTGTGGCATAAGTTGGTGTTATCGAAGCACGCGTTTATTGGGTGGATAATGATGCATAAGCGGCTTCAAACAAATGATAGATTGGCAAAATGGGGACTCAAAATCAGGGAGGAATGTTGGCTATGTGGATCGGTGAAGGAGACGCATGAGCATATTTTCTTTTCCTGTCCATATAGCAAGCAATGCTTGGTCATTTTGGCTGAATGGCTGCGAGTTAACATCCCTGAAAAGGATGTGGTGAGCTGCTGGCATACGGAATACTTCGAGAATGCTGGTCATAGGAGGTTGGTTGGTTGTAGTATTATTGCGATTATTTACCATTTATGGAGGGCAAGGAATGTCGGTAAGCACGAGAACTGGTTACCCAGACCGGAGTGGATTATACGATCGATTCAAGGAGAGCTAAGGATAAGACATAGATTCTTGTTAACTCAAGGAAAATTGATGCAAGTTATGAAATTTATGTAATGTTGTCAATTATGTTTGGATCTCAAGTTGGTCTGTATCATGCTAAATTGGCAGTAGGGAATTCTGTAATTCTTCCGACTATATTAATACAAAGCTTACATTTTCCCCAAAAAAAAAGGAGTAGAGGAATTGATGTAAGTAATCAAGCAATTGATGTAGGGTGCTCTAGATACCTTTATCTAGTAGTGGTTATATTTTGTAAGAAACTAGTCTTATAATTAATAAAAGTCATACTATTCTTGCCAAGAAAAAAATAATAATAATAATAACAACAACTACAACAACAACAACAATAACGACGACGATGACAACAACAACAACAACAATAACAATAACAATAATAACAAGGTGTAGACACCCACATTTTGACCGCCAGGTGTCTATAGAAGTTTCTGACAAACACCCGATGATGATCAGACGCAAACGTGCTTTAATATATTCGGAAACGGGCTCAAAATCATTGGCATTTGGCTTGGGCTTTTTACGGAGTACAAATCTCACAAACCAACCTCAAAATCAGGCCCAGTGGGTCGTTTCGAGTCAAATAAGACTAATTTGGGTCAAATCCGGCACCACGGGCAAAACCATTTTTTAGCGACCGAGTCAAAACCCAGTCAAAGATATTCTCGAAACGCACGGACCAGCCGTGACACCTCACACGTCCGTTTTGGACTCCAACACTACACAAAAATCAGCTACGCAAAATATTAAACAAATCCGTTTAAGGATAGAATTCGATCTCAAGTAGGAATTCTATCCGAGTACCGAGTCAAACACTCGACCAAGCGTAGGACACTCGGCCGAGCAGGCTGTTTTCAGCCGGTTTCCTTGCTTCCTCACCAAGCAAACGAAATTCTTGCGCTTCTCAACTTCTTACATTTCCTATCCTAAGCGGTAGTTCTAACCCAAACACTTCTCTTAGCCGAGGTCGGGAATTTTCCTATAAATAGGCCCCTTGCACACAACACTATAGAATCAATTACAATATCAACTTTTCACAAATAAACATAAACTCCTTACACTTAGCATCGAGAAAAACCGATAGTACATCCAAAACCCGAAGGAACCGTCCCCGATACCCGTCACCCTTCACGTCCCAAACCAAAGCCACCACAACTCACCAACATTAACCCGACGCTCCCGTGCCTTAGCCACATTCCGACGAGCCCCGATTCGAGTTAACAAAAGCATGTAGGTTGAGGGTGTAATCAAACCCGTATCCTCTTTTCTCTCTTCTCCCTCTCGTTTTTTTTCTCTCGTCGTCCGTCGCTTTTTCTTACGGGTCGTCGATCGTCATTTTTTGTTATGGGTCGTTCGTCGCTTTTTATTATTTCTAATATCGATATTACTAAAACTATTTTCATATAACAAACATTCTTAAAAATACGATATCTATTCTATAATCGAATATCGTATTAAAAAGAATTAAATTAAATCTCGTTGATGCTGAAAAATCGTTACATCTTTTTTTTACAAAATACGACGATTTTAACGCGGAGAGAATTAACATTCTTTTCTTTTCGTTCAATTTCTTTTCCAAACAATTTTATTTACATCTTCTTCTAAAACTATTCTGAATGTTTGATATCGATTACATGATCGAATATCGAATATAACGAATATGGAAAATATTAAGTCGGGTGCAAATTATGCAATATTCGCACGTGATTAAAATCATCGATTTTTCCAAAAAATCAATTTCGAAAACAGGCCGGGACGCGAGTCGCGCGCGTCCCGGGCGAGCAGCCTGCTCGGGTGAGTCGCGCGGCTGGCTGGAACGCGACACGTTTTTTTGCTTTTTATTATTTTTTCGAACATCATTTTTTAGACAAAACAGCGTCTTTTTAGCAATATTTCAGATTTCGACAAATATTTTCTCGAACTCGGTCAAACACGTTTCAAAATCATGCATATCATCGTATTCGTTTATTTAATCGTTACTAACTTCTTTGTTCGTGTTTGCAGCGATTTATTTTTTTCGTTCGTTTTATTATACTAAAACGAATTCCGCATGCTAAAACAACTTTGACGTTAATTTTAGTTACATTAAACCGACTTAGCAACCCATTCAATTTCTCGCATGTTTAGGGAAAACAATGTTTGCATATCATTCATCGTATTACTAACGCGCGTATTCAAAAATCATTCGATATCTTAGTAGAGGCCGCTAATGTGCGGGCGGGGTTGGGTGTTCTTTGTGAAATTCCCAACACGTACCCTCACCCCTTACTCAGAACCTCGGTTTCCGGATGTCCGAAACCATTGGCAACGAGAGTCATTCAATACACGGTATCCGATAATGTCGGTATCGGTATCAAATGCAAAGGGACGAACCCAATAAACTCTCACATCGAAAATGGGCCGTATTTTGTACACGGCCCACTACGACATAGAGTTGGTTCGAACGGGCCCGAACTCCCACAAAGTTCGGTGGCGAATCCAACTTCGATTTAAATTTCAATTCGATTCATTCTCATATGGAGATTCATTCGCCTCCCCAAACCCGCGTGTGACCGCTTCGGGGTGGACCTATGTCATGTCCACAATTTGGCGACTCCGCTGGGGATTAACTGATGTGTGACTTACCATCGGCATCCTCTGGTGAGACTCGAATAGAAATCATTTGACTAGTACAATACGCGTTTTAGTTTTACGGTTCATGCATAACCCCATATTTCCTGGGCCGGTAATGGTGACCGACGTCCCATTATACTATTGATGTAGTCCAAATTGGATATGTCAAAGGTCTCCATTAGCCGATTCGTATGGGTTTTACGGCATGTTCTAATCTCAACTCGACTTAAGAAGTCTGCCCCGATTCTCGATAGGCTGTGTACACTGGTATAGACCCTTACAGACTGACCGAGACATAGAATTAGAGCATACATGGTGTCGTTATAATGTTTCCATGACTACGTGCTACCTGATTTACAAGTCGTCTTTCAAAAAACCGTCATTTTCAAAAAATTGCATCCTTTTCAAAATATCCAATTTTCAAAACCCGGGACATATACCGAATTTAGGATCCACGATTTTACTCAAAATAGCCTATTTTTAGCCGGTATTATGCCCATTTCAAAACTCGAAAATATTTTCGAACTTTCAAAACCGTCCCCCCGGTCCGCCTTTCCGTTTTCTTTCTCGAAAAAAGGGCCGGTTCTACCTGATTCTTTCGGGCTTTTCAAAAAATCAATTTTGCAAACTTCCTTTTCTTAGGGCTTCCCGTATTTAACAGTGTCGGGTCGGGTCGTGTCTTAAGTCGTCAGGTCTCCTAGTGTCGAAACTCCGTCGATCTTATATCAGGGATTTCCTATCTATCCCAGTCAGCCTTATTAGACTAAGGCAAGGCCCACCTACGTAGGACATACTCCTACAAAGGTTTGCCCGTTTACACAAATCGAGTCCAAAGTCTGGGGAATGTCTCACGTGGACCTCCTTTCGAACAGGGCCCAGCCCACACAGCTGGATCCTAAAAGAGGCCCACCTTTTCAGTGGTCAGCCGTCTAAGTGTCCTTTCCGAGTCATTTCCTTCCTAGTTTCCTTTCTTCCCTTGCTCGGGATGTACTTTTGTTCTAGGATTTGAGTTAGTTGCTGATTACGCGGTATTCTTACAAACAGGCCCCCTTCACCCGAACCATGTCGAAAGAAGCCATTGACGAACTGACCGCTTCGTTGGCTAAGCTTCAAGACCAATTGACGAAAATGAGGGAGGACCAGATCGCTATCCTCACCCGGGTAAGCGCCGGGGAACAGGGAACTCCTAACAGTGGAGTTGATGATGATAGGCCGTTAGCTGAACTGGCCACCGCGGTCCACAAACTGCAAGAATAGGTCCACACGTCCACCAGCAACACCATCCATACGGAGAACGCTCGGACTTATT
Organism: Agrostemma githago; assembly: GCA_958450325.1. NCBI lineage: Eukaryota > Viridiplantae > Streptophyta > Magnoliopsida > Caryophyllales > Caryophyllaceae > Agrostemma > Agrostemma githago. The sequence continues at coordinate 49,587,887 of OY288254.1, read as the reverse complement.
CGCCCCTAACTGATGAATTGCCCGCTAATCTCAACTTGAAGGGCCTACCCATGTTCGATGGGACTGAAGACCCGGTACTCCATATCCGGGCCTTTAAGGAGTTTAAGGCAGTTAAGGGTGTCAAATCGACCATGTTCAAGCATCTCTTTGCTTCATCCTTGGACAAGCACCCGAGAGCCTGGTACTACAGGCTTGATTCCAAGAAGTACAAAACTTGGGACGATGTCGCAACGGAGTTCGCCCGAAAATATGCGGACAACACTGAGATCCAGACTACCATGCGTACTCTGGAGGTCATGGCCCAAGAGCCTAAGGAGGGTTTCACAAAATACCTTCAAAGGTGGAGGGCAGAAAGTGTCAAGCTGGTGGACAAGCCCAGAGAAAAGGTGCTAGTGGAGGCCTTTGTGAAAAATCTCCTCCCATATTACCGAATCCATCTCCGGTACGCCATCATACCCAATTTCGCCACCTTGACCGGAATGGGTACCAGAATCGAAGACGATTTGAGGTTAGAGAGCCTTACTAAGGCCTCTACAAAGGGATATCAAGGAGCCAGTTCGTCTTCCGGCAAGCCCGCAACTACAACTACGGCCCGAAGCATCTTTGACGAGGTCAATCTTCTGGAAACCTCGACAAAAAAGAATACTCCATCCCGAGTGTTCACCGACATAGGGACTACTTATGATAACGCCTTACAAAGGCTATCTTCTAAGGGCCTGATCCAGCCGATAGGCCCGATGCCGGAAGTTCCCGTCGAAAAACGGTCCAAAAGCTAAAACGTCCAAGCCTATTGCCACTATCACTGGGGCAACGGGCACGACACTGAAAAAATGCTGGAAGTTAAAGCATCTCATTCAAGATCTGATCGAGAGTGGGAAGATACCACTACCCAGTGATAAGCCGAGTAACAAAAATAATCCTCTTGCTATTCACGCCATTTTTACTGGAGAAGTAGTCGACTGTACTCATCTCATTTCCCCTTTCATCCCCCAAATCAACGGGATATGGAATGACGATGAAGATGACGTTTACCTGGTTAAGGGGGAAGCTGTCCCCATCACCGTCGAAGAAATCCGGAAGGCCAGAACCAAGGCCCTGGCCGGCACACACGTCATCACGGCCGGACCTTCAGCCCCAGGATCCGTCACTGAACCTGCCAGGACGGAATCTACACCTGAAGAACCAAACGCTGACACGGTCCTAGTCAAACAGCTAAGGAGGGTCCGAACCGATCTAACTATATGGCAGCTTTTGGTTAGTTCTCAAGACCATCGGGCAGCACTTACTAAGGCTCTCAATGAGATCAAGGTTGACTCACTGGTTACCCCCACCGAAATGGTAGCCACTATTTTGCCTCACCTTAAAGGCAAGTCCAAGGGAGAAGGCCCACTTATCACCTTCTCCGAGTCCGACCTTCCACCGTTTCAGGCCGCCCATAACTTGGCCCTATATATCACGGTGATATGCCGAGGCAAGTATCTACCCATGACCCTAATTGATGACGGGTCGGCTGTAAATGTCCTTCCCTTGAGGACTACAAAGGCTCTCGGCATTACCGAGACTGACTACCTTCCTACTGCACAAACCATCCAGGCTTTCGATGGAAGCCCAAAATCAGTAGCTGGGGCCGTTAAACTAACCATCATAACGGGCCCGATCGAGAGGGAGCTCGAATTCCAAGTGATCGATGTCACCTCATCCTTCAATCTGCTACTTGGAAGGCCCTGGATCCACGCGGTCAAAGCCGTGTCCTCCACTCTCCACAGAAAGGTCAAGCTACCTTTACAAGACGGGGTCATCACTCACGAAGCTACTCCCATAGCCGTGTCAAGCTGCAACACGGCAGGCTCAATCGACCTGCGAGGTTTCAATTTCGTCGGGAGGATCATGAAGAGTATCTTTTTCAGCCCTACTTCACTACTAGCATCGACATGATGCTGCAAAACTTGGGCTACCTACCGGGAGCTACCTCAAGGCCCAATCTCCTAGCGGGCAAGATCATCGAGGTCCTAAACGACGGAGAGTCTCGATTCGAGCTGGGCTACACCATGACCCAGGGAGCCCAGGACCGGATAAACGCAATCAAGTTTGTCACTCCCGTGTTCGGAGCTATTCAAGTGGGCCTCTATCAGCCCACCATCTCATATCCCGAGACCAAATTGGCTCGGGAATGCAATTTCATCCCGGATGATATCTTTGCTCTCATCCAGGCCGAGTCAAAGGAGGATTCAAGCCATGCTGAGCCCATGCTGGGGCTCTTGTTCGGGGAAAATAAGATCGTCCCAACTCCTAAGGAGGAATTAGTAAACCTGATCCTCCACAGCAGCAAGTTCGATCCGACCAAGCTGATCTCTGAAGTCGGTGCTAATACCGGAAAAAGAGCTTGGAGGAAGATGATCAAGTGGACCGACAACGAGGGTCGAGTCTACAAGCTCACTACTGGTGAAGGGGACATGCAGGACACTGAGTCCGAATCCGAGTCTGAGGCAGAGTCAGAGTCGGAGTCGGAGTCCAAGTCTAGAGGGTCCAGTACTAGAGTCGAGTCTGTAACCCCCCTTCCTTTAGTCACACCTATGGGAGTCTCAGAGTCTGTCCCGATAGCACTCCCGATCCCGCCTCTGACCAACGATCAGATGGCTGCTCTCTTTGAGCTATTTTCAAAATTTTCTATCAATAATAACGATAACCGTTCTGCTTACGACTTGTCTTATTTTCAAAACATTTTCAAAAATTTTACTTGCAATGACATTGATAAACCCGACAAACAGGTACCACTACCTCCGCATCTAGTCGAGCAACTCGAACAAAGGGAATCCCGAGATCCTGTAATTGAGGAAACTGACTTCATCAATGTAGGAACCTCTTTAGAGCCTCAGATTCTTAAGTTGGGTTTATCCTTAGATCCCGAGGAGAAGCAACAATTCACAGATCTCCCCCATGAATTCAAAGACGTCTTCGCATGGTCCTACAAGGACATGCCGGGAATAGACCGGGAGATAGCCGAACACCGTATACCCATTAAAGACGGGTGTAAGCCGGTAAAGCAAAAACTCCGAAGAATGAGGCCCGAATGGTCTCTCAAAGTCAAAGAAGAAGTCAACAAGCAATTCAAAGCGGGCTTTATTCAAGTGTCTGAATATCCAGACTGGGTCGCAAATATCGTACCAGTACCCAAGAAAGACGGAAAAGTACGAGTTTGTGTAGATTTCCGGGACCTTAATAAGGCCAGCCCGAAAGACAATTTCCCGTTGCCACACATCGATTTACTGATGGACAACACGGTCGATCATGCCCTTCTATCATTCATGGACGGGTATGCCGGGTACAATCAAATCAAAATGGCGGAAGAAGACATGAGTAAGACCACCTTCATTACACCTTGGGGTACTTACTGTTACACCGTTATGCCATTTAGGCTTATCAATACCGGGGCCACTTATCAACGGACCGCCACTACCTTATTGCATGACATGATGCATAAGGAAGTAGAAGTTTATGTGGACGACATGATCGTTAAGTCCAAGGATCGAAACGGGCATATTTCGGCCCTCAGAAAGTTTTTCACCCGACTACGCAAGTACAACATGAGACTAAACCCTAAAAAATGCAGTTTCGGGGTAACATCGGGCAAGTTACTGGGCCATATCGTCAGCCAACGCGGCATCGAGGTTGACCCGGCCAAAATTAAGGCCATTACCGAGATGCGGCCGCCTAAAACCGAAAAGGAGATTAGGGGGTTTCTCGGTAAAGACCAATATATCAGCCGTTTTATTTCGAAACTAACCATGGTATGTGAGCCCATTTTCAAGAAGCTGAAGATAGGGGAACTGGTACTGTGGGACGACAAATGTTAAGCAGCTTTCGATAAAATCAAAGATATTCTGTCTGCACCACCGGTATTAATGCCACGTCAACACGGTCTGCCTTTGTTGTTATACCTAACAACGACCGAGACAGCCATGGGGGCTATGCTGGCCCAGACAGTCGATTCGGAAGAACGGGCTATTTACTACACCAGTAAAAAGTTCCTAGAATACGAGTGTAAATATACAATGCTCGAAAAGACGTGCCTAGCTTTAGTTTGGGCCACTAAAAAGCTCCGACACTATATGCTTAGCCACGAAGTACACGTACTATCTAGAATGGATCCAATCAAGTATCTGTTCGAGAAGCCCATCCTCAATGGCAGGATATCTAGATGGACTTTAATGCTAGCTGAGTTCGACCTCAAGTTCGTGCCATTAAAAAGCCATCAAAGGCCGGGTAGTAACCGAGTTCCTTGCCGATAGTCCGGTATCTGAAGAGGGACATACCGATACTTGGGCCTTCCCAGATGAAGATATATTCCATAGTGACACCGAAACATGGGATCTATATTTTGACGGGGCGTCCAACTTTCGAGGATTTAGGGTCAGAATCCTCCTAATCTCACCGCAAGGAGAACACACCCCGTTATCCATTAAGTTGGACTTTGACGTGACTAACAACGCAGCCGAATATGAAGCATGCATTCACGGGTTGCAAGCCGCCGCTGATTTAGGAGTAATAAACCTCCGGGTCCACGGTGACTCGTCTTTAGTTATCAATCAAGCTCTTCAAAAATGGAAAACTCGGAACGCCAATCTCGTAGCTTACCAAGCGCGAGTAAGGGTTCTCGAGAAGCAATTTCAAAAGGTAAAATACATCTATCTACCTCGGGAAGAAAACCAGTTTGCACATGCGCTATCCAAATTAGCATCTTTACTAAATATCCCGTAACACCTAACCAGCATGCCGATTTGTGTCGAGAGACGGTCCGAGCCGGCATATATCAACGCTATCCAAGACATCGAAATAACTGATCCAGAACCTTGGTACCAGGCTGTTCTGACCTACTTAACGTCGGGAGAATATCCTCCGGGATCTGAAAACCGGGCCAAGAAAGCCCTACGAAGGTGGGCCACTCAGTTCATCCGCACGGACGATGGGCATTTATATAAAAAGACGGCACAGGGGGTTTTGCTCCTATGCACTGACAAAACGCGAGCCGAAAAGGTCATGGCCGAGGTACACGACGGCGAAAACGGTCCGCATATGAACGCCCATATGCTAGCTCGAAAAATCGCGAGACTCGGATACTATTGGAATAGCATGGAAACCGACTGCCAGTTATATGTCAAACACTGTCATAACCGTCAGATTTTCGCAAACGTCCAGCATATGCCGTCATCCCTGTTATATACTATGACATCACCATGGCCATTCTCGACATGGGGAATTGATATAATCGGGAAGGTGAACCCTTCCGGAACGGGGGGTCATTGTTTCATTCTAGTGGCTATTGACTATTTTACTAAATGGGTCGAAGCCGAGTCGTATCGTGTCTTGAACGCCAAGCACTTGGCCAAATTTATCCAAGATAAAATCATATGCCGATACGGGATCCCGCACGAATTCATTAGTGATCACGGGACCCATTTCCAAGCTGAAACCGCTACTTTGCGGGAAAAATATAAAATTCAAAGGCATACATCTTCGCCTTCCCGTCCCCAAACAAATGGAGCGGTAGAGGCAGCCAATAAAACGATTGTCACCATACTTAAAAAGATGGCTGAGAATTACCGGGACTGGCCTGACAAAATCCCTTTTGCCTTATGGGGGTACCGGACATCAATCCGCACCGCAACCGGAGCAACTCCATATTATCTGACATATGGGATGGAGGCGGTCCAACCAGTCGAGCTTGAGGTACCATCCCTGAGGATTCTACTCAAAAGTCAGGTACCTGAAGCAGATTGGGTCCAAGCCCGATACGATTCGTTGATTCTCTTGGACGAACGACGATCCCGAGCCCTCAACAATATCCAGATATACCAAAAAAGGATACAACGGGCTTTCAACAAAAGGGTTAGGCCTAGAAATATCAAAGAAGGGGATCTAGTCCTAAAATCTGTCCGGGCTTTGCTACTAGTTGATCCAAGGGGAAAATTCAAACCCAACTGGGCCGGACCGTATCTAGTAAAGAAGGTTTTATCAGGAGGAGCAGTAATGCTGAAAAACTTGGACGGGAATGAATTCGTCAACCCAACCAACTTGGACCAGCTGAAACGATACTACCCTTAAACCTTATCTCAATGTCATTTGCTAAAAGTTTACAAAAATTTGTCTTTTTATAAATTTTCAAAAATTAAGCAAGTCAATAAGTTAGGTTTACTTATCCTACTGTCGCACATCTCGAACTAATAGTCTTGATGTATTTCGAAAAATTGCAAAAAAAAAAAAGTCTGAACTACGGTTGGTTTGATTCCATTAATCGTGGATACATAGGCAACCCCTCAAAAGGGTACAACCACTGCAATAACGAAATGACGGGAACGGTTTTTCACTAATATGTCTTTTATTATTATTCAAAAAAAATGCCTCACGCAAAAAAAAAACAACAAAAAAAACACACCACAAAAATAATAGTAGTACTTAAATAATAAAATTTAGGAGACTACTGCTCGTACATTTTCCGCTTCCCTTTGTCTTTTGGGTCGCGCGGAGCCCGAGGTCGACGGGGCGGGGGCGAACGTTCCCATATCACTAAGGGAACCTCTTTAACTCGAACCCGTTTCCTCGACAACGGATCTTCTGCTATCGTCACTGGCCCAAGTCGAGCCCGTACATGTATGGAAGTCTGTCTCGAGGACCAAGTCGGTCCTTACCCGCCAGTCTTGGGCTGAGTCTTCTTTCCAGGTCCGTCTGGGGGCTCACTTTCCCCCGTGCACCTTTAGTACTGGACCCTTCAGTCTGAGTCCTAGTCTTCCATCTTTGGCCTGACATCAGACGAACCATGGTAGCCGGGGTGTCGCCGTCATCAAAGAAGCCTCGATTATCTTTAGTTTGTTCTCGGCGCAGCAAGTCAAAGGCTTCGTCGGTCTTCAAAGCAGCACGGGCTTTAGCAGAATCTGCTTTTGTCCACCTCACATAAGAATTCGATACCCAGATCGAATGAAGAGTCTTAGAAACGGGCCAAGTATCCCGGGTATACCACCTTTGCATCCAGGTGTCGCACATTACGTCCGTCAGCTGGGTAGATTCACTCACCACCGCCTCGATTTCGGGGATTCTTTGGGCCCGACCATATTGCCTAAGTATGCGATCAGGGTAAAGATAGATTGTTTGCCTAAAGGATAGGATCAATTGATATCGGGCCCTATCCCTCGATTCCAAGCCGGTCCAGACATAAATAGGCCACCAGGGTACGATCCAGCGAATCAATGGGCCTCCATGGAAAGACAGCAACTCGTCCTAGTATTTTTTAGTGTTGAGACGAGAAAATTCAACAGTCCGTCTCCTCGTCATCACTTGATTCGGACGATATCGGCTTACGTCAAGGGGAGGATCCAGGATCGATAGCCTCTCGAATAGCCAAAGCTGAAAAATCAAAAAAAATCAAAAAAAGTCAAAATCGCGAAAAGTCAAAATCGCGAAAAAAAAATCGCAAAAGTCGAGAAAAAAGGGAAAATCAAAGAAAACCGCGAGAAAATCGAAAAAATGGAAAAATCGGAAATTGCGAAAAAATCAAAATTGCAAAAATCGGGAAAAGTCAAGGCACCTATAGAAGACGGGTACTTCCAGTCAACTAGATCGACGAATCCCTTTTACGATTATCCAAACCCTGGATAATTTCTCATGTGATCAGCCAAGCCGGGCTGTGCTCCGTCTCCATTAAATCAACCAATGTGAAGAGTCGGACATGGCCCATACAAGACAAAAGATCCATATGGCCTTCGAAAGCATAAACATGGAGCATACAAAAAGCAAAGGCCCTACAGCTGTGAACCGGCCTGACCCGGACGTCGTGTGGATTCATGAATTTTTCGGCCAAATCAATCAGGGAAACTGTATCTCCTTCCAGCATGTGAGATACCTCCATATGGGAAAGCCCTAAAAATTCCCGTAATTTCCTCCTCGGGTCATGAACTGAGAACGGGATAGCAGGGCGAAGTATGGGATTCCACCCTCCTACGGCAGCAATTTCTTCGGGAATAGGGCAGATTTCGCCTCGAGGAAAGCCAAAAACATGATAAGTATCATCCCAATAGGACAAGCAAGCATCCAAAAAGTGACGGTCTACTTGCATCTGGCGGATCGTGAATAACTGGGTGACACCATTCTGGTTCAGGTTAACTTTATCCGCGTCTCTGAATTATTGGGACCAATCTTGCAGCATTCCAACTAATCGGTCGATTCCCATAATGAATTTCTAAAAAAGGAGAATAAGTTTCTCAGGGCTTGTTTTTCTTTGAAGGAAGAAAGGGAATTTTATTCCCCAGCACGAGTCATTTCTCCTACAAATGCAAAACTTTGCATAAATCATGTACGGGACGACTCAAGCAAGACCGTATAACTAACTCCCCAGCGGCATTTAGCGGGATGGGCCCACATATATAGGCGCACCCAAGAATTATACGACAAGTCCGATTCCCCACGGACTTATCATCATCAGCTCAGGTATGATTTCCAACTTATGGCTGGCGAGCCCTTTTACGCAAGTCTACTGGACTATAAGCGACCCGACCGGAAGCTGCCAGGTTTTAATCTTTGATTGATCTGGTAGCTACTCTGACTTTCGCCCTGTCCAAGCCTCAGTCAGAGTGGGGGCTGTGTAGACACCCACATTTTGACCGCCAGGTGTCTATAGAAGTTTCCGACAAACACCCGATGATGATCGGACGCAAACGTGCTTTAATATATTCGGAAACGGGCTCAAAATCATTGGCATTTGGCTTGGACTTTTTATGGAGTACAAATCTCACAAACTAACCTCAAAATCAGGCCCAGTGGGTCGTTTCGAGTCAAATAAGACTAATTTGGGTCAAATCCGGCACCACGGGCAAAACCGTCTTTTAGCGACCGAGTCAAAACCCGGTCAAAAATATTCTCGAAACGCACGGACCAGCCGTGACACCTCACACGTCCGGTTTGGACTCCAACACTACACAAAAATCAGCAACGCAAAATTTTAAACAAATCCGTTTAAGGATAAAATTCGATCTCAAGTAGGAATTCTATCCGAGTACCGAGTCAAACACTCGACCAAGCGTAGGACACTCGGCCGAGCAGGCTGTTTTCAGCCGGTTTCCTTGCTTCCTCACCAAGCAAACAAAATTCTCGCGCTTCTCAACTTCTTACATTTCCTATCCTAAGCGGTAGTTCTAGCCGAGGTCGGGAATTTTACTATAAATAGGCCCCTCGCACACAACACTATAGAATCAATTACAATATCAACTTTTCACAAATAAACATAAACTCCTTACACTTAGCATCGAGAAAAACCGATAGTACATCCAAAACCGAAGGAACCGGCCCCGATACCCGTCACCCTTCACGTCCAAAACCAAAGCCACCACAACTCACCAACATTAACCCGACGCTCCCGTGCCTTAGCCACATTCCGACGAGCCCCGATTCGAGTTAACAAAAGCATGTAGGTTGAGGGTGTAATCAAACCCGACTCCTCTTTTCTCTCTTCTCCCTCTCGTTTTTTTTGTCTCGTCGTCCGTCGCTTTTTCTTACGGGTCGTCGGTCGTCATTTTTTGTTATGGGTCGTTCGTCGCTTTTTATTATTTCTAATATCGATATTACTAAAACTATTTTCATATAACAAACATTCTTAAAAATACGATATCTATTCTATAATCGAATATCGTATTAAAAAGAATTAAATTAAATCTCGTTGATGCTGAAAAATCGTTACATCTTTTTTTTACAAAATACGACGATTTTAACGCGGAGAGAATTAACATTCTTTTCCAAACAATTTTATTTACATCTTTTTCTAAAACTATTCCGAATGTTTGATATCGATTACATGATCGAATATCGAATATAACGAATATGGAAAATATTAAGTCGGGTGCAAATTATGCAATATTCGCACGTGATTTAATAAAATCATCGATTTTTCCAAAAAAATCAATTTCGAAAATAGGCCGGGATGCGAGTCGCGCGGCTGGCTGGAACGGGACACATTTTTTGGCTTTTTATTATTTTTTCGAACATCGTTTTTCAGACAAAACAACATCTTTTTAGCAATATTTCAGATTTCGACAAATATTTTCTCGAGCTCGGTCAAACACGTTTCAAAATCATGCATATCGTCGTATTCGTTTATTCAATCGTTACTAACTTGTTTGTTCGTGTTTGCAGCGATTTATTTTTTTTCGTTCGTTTTATTATACTAAAACGAATTTCGGATGCTAAATCAACTTTGACGTTAATTTTAGTTGCATTAAACCGACTTAGCAACCCATTCAATTTCTCGCATGTTTAGGGAAAACAATGTTTGCATATCATTCATCGTATTACTAACGCGCGTATTCAAAAATCATTCGATATCTTAGTAGAGGCCGCTAATGTGCGGGCGGGGTTGGGTGTTCTTTGTGAACTTCCCAACACGTACCCTCACCCCTTACTCAGAACCTCGGTTTCCGGATGTCCGAAACCATTGGCAACGAGAGTCATTCAATACACGGTATCCAATAATGTCGGTATCGGTATCAAATGCAAAGGGACGAACCCAATAAACTCTCACATCGGAAATGGGCCGTATTTTGTACACGGCCCACTACGACAAAGAGTGGGTTCGAACGGGCCCGAACTCCCACAAAGTTCGGTGGCGACTCCAACTTCGATTTAAATTTCAATTCGATCCATTCTCATATGGAGATTCATTCGCCTCCCCAAACCCGCGCGTGGCCGCGTCGGGGTGGACCTATGTCATGTCCACACAAGGTCGTGCATATCAAATGTTAGAGAGAGTCGTGCAATCATCGTGCGTCTAAGGTTTCGCCCGCTTACCGTTGTCCGTCCGTCTCCAGTAGACGTTGTGCCGTCTCCCGGCCTTGCCTTGCCGCCGTCAACCTTCTCTTCTTCCTCTTGTCGGCTCCTCTTCTGGGTTTAGGACAGTTTTTTCGTGGTTTTTTTTGTCTGGATTTTGCATTTTTGTTACTGCCGGCGGTTGTTTCTTGCACCTTCCATTTCCTCCTCTGCATGTTCCTCTCCTACCGTTGCCTCGCTGGTTTTCTGTCGCCTTTTTCGTCGTTCGCTGCGGTTCTTGCTGCCACTTGTTGTTGTTCTTTCCGGTTCCTCTATCGATGTTGTTCTCGGCGGAATCTTCGTCGCCGGCCTGCCCCTATCGTCGGCCTCTTCGCCGCCCCGACTTTCTGGTTTCTTGGTTGTCTGATTTGGGTATTTCCTTCCAGCCCCTATTCTCTTTTTGTTGGTTGCTACTCTTTTTGTTGGTTAAGTTTGTCTCGGGTCTGGTGTTTTGCCGCTACCCTTCGGTTCTGGTGGTTCTGGGAGGTCCGGTTTCTTGGTGGTTGTTGGTGTGTGTTGTTCACGGTGGTGGGTGGTGTTTTTTTTATGGTGCATCCTCTTATTGTCTTCTTCGTTTTCCTTCTTGTGCGGGTCTTGTTTGTTCCCATTCTACGTAATTCAGTTTTGTGGTTCCTCTCCTCGGCCATGCCTGTCATTGTTCGTTTTAATTGCCCCTTTGTGGGTCTTTCTAGGTGTCATGATGGTCATGAAAAAGGTCTTACCAAAGCGTCTTTGCTCGTTCACTTGTGCGACCATCATTTTTGTGCCGGTGATCAGGTATTAACTCATCAATCCCTCTCTTGTAGTTTGTCTGTCTAATTTGCGGCTGAGGTCACTTTAGGCGTATGGGCATTTGGTTGTGTGGTGTTTGCCTTGCGACTCACTCCTTTAATTCTCGTTGCCTGCATACTGCGGAGGACCATGTGGAGGCACCTGATAGTGGGGATTGTTTCGTTCGGTTTATTCTTTATGACCTTCCCCACCCCATTCAATCCCCTGTGTTTCTGGAGGGTATTGACGAGGACGCGCCCTCTTGTCTTTCCGTGACTTCCCTTGATCGTTTTCTCTCAAAGGGGTTGCGCACGATTAAGTCAATCCCTCCTAGGTGTCGGCTTAGGTTTACGTGGGTTTTAAAGGGTGTCCTGGATGATGTCGCTAGTTCCCTTTATGATTTGTCTCGTTGGGTTTCCTTGCTTGTGTTACCTCTTTGTGTCACTGAAGACCTTTACTCTGAGGAGTAATTTAGAATGTCGTGCTGCTATTAGACGCCACCTTCGGGAGGAGGCTATTGTTGGTGCTATTCGTACTTTGGGGGGAGCCGAGGGGGAGGTTGTTGCTCTTACGCGAAGCTCTTGCAGAGATTGCGTCATCTTTCTGTGTAGAGGAGGAGCTTCACTTAGGTGTGCTAAACATTTGTCGGTGTCGTAAAAAGATTTATGATGGCCATTACACAGCTGTCGTTCGTGTCCTTTCTCCGTCTAGTGTCGCTCCTTACTCTGACGCCACCCTTGAGGCCCTTCATGATAAACACCTTGATGCTCCTCCTCCCGTCCTTCCGTCTGAGCCTATTAGCCTCTATCTTGATGCACTAGTGTCTGTTGTTTTCGACATGATTCAAAGTTTCCCGTGAGGCAAATCTTGTGGTCGGGATGGCCTTCGGGCGCAACATCTGCTTGATTGTGAGTGGTGGTGCTATTGCCATTTTTGATGATCTGATTGCCTCTATTACTCAGGTGGTCAACCTTTTTCTCGAGGGGAAGTGTCCGCCAGTTTTAGGTGAGTATATTGTTAACCCAGTGGTGAGGTATTCGTCCTATTGTTGTGGACACTATCTGGAGATGCCTTGTTTCTAAGGTCGGGGCTCACTTGGTTGGACCATCTTTATGTGGCTATTTTATGGGTCTTCAGTTCAGGGTAGGGGTTTCCAGTGGGGATGAGGCTATTTTACATTCCTTGAACCACCTTGTAGAAGATCTTGGTGCTGATGTGGGTCTTTCCATGTTGTTGGTCGACTTCCATAATGCCTTTAACTTGGTTGACAAGGAGAGTATGTTGCGAGAGGTTCGTTATCTTTGCTCTGTCCTCTCTCGATGGGTTGAGTTTTGTTATTCCAGCCCTGCTAAACTTTACTATAGGGAACACAGCCTCCAATCGTGCTAGGGACTCCAGCAGGGTGACCCGTTAGGCCTTCTCATTTTCTCTTTGGTGATGCATCCCTTGGTTTGTAGGATCAGGGATTCCTTTTACCTATGCTTGCAGGCTTGGTATCTCGATGACAGTACTATTGTTGGGGATACGCTAGTTGTGGGGAAGGTTCTTCAGATGATTATGGATGAGGGTCCCCGTTCAGACCTTCACCTCAATGTGGGTAAAACGGAGGTTTTCTGGCCTAAAGAAGACCCGAGGAGCAGGTATGCCGGTGTTTTCCTCGCCTCCATTGCCAGACTCTTGAATGGTGTTAAGGTACTTGGTGGGCCGGTCAGTGTGTGCCCAGCTTTTAGTGATGCTCTTGTTTCGAAAAGGGTCACCCGTACTATAGAGCTCATGGACTCGGTTGTTAAGATCGAGGATCCTCAATGCGAGTTACTTCTTCATTGGGCTTTCACAGGTATTTCTAAATTATACTTTGCGCTGCATGCTTGTTCTCCATTTTTAGGTCGACCCACCTTTCTTTCGACAATGCGCTTCGATCCAGTTTGGAGCATATTGTCACGGCGTCCGGGCCCGGTTTCGGGGAGTGGCGGTGGCGACTGGCCACCCTCCATTTTCTCCTTTGGAGGACTCAGTGTCTTTGCTGCTACTGATACCCTGCACTATGCCTTTCTTGCCTCTCGTCTACAGTCCGCTGAATTGCAAGCTAAGCTGCTTCGTCCTTCCGGGATTGTCGCCCCTGGATTTGCTTTTGATTCTTCCCTGTGTGAGTTAAAGAGGCTATCGGTTTTGACTTCTTGATTAACTCCTCTGAGATTGCTGCCCCCAAACTCATGAAGAAATTGGCAGATATATATTTTACGAGGGTTGCTACAGCAGCGGAATCTGTTTTCTCCTTAACTCCTCGACAAGTTGCCTTGTGGAAATCTCAGCAGGGTGACCATGCTTATGACTAGTTGAGGGTCGTCCCTATTACTAGGCTTGAGCAAACCATGAACAGTCGGACATATCGCAGTGTGCTTAGTTATTTCCTGGGAGTCCCTTTATTTACGCTTTCTGGACCTTGCTCTTCCTGCTCCAGGGTCTTCAGGGAGGATTCTTTTGGTGATCACGTAGTGTCATGTGCTGGTACAGTGGGGATTAAACACCGCCATAACCTTGTACGTGACACGTTGTTGGATATTTGCTTCCGAACGGGGATCTCTGCGGGCAAAGAAGTGGAAATCGGTCTCTGCGACGATAACAACAAGCCCTTACGACCTGCCGACCTTTTTCTCTACTCATGGGACAAGGGGGATGTTTGTGTTGATCTAACTGGGTCCTCTCCCTTGACCCAGTCCGACTTGACTGCTTTTGAGCATGGGTGGGTCGTTGCTGATGTTGCTCGTCGTAAGTGTGCCAAGTATCAGGCGCGCTGCATGGCCATTGTGTATGGTTTTCTACCTTTATCCTTCTCCTCTCTCGGTGAGCTTGACGCGGATGTTGTTTCTCAGATCCACCGGATTCAGAAATTCGCTATATCACAGGATACTGGAGTGCGAGCTGCAGTTCATATTTTCACAAGGATTAGTTTTGCGATCGCTAAGGGAGTGGGGGCCAGATAGTATCTCGGCTTCCCGCTACCTTCTTGTAATTTGTTCCGATATTAATACAAGTTATGTTTCATAAAAAAAAAGATGATGATGATGATGATGATGATGATGATGATGATGATGATGAGGAGGAGGAGGAGGAGGAGGAGGAGGAGGAGGAGGAGAAGAAGAAGAAGAAGAAGAAGAAGAAGAAGAAGAATTCTCTATCTCTCTACGTTTATTTTTGCTAGGCTTAGATCTGCTATTGCTAAGGAAGTGGGTGCTCAGATGGTATCCCGGTTTCCTACAAATTTGAGAATGCATGCCTATAAAACAATAGATATATTCCTACTATCTTTTTGTAAATTGGATTTTAACCTAATATAAGTTACATAATAATAACAACAACAATGACGAAGAATAAGAAGATGACGATGATGATGATGACGACGACGAGGATGATTACAATAATAATACACGTGAGAGATAGGAGTGTAGGGGGGTTAGGGTTCGTTTTAGGACGCCTTCTGCAGCCACCTTGTGTCGTTAGGCCTCGCGTCATTGCCACCCCCGACATCCACCCATCCTGACGGTCATCACGTGTATTTCTATTACGTGTGTCGTGTGTTGTAGTTTAGGGCTCTCTTTTTCCAGCCTCGCGAGCCACTCCTTGGCTTCCCGTTGCCACCATTGTGCAGCGGCCGCGCTTCTGACGTTTGGCGTAGTGGGTTTACGTTGGGTTTGTGAGAGAAGAGGTCACCAGTTTTGAGTGTTTCCGTTTTCGTTCTTTTTTGTTTTCTTTTCTGGTTTTTCCAGTGGTTGTGGGTCGTTGATGTGCGTTCCTTGCCTGCTGCTAGTGTTTTTGTGGCCGGTGTTGTAGGTTGTGGTCTTCTTTGTCGGCCTCTCGTGTGCTCGCCTTCCCTTGCCGGTTTCGTATGTTTTGCTACTTATTTTCTCTTTGTGGTGTTTTTTTTGGTTTGCTTCGACGTGTCGATTCTTCCATCTCGTCATACCCGTGGTTGTACGGTTTCATTGCCCCTTCGTGAGCCTTTGTGGATGCAAGGATGGTAGGGATAAGGTTATTGTAAAAGGCTCTTTCATCAATCACCTTCGTGATCACCACTGTACTAGGGATGCTCCGGTAATCACACGTCAGACTCTTGCTTTTTTGCCTGTTTTCTCGGCTACTAAGACTACTTTTAGGAGGATGGGTATTTGGTTACGTGGGCTTTTCTTTAGAAATCGTGCTCGTAGCATTAAGTGTAAGCACGATGAGGAGTCTATTGAGGCCCTCAAAACGTAAACAAGCTAAAACTGAACAAAGCGATGGTTGGGTTCCGTATTAATCCCGATGCTCACCCCTCACACGTGGTTCGATGCATCCCTATTAATATCGAATTGACGCACCTTAAGCAGAATACCAAGTAAGGTATACCACGAGAAAGACTAATATCCGTATTATCACGTTAAAACGGATTTACTAATACGCATAATACTTAGTACTATGTACTCTCCTACGTGCATCTTTTCATGGCCTGCTTGTCACGTGAAATCGAATGCAAAGAATGTAAACACAACTACTTCGATGACAATAAACTTAATTGTCCTTAAACAACTGACGTAGAAAAGACATAGGGCTAAAACAACGGATGTTATCGCACTTCCACCACAATTAAGGAACAAAGTTATCAGCCCAACAATTGATTAGTAGAGGCCGCTATGTGCGGGCGGGATTGGGTGTCGCTGTCAATCGAGCATTGGCTTCCCAATACGTACTCTCACCCCTCACTCAGAATCAACGGTTTCCTGATGTTCGAAACCATTGGCAATGAGAGTCATTCCAAGCATAGAGTGCTTAAGGTTACAGGTCTTTATCTTGAGGTCCCGTGCCACTCAGCTTTGAGCCGGCTAAGGATCAAAGTTGACATGAACGGTTTCCGAGTCCCCATAATTGACTCAGTGGCGACTCCATAAATCGGCAACGAATACGGTTCACTAAAAAGGTTGTCTTACAAAACATGTCGGCCTTTAAACATTTACATGCATGTCTCAATCTATTCTAACGGAAACACGGGTGTCCGCATCCTCTAGTACTATCCGAATCATCAATTAAATCGAGGTCCGACACATCGTCCCGTACGCGAGATCGGACCGGCTCTCGACGGGAGGGGGCCGCCTGGGTGGCCGCCACGGAAACCGGAGGTCCCTTGAGGCGTGCGCGGGGTGTCGGGCGGTGCGGACGGGCGTCTACAGTTTGGCGACTCTGCTGGGGATTTGGAAACAAGTTTCCAGCGATGCTGTAACTCGAACGAGGTCGGTGAAGCTCATTTCCTAGTTCTTTTTTTGTCGTCACTACAGGTTTTGGCCCTAAAAAGCTCACCCTACCCGATATTAGGACCAATCGACCTCTTCGCGGTAAGATCCTTTCAGACACGCGGAGAGACCCTCGATTGACGTTTCGCCCGTCTAAGGTAGCCACGCATTCCGTTGATGTACCAAACGAGTGGTGCTAAGCAAACTGTATGACACTCACCTCCCCAAATGACCTGTCGTCACCTAAGCAAAGATTATTCATGGACGGTAGCCTACCCTAACCTACCCGTGTCTACATCCTACATGAGTGTACGCATTCCTAGTTATGTGTAGCGTGTTTGACAGCCCGAATAAAACATTAAAATATGGATTCAACCACGACAACATATTCAACCGCACCCAACTTCATTTTCGAAAAAGAACATCTTCTTTTCAAAATCACCTTTTTAAGCACCGTTACTCTGGTCAAAATTAAACTTATTTTCTAAAAAAATGTACTTTAGCGCCATCACCATGGCCGATTTCACACTCACTATTTTCAAATGTCATCTTTAAAGCGCCATTACTTTGGCCAAAATGAAACTCGTCATTTTCAAACAACAACGACATACCATTATTATTACCAAACTCCCAACCAAAGGGATCAAGGTACCTTATACCGTTTCATTTTGCTCTCAAAACATTCACAAACATACCGTTACTACCGCCAAATTCCCAACCAATGGGACCAAGGCATGTAAAACGGTTACACTTTACTTATTTTTTCAAACCGCTTTTTGCGCATGCCGTTAACATTACAAAAATTTCAATTAATGAGGCCGAGGAACCCAACACAGTTACACTCACAAAGCATCACACGCGTACCGTCACCACCATTGAAATTCCAATCAATGGAATCGAGGAATGCGGTCGCATGTTTTTCTAAAAACTCTTTCATCACCTAAATTCTGTAATGTGAATTTGGTCACACCAACGAAAGCACCGTCAAACACACCACGTTCTCTCACGAACACCCTCTACACCACGAACTTCGAACTACTAATTAATACTCGTCTCGATAAAAAAACGTGACGTCATGATTTTTCAAAACCGGTTCTTTCACAACCGCGCCTTTTTACAAAGCCACAACTCACACTTTTGCTATCGTCGAGTCCTCAACGCTCACATAGCAGCACTTTTCGACACACCACAAGCGATGTCACCAGACCATCGCCGTACTGATTTCACAAAGACTCCTACTTTCGAAAAAAAAAAAAAGTTTATTTTCAAAATCCATCCATTTTCGAAAAAATCAAAACTCTTCGATTCCGAGCCGGGATCGAGATCAATTCCTTACGTCGTACAATTGTGTGATTAACTGTCTATGTTAGTTACCAGGGTCACCTCCATTCGAGGTCTTACATTTTGGGTCGTCTCGTCTCGAGAAGTCCTCTTATTTAAATCTCACTCCCGAGGTTTATGTCAAATTGTCTCGTTCTAGAAATATAAGTCTATTAGGCGTTTCGCCAAATACAACAAAAGTCTAAAGTACCCAAGTCCCTAATTCGATAACCGCAAACACACGCAAGTGAAGGGTCTCGTTTCCGTGTCGCTCGCCTACGAGCATTCCGCAAGTCTCTCTTTAGGTTGTACGATGGATCCGTTCTGATTCCCGACATTATCTTGCAGAATCGTTCTCCGACATGGCTACAACCCCGAACTTTAGCATCAAAGACCTAACCAACATGGTCTACAACCTTGTCACATCTGTAGCTTCCATCCAAGCCTCTATCCATAACCTCAATGAGCGGGTAAATTCCTTTAAAGTCAACCCCCAAAACCTCCTAACAAACCAAATAAATAATGTTAGGACCATCTAAAAGAAGAAAGTCCCTAGGAAATTCACTGATATAGACATCCCTACGACGAAGCCCTGACGCTCGCCGTCCGACATGGCTTACTATCTTCTTTAGAGCCAACACCCAAACCCCCCTTAGGACGAAGAAGCGGATCATGGGATCCCAAAGCCTTCTGCACTTTTCACCAAGGACCTGGTCATGAAACCCAATCCTGCACCAAGTTAAAACACGCCATCCACGAGGTTTGGGCGGATGATGACGACGACGTCTATATCCACGAACCAATCGTCATGATCCCTCCGACTACCTCACAAACCAAAGACGTAAGCCACGTCACCAGATCAGGGCGACCATACCAAAATGTCACCACCGAAAAATCAATCACCAACCATACCACCGAAAACACCGTTACCACCGATGAAGTCCCTATCACAACCCCTGAGGTACAAATAGACAAATGATGGTAAGGGATTCGTCACGTCCCTAGCCAATCAATATAACACCGACTAACCTAGTGAGTAGCTAGGGTAAGTCGGGATCGTATCCACGAGGACGGTATATTAAAGCTTAAACTAGGTCGGCCTACGACGAGACTAGATTACCAAACAAACACAAAAAATGCAATAAAAGGAAAACTAATGATGGAGGAGAGGTAAGAACTAGACTAACACTAGAGACTAACTAAACAATGAAACTAATGAAATGATGACTAACTAAGAGGATGAACTCAAATATGGAAAGAAGTGGGGTAGGTCGGGTTCGTAGGAGTAGAAGGGTAATTGGGGTGATCAAGGGTATAGGTGTCTCCTAATCGCTAGAGTCGGTCCGGGCTCTCGCAACTTAGACCGATGTCAAGGTGGGTCCGGGGTCTCGCAACTTAGACCCTAGTCGGCACTCTCGTGACTATGACTATTCTCAACATTTCCACAAAATAGGCAATCAATGAGAAGATGAACACAAGTATGAGAAGCATGGCCACTACAACTCACACAAGCATATCAACAAACACATAGAGTGCTCACAATGTGACTAACAACAAAGATGTAACCTTTTCCCCCTAATCAACCCTAATCATCCAAAATCTACCCCTAATCCCCCTACTAACCCCACAAAGAAACTACTCACTCATTATCAATGAGAAACTAACATTCACAAGAGAAAACAAACTCATAAACCAAACATCCATTATGAACAATGAGAACAATGATAAGAACAATAAAGAAAAGATTCAAACAAGATTAAATAAACAAGATTAAGAGTAGAGAAGGGTATACCAATGATAATATGATGAAAAATATGAAAACTTGCATTAATGAGAAACCCAAATACAATCCCAAGGTTGTCAATCTTGGAACAATCTTCAAGAATCCCTTAATCCAAGACTAATTACAATAATTAACTAAGGATTAAAGAGAGATTAAAGCTAATGAGTGAGAGTAAATCTAGGGTTTAGAATGATAATGGAGGCTTAAACTAATCTAGGGTAACATAAGATGTCTTAAAATTACAAGAAGGGAGTATATATATGGGTACAAGAGTGGAGGAGAAGAAAGAAAAAGAGTCGTGCAGCAGCATCACGGTCCCGATCGGGACGGATCATCCCGATCGGGACGGCTCTGTCATCCCGATCGGGACGGGTTGGTCCCGACCGGGATGGGCTCACAGCAGCCATCCTAATGTAGCACCCCATCCCGAACGGGATGGGTCTTGTATGCCTTCCATAAACACTCTTTGGTCCTTCCTTGCCTCTCATGGGCTTCCCACCGATTCTCGGGACTCGGGATCGGGTCTCGGAGGCTCGGGAATGGGTCCCAAGGTCTCGGGGTCGATTCCAAGGCCTCGAGTCATCGTTCCTTTATCTCGTTGGCTCCAAAATGTGTATGTATTGAGTCGGAATCGCTCCAACTCTTCCAAATCGGTCTCGGGAACCTGAAACGAACTAAAGGAAGCATAAGAAGCCCATGAATCACTCCAAAGGAGCGATTCCACAAGGAAAAAGGGACCAAAACACAACAAATAGGCACTACAAACTACACTTATCAACTCCCCCACACTTAACCCTTACTCGCCCTCGAGTAAGCACACACTAACTACTAAACTAGCCGAATGGGTATTAGCGCACCCTACGCCCCTTCAACTCACGCGAGTGCACTTAGAGGAAAAGTGCACTCCGCAAGGCAAGTCGGGTCTTGCGACAAAACTGTGGATGCAACCGGACACAAAACACATAAACAAACAAACACATAGACGGTTGCACCCAAAACAAAAGAAATACCGCTTCCCTCCAAAAGCGGTGAATGAAACACCGGTTTAGGACTCGAGGTAAGTGACAACGTTCCCAAGCTAGACATACAAACCAAGGTGAGCTAAACCCTAATAGTATGACGATCAAGCAATAAAAACGTTGGTAACTTACCTAGGTCCTCCTAACTTTCTAAAAACGTACTACGGGACGATAGGCAGAGTGGGAAGTGGTGATCCACGGTGTTAGTCGACACTGTAGGTAAGTGAGACCCCGCCCCCTTTAGCGTGAGCCAAGAGGGTCGTCCCGTGTCCAAAACCGCCTAACTAGTCCAAGTAAAAAGGTGGAAATATGCAAAATGAGGGAAGACCGACTAATGCCGCTATCATCCTTCCTCGGGACTCGGTCCTTTGGTAGGCTTCACGGCAAAAGTCGGAAAAAGGCTTATTTTGAGAGGTAGGGGTTATTTTTGTGAGTCGGGTTTTCTTTTGGCATTTTCTTTCTTTTCGATGTATTGATTTGTTTTGCCATGCCATTCTTTTTTTTTCTTCTTTTCTAGTTTCTTTTTGCCTTTTGTGCCTTTTCTTTTTCTTCATTCTTTTCTTTCTTTCATTTTTTTTTTCTTTTCTTTTCTTTGCCCTTTTTGGCAAGATTTGGCTTTTTGGCATTTCCTTTGTATGACAAGAAAGGTAGAAATCATCAAATTGCGTTTTATTGTGTGGAGATGCGTAGGAGGTAGGGGAATGGGAGAGTCGGGGAGCGTCCTTCCCTTCAAACCCACAAAAAGGGGAAAACTTGGACTAATCAAACGATCCTAAACACGGTCACCTAATGGTCGAGACTCGATAACCAAGGCCTTTTCACACCGTGGGTGGTCATAATGGTCAAAAGTGCAGATCCCGCAGTAAATCTCTAGTAAGCTAGGTGGACTCAAGGTAAAGGACCAACGAATTCATTGATTTAGGGTCATTCTACTAGGCTAAAGTCCAAGACTCGATTTACACTACTAGGAAGGGAAAATAGACACTCACACACTAACCTCTAAACTGGGTTTTCGAAAACGGTTTACACTTAAGACACACAACACAACACAAAACAAAGACACGACTAAAACGAACGAAAGAAAAAGAAGCAAAAGCAACAAAACAAGAACAACACAAAACGAACACATATATAACACAAACACCACCCCTAGCTTCCAAATGAGCAACCAACCAACATCAAACTTTACAAAGCTCCTCCCGAGCACACCTCATCACAATCTCCTCCAAAATCCGCAAGAGACAAAGAAGGAAAAAGGGATAGAAGTTGTTACCGGACATCTCGAAAGCTTTCCAAAGCCATCGGTGGTTTAAGCAACCTATAAGGAAAAAGGGGGGCAAACACACACAACAAAACAAAAATACGACATAACGACACAAAAAGGAAAACACACAAAAGAAAAATCTTTTTGATTTTTGTGAAAAAATTTCAAATTTTTATGGATTTTAAGATTTTTTCGAAAAAACTAAGAAAATAAAACTAACTATGCTAGAATATCGCTCCCCCACACTTAAATCGAGCCATGTCCTCATGCTCGATCGTAGGGTGCGGAGAGACAAAAGAAAAAGAAAAGAAAATACGAAAATAAAGCTAAAAATCAAAAGTAAAGTGAAGAAAAAGGTAGAAGGTGTCCGGCCGGGGTGTAATCAATTCACCAAGGGCCGAGACGAGAAAAAGATATAGATGGGGGAAGAAAATAAAAGGAAATGGGATGGGAGGGCTAGGTGTAATCAAGTCACCTAGCCCGGATTCCGCCTAAATCCGACTAAATCCTCAAAAAGAAAGTGAAAATCTTGTAAAAATTTGGATTTTTGATTGACTCTCGACGCAATCACGTCGTCGAGAGTCGGGAGCAATCAACACCAAAGCCTCGAAGGCCACCATGACATCAAGACACAAAGGGAATACACAAAGGAAAACAAGTAACAACAAAAACGGAAAAGAAAGGATAGTTGCCATACCATAGGTTAGCAACTCACTCTCTCCATCGTCTCACAGATCAATAAAGGCACGCTTGTCGTCATCATTGCTCTTCCGCTTTATTCTCGATAACATTGCATGGTAGAGGTGGTAAAGGTGTGAGGGGGGTGGGATTTGATGTGGATCTCGGTGTAAAATGAGGTGTATGTGTCATATGATAGGAACGAGGAGAAGTAGGGAGGTTGGGAGGGGGCATAAAACGGTTGGGTGGACTTGTTTTGCGAAGAAGAATCACAAAGGGGGAGCAGAGGACCATCCCGGTCGGTAAGACTGATCCCGATCGGGTTACCTCACCCGTCCCGGTCGGGACGACCTCATCCCGGTCGGGACGGACCCACAGTAAGCTCAATTCTTGGTGCACCCATCCCAATCGGGACGGCTCCTTCCCGGTCGGGATGCCACACCCGTTCCGGTCGGGACGCCCTCATCCCGGTCGGGACGAACTCACAGGAAGCTCCAAATATGGCGCACCCATCCCGATCGGGACGGGTCCTTCCCGGTCGGGTTGCCTTACCCTTCCCGGTCGGGACGCCTCATCCCGGCCGGGATGGGTCTTCTTCAACTTCCACAATCCCCAACAGCTTGCTTCAAGCTTCAAAAACCCGATCCTCGTGCCTACAACCCAAGGTATATCATCGCCAATCCTCTCTAGGAGCGTTCTCACTTCACCTATAAAGCATTACTCAAACACACATCAAACTCTCTCCCTCACAACGCTCATCAATCAATCCAAATAACAAGAATTCACAAAAATCCAAAGCAAATATAATACAAGGATATATACAAGGAGACGGTTCTTGTGGGACTCCGTCAAACCAAGGTGGTGCTTTCTTCAATCTTTTTCAACAACCTTGAACAAGTCCATCTCCATCAAGCGCACGTAAGAACAAGTCGAAGGCCCTAGAGAAGTCTTCAATCAAGCTCGAGATATAACCGACCACATCCCGAGGCTCTTCAAGGCCTTGCCTCGACGTTCCCGGGGTATCCCGATCTACTAAGTTCAATGGTTTGAACTTGTACTTGCGATCCTTCGGGATATACCCAAACGTCCAACGATCCTCATGTGGCCCCAAGGGAGGCTCATCTTTGTCCTTGCTTTGCAACTTGTCGTTAAGCCCATGATTCGGGCACTCATCTTCCTCCAAATCGGAGTCGTCATCCTCAAGTACATAAGTGTACTTCTTCAAGCTTTGTTACGGTTCACCCCCTGGATCGATGTCTTTTTTGGCTTGGATCATATTGCATGTCTCATCGCTAGTAGGCGAGGTGTTGCCTTGGAGGTCAAACACTATCTTCTCCTCGCCTAACTCAAATGTGATCCTACCGTTCTTCACATCGATCATGGCACCCGCGGTGTGTAGAAATGGGCGCCCAAGAATAATGGGAGTGTTGGCATCCTCCGGCATGTCGAGCACAATGAAGTCGACCGGAATGAAGTATTTCCCCACTCGTACCGGTACGTCCTCTAACATTCCTAATGGTCGATTGAATGATTTATCGGCCATTTGGAGGGTGAGGGACGTACATTTCAACTCCTTCATTTCGAGTTGGCAAAAAATAGGATAGGGGATGATGCTCACACTTGCGCCCAAGTCGCATAACGCATTCTTGATCAAGAAATTGCCTATGGTGCAAGGGATCGAAAAACTACCCGGATCCTTCAACTTCGCAAGCGTGTAAACTTGTATGAGCTCGCTCACCATCCTCGTGAATGCTACGGTCTCTTCCTTGTCGACGGATCTCTTCCTAGCTAGGATTTCTCTCATAAATCTTCCATATGCCGGGATTTGAGTAAGTAGTTCGGTGAACGGGACGCTAACATCCAATTTTTTCACAATACTAAGGAACTTGTCGTAATGAGTGTCCACCTTAGTCTTCGTTTGCCTCGATGGGTAAGGCAACTTGATTT
Organism: Agrostemma githago; assembly: GCA_958450325.1. Lineage (NCBI taxonomy): Eukaryota > Viridiplantae > Streptophyta > Magnoliopsida > Caryophyllales > Caryophyllaceae > Agrostemma > Agrostemma githago. The sequence goes on along the minus strand of OY288254.1, from coordinate 49,562,996 downwards.
GGTACTTGTTTTGATCATTAAGGGTGGACTCTTCAAAGGACACTTTCTTTTTTCCCTTGTCTTTCTCTTGAAGAGGATGAGGGTTGTCTTCTTGGGGTTTCTCGGCCTCCCTTGAGACTTGCTCCTCAATTGGAATGTCAAAGCTTGACTCTTCTTGATTCGGAGATGTCATTTCCATTGTCGGTTCTTGCATCGGCTCTTGCTCATTCGGATATGGAGGGGAGTTGTAGGATGTACCTCTCCTTGTGGTGATAGCATTTACATGCTCAAATATCGGTGTTTCACCTTGAGAAGGTAGTTGCCCCTTTTGTCTTGAGGAGCTCCCCGAAGCAAGTTGAGATACTTGAGTTTCAAGCATCTTCATACGAGCATCTCTTACCGCATTTTCCCCTTGAATATAAGCAAAGAGCTCTTGTTGGGTTCTTGACATATCCATTTGACATTTTTGCACATCTTGAGTATTCTTTTGCATATCCATCAAAGTCTTTTGAACGTCAAAATCCCGAGGTGGGGACGATGGATTATGCGGAGTATCGGTGATGGCGAGGGGAATGCCATAATCATGAGTAGGAGACCGGCTCCTAGGCTTGCTTTGTTGTTGTTGATTTTGAGTTGCTTGTTGACGGTTCCCTTGGAACCCATGAGAATTGCCTTGACTAAGGCCTTGATTGTGGTTTTGTTGTTGTTGGAAGCCTTGGTTTCCTTTGAAACCGTCTTGATTGAAGTTCCCTTGTTGGAACCCTTGATTGTTGTTGTGAAAGGTACCTTGGTTATTTTGCTTGAAGTTGTTGAAGGGTCTTGGATTACCCATGTAACCTTGGTAACCTTGGTTGTTGTCCCTTAAGGGAGGTGGAACATAGGGACGATGTTGTTGTTGATGTTGAAAGGCTTGTTGTTGGGGGACTTGTTGGGAAGCTTGGAATTGATTAGAGTACGAGGTACCTTGCTTGAACGCTTGAAAGGCGTTCACTTGCTCGATACTTCCACGGCAATACATAGGATCATGTCCAACTATTCCACAAGTGTCGCACATCCCAAAGTAAGGTGTAGGAGGTGCGAACCCCAAAGCATTCACTTCTTGAATCGGTTGATGGTGGGATGAACTAGAGCCTTGAACTTGGTCGAGGTGACTTTGGAGCTTCTTGTCAATTGTCTCCATGTGTGTTTTAAGTTGAGCTCCAAGGTCAATGCTTAACTTAGTGATAGCATCGACCTCATGCATGCCTCCTCGGTGTGCCTTCCTAGGCCTAGAGTATTGCGAATTATGCACCGCCATCTCTTCGATTCTCGCCCATGTTTGGTCGTCATCGACCTCGGTAAACCTACCATTGGAGCCCATGTTGAGAATGGCTCTCGAGTCCTCATAAAGACCATTCCAAAATTGTTGCACCAAGAACCATTGTGAGAGTCCATGATGAGGGCACGATCTTACCAAAGACTTAAACCGCTCCCAAGCTTCATATAGGCTCTCTTCATCCCTTTGTTGAAACCCGGTGATGGAGACCCTAAGAAAGTTCGTCTTTTCCGGAGGGTAAAACTTTTGGTAGAACGCCAAGGCAAGCTTTTTCCAAGTATCGATCCCCATGGTTGCCCTCTCGAGACTCTTGATCCATTGCTTCGCTTTTCCAATAAGAGAAAACGGGAAGAGTACCCAACGAATTTGATCTTGAGTAACCCCGGTTTGAGATATAGCGTCACAATAATCGGAGAAAGTCTCCATATGTTGGTGCGGGTCTTCGGTGGGCAAACCACTAAATGGGCTCCTCTCCACAAGTTGGATAAATTGAGTCTTTGCCACAAAATTCCCGGTATAGGTTTTCGGTAATGCACTCGGTCCCGGCAAGACATCTTCCGCAAAAGTGGAGTGAGAGGAAAACTTAGGCATTCTTAGATGTAAGGGAGAAGATGGTGGTGTAGAGAGTGTTGATGTAGATGAAGAGGGGGAACTAGGAGAAGAATCACCGAAGGGATTGATGAAGGTCCCTCCGGCCGTCTCTCGAGGTGAAATGTTCAAGTCGGCTCCTTGGGCTTGCCCTCGATGAGTATTGCTTGCACTCGGTTGAGAGATCCTAACCCGATTAATCGTCCGTTGGCGAAAGGCTCTAAAGAGTCTCTCCGGCTCTGGATTAAAGAGATAGAAGTCGCCTCCCCTCCTAGGCATACACTACACACAAGAACAAACGTGAGAACACCTAGTGCTTTGTGGGCACTAGGCAACGACAATAAACAAATACAACTAGAGACAAAGAAAAAAAGAAAAAAAACTAGAGAATATTCACAAGAGAAGATGGGAGAACACAAAGAAGGGTAACTAAGTCTAGAAATAAGCAAACTAAGTCTAAACAATGCACCGTCCCCGGCAACGGCGCCAAATTGATGGTAAGGGATTCGTCACGTCCCTAGCCAATCAATATAACACCGACTAACCTAGTGAGTAGCTAGGGTAAGTCGGGATCGTATCCACGAGGACGGTATATCAAAGCTTAGACTAGGTCGGCCTACGACGAGACTAGATTACCAAACAAACACAAAGATTGCAATAAAAGGAAAACTAATGATGGAGGAGAGGTAAGAACTAGACTAACACTAGAGACTAACTAAACAATGAAACTAATGGAATGATGACTAACTAAGAGGATGAACTCAAATATGGAAAGAAGTGGGGTAGGTCGGGTTCATAGGAGTAGAAGGGTAATTGGGGTGATCAAGGGTATAGGTGTCTCCTAATCGCTAGAGTCGGTCCGGGCTCTCGCAACTTAGACCGATGTCAAGGTGGGTCCGGGCTCTCGCAACTTAGACCCTAGTCGGCACTCTCGTGACTATGACTATTCTCAACATTTCCACAAAATAGGCAATCAATGAGAAGATGAACACAAGTATGGGAAGCATGGCCACTACAACTCACACAAGCATATCAACAAACACATAGAGTGCTCACAATGTGACTAACAACAAAGATGTAACCTTTTCCCCCTAATCAACCCTAATCATCCATAATCTACCCCTAATCCCCCTACTAACCCCACAAAGAAACTACTCACTCATTATCAATGAGAAACTAACATTCACAAGAGAAAACAAACTCATAAACCAAACATCCATTATTAACAATGATAACAATGATAAGAACAATAAAGAAAAGATTCAAACAAGATTAAATAAACAAGATTAAGAGTAGAGAAGGGTATACCAACAATAATATGATGAAAAATATGAAAACTTGCATTAATGAGAAACCCAAATACAATCCCAAGGTTGTCAATCTTGGAACAATCTTCAAGAATCCCTTAATCCAAGACTACTTACAATAATTAACTAAGGATTAAAGAGAGATTAAAACTAATGAGTGAGAGTAAATCTAGGGTTTAGAATGATAATGGAGGCTTAAACTAATCTAGGGTAACATAATATGTCTTAAAATTACAAGAAGGGAGTATATATATGGGTACAAGAGTGAAGGAGAAGAAAGAAAAAGAGTCGTGCAGCAGCATCACGGTCCCGATCGGGACGGATCATCCCGATCGGGACGGCTCTGTCATCCCGATCGGGACGGGTTGGTCCCGACCGAGATGGGCTCACAGCAGCCATCCTAATGTAGCACCCCATCCCGAACGGGATGAGGCCATCCCGAACGGGATGGGTCTTGTATGCCTTCCTTAAACACTCTTTGGTCCTTCCTTGCCTCTCATGGGCTTCCCACCGATTCTCGGGACTCGGGATCGGGTCTCGGAGGCTCGGGAATGGGTCCCAAGGTCTCGGGGTCGATTCCAAGGCCTCGAGTCATCGTTTCTTTATCTCGTTGGCTCCAAAATGTGTATGTATTGAGTCGAAATCGCTCCAACTCTTCCAAATCGGTCTCGGAAACCTGAAACGAACTAAAGGAAGCATAAGAAGCCCATGAATCACTCCAAAGGAGCGATTCCACAAGGAAAAAGGGACCAAAACACAACAAATAGGCACTACAAACTACACTTATCACCAAACAACTACAAAAGCCAAAACCGACCTTTCCATATGGCAACTCATAGCTAGCTCCTAAGAACACCGCATGGCTTTGGTCCAAGCCTTAGGAAGGATGAACATGTCCCAACAGTCACACCCGAGGACATGATAGGACATGTCCTTCAAGAAACAAATGAATTAAAAGACCCTATAACCTTCTCCGATGAGGATCTCCCACCTTTTGGACCAAAACACAACTTAGCCCTCTACATTACAGTCACATGTTTAGGCAAAAAGGTGCCATGACCCTTGTGGACAATGGTTCAGCCGTAAACGTAATCCCTCTCAAAACCGCCTGCGTCCTAGGCATGTCGGATACCGATTTCATACCCACCGAATCCGGAGTACATGCCTATGACGGTACCTGACGTTCAGTCACAGGGGTCGCAACCGTTAACCCCATAGTGGGTCCAATAGAAAGAAGAATGGACTTTCAAGTATTAGACGTCAAAATAGGTCATACAACATGATCTTAGGACGAACATGGATTCATGCCCTTAAAGCCATACCATCCACCTTACATCAAAAGGTGAAGGTCCCTCTCAATGGAGAAATAATCACCATCCATGCTTCACCCATGAAAGCACTCATAGAAAAAGCCACTACCTCGCAAGTCACGGAAGACGCCGATACCGAGTTAAGGGGATTCCACGCAATAAACCAATTAGAGCAAGATCTAGCCCCTCTTGACTTCAACCAATACTCAAACCTGGCCATTAACTTCATGATGAAACAACAAGGACACTTCCCAGGACTATCACTAGGAAAAAAACCAAACACTGCAACTGAACTCCAAGATCCCGTTGGTCAAACCCACACAATAAGTTTCGGGTACCCCGCAACCAAAGATGAAATTTGTGAGCGCATGACCATCATGTGAACACGTAAAACCGAGGGCATCCAAATCCCGCCATATAACCTAACCCTATATGGGTGCTTCGTAAAAGAGGGTGACATCGAATGTAATCCCCTAGAAAATCTAACGCGATACAGTGGCGGAAACACTGTAGAGTTGGGATTAAAACACACTGTAACTATGTCTTAGTAAAATTAAAATGGTAAAGTCAAACAATAGGCCTTAAATAAAATGGCCAAAATTTAAACAATCCACAAAAGGGGTTTGAGCAATCCATAAGACATAATTATCAAAATAAACAAGCAGGATCCACACTACTCGCTAGCCCACACCCGGAACACGTATACCTGCCATGTTAAAACATAACAGCCACAATCAGTGGGGAGCAACCCCAACGTTCTCCCAGCCGTATAACAAGATTTTAAAACTGTAATTACTATTATAGAAAAATAGTAAAAACGGAAAACAGTAAAATATTATAATGAAAATAAGTTTTCAGTGAAAAACTTCACGTATCAAACAATATAATAAAAACGAGTTTTCCGAAGAAAACATAAAACATTTGCCAACCTGCAAATCAAAATTATATCGATAATAATAAAAAAATCAAAATGGCGTTGTGGATAGGAGTAGTGTAGAATCTAGACTTTCACCAGGAGAATACTAAAAACTAGCTTCGAGAACTTAGTTCAAACAAATCAAACTTCGGTCTCTAACTAGGCTACTCAACCATAATAGAGCGGCGACTTATAAATGCGTGGCCCTAGTTTAAGATAATGCACACCCCTCCTGGGATTACCTGTCACCCAGTTCAACTTATGACGGCGACTTACTGCGAGGCCTAAGCTTAAGGTCAAAATGTACACAACTCCCGGGATACCTGTCACCCGGTTCAACAACTAATGTACCGATTCCTGATACACTAGCCTTATAGTTGATGGCAAAACCGTAAACCCCAGATTATATTACTCTAAACCCACACTTGTCCTTATTCCATAACTTCCAAAATAAAGCCATTATCGATATCCAAAAGATATAATCATTATAAACAATAAGAGAATAAAAGGAAAAAGGATCACTTTCCAAAAGAGGAAACTTTATATTTTAGGAAACTTCTATTTTTAGAAACTTTACTAAAAATAGCATCATATCAAAATATTGAAAATATTAGTTCATACTAACACAACATTTTTAGCAAACGATATAGATTTATAAAACTAATACTTTCGGCCTTAACGATATTAATTGATAAAGTGAGAACATTTAGGTTTATGAAATTATTAAAATATCTTACAAGTGTTTATAAAATGATTAAAAATGTCTTAAACATTTTAATACTACTAATCAGGGTGCTTTCAAAGTTTATAAAACTCAAATCCCCTAATTATTAATAGTTACGACAATACGATTACAAATAGGATTTTACGGCAAATGTCAAATTAAATCTTTTAGCGTCTTTTATTTAATTAAACCATTGAATATATTTAGAATATGTTAAGGGATGATTTAACTCTTAAAGTTTCAGATTTGAATACCTTCAAATTTGCTGGAAAAATAATTCTTTTAGGTAAAACGAAGCATTTTAACGATATATTGTAATTTGTCCAAAAATCAATACTTATTAAAGAAAGACTTTAATAAATATTACAAAAATTACGTAAAATAGTTAAAATATATTTTTAAACATTCTGTCCAGAAAAGAAAATTTTCCAGAATCCTTAAAATCGGTTTTTAAAGAGTTTTCTCGTTAATCGTCTAATCTCGACAATAACGATTAATAAAAATAGTCATTACAAAACGATTTAAGTATTAATATCCAAAAATTATTATTAAAAATAAAAATCACGATTTTCCAGAAATTACTAATTTTTCAGATTTTCCAAAATACCAGAATTTACAAATCCCGTTAAAACTGTCTTTTAAACCCGTTTTCACAATTAACGATTCCATTAATAAAACTTATCGTTCCTAACATTTTATTAAAGCATTAAAAAACATAAAATTACATTTTATTATGAAATCATCAGAATCAAATTTTTTAAAGATTTAAACAAAAGACCAGAAATCGAGAATTTAAACGACAAACACGGTTTTAACGATAAACGATGATTTAACAATTCATTCCCTTAACAATTCCGAAAAATTATGAAAAAATTCAGAAATTTATATTTCATCAGAAAGTTTCACTACGTAAAAAATCAGATTAAAATAAAATGTTTAAGTACTAGAACTAAAAATCGACTTTTAATCATTTTTGTCCATAAACGGAAATAATTCAATAATCGATAACTAAAATATTAGAAAAATACTAAATTATTAAAAATCATCAAAAACCTCATGTTTACAGAATATAAACATATATTACATGTTTAGGCCGAATATTACGATTTTACAAATTAAAATAATAAATTAATCGTTAATCTCGTAAAAGCGATAAAATACCGAAACATGCAAATTTTCAACTTTTAAAAATTTTCCAGATTATATGACATACATATATTGTCAAAAATGAAATATAAAAATTATACATGCAATTACACAAATAAAATCAAGTAATACCGAGTAACATCAACGTTACCTCTAATCCAAATCCGAGTCGATTATATATTCGTCGGCCTCGGGATCATCCACAAATCCTACGACACATAAAAATCATGGCAGAAAAATACCATGAGAAAACTAAGAAAATCAAGGCAAATAACGATCGAAAACAACATCGATTATTACCTTAACGAAGGGATCGGAATGACGATTAATTAGATGCTGAAAACGAGACGATCAAGACTCGATTTTAGAGCATAAAATATGGCTGGTGGCTGCTGGAAAACATGGCCAAAAAAAAAAGAAGAAGGAAGGGATTTTTGTTGTTTAATTTGCAAAATAAATGAATAGGAAATGGATGGTTTTTCTAATGCATGAATGTTAAGAATTTTTTTTTTTTTTGATGAAAACAATGCTACAACATCTACATAAAACCAGCCAAGTGAATGAAATGGTGATTGAAAAGTTTGCTTTTTCATCAAAATAAATGAGGATAAAAAAAATATCTACAAGTTTATAAATTGTAAAATGGAGTGTAAGAAAAATGTAGATGTGGTGTGTGACAAGGGTCATGGTCCAAAATGGTCCAAAAAGAGTCTCTTTTATTTGTAAGTTGATAAAAATAAGAATCGTCAAATTATTAAAAGCATTTCCAAACAATTTGAGTAGACCTCTCATTCGGAAATAATTATTTATGAAACTTCGTAATAAAATCATTACAGAATAAATTTCATAAATAAAAATACCTTCTTAGTTAGAAATATTATATAAATGTATTTTGACCCTTTTAGAAAAATAAATAATTCAAATCCAAGCTTAATATGATAGTACGTATAAAAATTGGATTCTTCGCGAAATAAATAAATAGTTTGCGACGAAAATTTAATAAATAGATTTATCATAGGAAAATAAAATATTTAAAATCTTTTAATGAAAATAAATAATATTTGACTTGAAAATATTATGAAACTTGAAAATGAAGGAAACTAAAGGCAGAAAAATAACAAAGTTATGACGGAGTCATAACGGAATAGATAATAACGCATAGAAAATTAGCGGGTGTTACATCGAACCTTACACGGGATTTTCCTAACCAACTTACATCGAAGGCATACGCCACCCTGGGATAAAAATATTCCAAGATTATCACTTCATCCCAAAAACAATACCAAACCCATCAAAATCCGAACCCACTCCCTATATAGATGGCCTAGAAAACAGTCTCTTATTTGGGGAAGAATGCTTCATCCCCGCTAATCCCAACAAGCTAGTCAACATGGTCATGACCGACAAGCAATTCAACCCCATCACCCTCATCGTTAGTGCCGACGAAAACCAAGAAGGTGAGGGGTGGAGGAAGTCTATCACGTGGGTCAACGAGAGTGGTAGGAGATTCAAGTTGACTACAGGAGAAAGGAGGATGTTCGAGGAGTCCGAGTCCAAATCCGAAACAAAGTCCGAGTCTGAGTCCGAATCTGAGTCTGAGACGGGCCAAGAGTCTAGTATTGTCTATCTTCCATCCACTTCTGTGTCTGTCCAGGATGAACCGGGGCATGTCTTGGAAATCCCCATAATGTTGTCTCTGTCTAACGAACAAAGGATCTCCTTGTCAAAAGTCCTCGACATGCTTGATTTAACTAATGATAAAAATACTTTTGCTTATGACTCGTCGCACTTAACATGCAATGCCATTATCGATAACGAACAAAACATGAATGATCAGGATGATTCTTACAAATCTTCCCTCCCACCTGAAACCTTAAGGAATTAGCCAAGCAAGAGTTAGGAGCACCAGTAATTGAGGATACCGAATTCATAAACGTGGGAACACCTCTAGAAGTCCAAGACCTCAAAAAAGGAACCTCCTTAGATCCTACTGAGAGAGAACAATTCATAAGCCTACTCACACAATACAAAGATGTCTTCACCTGGTCTTACAAGGACATGCCAGGCATAGACCGAGACATCGCCGAACACCGAATCCTGATCAAACCCGGATTTAAACCAGTAAAACAAAAACTACACCGTATGCGACCCGAGTGGGCCCTTAAGGTCAAAGAGGAGGGGGAAAAACAATTCAAAGCCGGATTCATTCACGTTTCCGAGTACTCCGACTGGGCAGGCCCCTATCTCGTCAAGAAAATATTCACGGGAGGCGTCGTGATCCTCACTGACCTAGACGGTCAAGAATTCTCAACCCCAACCAACATGGACCAACTTAGACGATATTATCCTTAACCTTCTAAACAACCTCATCCTGATCTCTAAAATAAGGTGGAAAACCATGCAAAACGCTTAAAAACAATTTGCATCGATAATTGGCACAACGTGTCTAAAGCAAAATCACTCACATCTATTATGAACTACGAACATGGTTTGATTCCGTCTAAACACGGGTACGTAGGCAACCCCTCCAGGGGTACAACCAACAAAAGTAGCAAAATCGATTACTCGATTCACATGCAAATCGGAACCCTCCCCCCCCCCCCCCCCACGTTCCGGTTAACGAGTGATTTCAATGACGAAGCACAAACGACGAGTCGAGGACGGGGTGAAAACCCGAAAGGGCGCCCCGAGCAAAATGAAGAATCAAATTGCGAGTCGTCGTAAAAAAAATAAAAAAAAAGTATTAAAAAAATTGACGAGCCGAGGACGGGGTGAAAACACGAAAGGACGCATTGGGCAAAATGAATAAACGAGTTGCGAGCCGTCGAAAAAAAAAGCAAAAAAAAAGGTAAGCCGAGGACGGAGTGAAAACCCGAAAGGACGCTCCGGGTAAAATGAAGAATTGAGTTGCGAGCCACCACAAAAAAAGAAAAAATAATAATAATAAAAGTGCTTATATGGGATACCCCTCAACTATTGGCTTTTCCAAGGGGTACCCCCACCTTTTTTGAATTACATGGTATACCCCTAAACATCGTAAATTACTCTATATTGTAACCAAATTTATAATTTTCCAATGAAAATTTCTCAATTGATGATGTAAATAATGATTATTCCCTAATTAGCTTTCATCAACCATGATATATTTCTTGAATTTGTATCCTTTACTAGAAAAACTCCATTCCACCACACTACAACATAGGGATAATGAAGGAATTGAGGTTGAAGGATTTAAAAGAGTGAGGTAGAGAGGTCGACATCGACCGACAATAGAGGTGCGTTGTGGTGGACATTTGGTGGCTTGGTGAATGGTAAAGAAAGAGAGGTGGTTTGAAGCATCAAATTGGATTGATTAATATGTTAATTATTCATTTAAAAAAAATCGTAATATACTTATCACTTTGGTTATGATATGGAGTGATAAGTAGAGTTTAGGATACACCTTGTAATTCGAAAAAGGCGGGGGTACCACTTGGAAAAGTCAATAGTTGAGGGGTATCCCAAAGAAAAACCCAAAAAGAAATAATAATAATAATAATAATAATAATAATAATAATAATAATAATAATAATAATAATAATAATAATAATAATAATAATAATAATAATAATAATAATAATAATAATAATAAGGGAAATTTGATAACTTATACCTCCAATAACTTCATTTTTCAAACTTTATACCTTAGATAATTTTTTTTCAAAACTTATACCTACTTATCCAATTTATTTCATAATACATACCTAAATCTAAATTCCGTCAAAAAACTAACGGATTCTGTCATACTTTAGTTTTAAGTTGCAAAGTTTGTTTATCCTTTTACAATTATATCCGCAATTTAAAGTTACTCCGTATTTACTTATGTTTTGGGTGAGCAAAAAAATCGAAACTGAACCGAAATCCGGTTTAAAAAACCCGAAAATTCAGGTTTTTGAAATTGAAAACCGGTTCGGGTACCGTACCGGTTTTTTAGTGAAAAACAGGGTCAAGTTCGGCTCACAATTTTAAAATCGGGTGCCCGGTTTTGAACCGGTTTACACTTTTAAACGAAAATAAAATAAAAATTGATATGTAGATTAGCGAAACCGGGTAAAAAATCGATTAGGAAACCGGTTCAAAAAATTAAAGATACCCATATTTTGAAAAAACCGGGTCATAAAAACCGTTTCTATTTACAATATGGAATAAAAACCGGGTTGGTTTCGGTTCGGTACCCGGTTTTGCTCACCCCTACTTATGTTATAGTAGTCGTCCAATGTTACTTAAATAAGGATAAAATGGTCCATTAGTAATAGTCCGTTAATTTTATGACGAAAATTGAATTGAGGTATGTATTGTGAAATAAATTAGATAAGTAGGTATAAGTTTTGAAAAAAAATTATCTAAGGTATAAAATTTGAAAAATGAAATTATTGGAGGTATAAGTTATCAATTTTCCCTAATAATAATAATAATAATAATAATAATAATAATAATAATAATTATTATTATTATTATTATTATTATTATTATTATTTTGAACAGTTAGTGAGAGGTGAGGGTGTGCGAGCGATCCCTGTGATCCCCCCCTGCCATCGTTCTGCCGCCCGCCGCCCGCCCGCCGCTGCCGCGGCGGCATCCCCCTCTTCCGGCGTTTTCCTCCTCCGTCCTGGGCGTCGCCGTCGACCCTTCCGGCCGCCGTCTGGAAGGCTGCTTGTCGGCCCCTGGTAGGGTTTCGTTTTTTTTTTCCGGTGCCGCTGCTGCTTTCCTCGCCTGCCGTCTGCTACTGCAATTCCGGCGCCGCCCTTCTGTCCCTGCCTCCTTCCCCACCGCCTCTGACTTCGCCGGAACATGCTGCTGCCGTGGGCCTCGTGGTTTGCTCTGTTTGTTTTTTTTTTCTTTTGTTCCTTACCCCCTGCTTCACTGTTCGCCGGAATCTGGCTGTTCCTCGCCGGATTTCTTCTGGGTCTTCACTATTTCGTCGACCTCTGCTGGTTCTCCTCTTCCCCGACTCGCTTCGCTGGTTTTTGTTTCTTTTGTCGTGTGTGCCTGGTTGTTGTCTCTTGGTGTCCCCTGTTCGCTTCTTTTTACCGGTGTTTCTGTGTGTTGTTCTGCTGTTCTTCTGATTCCCCTGTTTCTGTTGTTCTCTTTCTCCGCTAAGTCGCTGTCCTGGTCTTTGTTGAGTGGTTCGGGCCTAGTCGAGTGCTTAGTGTGTGCTGCAGCTGTTTGTTTGGTTTGTTTTTCGTCGGGTCGGTCGTTGTTTTTCGGGTCTCCGGCCAGCTGCTTTTTGTCTGGTCTTTGGTTGCTTTGGTGGGCGTCTCTTGCTGCTGTAGGTGTTTTCGGGTCAGCCTCGGGGTTTTGTTTTTCGTCTGTGTTGTCGGATTTTGCTATTGTAGGGTGCTCGTTGTTGTGGTTTATGTATGCTTTACCGTCTTGTGGGTAACTCGCCCTTGTCTTGGCGGGCTTTTGGGCTTTTTTTATGTGCTTCCGTTTCGTGGTTTGCCCTTGCTTATCTTGTCATGCCTCCCTTGGTTCGTTTCCATTGCCCTTTTGTGGGTCTTTCTAAGTGTCAGGACAACTGTGGACAAGGTCTTACCAAAGCATCCTTGCGCATTCACCTGCGTGACCGTCATTTTTGTGCCGGTGCTCAGGTATTAACGCGTCAAACCCTCTCCAGTAGCTTGTCTGTCTATTCTGCGGCTGAGGTTACCTTTAAACGTATGAGCATTTGGTTGTGCGGTGTTTTCCTGGTGACTCACTCGCTCACCTCTTGTTGTCAGCATGATGGGGGGGGTCAGGTTGAGCCGCCTGATTGTGGAGATGGTTTCGTTCGGTTTATCCTTTATGACCTGCCTCGCCCCACTCCGTCTCCTGTGCCTTTGGTGGGAGTTTCCGATCAGGACCCACTCCCTTGCCTCTCCTTGGTTTCTCTTGATCACTTGTTCTCTAAGGGGTTGCGCACGGTTAAATCGATCCCCCCTAGGTGTCGGCTTGGGTTCGCGCGGGCTTTAAAGGGTGACCTGGATGATGTTGCGGGAGCTCCTTTTGATGTATCTTGCTGGGTTGTTTTGCTCATGTTACCCCTTTGTGTTTTGAAGACCTTCGTCCCGAGGAGTAATTTGGAATGTCGATCTGCTATTCGGCGCCAGCGTCAGGAGGAGGCTATTGTTGGTGCTATTCGTACTTGAGGGTGTCGGGGGGAAAGTTATTGCTCTTGCGCGAGACTTTGGCAGAGGTCTCCCCTTCTTTTTGTGTGGAGGAGGGGGTCGACCCAGGTGAGCTTAATATTCGTCAGTGTCGTAAGAAGATTTCTGATGGTCATTATACGACAGCCGTTCGTGTTCTTTCTTCGTCCGGTGTCGCACCTTACACTGATGCCACCCTCCAGGCCCTTCTGGATAAGCACCCGGCTGCTCCTTCCCCTGTCATCCCGTCTGATCCTCTCAACCACTGCTTTGATGCGTCGGTATCTGTTGTTTTGGACATGATTCGGAGTTTCCCGCGGGGGACATCTTGTGGGAGGGATGGGCTTCGGGCCCAGCATCTGCTGGATTGTTTGAGTGGTGCTGCTATCGCCATTTCTGATGATCTCGCCGCCTCTATCGCTCAGGTGGTCAACCTTTTTCTCGGGGGGAAGTGTCCACAGGGGTTAGGTGAATTCATTGCCAGCGCTCCACTCACCCCGCTCGTTAAGCCGGGGGGTGGGGTTCGTCCTACTGCAGTGGGCACTATCTGGAGGCGCCTTATTTCTAAGGTCGGAGCTTACTTGGTTGGCCCATCTTTATGTGGCTATTTTGAGGGACTTCAATTCGGGGTTGGTGTTTCTAGCGAGGGTGAAGCTATTCTGCATTCCTTGAACCGCCTTGTAGAGGACCGTGGCACGGATGTGGGTCTCTCCATGCTACTTGTCGATTTCCAGAATGCTTTTAACTTGGTTGATCGGGCGAGTATGCTTCAGGAGGTTCGCCATCAGTGCCCTGCCCTCTCCCGTTGGGTTGAGTTTTGCTACTCCAGCCCCGCCAGGCTCTACTATCGAGAGCACTGTCTCCGCTCGTGTCAGGGGGTTCAGCAAGGTGACCCGTAAGGTCCCCTCCTTTTCTCTCTGGTCCTGCATCCCTTGGTTCGTAGGATCAGGGATTCCTTTGATCTTTGCTTTCAGGCTTGGTACCTCGATGACGGTACTATTGTTGGGGATATGCTTGTTGTGGGGAGGGTTCTTCAGATGATCATGGAGGAGGGTCCCCCGTTCTGGCCTCCACCTCAATGTTACGAAGACGGAGGTCTTTTGGCCTGTCGAAGATCCGAGAAGCAGGTGTGCTGGTGTTTTCCCTACCTCTATTGCCAGGCCCTTGCACGGTGTTAAGGTTCTGGGGGGACCGGTCAGCGTGTGCCCAGCTTTCAGTGGAGCTCTTGTCTCGAAGAGGGTCGCCCGTACTACAGAGCTCATGGACTTGGTTGCTACGATTGAGGATCCCTAGTGTGAGTTACTTGTTCTTCGGGCGTGCACAGGTATTTCTAAGTTATACTTTGCTTTGTGCACTTGCTCTCCCCTTGCTTTTGGGTCGGCCCACCTTTCCTTCGACACTGCGCTCCGATCTAGCCTTGAGCGTATTGTCACGGCTTCCGGACCCGGTTTCAGGGAGTGGCAGTGGCGGCTGGCTACCCTCCCCTTTTCCCTTGGGGGGCTCGGTGTCTTTGCCGCGGCGGATGCCCTTCACTTTGCCTTCCTTGCTTCTCGCCTCTAGTCCGCCGATTTGCAAACTAAGCTGCTTCGTCCCTCCGAGATCGCTGCCCCGGATTTGCCTTTGAGTCTGCCTTGAGTGGGTTCGTTGAGGCCACCGGTTCTGACTTCTTGAGTAACCCTTCTGAGATCGCTGCCCCAAAACTTATGAAGAAATTTGCAGATATATATTTCACGAGGGTTGCTTCAGCGGCAGAATCTATTTTCTCCTTGACTCCTCGACAGGTTGCCCTTTGGAAATCTCAGCAGGGGACCATTCTTCGGACTGGTTGAGGGATGTCCCTATTTCTGGGCTCGGGCAAACCATGAACGGTCGGACATATCGCAGTGTGCTTAGCTACCGCCTTGGAGTCCCTCTATTTCCGCTTTCCGGGACCTGCTCTTCTTGCTCCAGGGGCCTCAGAGGCGATATTTTTGGTGATCACGCGGTTTTGTGTGCTGGTACTGTGGGGATTAAACATCGCCATAACCTTGTCCGTGACACACTGTTGGATATTTGCTTCCGGACCGGGATCTCTGCAGGTAAGGAGGTGGAGATTGGCCTCTGCAACGATAACGACAAGCCCTTGCGACCAGCCGACCTCCTGCTCTACTCGTGGGACAAGGGGCGTGATGTTTGTGTCGATCTGACTAGGTCCTCGCCCTTGACTCAGACTGGCCTCACCGCTTTTGAGCCCGGACGGGTCGTTGCTGATGCTGCCCGTCGTAAATGTGCCAAGTATCAGGCACGCTGCACGGCGATCGGGTATGGTTTCTTACCTTTCTCCTTCTCCTCTCTCGGCGAGCTCGACACGGATGCTGTTTCTCTGCTCCAGCGGATTCGGAAATTTGCTTTATCTCAGGATGCTGAAGAGCGTGCCGAAGTTCATATTTTCACTAGAATTAGCTTTGCAATCGCTAAGGGAGTGGGGCCCAGATAGTATCTCGGCATCCCTCTAACTTCTTGTAATTTGTTCTGGTGTTTAATACAAGTTCCGTTTTAAAAAAAATAATAATAATAATAATAAAAGTGCTTCTCATTTATGCAAAATCAATTAAATCAATCCTTTGTGGAGGCCCTTTACATCGAGCATCCAAAATCCTACTACCCGGAAAATGACAACGCATGAAATAAAACCCTATAAAAACTAGTACTAATATGCCACATAATATCAATTAATACAACATGGTACTAAACGGTCGGGCTCTACCGGTCCGACTTCCCTTTCTCCTTTCCATTCGGAAGTGCCTCTTCGGGTCTCTCACCATAGACCATCAGAATACAAGCTTCCACCCTTATCTTAGCCAAAGGCGAGTCCAGCCAATCCCATTTCCCCTTCTCACTCACATTTTCAATATGGGTCTTGTCTAAAGATGGCAACGGACCGAATTCGCATGGATTCAGATCCAGATCCGCACCCCTAGTAGCGGATCCGGAACCGATCCAGTTCCAGCGGATCCCAAAAGTGCAGATCCAGATCCGCTGAATCTGGACCGGATCCGTGGATCCAATTTCTTACTTAGATTCTACAAATTTTTTGATTAACATGTATTTAAGGCTATATTAAATTTTCATAATCAAAGATAAAAAATTAAAAGGAAAAGTTTTAGAAATTACAAAAAAAAAACACAAACTAAAGTTCTAAGTCACACACAAATTTTTTTATTATTATTTTTTTAATAAAACGGATTTGCGGATCGGATCCGGATTTACTTATTAAGATCCAGATCCAGATCCGTTTAAACATAGCGGATCCGGATCCATATCCAACAGATCTCAAAATTTAGGATCCATATCCGATCCATGCGGACCAGATCTTGCGGATCTGGACCGGATCAGATCCGTTGCCATCCCAAGTCTTGTCAGTCTTGGCCCGTTTAGATGAATTGACGACACTAGGATCGGTAACATTGTCTTTGGTCGAGCGCTTAGTGACATTAACTCGAGTAGCCTCCTTACCCTGTAGCATCACGGGGTTCCTAACATCGAGTTGCTCTGCCCTGGCAGATGTCCGTAAGCTCCCCGCCGAGAATGAATAGGGTCTTCCGGTCGAACATTTGCTGTAGGGATGGGACATTAAAACCTCTGTCTCCAAAACATTCCAAAGTCCCTGACAGAACTTTCCGTCCGCCGATAAGACTTAGTGGCATCAGTAGTAACGTATGATGCAGCTAGCCTCACACCCATTTGGCGCGTTAATTCGCCCAGATAAATATAAACCTAATCACTTAAGGACAGTATTTGCATGGTATGAGCCGATGACGAGAACGGAAACCCAACCTGTCCACGGAATTGTCCACCTAATATCAACCCCTCTTTTAGCCTTCAAGTAGGAATGACATCCTTCCTCGGTGTAACTATTGTTCCATGGTTGCGCCATCTTCCGCCCCGTGAAACCTTTGTAGCTGTAGCCCTTAACGGACCGAGGGGGCTCGATCAAACCTAGCCTCTCTTGTAGCCAAACCTGCGCAAATCACAACATTGCGTCAAACTTTTGAACTAAGGTAGGTTTTGAAAAAGGAAAGTAGTGCCCTGACGTACCTGCAAAATGATCCTAGAACCCCAAAAGGAAGCACGAAGTATCCGCACACGGGTGTCGAGACCCGCGATAAGCTCATCTAGAATAAGCAAAGAGGGTGATCGTCCATGCTCCATTCCCATCACCACATCCAAAACCCAAGGGCTACCCCAGCCATCACGCACCGATGCATCCTCGAAAAGATAATAGCATGTCACCGCGATATTAAGAGCCCGTTTACAACCTAAAGGCGAAACATCACGAAAGCCTGTTCGTGAGAATGTCCTAACAAGTAACTTTAGTTCAATACCACCTTCCCCAAAGAAATCCTTAGCCTTCTCCAAAGGAATGTCCAAAAAATGACGGAATCGTTCCACGAGAGTATCATCTCCAAGGGGTATACAAGATCGAACCGAACACCACCCGCCTATAGCATCCAATTCCTCAAGGAGAGGATAAACATTACCTCCCGGGAAAGCAAAAACATGGTTCTTACAATCCCAAAAGTTAGAACATGCCGACAAGAAGTCATCTTGCACCTGAACCTGGTTTAGCACAGTAACAATAGACAAACTGTCACCTAGCAGAATCTCAAGGTCACCTTTCCTAAGATGACCCATCCACTTGGTTAGGAGACTCCCAAAATCTGACATGACTTAAAATAACACAAAGGAGCGATGGATATACTATGGGTAATCTAGTATGTCTAAAACGAATACCCATAACCCACATATATAGCCTTAATCGCACAACAATTAGGAAATCACGGAAAATTTCCATAACCGAGAATTGGACCGCCTGAACCCAAGCACCCGAAGACTGGGTCGCCCAAGCGTTGCAGTATCAAGCCGCCCAGGCCCAGGCGCCGATACGCTTGACCATCAAGCCTACCAAGGTCTAAACATTACACTGTCCGCCATGCCTTACCCCATCAACTATCACTTGACAACCCCGCACGTCAGGAACAACATCCTGAAGTCACTAAACCCCTTTCCAAAAGCCAAAGCGTCCGTTACAAGCGTCCAAGCAAGAATGATAAGTCCACCCGGACGACACATTTTCGTCCATCGGATCCACCAGACTTGGACATTTTTCATCTTTTTTTAGGGGGATAAGCTACCCCACTTAGGCGTGTTGTAGCCCCGAATGGCATCGTCAATTCGCGTCTGTAGCCCGGTACGATATTATCATTAGAGGCATAAAAAGTAGTCTAACTTTTTTTCTTTTTGCCTCGTTTTAAACATGAGTGTCGAGACAATTACACTTGTCTCCCAGCACCGAACACGCACCCGGTCAAAACACTTTAGCTACAAAGCGCTTCTTACACATTTTGCACGTCTCGAGTCAAACATTTTAATCAACGTACTACTTGATCCAACTCCCGGGTCAAACCTATGGTCTGGAAGCTCGGAATACGTGAGAGTACCACCAGTAGCGTGGAAGAAGGTTAAAGCACCAAAGCGGGAAGGTGGACTAAATATCAAGTGCCCGAGTATATGGAATAAAGCTGCGATTGCCAAACTAGTATATTGGGTATATACCCAACCTGATGGGTAAACCAAGTATACTTAAAGGGGGTTGAATGGGACGAATATAGTCCAAAAGAAAATGATAATTGGGCATGGAAGAATGTTTGCAGAGTCAAGGAAAGATTCAAAACTGGTTACATCAATAGAAAATGGAATTGAGTTGATAAGGAGTACTCTATCAAGGAAGGTTACGACTGGCTGAGACCAAAATTGAGCGAAAAAAGTTGGCATATGGTAGTTTGGTCAAGCTGGAACATCCCTAAGCATGCCACTACGACATGGCTTGCTATGATGGAAGGAATGAATGTTAAGGAGAAGCTTATGAAGATAGGATGTTCTGATGAAGATAGTTGTTGTATCTGTGGTGACCATACGGAAACAATACAACAATTTTTTTTTTACTGTACCTACAGCAGGAGGTTGAGAAGGGAAATCGAGGGTTGGTATGAAGCTATACCTGACATGATCAACCGGATAAATGGTCCCAAGCATCAGGCATGGAAGTTGAATGCTATGATTCTAACAGCGTGTTACTACCATGTCTAGTATCAACGGAACAAATCAAGAATTGAAGGTGTCCTTATGCGACCTGAAATTGTCTCTCGTAGCATAAGGTCTGAAATGAAGAAAAGTTGCGAAAGTGTTATGCCTGGGTAGGATATGAACTGGTTTCATTAGATTAGCCTAGTAATTTTGTTATTAAGCTGGCTGTGATTTTTTATTTTGTTGGGACTTTAGGAGAGCTTGCCTAAAGCCTGACGATGTATATGTTGTTTTGGTCTATGATATATATATATATATATATATATATATATATATATATATTCACATTTCATCAAAAAAAAAACTCCCGGCTCAAACTAACGCATTTAAAAAATTCCGAAAAACATTTTCGTACTCTCATGCAATCCTAACGCGTCCAAGATATCCTAAACTAGGACGAAACCGCAAACGAACCAAACTTGAAGTGATTGCTTGTCAACTAGGTCAACATTTCAAAAAGAAAAATAAAACGCAAGACTAACCAATCAATCAAAATATGGCTAGACTTGTCGTGAGCCTCCAAATTACAATTTTTATCCACTACTAACTCAAACAAGTAGTAAGGGTAAGTAGGGGTCGAACCCACAAGGAAGGTGATTATGTCGTTTAAGTGTGTGTAAATCTATATAATTTAGTAACCGAATGGGGGGATTTTAGTGATTTTGATTAATACTAAACTAATGAAATAAAGTAACAAAATAAAATAAACTATTATAAATGAACAATGAAACAATTATGAGAAAAATACTTGGACCAAGCAGTATTCACCACAGGTTTAACGAATTGATCATTGACTCTTCTATTTCATAATGTATATTAGAATACTTTGCTATGAAGTTTAATCGACTTCTAATTCCACTTATTAATAATTATAAGATATGAGAAGCATACTCAAATAACCCTTACAATATTGTCAATTTAAATCAAGCGTCTAAATCCTATCAATATGTAGATTAAAACGATGGAATTTAACAAAGATGAAGAATGATTACTCAAGCGGTACCACTTTGTTTCATACAAGTTTAATCCTTATAACTCAAAAATGATGAAAAGCATGCGAATTGGTGAATTATATTTGCTACTCGGATATAGTTAAACAAACAAAAGATTCATTTAATTATTCTAGCAATGGTTTATTAATAACGAAAACTAGGTGATCAAGCTAGAAGATGAATTAACAAACCAAGAAATAATGCAAATTAAACTTGATATTCTAATATAAAAGTAAAATAGAAATGAGTCTTACAATTCACTAAACTTGAAAGGCTTCAACAACTTTTTCCAAGAATATGAACTTAGCCCTCCATACAAATGAAATACTTGCAAAATAAACTAGAAAATGTATGTATTTTTTAGAATTACAAGTGATGATTGATGTGTTGGATAATGAAAATGATGGTGAACTTCTCCTCTTTATATAGTCATCCATGGAGCATCTTCATCAATGGCTCATAAAGCCTCATAAATTGCCTCATAACAATGACCATCATAAAGGAGAAGAGTAATGTTCATGAGTAAAGAAGAGAAAAAAGAATCCAATGCAAAATAGAATCCTAGAAGGAATCCTATGCATAAAACTGAGCCTCCACCTGTGGCAAACTGTCAAAGCCTCCACCCGTGGCAAAAAGTAGCAAAAAGTGCCGCTGTCTGTGGCAACTTAATCCTTCACTTTCTTCTTGTCTTTGGGCTTCCACTTGTACCTTGAGCTCCACGTGCCTTCACTTCGAATATTTTGTCATCTATTAGCCTAAAACAGACCCCATTTGATATCCTACTCTCTTTTCACTACATAATCCACTTAATTACACATTTTCATACCTTAGTCCATCAATTTGGACATATACACAACAATCCTTCAAAACACACCCAAAACTACAAAAGGTCTAAAATATACAAATCATACAAAATCCAAACACAAACCGAGTTTAGAAACTAGGGACGACCTCTAGAGGCTGCACCTACGGCTAACACATACTCACCGATATCATCATCTAGATCTAGATCATCCAGATCAAGAATAGGAGACTCAGTAACGTCCATACCCGTCAGCATATCCAGGGTAGCTGTCTCAGGTACTCCTCCAACGTCCTCGGTAGCGCTCGTAGCATGACCCTCAACCTCAGCCTCAGCCTCTCTCTCCACCTCAGCCCCAAATCTAGCCTCACCCTGCGCCGAGGTCTCGCCCTGAGTCCGAGCCAACTTCTTCTTAAGCTTAGAAATCTCATTATCCCGAGATTGCAGGAGTTGCAAGAATTTCGCCTCATTTATCTCGAGCTCGGTCACCCGGGTCCCCAGCTGCCTTATCACATCCGGAGCATCTTGAAAATGCATCTACCCTGTAGGCAAAACCCAACCAGCCCTAAGAAAAACATACTTACTGATCGAGGTCCCGATGTATCACGGGAAGAGGCAGCACTCATCCTCGATGAATGGGCCCGGAAGCAGATGACAGCTTGCCATAACCACTGATGGGGAGCCGACGAGACCTAAAAGACAAAACCAAACAAATTAGTCAAACAAAACCAAACCCTCAAGAATCGAGTTCAAGGCAATACCGAAACTTACCCGGTACACCCGATCACGCCACTCCATCCCACCCTCCATCTCCTCAGCGGAACACGGAGAAGAGGCTGCGTAAAAGCTACCCCAGCCGCATCTACCCTGAGCAGTGTCAAGGGGAAGTTTGGGGGCTTAACAACATCAGCCGGATCGGCCAGCTGAAGGAAAAGCGAACCGTTCAAAATACAAGCAGACACTAAACCATAGAACAAAACAAACAATAAAGCAAGAATCAAGTACTCACCACGAGGCGGTGACAAGCTAGCCGCTGGCAGACGTGAGACACGTAGGAGGCACCAGGCACCAGTAGTGCATCGCCTCCCTCTCCGTCCCTTCCCTCACGAGCCTCCGCGGTGGTCGGTGGTCTAAATGTGGTACGAGGAGGATCAACCGGCACCGTGAACTCGTCATATAAACACTGACGCACCAACCTCTCGCCCAGATACAACACTGGGCGAAACAACGCAGGAAGGAGCATCCTCCTGTAGCTCCTAGGCCTCAACTCTACCCCAAAAACTCGGGCAGGTAGTCGGCCCAAAGACGGGCCACGAACTGCATAAACAAACCGACATTTCAGTAATCCTAATCTTGGGGGCTACTAAAGAAAACAAAGCGTAAGAAGGAAACTTACATCCTCGGGGCGCAGGTGGTTCACCAGCATATTCTCCGTCGAGTAGTGACTCATTGTGCTCTTAGCCTGAGCCAATCTCCACTCAATCCCCGCCGAAAACCTAACCGGACGAGCAGGCACCGTCTTGGGTGCCAAGCAAGGAAAGTAAGAATTAATCCAAGCCTGCAAAACCCGAAAACCTCGTCAGGAAAACCAAACAAACTAAGTAAAACCCGAATATAACAGAGACAATAACTAACCTCCAGTAGGAGACCTGGACCCACGATGGGTAAAGCCGAGCCGGAGTCCACCCTCTACGACCTCACCATGACCTGTAGGCAGGGGGTATCTCCGCGAAAGTTGCGGTCACCCAATCAAATTGTCTTAGCTGATCCAAGTCAGTTAGGAAAGGCAAAATCCTAGTAATAAATCTCTCACCCTTATCCGACAAGTGGGTCGACCCTAGGAGGTACCACAACCACAGACGGGCATCCTGCTCCGGTGTGTTGGGTACTCGACCCTCTAGCACCGCCACCTTCTCAAAGTGGTCGATAATATACGAGCTCACCAAGGCATAGGGCGCAATGTAAGCCTCGCGCTCTAAACAATCCATGATCCAGCCCTTGACCTCGTCGCTATCTAGTCTAGGGCCCTCAGGAGCCCACCTAATCATCTCAGGACCCTAGGGCAAACCCGTAATAACCCCAAAGACCTCCAAAGTCATCCCAACCTCCCCGAACGGTATATGGAATGTCGAGGTTGTATCGTGAAAGTGATCTACCATCGCTCTAGTTACCATGAGGTTGCACTTAGTCTTGCAACCTACTAATCGGACCTAGTGACCGACCATGGGGCCCAAGGCCATCCCCGCGATAATCTCCTTTGCCGCGGGGCTAAGCTTCTGAGAATAAATCTCCAAGCACGTAGTAAAACCTGAGAAGGTCCTCATCGGACCCGGGGACTGCAAACCGAGACAGTACAAGCATAAATGAACCAAACCGATCCAAACCAAAATTAAAGCCTAAACCAATAAGTACGAGTCAAGGTACTCACCTGGCCGTTTATGACACGGCTAGAGATCAGATGTGCAAATCAGGACGTAGTAATAATTGATGACCGCCCCAATCCCAAGCCCAAGGGGGATCATCTTAAACAATCTCCTCACCCTCGTTGACAGGACTCGGGATATGGGTCCTCCTGGCAACCGTCAAAGGCAGTCTACGCCTTGTGACCCTATCAAAACTAGCCTCATCCATAGCTCCCGGTTCACGACGCTGCAAAGGAGCGCTCCGTCGCCACTTACGAACCCCCCGGGGAGTCATCGAGCTCGACCCGACGACCTCTCCGCTAGAACCAGTACGAGAAGCTCCCTTGGGACGCTCAGTGTCATCTCTAGCTGCAAAACAAAACAAAAAACGTGCCTCAGGTCAGGTTAAAGCAACCCAAACAGGTCAAAATAAGCTCAAAATTTAGGATAGAGATATCAAAATTCCAAAAGACCCACTAGCACCCGTTCTCGACCCCGATCGCAATAAAAGTGGTTTCCGGAAAATCCGACATCGTTACGGTATCGTTTGGTCCGTCGTAAGCCACACAAACCCTAACGGAATGACCTAGAGTACATTCCGACTCACAAAAGTCGACATGGAGGTCACCCATGACGTCACAAACACTAGTCGAGCGAGATTACGAAGGTCAAGTACGGGAATAACCGGGAAAATAATCCCTAAACCCTAGCATTCCAATTTCCACCCATAGGGAGCCATTAAAGCACCTCTAAGCTTCACATCAAGCTAATAACTACCCTATCAAGCTCTATCCTACCCTAATTTAACAATGGGACCAAGAGAAAACATCGAAACGTAGCAGAAACAAAATGCCCAAATCTATTTCAAGGGTTAAAGCAAAATTGACCCATAATCAATCTAATTAAGCACAAATCGACAATAGGCGAGTAAGGAACACTTACCCGAGGTCGACATTATCGAATATGGCGAAAATCGAGACAAAAATCGGTTGAACAAAGTCGAAAGTGCGAAATTGGGGCGGAAGATGGCTCGCGTTTTGTTATTGAGACGAAATGAAATCGCCCCTTTCCTTCGCCGACTTTAAACGAGTCTGACCCTCAAAATCCCAGGCGCCTCAAAGCAGGCGTCCCAGTTCTGAACCGCTGAGGGTTAGGCGACTAAGAATCAAGGTGCCTTAGGACCCGCGTCGGATTGTTCAACCCAAAGCAAAGACAGAAAAAGTTGGACATGGTACCCAATAGCCGCAAGATGTACCTACTAAACAAAATAAGCAGAAATGGGATAGTTTACTACCCCTAACCAATAAAGCAAACCTCAAAACCTCCTCTAATCGAAATCAACCCCCCAGCGAAAAAAAACATGAAAACTTATAGCTAATGAGACCACTCGTACCGAATCACATGACGACAATCCAAGCATGATATCTAGACAAAACAAACTCAATGGAATCCCGAAGCATTCGAAAGACAAATTGAAAATCCGTGAACCTAACGAATCCCAAAGCATTCTGAAGGTAAATTCTAAACCCGTGAACCTAACGAATCCCAAAGCATTCTGAAGATAAAATTTTAAACCCGTGAGCCTAACTGATCCCAAGGCATTATGAAGGTAAATTATAAACCCGCGAACCTAATGAATCCCAAAGCATTCTGAAGGTAAATTCTAAACACGTGAGCCTAACGAATGCCAAAGCATTCTGAAGGTAAATTTTATACCCGTGAGCCTAACAAATCCCAAAGCATTATGAAGGTAAAGTTTAAACCCGTGAGCCTAACGAATCCCAAAGCATTCTGAAGGCAATTCAATTCAATGAGTCCCGTCGTACTCAAATCAATTAGACTAGCCCCGTCGCGCTCAAGTCATTTTAAATGAGTCCCGTCGCAAGACTAGCCCCGTCGCGCTCAAGTCATTTTAAAGGAGTCTCGTTGCATTCTGAATTCAATGAGTCCCTGTCGCACTCAATTCAATTCAAATCAATTCAACTCAATTCAATTCAACTCAACTCAACTCAATTCAATTCAAATCAATTCATTTCAACTCAATTCAATTCAGTTAGTCTCTGTCGCACTCAATTCAATTCAATTCAATGAGTTCCTATCGCACTCAATTCAATTCAATTTTAAATGAGTCCATGTCGCACTCAATTCAATTCAATGAGTTCCTGTCGCACTCAATTCAATTCAATTTTAAATGAGTCCATGTCGCACTCAATTCAATTCAATTTTAAATGAGTCCTTGTCGCACTCAAATCAGTTTGAACGAGTCTTGCCGCACTCCGTTCAATTTTAAATAAGTCCTAAAGCACTCAGAACAATCAAATTAACCTGAAACGAGTTCCTAATCATTCAATTCACCCCCCAGAGGAATACCTAAAGAAAAAAGCAAAACCGAAATCAACACAACCATCCACCAAGGATATTAAACCAGAACTAAGACACCAATAAAAGACCTAAGTAGAGGGCCCACGTCAAAGGCCGAAAATTACTAAAACGACAAACCCAAAACAAGTTAGCAAACCCAGACCCAATCTCCGAAAAGTAACCGTAGGCGAGGAGGTGAGATATGATTTCTAAGCCTTGGCTGACAAGCCTCAAATACGTAGTCTAACATACTTAAAACGACCCGAACGGATAGCCACCAGCTCATAATCCTCGATTGACCCGGGCGACTATACTTTGACTTTTGCCTTGTCCAAGCCGCAGTCAAAGTGTGGGCTTCTGTAGACACCCAGATTTTGACCTGGTGGCTGCAGGGGTGCCCGACAATTACCTGATGACGATCGGACTGCAACGCGATGCGAGATTACGATGTTTTAAATGGTTTTTTCTATAGAACGGATCAATTAATTACTCGAAAAAATTAATTCAACATCAAAATGGTCTTAGTCGTGTCATTATGGTCGCCTCGACACTAATTAGCATCAATTCCGACACAGAGGCCCCGAATCGGTCCCGAAATATACAAAGTCAAACTCGAGTCAACACGTCGGGCCGAGCGAACCTCGAGACACGTGCCCGAGGCCCACCTGGCGCTTGACGCGCTATGGTTAACGAGGAGCCTTAACCCCCCAAGTTAATCAAATATACACATCTCCTTCATTTTAGAAAGTTTCAAAATCAGATCTTCAAAAATACAGGCGCCTCACACCAGGCGATTCAATCCTCATGCACAAGACATCAAGCGCCTCAGTTCTGGTGCGTAGGACTCCAAGCGTCCGAAAGGTCGATTTGAACTGCGCGAACAACTATAAATACCCCCCTCATTTCGCTCATTCAACACACAACAACTCGAATTTTCTTCTCCCTCTCACTCTTTATGAGTTCTCTCTAAGCTTAGGTTGCACTTTGACACTAGGTACGATCCACTCAATCATTTGTCTCGATACACGAATCGACACTACTCCTCGTCGTTCCTCGAGCACCCTACTCGATTTCACTACAAGAAAAGCAGCCTCGGGCGTCCACCTAATGGGCGTCCTAGGCATACAGATGCCTAAATGGCGTCTACATCAAAGAATGGGCGTCCACTATAGGACTCCAATCATAGCGTCCAACGAGGATTTGGGGAGGCAGAAATTTGGGCAGACGACCCTGTGCGGGCGGACACCAGTTGGGCTACTATGGCGTCCACTAGCGGACGCCAAATAGGCTAGGCGGGCGTCCACTAGCAAACGCCAGGCCTCGTCTCATAAATTTTTTTCGGGCCTCCACTGTCGGACGCCCGTTTCCCTAACTCGCATCAAATGCTAGCCGAATCCCCTCGCCTTATTCATTCTTCATTTTTTTTTCACTCTCTAACTTCTCTCTACCTTATACATGCACCTCCTCTCCTCCATTTTTCCTTCTTTTACCTAATTTACGGTATGTTTTTCTTACTTTAATTACTTCTTATCCAATTTAATGTTTGTAATTTTTGATTTATTTCAATTTTTTTAGTTATTATTGCTAGTTTGATAGTTAATGTTGTTTAGGTCTCAATTGATTTACATTGTTTGTTTGCCCATTAGTTTAGCCCAATTTTGATTATGTAGATTAGTTTTGCCCATTAGTTTGATATGAGCTTAGGGTTTACGGTATTGAATTAGGTGAGAATATGATTAAATTGGGTTTGGTTTGAGTAATTTGTTAGAATAAATATGTTAAGGTCAATTCTAAATTAATAATACATTTGGGTTTAGTTTGAGTAATTTGTGATTAAATTGGGGAAATTAAGTTAGGGAAATTAAGTTTGAGTAATCTGTAATTTGTGATTAAATTGTGATTAAATTTGGGTTTAGTTAGTGCTAAATTAAGTTCGGGAAATTCAACTTCAATTTGTTATATATATTTTTTTTTCAGATTAATGTTTGTAATTTTTGATTTTTTTTTCAATTTTTTTTCATTTATTATTGCTAGTTTGATAGTTAATGTTGTTTAGGTCTCAATTGATTAGGTAGATTGTTTAGGTCTACCCATATATTTTGATTAGGTAGATTGTTGGTGTAAGCTTAGGGTAAGCGATATTGATGTTGTGATGAATTCGTGAGAATTTGATTAAATTGGGTTTAGTTTGAGTAATTTGTTAGTATAAATATGTTAAGGTCAATTCTAAATTAATAATACATTTGGGTTTAGTTAGAGTAAATTGGGGAAATTCACTTAGGGAAATTCACTTTGACTAATTTGTAATTTGTGATTAAATTATGATTAAATTTGGGATTAGGTAGTAATTTGTAATTTTTTTTTACATAGAAAATGAAGAGAATTGAACGGAAATGGATGTATCAGGGAAGACTTGATAAGAAGACATGTCCCACCATCGAATTTTTGAGGGGTGTTGAATCATTTGTGGAGATTGCTAAAAAATCATTTGACTATGCATCGAAGGGGGAAGTTAGGTGTCCATGTACTAAATGCAAGAACCTAAAATTTTTTGAGATCATTGTGGGTAAGGAACATGTCATCTGTAACGTTTGTTCACCCAATTATTATCGTTGGATTTGTCATTGGGAGCTCCCTCAGTCCGAGGAACCCGAGATTCGACAAAATGAGGGGGGGTTGAGAGGTATGATAGTTGACGTTGTGGAGTGTAACTTTTTAGCAACGATAACACATATAGGAATGACGACTCACCTAACCCACAAGACTCACCTAACCCACAAGAGCCTAACCCACGAGCAAAAGCATTTTTCGACATGTTGAACGCTTCGGAGAAACCGTTATATGGAGGGTGCGACGTGACTTTGTTGGAAGTCGCATCTATGGTAGTTACCCTTAAATGTGAGTTCAACCTACCCTTCGCTTGTGTCGATGGTGTTGTTGCCTTGCTTGAGAGAGTCATCCCAAAAGACAATATCATGACCCGAACATTCTACAAAACCAAAAAAGTTGTGAAAGGTCTTCAACTCTCGCATCAAAAGATTGATGCTTGTCCCAATGGATGCATGTTATTTTGGAAGGACGATGTGATGCTTGATGAATGTAGGAGATGTGGTAAGGGTAGGTATAAGACGGTTGTGGGGGAAATTTTTTTGAGGGGTAGAAAACGGAAAAGTGGTGATACCGGTACCAATAAGTCAGCTTACATACTTCCCCATTGCACCTAGACTTCAGAAATTGTATGCCACAAGAACCATAGTCGAGCAAATGAGGTGGCACGAGGAGGACATTAGGGTACCATGGAAGATGTGTCATCCGAGTGACGGTGAGGAGTGGAAGCGTTTCGATAGACTACATCCTCAGTTTGCATTAGAACCCCGAAATGTAAGGCTTGGGTTGTGTACTGATGGATTTGCACCTTTCGGCCGATTTGGTAAGTCCTACTCTTGTTGTCCTGTGATAATCACACCTTACAACCTACCTCCTTGGTTGTGTTTGAAGCAGCCTTTCATCTTCTATCTCTCATTGTTCCTTGACCCAAAAACCCGAAAAATCATTGGGGAATTGAAACAACTGTGGAAAGCAGGGGTGGAAACTTATGATGTCTCTTTGAGACAAAACTTTCAGCTGAAAGCAGCTTTGTTGTGGACTATAAACGACTTCCCCGCATATGGTATGTTCTCGGGGTGGTCTACTACGGGTTAGAAAACATGTCCTTGTTGTATGGATGAGAGCAAAGCTTTTTATTTTCCAAATTCTAGTAAAATTAGTTGGTTTGACTGCCATAGACAGTTTCTACCAGAGGGTCGCCCATATAGGAAGAACAAGAAAGCATTCAAAAAGGATGAGGTTGTGCTTGATGACGCACCCGATCAACTCCCAGGAGATGAAATATGGGAGTTGATTTCCGAGTACCCGTCCAATGTTGATGGAACCGAGCAGGAGTTCAAAGGGAAAAAGTTGCAAAATGGTTGGTTTAAACGAAGCATATTCTTTGAACTACCATATTGGAATACTTTGTTACTTCGTCACAATTTAGATGTGATGCACATAGAGAAAAACTTTTTCGAGCAGCTGATCCACACTGTGATGGATGTAGAGGGGAAGAGTTGTGACACTACAGGCTCCTGACGAGATGTAAAAAAAATTTGTGACCGTCCTCAATTGCACATAAAACAGGATGAATCCAAACTGAGAGCCGTGTATAGCCTTGACAAGGCTCAGAGAAAGACCTTGTTGGAGTGGGTAGAGAAGTTGAAGTTCCCCGATGGGTATGCCTCTGACTTTAAACGATGTGTTGATCTTAAGAATCTAAAGCTGCAAGGGTTAAAGAGTCATGATTGTCACGTGTTCATGGAGAGGTTACTACCAGTATCATTAAAGCAGCTTCTGCCACCGACGGTGTGGAATTCTATAACTTAGATATCTCATTTTTTTCAAAATTTGTGTTCTTCTACATCATCAATTGGGGACATGACTCGGCTGGAGGATCAAATTCCACATATACTCTGCAAACTTGAGATGATCTTCCCATCGTCGTTCTTTAACTACATGGAGCATCTACCAGTCCACTTGTCCTACGAAGCTAAGGTTGGAGGATTTGTCTAGTATAGATGGATGTACCCATTTGATAGGTACATAAATTTTATTAACTTAATTTATAATTTTAATTTAAACGTAACTAATTTTTATTAATTGAAGTGCATAACTTCTATATATAGGTTCCTTAATCATTTGAAGAAGAAAATTGGTAATAAAGCTAGGGTAGAGGGTTCTATTTGTAATGCATATTTGACAGAAGAGATTGCAAACTTCTACTCCCTCTACTTCGAGAAAGATGTCCAAAAAAACCAAGAATCTGAACCCAGAACAGTCGGTGTCAATTGATCCTACTATACCCGAGTTTTTTCAGAAGAAGGACGAGGAAGGAACCTCATCCGTTGAGGGTTCTAGGATGCTAGATAAGAAAGAGTATAACCGAGCTCACCTTTACCTACTTTCCAATTGTGAGATTTTAGAGCCTTATGAGAAGCAATTTGTAACTGAATATGTGGCTGCAAACCCATGTGAATGCTGACGATGTTTGGAGTAAGCATGAGGAATAGTTTCCTAAGTGGCTTACGGATCATTTAGTTGCCTTAGACATACAAGATGATTTGGTTAGAAGTTTGGCATACGGTCCTTTGCGAGTGGTTAAAACCTGGAACCGGTACTCGGTAAATGAGTTCAATTTTCAAATATTCAACTACGGGAAGAAAAGGCTAGATGTAATTTTAGTGTGAATGTGTCATCTCTCGATGGTGACGAGTACTATGGTATTTTGGAGGATATTTTCGAGTTGTGTTATGCTGGTAAAGAACGGGGGTATAGAGCTGTGATATTCAAATGTGAGTGGAAAGACACCTCATTGAACGGAAGTCGAGTGCATGAACATTACAAGATTGTAGAAGTTAATCACACCAAGAAATATCCTAAGTACGATTCGTTCATAATCGCACATCAGGCAAAGAAAGTGTACTTTGCTCCTTATCCTTACACGAGAAATGACAGAAATCAAAGTCAATGGTGGGCAGTCTTTAACACTAAACCACGGGGGCAAATAGACAGTTCTCTTTTCCAGGAAGATGCAGCTTCAAGTGGTACACGCTTATCTCCAGGTGACGAGACCATATTCTCCAATGAAAATCAAAATGAAGAGGTAGAGGATGATGACGATGGAGAAAACGATTACATCGTTACGGATGTTCGGGAGATCCTTGAGGTAGATGACGGACACGACGAAGAGAATTCAGAGGACGATCAGGTGAAGGGCGAGGAGACAGAGGAGGAAGATCAGAATGAGGAGGATGAGGGTGATGACGATAACAACAGCGAAGATGATTATTAGAGCTGTTGGAGTAAGTTTTATTTATCGTTGTCTTAAATATTTGGTGCATTATTTTAATCAAGTTAGATTGTAATCGCTAACTACTGTTGACATTGTTTGTTGCAAGGTTAAGATGGCAGGCAGAGGCACCAGGAGACGCAGTGGGAGTAGTAGGTCTGCTCAGACGTCCTGCACACAACATGTGGAGGAGGAAATGGTCCCCGAAACGGGACCGGAGCAGAACCAGCATCAGGGACAGCTGGAGAACGACGACGAGGGCCGGTTGTTGATTGACCCTGGTCGCGTCTGGTAATATAATCTAACATATCAACACTTTTGTAACATATGAATTGTTCCAATAATTTTTTAAGATTTCATACATATATGTGATTCTCGACACGGTGCAAGTTTTGGCATGATAATGTGATTACAGGGTGTACTAACAGTTACATGATCGACAAAGGCCAGGGGTACGCTTGTGTGGACATGACATAGGTCCACCCCGACGCGGCCACGCGCGGGTTTGGGTAGGCGAATGAATCTCCATATGAGAATGGATCGAATTGAAATTTAGGTCTATGTGGAGTCGCCACCGAATTTTGTGGTTATTCGGAACCGTTCGAGCCCACTCTATGTCGTAGTGGGCCGTATACAAAATACGGCCCATTTCCGATGTCAGAGTTTATTGGGCTCCTCCCTTTGCATTTGATACCGATACCGACATTATCGGATATCGTGTATTGAATGACTCTCATGCGCCAACGGTTTCGGGCATCCGGAAACCGAGGTTCTGAGTAAGGGGTAAGGGTACGTGTTGGGAAGCCCACAAAGGACACCCAACCCCGCCCGCACATTAGCGGCCTCTACTAAGAATTCGAATGACTTACAATACGTAAAACGGGAAAATGATATGCAAAGATTTATTTTCCCTAAACATGTGAATGGAATTGAAACGGGTTTCTAAGTCAATTTAATGCAATTAATTCTACGCCAAAGTGGAATTTTAGCATGTGGGTTCATTTAGTACAATAAACGAACAATAATTAAAATTGACAAAAGGAATAACAAACGCGTTAGTAACGATGTAATGATAATAACGAATAATAACGGTTTGTGCAAATATGAGATGAGATGAAAAGGTGCAAATAAGAGATGCATGGTTTGAAAAGATAGTAATACACATGATTGATTAAACACGTGTTGACATAAAGCACAAATTACTACCGAGTTTTGAAAATAGAATAATGTACGATTTATTGTGTTAATCGTTATGGGTCACTCGATCGAGTGGTCGATGGACTCGATCGAGTGGACTTGTAAAAGACGATTCTGTTTCGTGCTACAGACCGTACTCGGCCGAATTATTGACCAACTCGGTCGAGTACATGGCCACTCGACCGAGTCACTGTGAGACTCGATCGAGTGGGGGTCGTAATGAGCATTCTGATCCGGTTTTGAGGTGCCACTCGACCGAGTGGGCTAGGCACTCGGTCGAGTGCCCTCTGTACGAATTACAATTCGTTTGCAATTTAATTATTGATTTTGAAATTGCTCTTGATTTTTGATAGCTCGACGATTTTACCGAATCGGACATAAATATTGCACAATTTATGTTCGACTTGGTTTTTTATAAATCGCGAATTTTGTTGAACCGAATATAAATATTGTTGAATTTATACCCGATTCTAAATTTAAGTACTCGTTGTATCCCATATTCGATTATTTGAATCGATATGGAATATTAGAGTGAAATAGGAAAGTTAGATTAATTTTAGTCGTCTTAAATTAATTATCGTGATATGAACAAATCGCGTTAATTAATTTATGTGACTTGATCGTTAGATTCGATATCCAATTATGTAATTGGTATCGAATCTAAAATCGACGCTTTACTTGAATAAAAAAGGACTTGATTCCCTCGACTTATCCGACATCGAAATAAATCCCTAGGGATTGTGATGTCGGATCCGTGTCAACGGGTTTCGACCCTTATTAAAATTGATTTTAAAAAATTGATGAATGCAAGATTAATGATAATGATGACGAGAAATAATAACGAATTGTTGTTTAAGTTAATTTATCTCAATAATCAAATAGTCGGGGTACCGGGATAAGCGACCGACGACGCGTGTGCAGTACACTTGTATATGCGGTTTTCCTTATCCCGATATCCTTCTTATTCGACACAAATCGATAAATATTTTAATGCTTTGATATTAGTAGTATTATCGATATTATGACGCAACGAACGAAATAAATAAAAACGAAAAAAAAAAAAAAAAAAAAAAAAAAAAAAAAAGAGAGAGAGAGAGACGGGCGACGAAGAGAGTAAGGGAAGAAAAGAGAGGGTTTTGACACCCTCAACCTACATGTTCTTGTCTCGGTGCGGACTCGTAACCGTGGCTTTAACACAAGAGTCTTCGAGGTTCTATGTAGGTTAAGTTGTGGTGGCTCGGGATTGATTTCCTAAAACTAGGTTTAGGGTTGTTGCTAGTGTAGGATTGCTAGGGTTTGATTAGGGTTTGCAATTGATGTAGTATGTGTGTGTAGGGTTGCTCTAGGGTTCTTGAGGTTGAAAAAAGATTTGAAAAGTTGTGTAATTGTATTGCATGGGGGTTGCTTATATAGGTATGGCTAGGGCACCGGTTTAGGGTTACTCGACCGAGTAAAGGGCTAACTCGGTCGAGTGGCCCGTGAA
Source organism: Agrostemma githago (assembly GCA_958450325.1). Lineage (NCBI taxonomy): Eukaryota > Viridiplantae > Streptophyta > Magnoliopsida > Caryophyllales > Caryophyllaceae > Agrostemma > Agrostemma githago. The sequence continues at coordinate 49,528,303 of OY288254.1, read as the reverse complement.
GCCTGCAGCCGGGCTCAAAAGAAGCCCACTCGATCGAGTGGGTGGGCCACTCGATCGAGTGGCCCAGTCGGGTTGCACGGGTCCATCGTTTTGGACCTTGACTTTGAGTTTGATGGGTTTTATGTTTGACTTGGACTTTTGATGATGTGAGGGGCTGTTTTGTGTGTCTCGGAAACGATTTTGATCGAGGTTGACCCAATCGCAAAAAGTCGGTTTTATTTCCGGTGTCGGTTTTGGCCCAAATTAGTCTTGTTTGACTCGGAATGATCCACTGGGCCTGGATTTGAGGTCCGTTTGGTGAGATTTGTACTCCGTAAGTGTGTTAGCCAACGATTAATGGATTTGAGCCCGTATCCGAGCGCATAGAAACACGTTAGCGTCCGATCATCATCGGGTGTTTTTTGGAAACTGCCATAGACACTTGGCGGTCAAAATGCGGGTGTCTACAGAGCCCCCACTCTGACTGAGGCTTGGACAAGGCGAAAGTCAGAGTAGCTACCAAGCCCGTTAAGACCTGGTAGACTTCCGGTCGGGTCGTTTATAGTCCGTTAGACTCGCATGAAGGGCTCGCCAGCCACAAGACAGAAATCATACCTGAGCTTGATGATTGTACTTCGTGGGGAATTTGGGCTTGTCGCGTAAGCCCTGGGTGTGCCTGTGTGTTGGCTCATCCCGTGCTATCCTGGAAAATGCTGCTGGGGAGATTTGATGACTTGCATGTCTTTGCTTGAGTCATACCTGAATAAGTTACATAAAAATGCATGCAACACGTAGGTAGTAAAATGACTCGTGCTGGGGAAAATGATTCTTGAATTTTTGAATTTTTGAATTTGAAATCCTGAAAGCAATCACGAGCTAGGTTTTCAAAATGGAAAGGGATATAAAAGAAATTCGCAGTTTAAATAGACTGAAATCTGACCTTGCCGAAAAAGATCTTTTTTTCAAATGGCTAAATTTTGCAAATTTCAAAGTGGAATTTGAAGAGAGGGGCCTATCGACAGACTCGACTCTGGACACGACAGGACGAGTTGACTGACACGGAATGGACTCTCTAAAGGTTGGACCGCGACTTGGTAGGGGTGTGGGCCGCCTAACAAGACTCTTAAGTTGCGCTATCCCGTAGCCTAGGCGAGTGGCAACACGGTCGCACATCGAAATGGGATAGATATGCTATGGGGGGATTGCAGTAGCCTGTAATGAGACTGTTTTAGTCTGGTGCCCTTCTGGATTTCCTATTTTAGGATAAATTTCCAAAGTAGGTATTGCCTCGAGTCCTGACAGATTCTTGTCTTCGACTGAGCCGAGTACTAGGACACACTACAGAAAGGAGGCTAGATATTGAAAGTATTTATCTGGATTTTGTGAGTGGATGGAGGTCTTCTGTCTAAGAAAAGCCCTCAGGACAACAAAGCTAGCTACTGAGAACATGACAGTGTCGTGTCCGGAATGATAATGCTTTTCGAATGTGTGTCAATGTGGGTGGTTCTGCCTCTGTTGAAAGGCTGCCTACGTATTCACGTGTGGTGAAATCAAACCAAGCCGTAGTTCAGTGTTGAAAGATATATTATGGTGCCTAGTCTAATAGGACTTTGTGTGTAACTAGCCATATTGACGGTGCAGGCTAGGTGCATTCCCAATGATGTCTTGATCAAAGGGCTTGAATGGTTAGGATATTAATCCTGTGACTGTGAGCGTTCTCTGGGGTAGACCCCAGAGGTGGTGTGAACTATTTGGGCATGCTCTATGCCGACTGCAAGTTGAGTTCCCGTGTTCGGGGTTGGTAACTGGTTTGGATGAGAAGAATTGGGACGGGATTTTAACGAGTTTTGCTCTCGGGAATTTTAACGAGTTTTGCTCTCGGGGATTTTAACGAGTTTTGCTCTCGAGGATTTTAACGAGTTTTGCTCTCGGGGATTTTAACGAGTTTTGCTCTCGGGGATTTGACGAGTTTTGCTCTCGAGGATTTGACGAGTTTTTCTCTCGGGGATTTGACGAGTTTTGCTCTCGGGGATTTGACGAGTTTTGCTCTCGGGGATTTTAACGAGTTTTGCTCTCGGGGATTTTGACGAGTTTTGCTCTCGAGGATTTGACGAGTTTTGCTCTCGAGGATTTGACGAGTTTTGCTCTCGAGGATTTGACGTCTTTGTATGGTGATTGTCAATTTTGTTATGTAAAGGGGAAGCCGAGTAAAATGGCTCGAACTTTGATCGGGATAGGTTTTGATAATGCGGGATCTGGTTTCCATGTCTGGCCCTAATGGTTAGGGGTATCCTATGGAGCTTGAATCCTCAAAATTCCGGGATGTCTCTGGCCTGGGTCTCGGGAAGGTCTTGAGGGTTGTAATGTGGGAAGGCTGAGTGTGGTGTTAGCTGACCAGCTTGATTGTCACTCCCCTATTGGATGGCATGGATAATTTTGAATTTGACCGTACCCCGGTCAAAGGATTTTCACTTGAGTTGACCGTTGACCACGGTCATGGGTATTTGATTTTTTGATTGACCTCTTAGCCGCGGTCATGGGTTTTGATAATTTTGACCGTACCTCGGTCATGGGACTTTCACTGGAATTGACCGTTGACCACGGTCATGGGTATTCTGAATTTTTGATGATGGCCTGCTTTTTTGTTTTGGCCTTTTGCTTTTTTTTCTCATGGACTTTCGATTTTTTTTTTTTTGTGTCCAGTTTTCTTTTTTTTTGATGGCCTTCTTTTTGCTTTGGCCCTTTCTTTTTTTCCTTTTTTTTTGACTTTTGATTTTTTTGTCCAGTGTTCTTTCGTTTTTTTTTTTGCCGGTCAGACTAACACCTAAGGTAGGGATTGGTTAGTCTTGTTGGAGGGGTGTTTTATTGTGGGAAATGGGCTTGCCTCCCGTCTTGAACCCAAACTAGGAGATTACCTAGATTTGTCATAGGATTCGACACCGCTCCTGCTACGGGTAGTTATGTGGTTTTTCTATACCAGACACGGAATAGGTAAAAAGAAAACACGGGATCGGTTTCCTGCAGTCATTATAGATGTGCCTATAATAGTCACGTGCGTGTGCTCACAGTGTATGATGGTGTTCATCATGTTCTCGGAAACACGTAAGGAAAGTATATATGAGAAAGAATATTGGAAGCTGATTTTATTGAATTTTGAAAAAGATGACAGAATACGACTGACTCTGACTCTGACTTTGACTTTGAAAGAAATGGTACATCCTAGACTCGGACTCAGACTCAGACTTAAACCAAATCTGGACTCTCGGATGATGTTGTCATTAGTTGTCGGCTTCTAAGGACTCGTGTTGATGTCTAGTATAGCCTTCAGTAGAAACTTCACCCAGATCTTCCTTGTGTCGAAGATCGTCTTCAATCCTAATGCCCATTTCGGTAAGTACGGCAAAGTTTGAAATGCTGGCATACCTAAGATGGACGCGGAAAGAAGGTAGGAGGTTGTTGATGAATGCCTCCACTAGTGTCTTCTCGTTGGGCTTGTCTACCAACTTTACACTCTCGGCCCTCCATCTTTGGAGATACTTAGTGAACCCTTCTTTGGGCTTTTGGGCCATCACTTCCAGAGTACGCATTGTAGTCTGGATTTCGATATTATCAGCGTAGTTCCGAGCAAACTCCGTTGCCACGTCATCCCAAGTCGGGTATTTCTTGGAATCGAGCCTGTAGTACCAGGCTTTGGGGTGCTTCTCGAGGGAGGAAGGGAATAAGTGCTTAAACATGGTGGAATTTACCCCTTGGACCGCCATGAAATCTTTGAAAGCCCGGATGTGATGGACCAGGTCTCCAGTACCCTCAAACATTGGAATTCCCGTAAGGTTGAGGTTGGCAAGTAGCTCGTCATTCAAAGGTGAATAAGTACGAGCATTTTCGGTGTGGATCGAGTTGTTCGTCGATAAGTGGACTTGCTCTTCGAGCCTACGAAAGCACCGATCAACTCGGCTATGGGCCCAGTGGGCTCAGCTCTTTCAACTGGGGTCATTTTCTCCACGGTGCTTAGGCGGGTGGATAAAGTCGCTTGGTTAGCCTGGATGGCAGCCAGTTGGGTCTCGATCTTGGTCAGAGCGTTTTTCAATTCGTCCATCTTGCGTTGGCGTCTGGTTTCGGGTGGCCTGTCTGTAAGAACACCACGTAATCAGAGAGGTTGCTTCGGAACTCAAACTCACCAAGGCATAGGAAATAGCGCAAGAGGAGGGACGGCCCCAGTTTGGCTCGGGTTAGACTCCCCTAAGACAAATGTGTAGGGTACGATTCTCGGCGTGACTGTGATTAGTCATTCCGTCGGAGAATAGCCCCCAAGTGAGACTAAGGACTCAGATGGTGTGGCGTCTAAGTGACTCGAAAGTGGTTTATGTGAGACACGTGTAAGACATGACCCTTAGAGCAACCGTGATTGATCGCCCTGCTAAGGGGTAGTCCCCAAGTGGGATAGAAGATTTTGTTAAGACTCGAGTGTGGGACGAGTGACCCTTTGACGTAAGGACCGTGAACCTTTTGTTATAGCGCTATGCCTTGTAAAAGGTTGACTCGGAAAAGACACCTAGATGGGTGACTTGTGAAATGTGGGCCTTCCTTAGGATTCGGCGGGTGGGCCTAGTCCTGTTTGAAGGAAGGTTCACGTGAGACATCCCCAGACTTTTGGACTCGATTGTGTTGACGGGCCCTCCTTTGTAGGAGTATGTCCTACTTAGGTGGGCCTTGCCTTAGTCTAATAAGGCGGACTAGGATAGGGGAGAAACTCGTGATGTAACATCGACAGAGTTTCGACGCTACGGACCTTGACAACTTAAGACGCGACCCGACACTGCTAAATACGGGAAGTCTTGAGGAGAGGAAGGTTTTGAAAATTGATTGTTTTTTGAAAGAGGTCCGAGAAGACTCGGTTAAGAGCCCAATTTTTCGGAAAAAACGAAAGTGGTATTGGGCAGCGGGTTTTGAAAGTTCGAAATGATTTTCGAGTTTTGAATCGGGCAGCATACCGTCTAGAAAATAGGTTATTTTGAGTAAAATAATAAGTCCTAAATTCGGTATGTGTCCCGGGTTTTGAAATTGAATAGTTTGAAAAAAGATGCAATCTTTGAAAAAAGACGGTTTTTGAAAACGACTCGGAAACCAAGTAGCACATAATCACACAAGCATTATAACGACGCCATGTATGCTCTATACTAAGTCTCGGTCGGTCTAAGGGGTCTATACTAGTGTACATAGTCTAGACGTTGATCGGGACGGACTTCCTAAGTCGAGTTGATCTTAGAACATGCCGCGAAACCCACTCGAATCGACTATTGATAAGTGTGGTTTGTAGTGCCTATTTCGTAGTGTTTTGGTCCCATTTTCCTTGCGGAATCGCTCCTTGGGAGCGGTTTAGGGGCTTCTTATGCTTCCTTTAGTTCGTTTCAGGTTCCCGAGACCGATTTGGAAGAGTTGGAGCGATTCTGACTCGATACATACACTTTTTGGAGCCAACGAAGTGAAGCAACGATCACTCGATGCCTTGGAATCGACCCCGAGACCTTGGGACCCAATCCCGAGCCTCTTAGACTCGATCCCGAGACCCGAGATTCGGTGAGAAGCCCATGAGAAGCAAGGAGGGACCATAGAGAGCATATTGGAGGCCTACAGAGCCTTCCCGACCGAGACCAAGTGCCATCTCGGTCGGGAAGAGGTGCACGTTTAAGGAGGTTGCTGTGAAGAGCCGTCTCGGCCGAGACCAACCTTGTCTCGGTCGGGACCACCCCTTCCCGACCGGGACCACCCCGTCTCGGCCGGGACGGGCCTGCTGTAGCTCCGCCTTGTTTTCTTTCTTCTCCCTTCCACTTGTAACCCTATATATACTCTTCCCTTGTTATCTTAGGTTATGTTCTTCATATTACACTAAACCCTAGATAGTTTTAGCATAGATTAGTCTTTAGATTATCGTTAATCTTAGATTAGTGCTTGTAATTTGGGAATTCGTCAAGATCTCCACCAAGCTTGACAAACTTGGATGTTTGTTTTGGGTTCTTCCATTTATGCAAGTTTCTTTATTCTTTTCATCTTCTAGTTTGGTATAATCTCTTTTCCTTTCTCTTAATCTTTGTTTTATTATTCAGGTTTGAATCTTTAGTTCTTGTTTATTGTTTTGTTCTTCATTCTTGCTAGTTTCATATATGCATCCTCTTGTTCTTGTGTTGGCTCATCTTGTTAGTGTTAGTTATAGAATAGATATGTTAGAGTAGATCCTTGCTAGGGTTAGTAAGGTGATTTGGGTGTTAATTGGATGATTAAGGGATGGTTGGAGATGTTGGTGGAAGATTTGGGTTTCCCCTTGGTTTGATGCATATCACATGTTTGTTGAAATGCTTGAATGACTAGTATGTGCATATGCTTGTTTTTCTTGCTTTTCTCTTGTGGGTGATAGTTTGTTTGTGGGTTTGGTTCCCTCACTAAGTTGCGAGAGCCCGGTGAGGACGACCCCTAGGTCGGTCTACGTAGCGAGAGCCCGGATGCAACCTAGGCCCCGATATCACGCTAGTAACCCCGTTTGTCGTTTGTGTCGCCGAGGTGGGTTTTAGGTGGAACCTCTAGGTCGGTCTAAGTTGCGAGAGCCCGGGCATTACCTAGATTACCCTACTACCTCCTTCACTCTAGTTCTCCCTCGACCATTCCGTTACCCCTTTGACCCCGACCTAATCCTAGCCCGTTTTCCTTATTTGTTCATCTCTTCCTTTTTCTTGCTTTAGACCTAGCTTAGTCTTAGCCTTCTCCCCTTAGAATAGCTTGTCTTGAACATAGTCCTAGACCGTAGCATACCTTAGTCCATCCTCCCGTCCCTATGGATTAGACCCGACTTACCCTAGCTACCCTAGTTAGGTTTTGCCGGTTTTAGTTGACGGTTGGGATTCACGACAAATCCTTACCATCAAATTGGCGCCGTTGCCGGGGACGGCGTAGTTTAGACTTTTTTTTGCTTAGTTGTGGACTTTGTTCTTGATTTTTGTGTTCTCTTCTCCTTGTGTATCTCCGTTTTTCTTCTTGTGTGCTATTCTCTCTTCCTAGTGCCTCAAAAGCACTAGGCTACTAACGTTTGCTCAAGTGCTTCTAGCTCATCCTAGGTACCAAAGCAACGTTATGGACATGGCTTGTCCAAGCTACCATCAAATTGGCGATTGATGCCACTCTAAACTACGCCGTCCCCGGCAACGGCGCCAATTTGATAGGAGGGATTTGTCGTGAATCCCAACCGTCAAATAAAACCGGCTAACCTAACTAGGGTAGCTAGGGTAAGTCGGGTCGAATCCACAGGGACGGGAGGTCGGAATGAGGTATGCTACGGTCTAGGACTATGTTCGAGACAAGCTATTCTAAGGAGGGGGAGACTAGGACTAAGCTAGGTCTAAAGCAAGAAAACAAACAAAGGAAACGGGCTAGGATTAGGTCGGGGTCAAAGGGGTAATGGAATGGTCAAAGGAGAACTAGAGTGAAGGAGGTAGTAGGGTAATCTAGGTAATGCCCGGGCTCTCGCAACTTAGACTCACCTAGAGGTTCCACCTAAAACCCACCTTGGCGACACAAACGACAAACGGGGTTACTAGCGTGATATCGGGGCCTAGGTCGCATCCGGGCTCTCGCAACTTAGACCGACCTAGGGGTCGTCCTCACCGGGCTCTCGCAACTTAATGAGGGAACCAAACCCACAAACAAACTATCACCCACAAGAGAAAAGCAAGAAAAACAAGCATATGCACATACTAGTCATTCAAGCATTTCAACAAACATGTGATATGCATCAAACCAAGGGGAAACCCAAATCTTCCACCAACATCTCCAACAATCCCTTAATCATCCAATTAACACCTTAATCACCTTACTAATCCTAGCAAGATACTACTCTACCATATCTATACTAAAACTAACACTAACAAGATGGATTAACAAAAGAAACAAAACAAACATCTACAAACTAATAAGTATGAAGAACAAAACAATAAACAAGAACTAAAGATTCAAACTTGAATAATAAAACAAAGATTAAAAGAAAGGAAAAGAGATTATACCAAACTAGAAGATGAAAAGAAGAAAGAAACTTGCATAAATGGAAGAACCCAAAACAAACATTCAAGTTTGTCAAGCTTGGTGGAGATCTTGAGGATTTCCCAAATTACAAGCACTAATCTAAGATTAACGATAATCTAAAGACTAATCTACACTAATCTATGCTAAAACTATCTAGGGTTTTGTCTAATATGAAGAACATAACATAAGATAGTGTCTTAATACAAGAGGGGGGGTATATATAGGGTTACAAGTGGAAAGGAATTGAAAGGAAACAAGGCAGAGCTGCAGCATAGCCATCCCGGCCGGGATGAGGTGGTCCCGGTTGGGACGAGGTCGGTCCCGGTCGGGACGCCATGGTCCCGGTCGGGATGGACTCTCAGTAGCTTCATCTTCGTTTCCTCCTTCATCCCGGACGGGATGAGGCCATACCCGTCCGGGATGAGCCTTGTAGGCCTCCAATATGAACTTTTTGTTCCCTCATTTGTTCTCATTGGCTTCCCATCGATTCTCGGGACTCGAGATCGAGTCTCGGAGGCTCGGGATTGGGTCCCAAGGCCTCGGAGTCGATTCCAAGGCATCGAATCATCGTTCCTTTACTCCGTTGGCTCCAAAATGTGCATGTATAGAGTCGGAATCGCTCCAACTCTTCCAAATCGGTCTCGGGAACCTGAAACGAACTAAAGGAAGCATAAGAAGCCTCTAAAACGCTCCCAAGGAGCGATTTTACAAGGAAAACGGGACCAAAACACTACAAAATAGGCACTACAAACCACACTTATCAACTCCCCCACACTTAACCCTTACTCGCCCTCGAGTAAGCACAAACTATCTACTAAACTATCCGAGTGGGTATTAGCGCACCCTACGCCCTTTCAACTCACGCGAGTACACTTAGAGGAAAAGTGCACTCCGCAAGGCAAGTCGGGTCTTGCGACAAAACTGTGGATGTAACCGGACACCAAACACACAAACAAACAAACACACAAACAAACACATAATCGGTTGCACCCAAAAGAAAACAAATACCGCTTCCCTCAAACAAGCGGTGAAAGAAACACCGGTTTAGGACTCGAGGCAAGTGACAACGTTCCAAAGCTAGCAATACAAACCAAGGTGAACTAAACCCTAATAGTATGATGATAAAGCAATAAAAACGTTGGTAACTTACCTAGGTCCTCCTAACTTTCTAAAAACGTACTACGGGACGATCGGCAGAGTGGAAAGTGAAAAACCACGGTGTTAGTCGACACTGTAGGTAAGTGAGACCCCGCCCCCTTTAGCGTGAGCCAAGAGGGTCGTCCCATGTTCAAAACCGCCTAACTAGTCCAAGTAAAAAGGTGGAAATAATGCAAAATGAGGGAAGACCAACCTTTGCCGCTATCATCCTTCCTAGGGACTCGGTCCTTTGGTAGGCTCTTCACGGAAAAAGTCGGGAAAAAGACTTATTTTGAGAGGTAGGGGTTATTTTTGTGAGTCGGGTTTTCTTTTGGCATTTTCTCTTTTCTTTTGCATTTTTGCTTTGTTTTGCCATGCCATTCCTTTTTCTTCTTTTCTATTTTCTTTTGGCTTTTTCTGCCTTTTCTTTTTCTTCATTCTTTTCTTTCTTTCATTTTCTTTCTTTTTTTTTCTTTTCTTTGCCCTTTTTGGCTTGATTTGGCATTTTGGCATTTCTTTGTATGACAAGAAAGGGAGAATTCAACAAATTGCAACTTATTGTGTGGATATGTGTACGAGGTAGGCAAATGGGTGAATCGGGGAGCGTCTTCTCTTCATACTCACAAAAAGGGGAGAACTTGGACTAATCAAACGATCCTAGACATGGTCACCTAAGGGACGAGACTCGGTAACCAAGGCCTTTTCACACCGTGGGTGGTCATAATGGTCAAAATGCAAATCCCGTAGTAAATCCCTAGTAAGCTAGATGGACTCAAGGTAAAAAACGAACGAAATCATTGATTTAGGGTCATTCTACTAGATTAAAGTCCAAGACTCGATTTATACAACTAGGAAGGGAAAGTAAACACTTGCACACTAGCCTCTAAACCGGGTTTTCGAAAACGGTTTACACACACAAGACACAACTAACACAACATAAGACGAAGACATGACGAAAATGAAAGAAAAACAGACAAAAGGCCACAAAACAAAAACAAAACAAAACAAGGAGAAACAAACACATAAACAACACAAACACCACCCCGATCATCCAAACAAGCCACCAAATCCACCACAAACTTTACAAAGCTCCGCCCGAGCACACAACATCACAAACCTTCTCCAAACTCCACAAGGAATAAAGAAGAAAAGGGGTGAAGAGATGTTACCGGAGGTCTTGAAAGCTCTCCAAAGCATTTGGTGAATTAAGCAACCTATAAGGAAAGAGGGAGGCAAAACACGCACACAAAACAAATATACGACACAACGACACAAAAGAAAAACACACAAAAAGAAAATCTTTTTGATTTTTATGAAAAAATTTCAAATTTTTAGGGTTTTTAAAGCTTTTTTCGAAAAACTAAGAAAATAAAACTAACGACGATAGAATATCGCTCCCCCACACTTAAACCGAGCCATGTCCTCATGCTCGATCGTAGTGTGCGGAGAGACAAAAGAAAAAGAAAAGAAACTACGAAAATAAAGCTAAAAATCAAAAATAAAGTGAAGAAAAGGGTAGAAGGTGTCCGGCCGGGGTGTAGTCAAGTCACCATGGGCCGAGACGAGAAAAGATATGGATGGGGGAAGAAATAAAAAGAAGGAAATAAAAGGAAATGGGAGGGGGGGCTAGGTGTAATCAAGTCACCTAGCCCGGATTCCATCCAAATCCGACTAAATCCTACAAAAAGGGGTGAAAACTTGTAAATTTTGGATTTTTGAAATGACTCTCGATGTAATCACATCATCGAGAGTCGGGAGCAACATATACCAAGGCCTCGAAGGCCACCATGACACAAATATAAGGGGAAGGGGAGTAAACAAAGGAAAACAAGCAATAAAAGACGGAAAAGAAAGGATAGTTGCCGTACCAATAGGATAGCAACTCACTCGCTCCATCGTCTCCAATGATCAATAAAGGCACTTTGCTTGTCTTCATCATTGCTATCCCGCTTCGAACTTGATAAAACACATGGTAGAGGTAGTAATGGTGTGAGGGGAGTGGGATTCGATGTGAAACTCGGTGTAAAGGGAAGAGAAATGAGGTGAGGGTATGTAAATGAAGTGTAATGGTCATATGACATGAGCAAGGATGGGTAGGGAGGTTGGGTGGGGGTATACAATGGTTGGGTGGGCTCAAATGTCAAAGAAGAGGCCAAAAGAGGAGAAAAGAGACCATCCCAGTCGGGATGGATGGTCCCGATCGGGATGACACACCCGTCCCGGTCGGGAAGGATCTTCTCGACCTTCCACAAACCCCAAAAGCTTCACCAAAGCTTCAAAAACCGACTTCCAAACTCACGATCCAAGCTCTATCATTATCTACTCTCCTCTAGGAATCAATTTTCCTTCACACCTATCACAATAAACTCAATTACAACATCAAATTCCCTCCCTCACATCGCTCATCAAAAATCCAAATTAACAAGAGTTCTACAAAGGCTAACAAATCCTAGAAACCAAACTATACAAACAAACATAAACACAAATACAAGCACAAAAGAAAAGGGAAAAGATATTTACACTAACTACTCTCACCAACAACGCCTCCATAGCCATCAAGAGCTCGGAGTAGTAAGTAAAATGCCTTAGCAACATCTTCATTGAAGCTCACATGGCCGAGCCTAGCCACTCCTAAGAGCTTCCAAGTCGGAGGGAAAAAGCGATCATCTTCATTATGCTCGGGGTTCTCGTGATCTTCCGGGTCTTGCGAACCATGATAGCAACGACTCTTATGACCATCCGGTAGGTATAGTGGTCTAGAGTCATGCTTGGTGTTATAATGTGGGAGATCACACCCTAGGGGTGTCGCTTCTTCTACGGGGTCGAGAGTGGAACTCTTTTCCACCGCCCGACAAGGATCCTCTTTACCAACCGTCTCACAAGACAAGGGACTAGACATCGAGTGCGGTAGAGGAGGAGAAGGCATCAAGTTTTCTTCATTGGAGGCTCTAGGATCCTCCAATTTCCCATACAAGGCAAGTTCCAAGGCATCTACCTCTTTTTCCCAAGTATTACGCTCCTTTTCACTCACCTTGTCAAAATGGCCTGGAGGAGGTATGTCTTCACTTGGCTTTGGATTGTCTAGATCCAGATCATCACGAAGAAAATCGAACAAATCCAATTTGATAGCCAATACATCGGCTCCCCAAGAGTTATCTTGAGAATCATGTTCACTCCCCTCCCCATTGTTGGCCCTTGAAGCTTCAACTTCCTCTATTCTCTCCCTATCTTCACCACCCAAGCAACACTCAACAATGGTCTCTTGATCGACCCTCTCTTCTTCATTTGTAGCTTCAAGGTTGGGTTGACTTTCTTGTGGAGGCACCCGACCTTCTTGCCCAAATGAACCTTCCTCAACATGTTGTGGAGCTTGAGTGGCCAACATCGTGATATGAGCCATGAGTGCATTGATGCGAGCATCTTGCACCTCTATTTGGGCCTTGAACTCCTCCCTAACCCCTTGTATTTGAGTCAACATCAATTGTTGACCCTTTTGCAATAACATCATCATCTCATGTTGGCTCCCTTGTGTTTGGACCAACATTTGACAAGTCTCAAAGTTAGGGATATTTGGTTGTGGGTTATGTGAGGGTGTTTGGTAGTTGTTAGGATGTGGGAATGATCCTTGACAACTTTCTTGGTAACCATAAGAAGAGGGTTCATAAGATTGTTGATGAGGTTGATATGGTTGGTAAAGTTGTGGGTTTTGGTAATTCGCCCCATAGTTGTCCCGTGATGATTGATGGTAGCTTGGATGAGCCATGTCCATAACGTCGCTTTAGTACCTAGGATGAGCTAGAAGCACTTGCGCAAACGTTAGTATCCTAGTGCTTTTGAGGCACTAGGAAGGGAGAGTAACACACAAGAAGAAAAACGGAGATACACAAGGAGAAGAGAACACAAAAATCAAGAACAAAATCCAAAACTAAGCAAACAAAAGTCTAAACTCCGCCGTCCCCGGCAACGGCGCCAATTTGATGGGAGGGATTTGTCGTGAATCCCAACCGTCAAATAAAACTGGCTAACCTAACTAGGGTAGCTAGGGTAAGTCGGGTCGAATCCACAGGGACGGGAGGTCGGACTGAGGTATGCTACGGTCTAGGACTATGTTCTAGACAAGCTATTCTAAGGAGGGGGAGACTAGGACTAAGCTAGGTCTAAAGCAAGAAAACAAACAAAGGAAACGGGCTAGGATTAGGTCGGGGTCAAAGGGGTAATGGAATGGTCAAAGGAGAACTAGAGTGAAGGAGGTAGTAGGGTAATCTAGGTAATGCCCGGGCTCTCGCAACTTAGACTCACCTAGAGGTTCCACCTAAAACCCACCTTGGCGACACAAACGACAAACGGGGTTACTAGCGTGATATCGGGGCCTAGGTCGCATCCGGGCTCTCGCAACTTAGACCGACCTAGGGGTCGTCCTCACCGGGCTCTCGCAACTTAATGAGGGAACCAAACCCACAAACAAACTATCACCCACAAGAGAAAAGCAAGAAAAACAAGCATATGCACATACTAGTCATTCAAGCATTTCAACAAACATGTGATATGCATCAAACCAAGGGGAAACCCAAATCTTCCACCAACATCTCCAACAATCCCTTAATCATCCAATTAACACCCTAATCACCTTACTAACCCTAGCAAGATACTACTCTACCATATCTATACTAAAACTAACACTAACAAGATGGATTAACAAAAGAAACAAAACAAACATCTACACACTAGTAAGTATGAAGAACAAAACAATAAACAAGAACTAAAGATTCAAACTTGAATAATAAAACAAAGATTAAAAGAAAGGAAAAGAGATTATACCGAACTAGAAGATGAAAAGAAGAAAGAAACTTGCATAAATGGAAGAACCCAAAACAAACATCCAAGTTTGTCAAGCTTGGTGGAGATCTTGAGGATTTCCCAAATTACAAGCACTAATCTAAGATTAACGATAATCTAAAGACTAATCTACACTAATCTATGATAAAACTATCTAGGGTTTTGTCTAATATGAAGAACATAACATAAGATAGTGTCTTAATACAAGAGGGGGGGGGGGTATATATAGGGTTACAAGTGGAAAGGAATTGAAAGGAAACAAGGCGGAGCTGCAGCATAGCCATCCCGGCCAAGATGAGGTGGTCCCGGTCGGGACGAGGTCGGTCCCGGTCGGGACGCCATGGTCCCGGTCAGGATGGACCCTCAGTAGCTTCATCTTCGTTTCCTCCTTCATCCCGGATGGGATGAGGACATACCCGTCCGGGATGAGCCTTGTAGGCCTCCAATATGAACTTTTTGGTCCCTCCTTTGTTCTCATGGGCTTCCCATCGATTCTCGGGACTCGGGATCGAGTCTCGGAGGCTCGGGATTGGGTCCCAAGGTCTCGGGATCGATTCGAAGGCATCGAATCATCGTTCCTGTACTCCGTTGGCTCCAAAATGTGCATGGACACCTTTTGACATATCCATATTGGAGTACATCAACGGTATAGTGGGACGTCGGTCGCAAGTACCGGCCCGGGAAAATATGGGTTGTGCATGAACCGTAAAACTAAAACGCGTATTGTATTTTTCAAACGATTTCTATTCGAGTCTCACCATGAGGATGCCGATGGTAAGTCACGCATCAGTTAATCCCCAGCGTAGTCGCCAAATTGTGGACATGACATAGGTCCACCCCGACGCGGCCACGCGCGGGTTTGGGTAGGCGAATGAATCTCCATATGAGAATGGATCGAATTGAAATTTAGGTCTATGTGGAGTCGCCACCGAATTTTGTGGTTATTCGGAACCGTTCGAGCCCACTCTATGTCGTAGTGGGCCGTATACAAAATACGGCCCATTTCCGATGTCAGAGTTTATTGGGCTCGTCCCTTTGCATTTGATACCGATACCGACATTATCGGATATCGTGTATTGAATGACTCTCGTGCGCTAACGGTTTCGGGCATCCGGAAACCGAGGTTCTGAGTAAGGGGTAAGGGTACGTGTTGGGAAGCCCACAAAGGACACCCAACCCCGCCCGCACATTAGCGGCCTCTACTAAGAATTCGAATGACTTACAATACGCGCGTTAGTAAAACGGGAAAATGATATGCAAAGATTTATTTTCCCTAAACATGTGAATGGAATTGAAACGGGTTTCTAAGTCAATTTAATGCAATTAATTCTACGTCAAAGTGGAATTTTAGCTTGTGGGTTCATTTAGTACAATAAACGAACAATAATTAAAATTGACAAAAGGAATAACAAACGCGTTAGTAACGATGTAATGATAATAACGAATAATAACGGTTTGTGCAAATATGAGATGAGATGAAAAGGTGCAAATAAGAGATGCATGGTTTGAAAAGATAGTAATACACATGATTGATTAAACACGTGTTGACATAAATCACAAATTACTACCGAGTTTTGAAAATAGAATAATGTACGATTTATTGTGTTAATCGTTATGGGTCACTCGATCGAGTGGTCGATGGACTCGATCGAGTGGACTTGTAAAAGACGATTCTGTTTCGTGCTACAGACCGTACTCGGCCGAATTATTGACCAACTCGGTCGAGTACATGGCCACTCGACCGAGTCACTGTGAGACTCGATCGAGTGGGGGTCGTAATGAGCATTCTGATCCGGTTTTGAGGTGCCACTCGACCGAGTGGGCTAGGCACTCGGTCGAGTGCCCTCTGTACGAATTACAATTCGTTTGCAATTTAATTATTGATTTTGAAATTGCTCTTGATTTTTGATAGCTCGACGATTTTACCGAATCGGACATAAATATTGCACAATTTATGTTCGACTTGGTTTTTTATAAATCGCGAATTTTGTTGAACCGAATATAAATATTGTTGAATTTATACCCGATTCTAAATTTAAGTACTCGTTGTATCCCATATTCGATTATTTGAATCGATATGGAATATTAGAGTGAAATAGGAAAGTTAGATTAATTTTAGTCGTCTTAAATTAATTATCGTGATATGAACAAATCGCGTTAATTAATTTATGTGACTTGATTGTTAGATTCGATATCCAATTATGTAATTGGTATCGAATCTAAAATCGACGCTTTACTTGAATAAAAAAGGACTTGATTCCCTCGACTTATCCGACATCAAAATAAATCCCTAGGGATTGTGATGTCGGATCCGTGTCAACGGGTTTCGACCCTTATTAAAATTGATTTTAAAAAATTGATGAATGCAAGATTAATGATAATGATGACGAGAAATAATAACGAATTGTTGTTTAAGTTAATTTATCTCAATAATCAAATAGTCGGGGTACCGGGATAAGCGACCGACGACGCGTGTGCAGTACACTTGTATATGCGGTTTTCCTTATCCCGGTATCCTTCTTATTCGACACAAATCGATAAATATTTTAATGCTTTGATATTAGTAGTATTATCGATATTATGACGCAACGAACGAAATAAATAAAAACGAAAAAAAAAAAAAAAAAAAAAAAAAAAAAAAAAAAGAAAGAGAGACGGGCGACGAAGAGAGTAAGGAAAGAAAGAAGAGGGTTTTGACACCCTCAACCTACATGTTCTTGTCTTGGTGCGGACTCGTAACCGTGGCTTTAACACAAGAGTCTTCGAGGTTCTATGTAGGTTAAGTTGTGGTGGCTCGGGATTGATTTGAGGCTGAAAAAAGATTTGAAAAGTTGTGTAATTGTGTTGCATGGGGGTTGCTTATATAGGTATGGCTAGGGCACCGGTTTAGGGTTACTCGACCGAGTAAAGGGCTAACTCGGTCGAGTGGCCCGTGAAGCCTGCAGCCGGGCTCAAAACAAGCCCACTCGATCGAGTGGGTGGGTCACTCGATCGAGTGGCCCAGTCGGGTTGCACGGGTCCATCGTTTTGGACCTTGACTTTGAGTTTGATGGGTTTTATGTTTGACTTGGACTTTTGATGATGTGAGGGGCTGTTTTGTGTGTCTTGGAAACGATTTTGATCGAGGTTGACCCAATCGCAAAAAGTCGGTTTTATTTTCGGTGTCGGTTTTGGCCCAAATTAGTCTTGTTTGACTCGGAATGATCCACTGGGCCTGGATTTGAGGTCCGTTTGGTGAGATTGGTACTCCGTAAATGTGTTAGCCAACGATTAATGGATTTGAGCCCGTATCCGAGCGCATAGAAACACGTTAGCGTCCGATCATCATCGGGTGTTTTTTGGAAACTGCCATAGACACCTGGCGGTCAAAATGCGGGTGTCTACAGCTTGTTGGACTATGGTGCCGCCAGATTTACGACAGCAGTGGTTCAACGGCTTCAGGGTACGTTGGTTTTTTCTACTTACTTTGTTATTATTTTATAATATAGACTTTGTAAATACTTTCGCTACTAATAATCCGCATCGGTTTTGTAGTTGAAGTTCTCTTGGAGGCGGAAGTTGGAAGGAAGGGCCTGGGACAGGTACAACGAGACCTGTACACGACGCTTCGCAGACGTCATGTACAAACGACATGAGCGGGGGGCTGCGCTGAAAGACGTAGAAGGTGTAGTTTTTAATAGTACTCAGTTTGAACAAATAATCTAACTTCAATATTTTCTTATTTAATATGTTAGTAATTCATATTTTAGGTGAAGCGTTGGAGAGGTGGGTCGCATATCACAACAGCTCGGAGTTCAAGGTAAGGTCGGCACGGGGAAAGAGGAACAAGATGAGTAATGCGGAAAAGGAGGGGAAGGCGAACCCGACACATCATCAGGGTTCTCAGTCTTCCTACCGTCGTGCGTTGAAGGTATGATTTTTATTAATATAGTATTACTTAAATTCTTATAAACTATGTTCGTATAATATTAACCTAACGTTCATCTACATTTAATAGACACAAGCGGATACCAGAAAGATGCCAACCGTTCCCGAGCTGTTCCAGGACATGCAAGGGAAGACCAATGACGAAGGGGAGACTCATTGTAACACCCTAGCCACCATTTGTGGACTGTGGTATCACTTATGGCGCTCAATAGGTCGTTTAGTGGCCCAACAGATCAACACCGGTCTTTTCCAGCGCATTTTGATCTCACTCACGTGCATCCCGGAACCTTCTCAGGAGGTCACCCATCCTGAGATTGCTCCCAGTCAAGCACGCTTAACTGTGGAGTTCTTATCATGGGAAAACCAAAAAATAAATTGCACTTTGTTGACATGAGTAGTACTATCAATCCCTTTAGGCACTCATCCGAGCCTCTCAAACCATATACAATACATGCTTCTCTGAGCACCATATCAAATATATACTCTTTAAACTCGGGGTATTACACTCATTTTATCATGAGGAGGGATCAGGGAATTTGGGTGAGTACTAACTAGTTCAAATAAATCAACTTTGTCTTAGTTTAAGCGGTAGATAACTATACCGATGTTTTCATCTAATAACTACAACTTAAATCGTTGTTGTGTATGTAGGATGCCTACGTCGAGCACACCTCTGAGTCCGCTTCTGATTAGGGTACCCCTCCTGACCCGAATGCAACATTTTTCCCGGGTCGTCGAGGAGTACAAAAAAGAGGCTGTGTATGACATAGGGAATGCGCACCCGATGTTATTCACACCTCCACCACCGTGTCTTGGCACCGCTTCCCAGATGGAGTATACACCCGCGGGATCTCAGCAGGACCCGAAGAAAGAGCAGATGAAGGAAGAGTTGGCACATCATAAGGAGCAAATCAGGAAGATGCAGGAACAAATGGACCTGTTTTAAAGCATGTTTGCGAGATGCAACCAAGGTCCCAACTACCGCACTCCGGATGACAGAGACCCCTTTAATGGGGGCGGTGGGAACTCGGGCGCTGCAGCTAGCTTCACAGTTAACTGATTGGTTGTTGTTGTTGTAACTGGATTTATGGATGATGTATCTTCAAACTAGTTTGGATATGTGTACCTTCAAACCGTATGTTAAAACTTATTTATATGAATTTTTTTTAGCAGAAATGTGTTGAGAGTTGAAGTGTTGTGGTTGATTGAAAGTGAATGAAGTTGAGGTATTGTGGATGGTTGAGAGTTGTGGATGTTGTTTATTTTGCAGATATTGGCTAGACATCGAATGCATGTTTATGGTCTTGCAGCAGTATACATGGCTTCCACTAACGGACGCCATGTTAGACGCTATGGGAAGCTGAAAATGGACCCAAATGACAGATATTCAGGTAGGTGGCGTTTGGCAGTGGACAACATCTGGCGTCTGTCAGACGCCAGACGGGGCAGATGGTGTCCGACAGTGGACGCCAATCTGGGATAAATTGGCGTCCACTGTCCAATGCCAATATGGCGTCGACAGTCAGCCGCCAGCGTGGACGCCCGCTTCAAAAATAGGCAACCGGTCGTGCGTGGTTACCAATTTCTAGCGTCCGATTACGGACGCCCGTCCCAAAATAGCGTCAACTGACGCAAGCCATTTTTCCACGCCCTTGAGCTTTATTCTTGTAGTGTTTGAACAAAAAGGAGCACCCGTGCTCGACTAGCCACCTCCCAATACAGTAGCGAAGCTCTGCCGGATTCACCGCAGGACAAGATAGAAGGATCCGCCTTGAAGACGTATCGTCACTAGGTTGTCATCTAAACAAAACTTTCCATTTCGTAATCTTTATTTATGCACTTCGATAATGTCGAGTCTAACTAGTATGGACGCTAGTTCCATGACACGTTATAAATATATGTAACGTCCTCAACTTCAACCATAAGCACTAAAACACCCTAACTAAACCCGAGTAGTTCCGAGATCCGTTCTCAACCATCTACGCATCGTGTCTCATTTAGTGTACACTCCGAGGGTGCAACTCCTCACTACGTGATTTACGTACATTTTGCATTTATCGTTTTCGTATGATTTACTGCTTTTATGACCCTATAATCGCATGTTAAATCACCTAACATAGAATTCGAAACGTAAACAAGCTAAAACTAAACAATGCGTTGGTCGGGTTCCGTATTAATCCCGATGCTCACCCCTCACACGTTGTTCGATGCATCCCTATTAATACAGAATCGACGTACCTTAAGCAGAATACCAGGTAAGGTATACCACGAGAAAGACTAATATCTGTATTATCACGTTAAAACTGATTTGCTAATACGCATAATACTTAGTACTCTCTACTCTCCTACGTGTATCTTTTCATGGCCTGCTTGTCACGTGAAATCGCATGCAAAGAATGTAAACACAACTAATTCGACGACAATAAAGTTATTTGTCCTTAAACAACCGATGTAGAAAAGACATAGGGTTAAAACAACGGACGTTATCGCACTCCCGCCACAATTAAGAAACAAAGTTATCAGCCCACTGATTGATTAGTAGAGGCCGCTATGTGCGGGCGGGATTGGGTGTCGATGTCTATCGGACATTGGCTTCCCAATACGTACCCTCACCCCTTACTCAGAATCGACAGTTTCTGGATGTTCGAAACCATTGGCAATGACTGTCATTCCAAGCATAGAGTGCTAAGGGTACAAGTCTTTATCTTTAGGTCCCGTGCCACTCAGCTTTGAGCCGGGTAAGGATCAAAGTTGAATTGAATGGTTTTCGAGTCCCCATAATTGACTCGGTGGCGAATCCACAAATCGGCAACGGATTCAGTTCACTAAAAAAGTCGCCTTACCAAACATATCGGCCTTTAAACATTTACAATCACGTCTCGATCAATTCTAACGGAAACACGGGTGTTCGCATCCGTCTAGTACTATCTGAATCGTCAACCAAATCGAGGTCTGGCACATCGCCCCGTACGCTAGATCAAACAGGCCTCCGAAGGGAGGGGGCAGCGTGGGTGGCCGTCGCGGAAACCGGAGGTCCCGTGAGGGGCGTCGGGCGTCCATAGAACTTCACCTTAATGTCAGTAAAATCGAGGTTTTTTAACCATTGGAAGATCCCAAGAGTCGGCTTCCTGGAGTCTTCCCCTGCTATCGCCAGACTTGTGCGTGGTGTCAAAGTCCTTGGCAGGAATGTTAGTGGTTGTCATGATTTTAGCAGGGAGCCTGTGATGGGTCGAGTGACCAGAACTGTCGCGCTTATGGATTATGTCGCCTGCTTGATGATCCACAGTGTGAGTTGTTGTTAATTTAGGCTTGTACTGGTATTTCCAGACTTTACTTTGCTTTACGTACTTGCTCACCGACTGTTTTTTTAGTCGGCTAAACTTGCCTTTAACGCTGCACTTCGTTCTCATTTAGAACGTATTGTTATTGCGTTTGGGTCTGGGTTTGGAGACTAGCAGTGGCGGCTTGCCACCGTTCTCTTTTCATTTGGAGGGATTGGGGTGTATATTGTAGGAGGTGTCCTTCATTATGCTTTTGTGGCATCTTGGTTGCAGTCTGCTGGTTTGCAGGCTACACTGCTTTGTACCGCTAGCATCTTGACCCCTGGCCCTGCTTTTGATGCGGCCTTGCATAGGTTTAAGGAGGTAAGAGGTTCTGATTTATGTAATCCTAGTGAGATCGCTGCCCCCAAAGTTATGAAGTCTTTGGTAGATATATATTTCACAAGGGTTGTTGCTACTGCAGAATCAGATTTCTTTTTGATACCTCGTTAGGTTGCATTGTTGAAATCTCAGCACGACAGTCATGCATCTGATTGGCTACACGCTGTCCCTATTTCCGTGTTGGGTCAGACTATGAACGGTCAGACGTACCGATGTGTGCTTAGCTATCGGTTGGGCGTTCCCTTGGTTTCCGTACCTGGACCATGTTCTGCATGCTCTCGGGTATTTGGCGACGATATCTTTGGGGACCATGCCTTGTCATGTGTAGGGGTTGTCGGTATAAAACATCGGCATAACCTCGTGTGCGACACTCTTTTAGATATCTATTTCATCTGGGGTCTCTACGGGTAAAGAGGTTGATATTGGCTTGATCGACGTTCATGACAGGTCCTTGCGTCCCGCAGATTTTCTGCTTTATTCTTTGGACAAGGATCGTCATGTTTGCGTGGATCTTACCGAGTCTTCCTCTTTGACTCAGTCCAGGCTCTCCGAATTCAGGCCAGGGAGTGTCGTGGGCGACACTGCTCGGCGCAAGTGCTCTAAGTACAGGGGTTTGTGTGCGGGGCTTGGCTATGGGTTCTTGCCTTTTTTTTTCTTCGCTGGGGGAACTAGAGGCGAATGCTATCAGCTTGCTTAAAAGGATCCAAAAAAATTTGATGGCTCAGGATGTCGGAGCACACGTTGCTCCTTTTATATTTACTCGACTTAGCTTTGCTATAGTTAAGGGGGTGAGGGCCAAGATTGTATCTCGGCTGCCCACCAATTTTTTGTAAACTGCTTTTTTATCCAACAACAACTATTATTATTATTATTATTATTATTTTTTAAAACGGAACTTGCATTAAACACCAAAACAAATTACAAGAAGTTAGAGGGGAGCCGAGATACTATCTGGGCCCCCACTCCCTTAGCGATAGCAAAACTAATTCTGGTGAAAATGTGAACTGCGGCACGCGCTCCAGCATCCTGCGACATAGCGAATTTCCGAATCCGCTGGAGCAGAGAGACAGCCTCCGTGTCGAGCTCGCCGAGAGAGGAGAAGGAGAAAGGTAAGAAACCATACCCGATCGCCGTGCAGCGTGCCTGATACTTGGCACACTTACGACGGGTAACATCAGCGACGACCCGTCCGGGCTCAAAAGCGGTAAGGCCAGACTGAGTCAAGGGCGAGGACCCGGTCAGATCAACACAAACATCGCGCCCCCTGTCCCACGAGTAGAGCAGAAGATCGGTTGGTCGCAAGGGCTTGTCGTCATCGTCGCAGAGGCCAATCTCCACCTCCTTGCCTGCAGAGATCCCCGTCCGGAAGCAAATATCCAACAGTGTGTCACGGACAAGGTTATGGCGATGTTTAATCCCCACAGTACCAGCACAGGAAACCGCGTGATCTCCAAAAATATCGTCTCTGAGGCCCCTGGAGCAGGAAGAGCAAGTCCCAGAAAGCGGGAACAAAGGGACTCCAAGGCGGTAACTAAGCACACTGCGATATGTCCGACCGTTCATGGTTTGCCCAAGCCCGGTAATAGGGACAGCCCTCAGCCAGTCAGAAGAATGGTCCCCCTGCTGAGATTTCCACAGGGCAACCTGTCGAGGGGTCAAGGCGAAAACAGATTCCGCTGCTGTAGCAACCCTCGTGAAATATATATCTGCCAATTTCTTCATAAGTTTTGGGGCAGCGATCTCAGAGGGGTTACTCAAGAAGTCAGAACCAGTAGCCTCAACAAAACCACTCAAGGCGGACTCAAAGGCAAATCCAGGGGCGCGGATCTTGGAGGGACGAAGCAGCTTAGCTTGCAAATCGGCAGACTGGAGGCCAGAAGCATGGAAGGCAAAGTGCAGGGCATCAGAGGCGGCAAAGACACCGAGCCCCCCTAGGGAAAAGGGGAGGGTGGCCAGCCGCCACTGCCACTCCCCAAAACCGGGCCCGGAAGCCGTGACAATACGCTCAAGACTAGAACGGAGCGCGGTGTCGAAAGAAAGGTGGGCCGACCCAAAAGCACGGGGAGAGCAAGTATTATTATTATTATTATTATTATTATTATTATTATTATTATTATTATTATTATTATTATCATCATTATCATTATCATTATTATTATTATTATATTAAACAGAACTTGTATTAAGATCGAACAAATTATAAGAAGTTAGTGGTTAATAATAATAATAACAACAACAACAACAACAACAACAACAACAACAACAACAACAACAACAACAACAACAACAACAACAACAACAACAACAACAACGATAATAATTCGAGTTCCACGTCATATACGGAGTATATAAATAAATAAATAAATAATATTAATATTATTTATTAATATTAATATTAATATTAATATTAATATTATTATTATTAATATTATTATTATTATTATTATTATTATTATTATTTTTTAAACCGAACTTTCATTAACACCAGAACAAATTACAAGAAGTTAGAGGGGAGCCGAGATACTATCTGGGCACCCGGATCTCGCCGATATTTCGATTCTGGCAAACGATGATGCTATATCTTCAATCCGATTAATTCTTACCAAGTTAGTATTTGCAATTTGTGAAGGTCGTTCTAGCTATGTAAGAAATCCTTGATTTTTTTTATGAAATCAACAATTAAATTCCTAGAATTTATAATAGAATTGGTTAATGTTCCTGAATATCAAAAACTATATAATAGATTAAAGGGAAAGGGCTGGTGATATTATGTGATTTGATTAATCGGTATCCTAAAAAAAGTAAAAAAAAAAAAATAGACAAGTCGAGAAAGAGATGATTGAATCAAAATAAATTTTTTTAAGTTATATTTCTGTCTGCGATACTATTGAAAATAATCGTTTGAGGGTTGTCCCCATTCCCTTAGCAATCGCAAAACTAATTCTAGTGAAAATATGAACTGCGGCACTCGCTCCAGCATCCTGTGACAAAGCAAATTTACGAATCCGCTGGAGCAGAGAGACAGCCTCCGTGTCGAGCTCACCGAGAGAGGAGAAGGAGAAAGGAAGGAAACCATACCCAATGGTCGTGCAGCATGCCTGATACTTGGCACACTTACGACGAGCAGCATCAGCAACGACCCGTCCGGGCTCAAAAGAAGTCAAGCCGGACTGAGTCAAAGGAGAGGACCCGGTCAGATCAACACAAACATCCCGCCCCTTGTCCCACGAGTAGAGCAAAAGGTCGGCAGGTCGCAAGGGCTTGTCGTTATCGTCGCAGAGGCCAATCTCCGCCTCCTTGCCTGCAGAGATCCCCGTCCAGAAGCAAATATCCAACAATGTGTCACGGACAAGGTTATGGCGATGTTTAATCCCCACAGTACCAGCACACGAAACCGCGTGATCACCAAAAGTATCCTCTCTGAGGGCCCTGGAACAGGAAGAACAAGTCCCAGAAAGCGGAAACAAAAGGACTCCTAAGCGGCAACTAAGCACACTGCGATATGTCCGACCGTTCATGGTTTGCCCAAGTCCAGTAATAGGGACAACCCTCAACTAGTCAGAAGAATGGTCACCCTGCTGAGATTTCCACAAGGCAACCTGTCGAGGAGTCAAGGAGAAAACAGATTCTACCGCTGAAGCAACCCTCGTGAAATATATATCTGCCAATTTCTTCATAAGTTTTGGGGCAGCGATCTCAGAGGGGTTGCTCAAGAAGTCAGAACCGGTAGCCTCAACAAACCCACTCAAGGCAGACTCAAAGGCAAAACCATGGGTGGCGATCTCGGAGGGACGAAGCAGCTTAGCCTGCAAATCAGCAGACTGGAGGCGAGAAGCAAGGAAGGCAAAGTGCAGGGCATCAGTGGCAGCAAAGACACCGAGCCCCCCCAAGAGAAAAGGGGAGGGTGGCCAGCCGCCACTGCCACTCCCCGAAACCGGGTCCGGACGCCATGACAATACGCTCAAGACTAGATCGGAGTGCAGTGTCAAAAGAATGGTGGGCCGACCCAAAAGCATGGGGAGAGAAAGTGCGCAAAGCAAAGTATAACTTATAAATACCTGTGCACGCTCGGAGAAGAAGTAACTCAGACTGGGGGTCCTCAATCGTAGCAACCAAGTCCATGAGCTCTATGGTACGGGCAACTCTCTTCGAGACAAGAGCACCACTCAAAGCAGGACACATGCTGACCGGCCCTCCCAGAACCTTAACACCATCTAAGGGTCTGGAAATAGCGATGGGGAAAACACCAGCAAACCTACTCCTCGGGTCTTCGATAGGCCAGAAAACCTTCGTTTTTGTAACGTTGAGATGGAGGCCGTAACGGGGGCCCTCATCTACAATCATATGGAGAACCTTCCCCACAACAAGCGTATCCCCGACAATAGTACCATCATCGAGGTACCAAGCCTGGAAGCACAGATCAAAGGAGTCCCTAATCCTACAAACTAGGGGATGCAGAACCAGGGAGAAAAGGAGAGGGCCTAAGGGGTCACCCTGCTGGACCCCCTGGCAAGAGCGGAGGCAGTACTCCCCGTAGTAGAACCTAGCAGGACTGGAGTAGCAAAACTCAACCCAACGAGAGAGGGCTGGACACTGACGGCGAATCTCTCGCAACATCGTCTCCCTGTCAACCAGGTTAAAGGCATTCTGGAAATCGACAAGTAACATGGAGAGACCCACATCAGCGCCACGATCCTCTACAAGGCGGTTCAAGGAATGCAGAATAGCTTCACCCCCGCTGGGAACACCTACCCCGAATTGAAGGCCCTCAAGCCCCCTAAAGACAGGCCGACCAAGTAAGCCCCCACCTTGGAAACAAGGCGCCTCCAGATGGTGCCCACAGCAATAGGACGAACCCCTCCCCCTGGCTTCACGAGCGGGGTGAGCGGAGCACTGGCAATGTACTCACCTAACACCTGCGGACACTTCCCATCGAGAAAGAGGTTGACCACACGAGCGAATGTATTATTATTATTATTAACCCGGAAATTGTATTAACATCGAAACAAATTACAAGAAGTTAGCGGGAAGGCGGGATACTATCTCGGCCCCCACTCCCTTAGCGATCGCAGAACTAATTCTAGTGAAAATATGAGCTGCTGCATGCGCCCCAGCATCCTGTGATATAGCAAATTTCCGAATCTGCTGGAGCTGAGAAACAGCATCCGTGTCGAGCACGCGCCCCCACTCCCTTTTGTTCTTCTTCTTATTATTATTATTATTATTATCTCGAAATGATAAATAATAACAACAATAATAATGCTTATTATTAATAAAAAAAGAAACATGTATTAAGATCAGAGTATTATTTATTATTATTATTATTATTATTATTGGAGTATTAGGTGCTGAAATTATTGAAGCTGAGCTGAACAAACCTGGATTGAGCTAATAGAAGTTGAGTCAAGCTGAATTAAAAAGGAACATGTTAAATCATACCTACATTTTTACTAAATCATACCCACTTTCCCCAAATTACCCTCGTCATATTTTCCAATTAACATCACAATCCTTTTTCCTCTCTTCCTCTTTCTCACCCTCTTTCTCTCTTCCTCAAATCATTTTTTCCCCATTAATTGACCATCAATCACCCCATCAATTGTACAGTAAGTATGTCAAATGATTTGAAATAAGACCATGAGACCTATGTAATTGAAGTGATTTTAGCAGGAAATAACTAAAAAACCTAGTGTGAATTAAAGTATTCATTAGATCAGTTATTGACGTCGACTTAGGGTTGAACTAGAAAAATAATTAATCCATAATATAACATTAATTATTATAATATAAATTGAAATTATTAATAAAAATCAACAAACCTAATTGTTTCAAATGCTAATTATGTTTTGTAATTCAAAAGTAATACCGTAGAAGAATCTAATTAGGGTTTAATTAAAAGTTGAACAAAAAAAACCAATCAATAAAATAATATATAGTTCGTGTATTAAAAAATATAATTATTAATAAAAAATATAATTACTTGTTTCACGTCTGAATATAATTCATGATCGAAAAGTCTTGAACAATCTAGTAAGGTTTTGAGGGATAAAAAAGATGAAATTTTGTTAGGGTTAAGAAGAAGGGAAAAGAGAGTATTTTAGGAGGAAGGGGAGGAAAGGGGAAAAAAATGAAAATCTGGGTATGAAGTAGTAAAAGTTGGGTATGTTTAGCAAATACGATTAAAAAAGGTTAAAATTAAACTGAAAAGAACAAAGTTTAAGTAACCCCTAGGGCCGCTAGGCTAGGTTGCATGAACACGCCTGATTTGTGGCGTACCCGTGTCGGACACCGACACACCTAGGACACGCCTGGATACGTGTCGGACACACCAAAAACCGTGTCTGGGTTTTTTTTATTAAAATGGACACGTATTGGACACGGACCGGCACATTTAGGACACTGTTCAGGACAAAAAATAAACAAAACTCTAATCTTTTCAATTGCACAGCGATCAACCATCCCCTTATTACCCCCTTTCAAGCTTCAACAACCCTTCTCACTTGACTCCGACGCCGACACTGACCATGTGCTTGTAAGACGAATGTTTGAACTTGTGTTTACTAGACCTATTTGTTGGAAATATAGGGTCACTATAGGGGCGATATATAACTAGAGAATATACGTTGTTGTGTCGTGGTATGAAGGTCACTGCATGAGAAACGAAATCGCCCCGACTACGGTACAAATCGGAATGGGCGTCGTCCCCCAAGGTCACACAACACTCCTAAAAGGTTGTGTACTCAACCATTAGGAGTTGGAATTCGATGGTATACTCAGAATTTATCAAAGAAATTTGGATGATGACATTTGATGTTGGTCTATGTCTTATCATGCTCATACACTTATATAATAAGTGTCATATGAGACTACCCTCAAGAGGTATCCAAAGTCACTTTATGATGGAAATAAATTATCATTATTCTAAATATAATGACATTCATAACCATACTAATAAATTGATGTCAAAATGCTACTTAATGGGAGATACCCTTACTTAATTTGTTATTTTACGGTTTTGTGGCCTTATAAGTGACCAAAATTTGAAGGTTCGTTATAAAAAGTTTAAAATTCTCTTTATTTCGATATACATATTGTCCTTTTTTGTCGTGTCCCCGTGTCTTAGACTAAGTTTATCCACAGACTCATCTTTTTTTCTCAGACTCAGCCACCTCAACTTTCCACTCACTTTTCATTATTCAGACTCAGACTCAGACTCACTACAAAAGTACACTTTATCCACAGACTCATCTCAGACTTTCTCACCTCACCTACCTTATTTTATATTATTATTTTTATTTATCTCACCTCAACTTTTTACCTACCTTATTTTATTTTATTAATTTTTTATTTACCTCATCTCACCTCAACTTTTTACCTACCTTATTTTATTTTTTTATTTATCTCATCTCATTTCAACTTTTTACCTACCTTTTTTATTTACCTCAATATCTACGTTTATTTTATAACTCGAATAATTACAATTAACAAATTAATTGTTAAATAAATCTTGTGACATAAAAAATACTCCCTCCGTTCCAATCAATTCCATACGTTTACTTTTTCACACTTGCCGATGCACGTTTTCTTTTGTCTATATCTTTAGCTACGTATTTCTAAAAATTATAAAAATTTGATATTCATGATGCATTCGATTAGACAATTTAAACAAGATCTCACATGACTATATTTTATCGTATATATTAAAAGTTATATCGATAATTCTTCTCATCTATGAATAGTGCATGATATCCAAATGCATGGAAATGATCGGAACGGAGGGAGTAATTTTATTTCCATGTGGTCATTATTAAAGGTGTCAATCGGACGGTGGGTCGAGTTCGGGTTGGATTGTCGGTAGACCTGACAAAAAAGTCAATCGGGTCCGGTGAGTTTCGTGTTGACTTTGGGCCAAACCAGATCATTTTGGGTTTTGGGTTTATTATTTTCATCTTTTTTAATTAGAGATATCGACTCGTTTTTTATAATAATAGTCGGGTCAATTTCGGTTAACTCGAGTCAATTCAGGTTACGGGTTAAGCTCGGATCTTTAGTTTGAGTATCAAATCAAGTTCGGGTTGACTTATTTGGGTCGGGTCATTCAGGTTACGTACAATATTATTTATCATTTATCATACGAATTTGATTTTTTCATCTATATACAACTATATCACTTAATACAAATTATTTTGACCATGTGCTTTAGGACAGAAGTAAATTTAGCTAAAATGGAATGAGTTGAATTAAACTGAACTGAACTAAGTGGAACTGAAATAAATTAGCATGAAATAATAATAATAATAACAAATAATATTAATAAAAATAAAAATAAATAATAATGTTATTATTATATCATAAATATTAATTATTATTATTATATTAATTTTAATTATAATAATAATAACAATAATAATAATAATAATAATAACAATAACAATAACAATAGTAGTAATAATAATTAATAATAATAAGTTTAATTATTAATAATATTATAATATTAATATTAATAATCCACATTAATATATATTTAATAGTAATAATATTAATAAAAATAACAATAAGAATAATATTAATTTTTATTATTATATTAATATTAATTATTATAAAAATGTCATTAATAATAATAATAATAATAGTAATAATAATAATAATACAGTAATAATAATAATTAATATTATTAATAATTATTAGTAATAATAATAATAATTTATTTGAATTGAACTAAACTAAAATGAACGGAACTAAACTGAACTGAATGAACAAGTCTGAAGATGAGTCTTTGAAATCCAAGACTCAACTTCAGACTTATCTAAGTCTCAGACCGTCTCAACCACTTTAACCAGGTATGAGTCTCAGACTCAAAGAATCTGAGCCTCAGACTTTTGTTCAGACTCAACTTCAGACTCCCTTTAAACTTAAATCCGTCTGAGACTCAGACTCGTACCAACCACATTATCCAGGTATGACTCTCAGACTCAATAAATCTGAAACTCAAACTCATACTCAGACTCATCCTCAGACCCCAATAAACATAGCCTTAAAAAAATCTGAGGACCGTGTCCCGTATCCGTGTCCGTATCGGTGCAATCTAGCCATCAGGTGAAAACCTTCCTCAAGGCTCCAGTATTTTGAAACGGACCAAAATTCAAATTTATTTGGAAAGTAACCCGCTTAAATTTGGACACAAGTTGGCCCCTACGAAATTGTACAGTATCTTACTCATTCATTTTAAAAAAAAAATCACATTGTCCAAGATTGTGTTGTGTGTCAGTAAACAAAAAATAATTCGAAAATACTCCTTACGAAATGAAATCAACGATAATATATTTTGAAATTTGAAATATATGCTTAGCGTTGCTCACAAATAGATAAACCCGCGCTCTATGTTGTTGAATAAGGCAAGGCTGGCTCTCTATAACCCATTTCAATTCCTCCTCCTCCTCCTCCTTGAATTTCTGTCTCTCCTCGGCTCCATTCCTCCCTCCCTCACCCACCCCCACTCTATCTCCTACATCCCTTTTTCTGGTATCCTCTTTCTCCTCCTCTTCTCTCTTTTTTTATTACTACCGAGTAGTTATTTATTCGATTTGATGTAGTACCTTTTAATTTATTTATTAATCTTTCCTGGATTCGTTTTCTTACTTCGTGTTTATCAGCTCAGTCTCGCTGCCTTCTTCTGACTACAATTGTTACTCTTTTAGCTGTCAGGATTAGATCTTTTATTCAGTTTGCTGAGTATATTTTTCAAGGTATAACTTCTGGGATCCGCATTTTATTCTCGTGGTTAATTGAATAACTTTTTAAGTTTTGGGGTTCTAGTTTTGATTAATTAATTGTTTGATTGATATAGTTTGTCAGAGAAAACCCGAGGGTGAAGGTGAATGGAGTCATTGCCAGATTGCATTGTTCAGTACATTTTATCTCACCTAAACAATGCCAAGGATGTGGTATGTTGTACTTCAGTCTCCAAGCAATGGAAGCAGTCGACGCCTTTCGTGAGAAGCCTTTACTTCTCTAGAAACATTTTTGACTCCGCAATCAAGGACCATTTTATCAACCCGGATGAAGTTATACTCAAGGTTGTGTCAATGGTGGTTCAATTGGAGGAACTGGTTGTATACTGTCCTTTCTCCAGTGCAGGCCTCGACTCATGGCTCTCCGTTTCCCACAACTCACTTAGGCATCTCGAGCTTCGTATGGATAACCTTTCTTCAGAACATGTAACGGCCTGCCCTAACAGTATGACAGCCAAACTGGATTGTATAGCTTCTGCCAAGAACCTTGAGTCTTTAAGATTGTGGGGTGTGTTGATGCTGCAGTCACCCAAGTGGGGTTCCTTTTTAAATCTTCGGAATCTTGAGATTGTGGGGGCTAGGATGGAGGATCATACCTTGGCCGATGCCCTACGTTTGTGTCCTAGTTTGACCCGATTGATGATTCTAGGTTGCGAGGGAGTTAGGTCCATTTCGATCGATTTGAGCCAGCTAGAGGAGTGTAGATTAGATTTCCATGGTGCCGGAAACAATTCACTATCCATTTCATGCCCAAACCTGCAAATGCTTGAAATTCAAGGGTGTGGGTGGATACGAGTGCGTCAAACGCAAAGGCTTCGGAATATTTCATTGTCCAACAGTGGAGGTACCCTACCTTCTTTCCAAGTACTATTTGAATGATTAATTAATTGACTGTCTGCCCGTCTGTCTGTCTGTGGATGAGTAATGAATGCGTGACTTGGTGGTGGCAGGGAAAGTTTACCTGGTTGATTTCGAAAAGCTTGTTGCTCTTGAAACCTTATCTTTAAGAGGAGTTCAGTGGTGTTGGGATGCAATCAGCAAAATGCTTGTGTGGGCTTCTGAGGTGAAGCATCTGTACATGAAGGTTGAGTTCACAGGGGACTTTGAAAACCTTCTCCCCTTTCCGGAGATCGATTTTGTCGAGTTTTTCAGCACTCATCCCAAGCTCCGGAAGTTTGATGTTCATGGGGCCATGTTTGCTGCTCTTTGCCAGAAGAATAGCTTGAAAAATGTCTGTAAAATTACGACCGTCTTTCTTGACTGACATGCCTTTGTTTTTACTGCTTCAATTCTGAATTCTGAATTCTGGAGTGCAGGTGGATTTGGGAGTCTCAATTCCTTGCCTGGAGGAAATTGTAATCACGGTGAGATCACCATTAAACGCGGAGCAGAAAATGAACACACTTGAGTCAATTGTCAAGTACGCAACAAACCTTAAAAAGATGGTAATAAAGATTCTTCAGATGAAAAGTAGCCATAGTAGCACTGATGATTTTTTTGAGGATATTTGTAGATTCAGATTCATGCATCGAAAAATAGTTCGAATTGAGTAATTGCTTCTTTACTCTAACACACATTTCACTTCATTGTTCCATGTAACATTACAATCCAATAAAATGTCACCAAACATGTACTACTATTTCATTCAAAATGATAAACATTGTATAATTGTATGCTTCCTCCGTTCTATTTGATTCTTTACGTTCACTTTATAAACTTAAATCAATTTTTGTTTTCACTTCTCCGTATCTTTAGTTATATATCACTCACTAAAATTTATTCAAAATTTTGATATTTTTTTTTTTTGGTGTAAATGTAAGTATATTTCATATGATCAAATTTACATCCAAGTCAACCATACAACTCCTCATCTCATCATCGCTTCCACCCTATCATGATACTTACTAGGTACAAGCTTTCGTTGGGCTCGGATTTTTACATCTAATTCACTTCTAATCTTTCCTAGTATATACTTATGACTTGCGACCACTATGTTAATACGACAATGGTTTCTAGCCTACCAAATATAATACCAAACACCTATGATAATAGCAGCCACGACATGCTTGTAGTAGAGCGATTTGTGTCTGATTTTATTCCACCATTCCCAGGTGTTGTTAGCTGATATATGCATTCCAGTCCAGTTAGCTGCGAGTTTAAAGCATTCCTTAGCGTAGCAGCAATCTGCAAACAAATGACTATGCGTCTCCTTATCATCTCCACACAAGAAGCATCTATTGTCCACCACCATATTCATACGTGCTAATCTGTCTTTAGTAAGTAGTCGTTCCTTGCAAATTAGCCAAGCTATGAATTCATATTTAGGTAGTCCCAACCTTGTCCAAACCAAATTGCTCCAAGGCACCATCGACCCTGATTGTGTATCCACTTATATCCCTCCGCAACGGTATACTCCTTCCCTGTGTTGATCAACCTAGGGAAACAGTTATTAGTGTAGAATAGGTCCTTAACCCAGCAGATCTTGCGCCAAGACCAACTCGAGTTAAGAGTAGGTTTATAATCCTTCCACTCCTTCTCCTTCAAGTATACTCCATGAACCCATCTAACCCACAATCTATTAGCTTTGACTGCAATCCACCAAGCGTATTTTGCTATACTCGCTATATTCCACTCCTTAAGATCCTTCAGCCCCAATCCGCCTTCATTCTTCGGCTGACATACTGCATCCCAGGACACTAAAGGAGGAGATGAATAGTGTTCACTTCCTTTCCAAATATAGTTCCTGCAGATGCTTGTAATTCGATTGATAGTTGCTGTAGGTAAAATAAATATTCTCGACCAATACATATGAACTGAGCTCAAGACTGATTGTACAAGAACCAGCCTGCCTGAGTAAGTCAACTTCTTCGCTCCAAATCCCCTGATCTTTTGAACAATCTTCTCCGTTAAGATGTGATATTCCAACACCGAAAGCTTTTTAGGCGACATAGAAAACCCAAGATATTTGAATGGGAGGGTACCTGGTACCATACCTGTAATCTGCTCTATATAAGCCTCTTCCTCCTGATCAATACCATTATGATAAATATTAGACTTAGTTCTATTCATAAGAAGGCCAGATGCGTTGGAGAACTTAGTAAACGCCTTAATAACCCAAGTAATGGAGCCTCGATCCCCTTTGCAAAAAAGCATTAAGTCATCCGCAAAGCATAAATGGCTTAATTTGACATTTTTACACAACGGATGAAACTTAAACTCAGTCTTCCCCTGGATAATCTTCATGATTCGACTAAGATATTCCATACAGATAGTGAATAAAAGAGGTGATAGTGGATCGCCCTGTCTTAATCCTCGACGGGCTTTGAAAAACCCAAACTGATCTCCATTCATAGATAGCGTGTAGCTCGGTGATCTAAGACATTCCATGACCAGATTAATGAACCTATCAGGAAACTTCATTGCATATAACATGCCTTCTACAAATTCCCATTCAATTGAGTCATATGCCTTTTGCATATCAATTTTCATGATCACCCTAGGAGAGCATTGTTTCCTATTGTACAGCCGAATCAATTCTTGGCAGATATGAATGTTTTCGATGATATCTCTCCCCTTCACAAATGCACTTTGACTTGGATCAATAATCTCGGGAAGAACTTGACTCAACCTAGTACAAATTACCTTAGTAGGCATTTATACGTCACGTTGCAACATGCAATAGGGCGGAATTGTCCTACATTCTGAGGATTCTGCACTTTTGGAATCAATGTAAGGACAGTGTTGCTAATCTGCTTCAACACTTTAGAGGATGCAATTGAGTCCTTAACTGCTGCACACACACTTGGACCAACAATGCTCCAAGCATCTTTGAAAAATTGACTAGTGTAGCCATCTGGTCCCGGAGATTTCGTCCCCGGGATACTAAACATTGCATCCTTTACTTCCTTATCTGTCACCGAAGCAATGAGACGAGCTCCTTGTTGTTCTGAAACCACAGGCCCCTTCCTCACGACTGGAATAATCACTTTCTGAACAGCTCTTGATTCCCCAAGTATATTTTGAAAATATTCCAAGAAAGCCTCTTGAATATCCAATGGATTCTCCTTCATATTTCCTCCCATATCCTGTATTTGGTGGACTCTATTAGCAGCCCTTCTATGTTTTATAGAAGCATGAAAGTAGGCAGTATTTAGATCCCCTTCTTCTATCCATTTTATTTTTGCTTTTTGTTGTAGAAAGTTGTATCTAGCCTTGTCCAATACTGTATATTGTTTAGAAATAGCTGTCTCATACTGCTTCAATATTAAATTTTGTGGGTGCTGAACTACTTGTTGTTGGATATTCTGTAGAGCTTCACCCATTACAGTAGCCAAACCCTCAACATTCTTAAATTGTGTTTCGTTAATTGCCTTCAACCCTAATTTTAACATCTTCAATTTCCTTGTAAGCTGATACATCTTGCTTCCTCTTACCTCCCTCGCCCATTCCTCTTCCACTATATCTCGAAATAGTTCAGAACTTGACCACATGTTAAAATATTTAAATGCCCTGTTTTGCTTAATACTAACTTTGCTATCCAAGCTAAGGAGACAATGACAATGATCAAATAACCCTTCAGGAAGAAAGTTCGCATACGCATTAGGATAGAGTAAGAGCCAATCATCATTGCATAGTACTCGGTCAATCCTACTATACGATTTAATCATCGGATCCTGCTTGTTATTCCAAGTGAAATGCGCCCCTATAGTCTTAATTTCTTGAAGATTGCAATCCTGTAAGCACTCTTGAAACGGACTTATTTCTGCTAGAGTAATAGGTGCCCCCAGCCTATCCTCCTTATTCAGCACATTATTGAAATCCCCTAAAACCACCCACGCTCCTCCACAATTAGGTGCATAATCTCTAAGTTGTTGCCATAGAGATATACGCTCCCCTGGCTTATTGAAACCATAAACCATTGAACACCAAAACATATTTCCTCCCTGTATATCTGTAACTTTCATATGAATTACTTGAGCCTGAATATCCAGTACATCCACATTAACACTAGCCGGATTCCACAAACACCAGACCCTCCCCCCTTTATGCTTACTGTTATTCGTAACTATCGACCAATCTTGAAAACACATAATAGCATTATGCCAGTTATTCATCTCAACCTTCGTTTCCAATAAACCAAACAACTGAACTTTATTGTGATGAAGGAACCACCTTATTTCCTTTTGCTTCTTATTTTTATTCATACCCCTTATATTCCAGAATCCTATTCTATCCATTACTATACTCTGGGTTGACCTTCTCTCCTTTATCTTTATCCTTTCCATTAGCCCCCGTCTTTTTTAAGGATGATGTTAGTATTTCCAAGAATGATAGACCTTCCGGCTTGTATTGCATTCCAGTCTCCCTCACAGGCTTTGTTACAGCAGGCTGTACATTAGAAGTAATTGCAGTAACAGGCTGCATTACAGGGGTTTCCATGACCTTAGCTGGCTGTTGGACCTGTCTCCATACCTGCTTAGTTTTCTGCACTTCTGACTTCGCTCTGCATTGAGCCTCATCATGACCCATCCCTTTGCATCTAATGCATATTATCGGTAACCAATCGTATTTCACCTGGATTTGCTGCAGACATCCTTTTTCATCCAAGAACCTGATGGTATCTGGTAATTGTTGACCGATCTCCACCTCCACCAGCAGTTTGGCATATCCAACAAATTGTCTTTGATCTGTAGTTGCAGCAGTTATAACAACCTTTCCCACTAGACCTCCAATTTTTCGTAAACATTCAGTTCCCCAGTATTTGAGATCAAGTTCCATCAATTTAACCCAAATCGGCAAAACTTTCACATCATGCTTAGCCAAATTAGCATCCTCAGACCACTCATGTATCATAATGTACTATATTAAACCATTTAAGCAATATTTCACTTTCTATTTTTTACTACGTATCTTATACTACTAACCTATGAGGCTATGACTAGTGTCCAAAAAAACAAGGGGACTACTTCATGTCATCTATAAATTTATTTAGCGTCGTCTATAACTCTATTTTATGAACAAATTATCAATTTGTTCTTTTTAATTTATTAACCTAATTTAATCTAACTATTCATTAACCTAATTCACCCTACTTATCTACTAACCTAATTGATAGGGCGCTATCGGGTGGTGCCAAATCTCAGCATCACCGGAATTAACTAATAAGAAAAATAAAAAAACTGAAAATTTTATTTTGATTTTGTGTCAAACCCGAAAGGGTTTATATGTAATTTAAAATTTGTTATTTATTACTCCCTCCATCCAACTTTAAACTTCATGGGGGGAGTGGCACAATAATTAAGAGTGGGGTAGATTATGTGGTGGAAAATGAAAGTTGAGAAAAAATGTGGGGTCAAAAATGTCATGGACCTCAAAAATCAACCAAAAGAGGAAATATTGTAAGTAGGCAGTTTAAAGATGGACAACCTTTTAAGGAAAGTAGGAAGATTAAAATTGGATGGAGGTAGTACAACTTGTTTAATTAAGAATACTTTAAATAAATTACTCCCTTCATATCTATATGTTCGTCCACTTTCAATATAATATTTCATCCATATGTTAAACAAAGTTCCGTACTAGTAGGAAAATAAGATTATTGGTTTCTTCACCATTAACACTTTTAAACTTGGAAGATCGTAAATTAGTTACGATTAGAAGACGACAAAAATATTCTCAAATTTGGAAATATATAACAATTTCATGGTCAAAGAGTATCTTATCTTGTTTTTTGGCGCAAAATGACTATAATTTGGCGCCATAATCCTCTGAAATGCTCCGGGAAATATTACGAGTATTAGTGTTAAAGCCGTCAAATTTCTACCTGTCCTGTAAATCCAACCATGTTATTTTAGGATACGAAAAATTTGACATGTGACTCGTTTGCCCCGAACACGAAATGCTCTGTTAATTTAGAGTAGAAAATCGACTCGAACGGGTCGATCTTTTGAATTGATGACGTGTCGTTTAATTATTGTGGAACAAATTAATTTGATTGATGACGTGTCGTCAATTTACGAGACCTCGGTTTGATTGTGGGACAAATTAATTTATTTATTTTAATTATTAGAATGTTTGGACCCGTTTTTAGGCTCGGGACGATCGTTTGGACTCAGTTTTAATTTTTTATATAATGTGTAGCTTTAATTATAAATTCTAATAATTCTAAATTATATTCAGTTATAATTATTATTTCATGGGAATAATACCAACTATGACTACTTTTCTTAAATTAATATTCCCTCCCCCCACTATGATCTTCCCACTCATTATTTTAATCTCTCACATTTTGATTAAAAGTGAAAAGATCATTGTTGGGGGAGGGAGTACATACTTTACGTAATCTCAAAATAATACTCCCTCCTAATTGTTTATATCTTCCCTCTTTTTTTTGGCACAAATATTAAGAAGAGAATAAAGAATTGATTAAAGTAAGAAATTGTGGGGTATAAAGTAGAAATATGGTGGGATTTGTGAGTAAAGAAAAAGAATAAAGAATTGAAGGAAGAATAAAAAATTGATTAAAGCACAACCAAAAAATGGAAAGATGGAAGATAATCGAACTAGTGCCAAAAAGGAAAAAGGAAAGATATAAAAAACTGGAGGGAGTATGAAATTTGACTAGCTCATTCTCAAAACGAGCTGGATGACAGACTACCTGAAGTATAGGTCATCAACTCCATTTTTACCATTTTTACAATCAAATACATCATCATCAATCATCTCCATCTTCACAATATTATCCTTCCCTTCATCTTCATCGCATCAATCATCCATATCAATCTTGAGATGAAAACACCATTTTCAATTCTTTATCACCCTTTATCCTTTAAACCCAATTTTCGACTGACAATGCACTCTAGCAACCACCACCCTTTACCGGCGTTGACCATCAGCAACAACCATCACTTTCCACGAGCCGGTCAAATAATATCTCAGAGCAAAATTAAAGCATCAAATCGAGTAAAATCCGTCAACAATATACGAATCAATTCGTCGGCAACAACATTGATGATAGATTCACCCATTTTTGCAAGATTTTTAAGTTAATAACAGTACAAGTAATTATTCAAGGTGTCATAGCTGCTGCAGTATATTATATTTGGAGTGTACGAAATATAAGCAGGGTGGAAGGATATGTGAGCAGACCTCGAGCTATAATCGGATGTGTTCAGGCGGATTTTAGAAGTCGAATTCATATTATTAGTCCCATTTTGAGTTGTAATCGGGTATGGGTCGAGAGCTTATAGTAGCTAACTTGCGGTAGGCAATTGAATTATTTTTAATTGTATGGTGCAAAATGATTTCATTGATTATAATATATAATTCACATTTCACCGAATTTTTTTTTATCACACATTCGCATTAGACATGAGAAATGAAATTGATTTCAGACCAAAATTAAAGCATCTAATCGAGCTAAATCCGTCAATAATTTCAAATCGCCTAACACATTGACCTAATCTCAAATCGTTCTTCCCCAAATGCTGACAAAATTGCCGCATCATCTGACTAACAATCATTCGTTGAAATATATGTAAAATCGAATTCAAACCTAGAAATTGAAATCAATGAAATTGAGAAATCAACAACCGTCATTCTTGTCCAGATCTGAAGACCGATGCAGTAGACTCCACGAGCACCACCACACTCCGACTAGCTACTTCGTCGCAGTCCTACACATCAGAGCATAAGTGGTGGTTGAGCTGGTGATTACATATCTAGGAAAGAATGACGGAGGAGATTGAGACGGTTCACGGTGGCCGAAATCTGGGCAAATGATCGGTAATGCGTCGTTGTGGTGGCTGCCCTCGCCTGAGACTCGGTGGTACGACGCCGGAAAAGGTGGGTCCTGATTGGTGGTCATGTGGTGGCTGCCCACATGGTCGCATGGTAAGTTGGAGGCGCACGGTGGAGGCATCGTGGGTGGAGAGTGGTGGTTGTTTTGGTGGTGGATGTGTCAATGGTGAATAATGTGGATGAGTATGGAGATTGAAGAGAGGAAGAAGATGAAGGTACAAAGAAGGGAAAACAACAGGTTATAGTGACTGGTAACAACAGTCATTTTTTCATCCATAGTGAAACGAGATCAATGAAGACATTGATCGTATTAAATTAGGATTACGTAAAGTTTGGATTAATTTAAGAATGGTGGTCATAATTTTTAAGGAAAAAAAATGAGAGATATTAAAACGTTAAAATAAAATTAAAATTGCTAAAATGACTTTGGTGTGACTCAAACCGAGGCTCAATCAATACACATACCAACTATTCACCTCCTAAAACCACTCTGCTTATAAGTGTGATAAAATTGTATATATAATATAGATTCATTTTTTTTTCCAATAAACGTAACCAATCCCTACAATTAAGCTATAATTTTTTTAAATATATTTCAAGGCATCAATTACTTATATCTTATTATTATCTTCACACTTATTTCTTTGATTTTTTTATTATATAATTACTATAATTTATTTTATAAGCGACGTTCCCAAATTGCCCTTTAACACTAATTCATTTTAAATCAAATTTTAAAGGAGATTAATAATATAATTCTAGTAAATTACGAAAATATCTTCGGTGACGAACAAATTCGGCGTCACCCGGTGGCGTCATCTCATTTTTCATTCTAATTGCAACTCGAATAACAACATTCACAGTCGAATTAATAAAATGCTTATATTTTGAATTTTCAATTATTCGACAATTGATCAGAACATATCGAACGCAGAAAATAACTTTTCTTGTTTAATTTGAATCGCAACCAATCGCAAAGTACACTACTCTATGCAGGAAGTAAAAAAAAGAAACAATATTACACATTGCTCCACCTCTCATATATGAACATGTTTCACAACTACAAAGTGCATAGGCAAATCTCTGATTTCCACGTCTATTAAAGTTGTAATTATACAGAAAATAATAATCTCAATACACTACTGTGAATATGAAAAACAACGTGAGTCAATTCTACCCCAACTCTGGGTTGGGGCATCTCAACTCTTCGCCCAACTCTGGGTTGGGGCGTGGATCTTCTACGCCTCAACCTAGCTAAAACGAGGCGCCTTTTCGTTGATTTCTGCAATCGAACGTAGTAACAAAATGAAATCAATATCATGCTACGAAGTATAGAAATTAAGGAGAGTTCGATATTGAAGGCTGCCAGGGTTCGAACTCGTGACCTCTGGCTCTGATACCATGTTAACGAACCATCTCAACCAAAACCTTAAGGTGATGGTTGAAGCTCGTTTATATTCTATTACTTCAACTCGGAACTAGAATGACAAGAAAGAATCAACTTGAGTCGGATTGCTTGAAATCGATTATCAATTTTCTAAGAATATGATGGAAGTTGAATGAAGTAGGGAGGTTGAGTGTAATTGAACGAGTAAATAGAGGCGGTGGGTAAAACAGTTAAATAAAGTGAGGGATAGAAAGGATATAGAGTATCAGTGAAATTGCGGACGATATTAGGTAAAACCGCGGATGACAAGACGCGAAAGTGAAAAATAAACGTAAAGAATTAAATGGAACGAAAGAAATACTCCCTCCGAGTTTCTATTATTGTCCCATAAGGTTTTGGGGTGAAAAATAATGAAGGGGAAATGAGTGGTTGGAAGAAGAAGGAGGAAGAGAGAGAAATGAGAGAGTAATTGTAAACCACACATTGATGGCCTAAAAAGAAAAGTGAGACAAAAATCAAATTCAATCCAAAAAAGAAAGTGGGACAATTAGGAACTCGGAGGGAGTATTATTTAAGCATCCTTCACTTTTTATAAAGTTAAATACTTTTTCTACTCCAATTAATTTTTAACCTTCAAATAAAATAAAGCAAACGTAAACTCCACAAACTGTAGGGAAACTATTCTAATGCGGGATTAAATCGATAAGATCCCGAACGGTATCTAGTATTGGAAATAAAGATACTCACCCCTGAGTTTCCTTGTACAAATAGATCACGTATCTCATGTTTATAGTAGTGTATAATTATTATTCTATGTATCTTGTTAATTAGGTGCATAATCACGATTTAATCACTCACTAATAAAAATTACTTTAGTTAGAATATGTTACTCCTATTGTATAAATTATACTTCCCGTACATCAATAAACTTAAGCTTTACCATATTCTTTACATGGTATCAGAGCAATGGAAAATTGTTCACATTCAAATCCTTTCCTTCTTCCTTGATCACGACATTCCTGCCATCATGACGGGTCGATGAACCTCATCCCTAACACTCTCGAACCAACCAAACCTTTCGTCAAACTTGATCTTTGGCTAGACTTGTCGTGAGCCTCCAAATTACAATATTTATCCACTTCCAACACAAAATAGTAGTTAGTGAAAGTAGGGGTCGAACCACAAGGAAGGTGATTATGTCGTCTAAGTGTGTATAAATCTATATAATTTAGTAACCGAATGGGAGGATTTTAGTGATTTTGATTCTAAGTCTACTAAACTAATGAAATAAATTAAAAAAAACTAATATGAATGAACGATGCAACAAATATGAGAAAAATACTTGGACCAAGCAATATCCACCATCAAGTTTAACGAATTGATCATTGACTCATCTATTTCACAATGTATGTTAGAAT
The DNA here is from genome assembly GCA_958450325.1 of Agrostemma githago. NCBI lineage: Eukaryota > Viridiplantae > Streptophyta > Magnoliopsida > Caryophyllales > Caryophyllaceae > Agrostemma > Agrostemma githago. Next base: position 49,485,303 of record OY288254.1, on the reverse strand, counting down.
ACTTTGCTATGAAGTTTAATCGACTTCTAGTTCCACTTATTAATAGTTATAAGATATGAGAAGCATACTCAAATAACCCTTACGATATTGTCAACTTAAATCAAGCGTCTAAATCGTATCAATATGTAGATTAAAATAATGGAATTTAGCAAAGATGAAAGAATGATTACTCAAGCGGTATCACTTTGTTTCATACAAGTTTAATCCTTATAACTCAACAACGATGAAAAGCATACAAATTGGTGAATTATATTTGCTACTCGGATATAGTTAAACAAACAAAAGATTAATTTAATTATTCTAGCAATGGTTTATTAATAACAACAACTAGGTGATCAAACTAGAAGATGAATTAACAAACCAAAAATTATTATAAATTAAACTTGATATTCTAATAATAATGCAAAATAGAAACGAGTCTTACAATTCCTTAAACTTGAAAGGCTTCAATAACTTGTTCCAAGAATAAGAACTTAGCCCTCCATACAAAAGAACTACTTGCAAAATAAACTAGAAAATATGCTAGAAACTATGTGTTTTTGAGAATTACAAGTGATGGTTGATGTCTTCGATGATGAATGTGATGGTGAACTTCTCCTCTATATATAGTCATCCATGGAGCATCTTCATCAATGGCTCATAAAGCCTCATAAAAATGATCATAATGAAGAAGAAGAATAAAAGAGGTGAGTAAAGAAGAAGAACAAAAGACTAGAGAAAGAATCCTATGCGAAAAAGAATCCAAGAAGGAATCCTATTTTGACTGCCACGTGTCTATGGTAGTCTCCGAAAAACACCCGATGATGATCGGACGCAAACGTGACTTGGTATACTCGGACTTGGACTCGAAACCAATAATATCCGACATGGACTTTTAGCGGAGTAAAAATCTCACAAAACAGACCTCAAATCCAGGCCCAGTGGGTCGTTCCGAGCAAAAAGAGACTAATTTGGGCCAAAACCGACACCAAAGATAAATCCCGTCTTTTGGCGACCGGGTCAAAATCCGGTCAAAGACGAAACCGTCTCATAAAACAGCCAAGTTCAGTTGGCGCACAAAATAAAATTCAAAAAGTCAATCAAAACAACAAGATCAATTCTTCTCTTATTTGTCTCACCCGTTTGACCCACTCGATCGAGTGGATTGACCCCACTCGGTCGAGTGGAGCCTTTTGAACCCGGGTTTGGCCCGTTTGCGAAGGCACTCGATCGAGTGCACTAGGGCCACTCGATCGAGTGCCCCTATGTCGTGAGGTGAAGTCTATAAATACCGCTTCACCCCCATTCATTTGCACAGTTTTTACCCTAAGCATTTACCCTACATTTCACATCCTAACCCTACTACACTCCCTATACCACGTCCCTAGCAAGACTACACAAAAACCCGAGCCCCTCGTCCCTCTGAAACCGGCAAAACACACACACACACACCCATACACACCATAACTCGCATACATCCTCGATACTCCCGAGCCCGTGCCGCTATTACGAGTCCATTTCCGAGGTCCTTATTAAGCATGTATGTTGAGGGTGTCCCTAACCCCATCTCGATCTCTTTCATTTAGTCCCATTTTCATTTTATTTATCGTATTTTGGCATCATATTTATAATCGTAGTAACACTAACACTAACGTTTCTTATACTTTTTTTTGCATCTTTATTTTTGTATCATCTTTTATTACTAATATTGTTATTATACCGTATATACGTAAACTAGTATCAAAATCCGGGTTTAAATCCGTTTGACTACGATGTTTGCCTAAAATCCGTCTAATCCCTTTACGAGCAACAATGGAGGTGGAGCCCTTTCGAGGAGCCCCGCCCCAACGTACTCAAGGGCGTGACGCGATTGCAAACGGTCGTAGTTGAACGTATTTAATCCCATTCCCATAATTAATGCGGAACCCATTGACCCGAAAACCGACATCACATGACTCGAAAGAGTTAGTTCCGATGTCGTGACGTAGAGGGATGCATTTCGTCTTTAATTCAAATTTTCTAATATAACGATAAGCATTTTTATAAAACTCCGATAACGGTATTATAATCGTTCGTACACGATTATAGTACCGGAGGTCGAGTTAAATACAAATCGTGCGATGTTTGTATTTGGTTCGACCGATCATCGATTTCAAATCATGAAACGAAACGAATTATCATTCGTACAGGGTCTACTCGACCGAGTACATATTCTACTCGATCGAGTAGCACCCATAAAAATGGACAGTAGCCACGTAAAAGGTGCACTCGACCGAGTCACACCACGACTCGGTCGAGTGGGTCCTGTAACCCAAAAATCCGAGGGGTTTGACACACGTTTCAAGCCCCGTCTTTTATCGACTTTAGTCATCACGTGTAAAGACTATCACGTGATCTTCCTATTTTCAAAACCACGCACATCACGACACGTAGCACGACTTTAATCAACTTTTGACGTGATAAGTCGGGACAAGACTACGGGATATGAGATCGGGCTAGCAATATGCCACAGTCTCATATTTCCGTCCTTCGTTTAGTACACAACATAATGTGTATTCAATCGGGGTAGTCCATTCACCTATTTCGCGGTCTAGTTTACATACGGGTCCATCCCTATCATTATATCGCGTTATTTTTATTTTGTTTATTATTTTTACGTAATGTTGTATTGTGAATTCCGGGTTGTATTTCCGCCCGTGTAATTTGTACGTTATTTATTTCCGAGCTTTGTTTATTTACTTGCTTTACGCTTTATAAATGAACCTCGCATGCTAAATCACTTCGACAAATAATAAGATGCATTAAATGACGTAGTTAACGCAAAATTCACATGCTTAGCCCGAAAACGCTGTTTGCATATCATTTAGTCGTTTACTAGCGCGCGTACACGAACACGAACGATGTCTTAGTAGAGGCCGCCATGTGCGGGCGGGGTTGGGTGTCCTTAGCGGGCTTCCCAACACGTACCCTCACCCCTTACTCAGAACCTTTGGTTTCCGGATGTCCGAAACCCTTGGCGCACGAGAGTCATTTTATATACGAAAGCCGGTGTAAACGGTATCGGTATAACAATGCAAAGGGACGAGCCCCATAAACTCTGAAATCGGAGTGGGCTTACTTTGTGTATAGCCCATGACGACATAGAGTGGGCTCGTATGGTTCCGAATAACCACAAAATTCGGTGGCGACTCCATTTTGACTTAAATTTCGAACCTGAGAACAATCTTACCATGAGATTCATTCGCCTACCCAAACCCGCGCTTCGCCGCGTCGGGGTGGACCTTCGTCATGTCCACAATTTGGCGACTCCGCTGGGGATACCTGATGTACCACATGTCATCGGGGTTCCTAGGGTGAGACTCGAAGAGAAATCGTTCGTAGATTAGTGTGCGCGCATTAGTTTAATGATTCATGCATAACCCAAATTTGCCCGGGCCGGTTACTTGTGACCGACGTCCCACTATACCACGGTGCATTCCTACATGGGTGCGCTAAAGACATCGATGGTGGAACTCGTCTCGGTTTCGCGGCATGTCCTAAGACCAACTCGGCTTAGGGAGTCCGTCCATCACACGAGAAAGCCATCGTTGTTGGTATAGACCCTATTTTGACCGACCGAGACTTAGCGTAATGCATACATAAGCGTCGTTATAATGCTTGTTTGACTACGTGCTACTTGGTTTCCGTGTCATTTTTTCAAAAACCGTCATTTCAAAATTGCATCTTTCCAAAATACCAAATTTCAAAAAACCCGAAATACCGTCCGTTTCGGGACCCATCTTTCCAAAACATCCAAATTTGAAAAACCCGAAATGCTGCCCATTTCGGGACTCATCTTTTCGAAAATATCCCATTTTCAAAACTCGGAATGCCGCCGAAATTTAGGATCAAACGATTTGACTCAAAATATCCTTTTCTGTAGTCGGCATGCTGTCCGTTTTAATTCTCAAATTTTCACCACCTTGATTTTCGGAATTTTCCTTTTCAAAATTCTAATCTCGGTTTTCGAAATTCCGTTTTCAGTTTTCAAAACTCTCGGAAATTCGTTCATTTTGCATTCAAACCTCAACTTTCAACTTTCCTAAAATAAACCTTCCTTATTATAGGACCTACCGTCTATCCGTGTGTCGGGTCTTTGCATAGTACGTAGAGGGTTTATAGCGTCGAAACTCCGTCGATCTTATATCACGAGTTTCCCCCCTTTCCTGAGTCCGCCTTATCTGTCAAGGCACGACCAACCCGCATGGGGCATACCCCTACAAAGGAAAGTCCGTCCATACACTCGAGTCAAAAGTCTGGGGAATAATCTCACATGGACCTTCCTTCGAACGGGACAAGGCCCACTAAGCCAAAATCCTAAGGAAGTCATACCACCTACGAGTCACCCGTCTAAGTGTCTTTCTCGAGTCTTTTCCACTCAGTCCTTTTCCTTTTGGATCGCTCGGGATGTGTTTTTTTACGGTTCCGAGATCTGGGTTCGGTTTCTGATTACGTGGTGTTCTTACAGACAGGCCACCATCCACTAGGCTCACCCGCAAGATGGAAGCTGCTTTAGCTGATCTGAAAACCTCTGTGGACGCCATGATCGACAAACAGGCCGACATCGACGCCCAACTGAATGAAATGAGGGCTGGACAAGTTGCTATTGTCACTCGATTGGCTGCGGTGGAGCACAGGACTCCCAATACCGGGACTAATGGGCCTCTGGCTGATCTAGTTATCTCAGTACGCCGACTGGAGGAGCAAGTTCACCTGACTGGAAGTAATAATATCCATCGGGAGAATAGTCGTGAGTACAACCCGGTGAGTGACAAACTGCCTGCAAACCTGAATCTCACGGGTTTGCCCATGTTTGAGGGAACTGAAGACCCGTTACTACATGTACGGGCCTTCAAGGAGTTCATGGCCATCAAGGGAGTGGATTCCTCCATGTTCAAGAACCTTTCTGCTGCATCTCTTGAAAAGCACCCTCGGGCCTGGTACTACAGGCTAGACCCGAAGAAATACCCTACTTGGGATGACGTGGCCACCGAGTTCGCTCGGAACTATGCTGACAACACCGAGATCCAAACCACAATGAGATCTCTGGAGGTTATGGCCCAGGAGCCGAAGGAAGGTTTTACCAAATACCTTCAACGCTGGAGGGCCGAGAGTGTGAAGCTGGTCGATAAGCCTAGCGAGAAAACTTTGGTGGAGGCTTTTGTCAAGAACCTCCTCCCCTCCTACCGGGTTCACCTCCGATATGCTGTCATACCCAATTTCACCACCCTTACTGAAATGGGTATGAGGATCGAAGATGACCTAAGACTGGAAGGCCTCACTAAGGCCGCTGCTAAGGGTTACCAAGGGGCTTCTTCCTCGACTACCAAGCCTCAAGCTGCAACCCGCAGCATTTTCGACGCGGTTAATCTACTAGATGCCCCGTCCAAGAAGAACACCCCACCTCGGGTTTTCACTGACATAGGTACGACCTATACTTATGCCTTACAAAGGCTATCCTCAAAAGGCCTAATCCAACCGATAGGCCCAACTCCTGAAGTTCCGGTCGAGCGACGCTCCAAGAACTACAATGCCCAAGCCTATTGCCAATACCACCGAGGCAATGGGCATGATACCGAGAAGTGCTGGAAGCTGAAGCACTTGATTCAGGACCTGATCGAAAGCGGTAAAATCCCGCTACCCGGAGATAAGCCCAGCAACAAGGAGAACCCTTTCAGCTCCCACGCCATCTTTACCGGGGAGGTGATTGATTGTTCTCACCTTATCTCTCCATTCATCCCGCAAGTGAACGGGATCTGGTTTGACGACGAGGATGACGTCTACCTCGCCAAAGGGAAAGCTGTCCCCATCATCTCCGAGGAGATCCGAAGGACAATCCCGGGTCCTAACCAGTAACCACCTTGGTCGTCCCTATCAAGCCACTAGCTCTAGGGACACCCCTATCCCGACAACCGTCACTGAACAATTCAGGACGGAAGTCGCCCCTGAAGAGCCGACTGCTGAAACGGCTCTCGTGAAGCAGTTGAAGAAAACCCGAGTTGACCTCACTATATGGCAACTTCTGGTTAGTTCTCAAGAGCATCAAGAAGCACTTACAAAGGCTCTCGATCAAATTAAGGTTGACTCTTTGGTTACCCCTACTGAGATGGTAGCCACGGTCCTGCCCCACCTGAAGGGCAAAGCTAAGGAAGGAGGCCCGATGATCACTTTCTCTGAGGCCGACCTACCACCATTCGAGGCCTCCCATAACCTGGCCCTCTACATTACGGTGGTTTGCCGAGGAAAATACCTCCCTATGACCTTGGTTGATGATGGGTCCCCCGTGAATGTCCTTCCCTTAAGGACCGCCAAGGCCCTCGGCATTACCAAGGCCGATTACATCCCGACTGCTCAAACCATCCAAGCCTTTGATGGGAGCCCAAAGTCGGTAGCTGGGGCCGTAAAACTGACCGTCATAACGGGCCCGATAGAAAAGGAGCTCGAATTTCAGGTGATCGATGTCACCTCATCATTCAACTTGCTCCTAGGTAGGCCTTGGATCCACGCGGTCAAGGCAGTATCATCCACCCTTCATCGGAAGATCAAGATGCCTCTGCTCAACGATGTTATCACCTTAGAGGCAACCCCAATGACTGTGGCTAGCTGTAACGCCACGGGACGCACAGACCTTTGGGGGTTCGACTTTGTGGGGATGATCGAGGAAGAGTACCTCTTTAGGCCTTACTTCACTACGAATATCGACACGATGCTCCAAAACCTAGGGTACTTTCCGGGGGCTACCTCTCGACCCGATCTTCCAGCTGGGAAGATCATCGAAGTTCTCAAAGACGAAGAGTCTCACTTTGGTCTCGGGTATGCCATAACTCCCGATAATGTTGTCCGAGCAGGAATTGAGAAGGCCTGCAACATTATTAAGGGTATCCACTTGAGCCCTTACAGCCCACAGTTGGCTGACTACTTTGTCACACCGGTGTTTGGGGCTATTCAGGTTGGTCTATACCAACCCAATGCTATGCAGCTCGGGACCCACTTGGCCCGGGACTGCAACTACATCCCGGATGATGTGTTCGCCCTCATCCAGTCCAACGGAGCTGAAGATGCTGAGCCCGCACTAGGGCTACTATTTGGGGAAGACGCCATAGCCCCAACTCCAAAGGAGGACCTGGTCAACCTGATTCTTCGCAACAACAGGTTTGACCCGACCAAGCTGATCTCGGATGTTGGTTCCGAGATGGGAAACAGGGCCTGGAGGAAGACGGTCAAGTGGACTGACAGTCAGGGAAGGATCTACAAGCTGGTCACCGGAGAGGGAGACATGCCTGAGTCCGAGTCCGAGTCGGAGTCAGAGTCAGAGTCTGAGATCGAGTCTAGGGAAGTCGGTGCTAGAGTCACTCCTGTAACCCCTCTCCCTTTTATCATTCCTGCTCCTGGCACTTCGGGGTCTGTCCCGAGTGCTCTACCAATCCCGCCACTGACCAATGATCAGATGGCTGCTCTTTTTGAGCTGTTCTCCAAGTTTTCAATCAATAATAACAACCGTTCTGCTTACGACTTGTCTCTTTTAAATTCTGCTTTTAAAAATGTTTTATGCTATGACATTGAGAAACCAGAGGAACAGGTACCCTTACCTCCGCATCTGATCGAGCAACTAGAGCAAAGGGAGTCCCGAAACCCGGTGATCGAAGAAACCGAGTCCATAAATGTGGGAACAACCTTAGAGCCTCAGACACTTAAGATAGGGTTATCCTTAGATCCCGAGGAGAAACAACAGTTCATAAGCCTCCTCCAAGAGTTCAAGGATGTCTTTGCATGGTCCTACAAGGACATGACGGGGATAGACCGGGAAATAGCCGAGCACCACATACCAATCAAAGATGGGTGCAAACCGGTCAAGCAGAAGCTTCGTCGAATGAGGCCCGAGTGGTCTCTCAAAGTAAAAGAAGAAGTCGATAAACAGTTCAAGGCCGGCTTCATACAAGTGTCCGAATATCCGGACTGGGTTGCAAACATCGTGCCGGTTCCTAAAAAGGACGGTAAGGTGCGAGTATGTGTAGATTTTCGGGATCTTAACAAGGCGAGCCCGAAAGATGATTTTCCGTTACCACACATCGACATACTGGTGGATAACACGGCCGATCATGCCCTTCTATCATTCATGGACGGGTATGCCGGGTATAATCAAATCAAGATGGCGGAAGAAGATATGAGTAAGACTACCTTCACTACACCTTGGGGTACTTACTGCTATACCGTCATGCCTTTCGGTCTCGTTAATACCGGGGCCACATATCAGAGGACCGCTACCACTTTATTACACGACATGATGCATAAAGAGGTAGAAGTTTATGTAGACGACATGATCGTCAAATCCAAAGAATGGGACGGTCACATCACCGCCCTAAGAAAATTCTTCACCCGGCTGCGCAAGTACAACATGAGGTTAAACCCTCAAAAGTGCAGTTTCGGGGTAACATCAGGCAAATTACTGGGTCATATCGTTAGACAACGAGGTATCGAAGTCGACCCAGCTAAAATCAAAGCCATTACTGAGATGCAACCTCCCAAAACCGAAAAAGAAATAAGAGGATTTCTCGGGAAAGTCCAGTACATCAGTCGGTTCATTTCCAAGCTAACCATGGTGTGTGAACCAATTTTCAAAAAACTGAAAGTGGGAGAACGGGTACTATGGGATGACAAGTGCCAAGCCGCTTTCGACAAGATCAAGGAAATTCTGTCTGCTCCGCCGGTCTTAATGCCACCTCAACCCGGTTTGCCTCTGTCGTTATACCTAACGACGACCGAGACAGCCATGGGGGCTATGCTGGCTCAGACAGTTGACTCCGAAGAAAGAGCCATTTACTACATCAGCAAAAAGTTTTTAGAGTATGAGTGCAAATATACCATGCTCGAAAAGACATGTTTGGCCCTAGTCTGGGCCACTAAGAAACTCCGGCATTATATGCTCAGTTACGAGGTCCATGTGCTATCCAAGATGGACCCCATCAAATACATCTTCGAAAAGCCCGTCCTCAACGGCCGAATCTCTAGATGGACTCTAATGTTGGCAGAGTTTGACCTAAAGTTTGTACCATTAAAGGCTATCAACGGTCGAGTAGTAGTTGAGTTTCTCGCCGACAGTCCGATAACCGAAGAAGGACACACCGACAGTTGGTCCTTCCCAGACGAAGATATTTTCTATACTGATACTGAAACTTGGGATTTATACTTCGATGGAGCATCCAATTTTCGAGGGTTCGGAGTCGGGATCCTTCTAATTTCACCAAAAGGGGAACATTTTCCCGTCTCCATCAAGCTGGACTTTGATGTTACCAATAATGCAGCAGAGTACGAAGCATGCATTTACGGGCTACAAGCCGCCGCCAATCTAGGGATTACAAATCTCCGGGTACATGGTGACTCATCCTTGGTCATTAACCAAGCACTTCAAAAATGGAAGACTCGAAATGCTAATCTCATGGCCTACCAGGCACGAGTAAGGGATCTCGAGAAACAATTCCAAAAGGTAGAGTATACATACCTGCCTCGGGAAGAAAATCAGTTCGCAGATGCACTCTCAAAATTGGCGTCCTTACTGAATATTCCCGACCATGTGACCAGTATACCATGGAAGCCGATTGCCGATCATATGTCAAACATTGTCATAACTGTCAAATCTTTGGCAATGTGCAACATATGCCGTCATCACTGCTTTATACCATGACGTCACCCTGGCCATTCTCAACATGGGGTATCGACATAATCGGGAAAATAAATCCCTCAGGTACTGGTGGACACTGCTTTATTCTGGTAGCTATCGACTATTTCACCAAGTGGGTCGAAGCTGAATCATATCGCATTCTCAATGCGAAGCATGTCGCCAAGTTTATCCAAAACAAGATAATATGTCGATATGGAATTCCCTCTGAATTTATCAGTGATCACGGGACTCATTTCCAAGCCGAGGCTGCAGCCCTGATGACTAAGTATAAAATCGAAAGGCATACTTCCTCGCCTTACCGTCCCCAAACAAATGGAGCCGTGGAGGCGGCCAATAAAACAATTGTCACCATACTAAAAAAGATGGCTGATAATTACCGGGACTGGCCCGACAAAATACCTTTTGCCCTGTGGGGATACCGAACGTCAATTCGCACCGCAACCGGGGCAACACCGTATTTTCTAACCTATGGGATGGAGGCAGTCCAACCAGTTGAGCTGGAGGTACCGTCCCTCAGAATTCTGCTAGAAAGCCAAGTACCCGAAGCTGATTGGGTTCGAGCACGATATGACTCATTGGTTCTACTAGACGAACGAAGGTCCCGTGCTCTCAATAATATCCAAATCTACCAGAAGAGGATCCAACGCGCCTTCAACAAGAGGGTAAGGCCCAGGAACATTAAGGAGGGTGATCTAGTCCTTAAGTCTGTTCGAGCTCTACTACCAGTTGACCCGAGGGGAAAATTCAAACCCAATTGGGCTGGGCCATATCTGGTGAAGAAAATCCTATCAGGGGGAGCAGTGATGCTGACGGACCTAGACGGGAATGAATTTGCCAACCCGACCAACCTGGACCAGCTGAAGCGTTACTACCCCTAGCCTCTTCTCAATGTCATTAGCAAATTTTATAAAAATTATTTTTTTACAAAAAGCAAGTCAATAAGCTAGAATTACTTATTCTACTGTCATAAACATCTTGAACCAATAGTCTTGGTGTAATTCGAGATTGCAAGTTTCCTAAGCCTGAACTACGTTTGGTTTGATTCTGCTAATCGCGGATACGTAGGCAACCCCTCAAAAGGGTACAACCAATGCAATCAAGAAAAGACATGGACGGTTTTATAATAAACCTCTTTTATTAATTCCAAAAAATTCCGATAAACTCGGGAAATTACAAAAGTGCAGGAATTCAAAAAATAAATACAAAAAAAAGGGCACAAAAAAATAAATAATAGTAATACTTAAATAATAATAAAGCTAAAGGACTCGGCACTGGCGTCCACTGGCCGTCCTTAGCCTCCTTAGCCTCCTTAGCCGTCCACTGGCGACGACGCGGAGGGGAGCGTTCCCGAATCACCACAGGAACCTCTCTAGCTCGGGATCGAGTGTTTGAGCCTGACTCCTCTATCACATCAATAGGCCCAAGTCGGGCCCTCACGGGCTCAGGGAGCCGGTCACGCGGACCTAGTCGGTCCCGGACCGCCAGCCTTGGCCCAAGTCGTCGTTCCAAGTCAGTCTGTCCTCGTGTGCTGCTAAAACCGACTTCCTTAGATCGAGTCTTAGTTTGTGACTTAAGACCCGATTCTCCCCGGACTGTGGCTTCAGGAATATATTCCCCGGTGAAAAAGTCCCTGTTGTCCTTCGCCGACTCGCGATGAACCAATTCAAAGGCCTCCACAAGCTTCAGGGCCTTTCGAGCTTCCTCGAACTCCTCAGAAGTCCATTTGTGATAAGCCCGTGACACCCAAGCGGATTGGCAAGGGCTGGGTATAGTCCATGTAGGACGAGTGAACCATCTCTGCAACCAGGTGTCGCACATAGCGTCCGTCAATTGGAGCGAGACACCGATAATGGCTTCAGTCTCAGGGATGCGCTGAGACGAACCGAACTGTCTTAGGAGACGATCCGGATAAATGTGAACTGTCCAGTCAAGGGACAAGATCACCAGGTAGCGAGCTTGGTCCCTCTTGGCCAATCCGGTCAACTTCGAAAGAAACCACCAAGCAACGGTCCACCTGATCAAGGGACCCCCGTGGAACACCAGCTCCTCGTCCCAGTAAGCTCGATCTATCCGATGACTCGAGCTTATCTTTCGCCTTCGAGAGCTAATCTGACTGCTCCGATAATTGGGAATGCTCGGAGGGGTCTCTATGATCGATAACCGCTCCGACAGCCATATCTGAAAAGAATGCACAAATTTTATAAGCAACGGAATGGTTCGCCAGGGTCCACTCGATCGAGTGCAGCAGATGACTCGATCGAGTTAGCCCTCTGAAAGCAGGCAGTAGCTCGGTATGAGTGTCACTCGATCGAGTGACAGGTCCACTCGATCAAGTGACTTGCGTACTTCAAGTATTTCGCGTAAAAAAAAAAAATCGAGACGCATACTTGCAGAATACGGGTACTCCCCGTCAGCGGTCGAGTTGGGTCAAGCCGCCTGGCGTCCAGACCCATGATGATTTCTCCAGTGGCTAGCCAAGCAGGGCTATGACCAGTCTCCATCTGGTCAACCACTCAAATCAGCCTGATTTGACCCCTGCATGAGTCAAGCTCCATCAGCCCCTCGAAGACATAGCAATGCAGCATGCAAAAGGCGAATGCCCTACGCCTGTGAGCAGAGGTGGCCCTTACGTCCCGGGGATTCATGAACTTGTCGGCCAGGTCAAACAGGGAAACGGTGTCTCCCTGCACCATCCGATTTGCCTCAGCATAAGACAAACCCAAAAACTCCCTTAATCTCCTCCTTGGATCCGGGTAGAACGGGGATTAGCTGGCTGAACAGCAAGACCCCAACCGCCTATGGCCGCAACCTCCTCGGGCAAAGGACACATTTCTCCCCGTGGGAACGCAAATACGTGATGGGTGGTGTCCCAATACGACAAGCAGGCATTCAGGAAATGCGAGTCAACTATTAGACGCTGGAAAGGGAATAAATTGACAATTCCCATCTGGGTCAGTCGGACTTTCTCCTCATCCCGAAAGTATTGGGACCAGGCGAGAAGCATAGCCGTCAAATGGTCGATACCCATAGCGGAGATTTCTAACTTTCTTGAAAGTCTAAAAGATTTTGAGAAGGAAAAGAAGAATTTGAGTTGAGATGCAGAGAACTGAAGCAGGGATTCTCATATTTATAATGAGAAAACCTAACAGAAAACCTAACTACTCTGCCTCCTCAACAAACTGGGCCCTATGCGCGCGCAGGCCTGATTTCAAACTAGAATCCAGAATAGGAATCAAGCTGTCCCGAGCTTTCCTAAGAGTCTCCAAAATCTTTCTGTGATAAAATTTCTTCGCGATAAAAATTCTTTTCAAAATTTTGTCCCTTCGAAAATTCAAACATTTTTGTCTCCCCAGCACGAGTCGTTGTTTTGCCTATGTGTTACATACAAGTTGTTATGTGTCAGCATACAGGTACACTCCGGACTTCAGAAGCAAGTCTCCGCGAAACTATTCAAATTCCCCAACGGAGGCAGATTTTCCCGGGTATGCTACATCCCAGGTGTGATGTATCGGCATACGGGTACACCTACTCCCAAAAAGAGGCAAGCTTTACTCCCCACGGAGCCTCATCATCAGCTCAGGTACAACTCAAGGCTTCAAAAGCAAGCCTGTACAGCTCACATATTTCCCCAGCGGAACGCCCAAGGCGGCATTTTGCCGAAATGGTACGAGATGGGCCCACATACAGGCGCCCAGGACTTATGCTACAAGTCTGACTCCCCGCGAAGCTATCATCATCAGGACAGGTATGACCCTCTGCTTATGGCTGGCGAGCCCTTCACGCAAGTCCACTGGACTATAAGTGACCCGACCGGAAGTCTACCAGGTCTTCACAGGCTTGGTAGCTACTCTGACTTTCGCCTTGTCCAAGCCTCAGTCAGAGTGGGGGCTCTGTAGACACCCGCATTTTGACTGCCACGTGTCTATGGTAGTCTCCCAAAAACACCCGATGATGATCGGACGCAAACGTGACTTGGTGTACTCGGACTTGGACTCGAAACCAATAATATCCGACAAGGACTTTTAGCGAAGTAAAAATCTCACAAAACAGACCTCAAATCCAGGCCCAGTGGGTCGTTCCGAGCAAAAAGAGACTAATTTGGGCCAAAACCGACACCAAAGATAAATCCCGTCTTTTGGCGACCGGGTCAAAACCCGGTCAAAGACGAAACCGTCTCATAAAACAGCCAAGTTCAGTTGGCGCACAAAATAAAATTCAAAAAGTCAATCAAAACAACAAGATCAATTCTTCCCTTATTTGTCTCACCCGTTTGACCCACTCGATCGAGTGGATTGACCCCACTCGGTCGAGTGGAGCCTTTTGAACCCGGTTTGGCCCGTTTGCGAAGGCACTCGATCGAGTGCACTAGGACCACTCGATCGAGTGCCCCTATGTCGTGTGGTGAAGTCTATAAATACCGCTTCACCCCCATTCATTTGCACAATTTTTACCCTAAGCATTTACCCTACATTTCACATCCTAACCCTACTACACTCCCTATACCACGTCCCTAGCAAGACTACACAAAAACCCGAGCCCCTCGTCCCTCGGAAACCGGCGAAACACACACACACACACACACCCATACACACCATAACTCGCATACATCCTCGATACTCCCGAGCCCGTGCCGCTATTACGAGTCCATTTCCGAGGTCCTTATTAAGCATGTATGTTGAGGGTGTCCCTAACCCCATCTCGATCTCTTTCATTTAGTCCCATTTTCGTTTTATTTATCGTATTTTTGCATCATATTTATAATCGTAGTAACACTAACACTAACGTTTCTTATACTTTTTTTTGCATCTTTATTTTTGTATCATCTTTTATTACTAATATTGTTATTATACCGTATATACGTAAACTAGTATCAAAATCCGGGTTTAAATCCGTTTGACTACGATGTTTGCCTAAAATCCGTCTAATCCCTTTACGAGCAACAATGGAGGTGGAGCCCTTTCGAGGAGCCCCGCCCCAACGTACTCAAGGGCGTGACGCGATTGCAAACGGTCGTAGTTGAACGTATTTAATCCCATTCCCATAATTAATGCGGAACCCATTGACCCGAAAACCGACATCACATGACTCGAAAGAGTTAGTTCCGATGTCGTGACGTAGAGGGATGCATTTCGTCATTAATTCAAATGTTCTAATATAACGATAAGCATTTTTATAAAACTCCAATAACGATATTATAATCGTTCGTACACGATTATAGTACCGGAGGTCGAGTTAATTACAAATCGTGCGATGTTTGTATTTGGTTCGACCGATCATCGATTTCAAATCATGAAACGAAACGAATTATCATTCGTACAGGGTCTACTTGACCGAGTACATATGCTACTCGATCGAGTAGCACCCATAAAAATGGGCAGTAGCCACGTAAAAGGTGCACTCGACCGAGTCACACCACGACTCGGTCGAGTGGGTCCTGTAACCCAAAAATCCGAGGGGTTTGACACACGTTTCAAGCCCCGTCTTTTATCGACTTTAGTCATCACGTGTAAAGACTATCACGTGATCTTCCTATTTTCAAAACCACGCACATCACAACACGTAGCACGACTTTAATCAACTTTTGACGTGATAAGTCGGGACAAGACTACGGGATATGAGATCGGGCTAGCAATATGCCACAGTCTCATATTTCCGTCCTTCGTTTAGTACACAACATAATGTGTATTCAATCGGGGTAGTCCATTCACCTATTTCGCGGTCTAGTTTACATACGGGTCCGTCCCTATCATTATATCGCGTTATTTTTATTTTGTTTATTATTTTTACGTAATGTTGTATTGTGAATTCCGGGTTGTATTTCCGCCCGTGTAATTTGTACGTTATTTATTTCCGAGCTTTGTTTATTTACTTGCTTTACGCTTTATAAATGAACCTCGCATGCTAAATCACTTCGACAAATAATAAGATGCATTAAATGACGTAGTTAACGCAAAATTCACATGCTTAGCCCGAAAACGCTGTTTGCATATCATTTAGTCGTTTTACTAGCGCGCGTACACGAACACGAACGATGTCTTAGTAGAGGCCGCCATGTGCGGGCGGGGTTGGGTGTCCTTAGCGGGCTTCCCAACACGTACCCTCACCCCTTACTCAGAACCTTTGGTTTCCGGATGTTCGAAACCCTTGGCGCACGAGAGTCATTTTATATACGAAAGCCGGTGTAAACGGTATCGGTATAACAATGCAAAGGGACGAGCCCCATAAACTCTGAAATCGGAGTGGGCTTACTTTGTGTATAGCCCATGACGACATAGAGTGGGCTCGTATGGTTCCGAATAACCACAAAATTCGGTGGCGACTCCATTTTGACTTAAATTTCGAACCCGAGAACAATCTTACCATGAGATTCATTCGCCTACCCAAACCCGCGCTTCGCCGCGTCGGGGTGGACCTTCGTCATGTCCACACCTATGCATAAATTTCTGCCGCTGGCAGCGGATTTTTTGGAAATCCGCTGGTAAGAAATTCCGCTGGCAGCGGAATTTGGAAAATCCGCTGGCAGCGGATTTTAGAAATTCTCCACTTTTTTCTTCCACTTGGTCTGGGTTTCCACTTTAACTTTGGGCTTGATTTGTCTTCACTTCCGAAAGGTTGTTGACACTTTAACCCAATAATCATTTCAATTACAACCCATACTACTTTTCACCCTTTAATCCATCTAATTACACATTTTATACCTTAGCCCATCAATTACGACATGCACACAATAATCCCTCAAAACACACCTAAATCTATAAAATAGTCAACTAAATGACCCTTATTAATCCCTACTAAACTAGACTAATCAAACATCCCCACGCTTAGACCTTTACTCGTCCTCAAGTAAATTAAATCAAAATAATGTCCTCCACAAGGTCTATATAGCGAAGCGTAGGTAGCTTGATACAACCAACAACTACTCTCGACTCTCACACCCCCTCCTTATAACATCCCTCTCAAAAAATATATATGGTCAAAGGAATAAAATAACCTATTCACCAAGACCATACTACAATCAATGCCCGCTCACACACAAAAAATCACAACACCAACTACAGAAAAACGGTTGACAAATAAAAACATGTAGTTGACATCCACTTATCACTCCAACTCTAAGAAGATCCTAAACCCGAATCACCCTTCTAACCTCCTTATGACTCCCGAATCATGAAGAAATAGCAAAAATAGTAACCAAAATAATGATTTTTTTTTTTCTAATCCCTCATTTTGCCTAAACCGCCCGCCCTTGCGGGTTTTCGATTTAGCTTTTATTCCTCACTTTTACTCTCATGGCATGCTTCTCGTTTCTTTATTTTACCCGGAGCGCCCTTTCGGGTTTTCACTTTGTCCTCGGCCATATATCCATTTTTGCCTAGGCGCTCGCCCTTGCGAGTTTTCACCTAGCCGGGTTTCTTTTTTCTTTTTCTTTCTTTTTTTTTCAAATTTTTTTTTTTTCTTTTTTCGATTTTTTTTTTCTTTTTTTCTTTTTTTTAAATGAAATAACATATATACAAGTATATTCCACTCCCCACGCTTAATCTCCACATTGTCCTCAATGTGAGGAAAAATAAAGAAAAAGACATAGAAAATGAGAAGAAGGAACATACCAAACAATCAAGTGTCGGGGGAATCCCCGATGTCATCTTCCTTAGAGGTGGTAGCTTGCCCCTCAATCTCACCAAGGATCTCGGACGATAGTGGTCGAGCGTCCGGGAACCGTGCTAAGAGAGCACGAGACAAAGTTCTCATCAAGTCTCTAGGCTCCAAAGTAGCGGTATGAGTTTCCTCCAACTGTGCACGCATGTCATGAATCATAGCATCGGTCGAGGCACACCAAGCATCTATCTTTGTAAACCAAGCTTCTCGATCCACTTCTAACTCATTATTCGCCCCCTCCAAAGCATCCACACTCTTATTCTTCTCACGACTCCTCCCTTCCTTCACCCTTGCTCCTCCTTTTTCACGAGCTTGACCATCCTCATCACTCTCATCTTCCTCACTCTCAACATCGTCATCACTTCCCTCTTCCTCCTCCTCCTCATCATCATCATCAATGTCACGATCCCGGGGAACAAAGAAATCTTCCGAAACTTCACCATAGACCAAAGGATCATCCTCGGGTCTCGGCAATTGTAGATAAGAATCATGATTCTTTCCCCAACGATAATAATAAGACCCTTTTACTTTCATGCGAGGTCGTAACATCTTAGCGTGAATCAAACAAGGAATATCAAAGAGGTAATTATCAAGTAACGGATTCTCCCCCTCCGCCACCTCAATATTCAAGTAATTCATAATTAGAGTGACTAACCCACCACCATTTATAATTCCCCCATCCTTAGTACCCAAAGCTATGCTAGATGAAACAAAAAGACCAACCCAATCGGGAACACCTTCGCCATCCGGCATCATAGCCCTCAAGTAACCAAAATGAGAGTGGGGAAGCTTGTTAGGCTCCCCCTTACAAAGGAATGAGTTAACAATCAAACGATGAGCAAGTCGAAGACATGGGTTAGGAATACTTGAACTCAACTCACCGGATTTACCACCCAAAAGCAACCCCGTAACCTCTTGCCACCAAATCCCTCTCTCTTTCACCCCCACATACTCCTTATCACACATATCCCGAATACCAAAGGCTTCCCTCAACTTCTCATAAGTTAACTCACGAGCTTTACCATTCAACTTAAAGCTAATTGCGGGTGCAAGCTTAGTGCTTTTTTTAGAAATCGCTACGGTGGAAAAAAAACTCAATTGTATACCTCCTATAAGTATGAGCTCCCTTCTCCATAAATTCTTCTAAGCCCACATTTTTCATTAGCTTAGTCATGACATCAAGCATTCCTAATTTCTCAAGAGTAGAACGACAAAGAAATCGAGTTCCCCTCATCTCCTTCTTAGATAACCTATCCCAAATTGGGTCTTGAGCTTTAGTTAACCAAGATGGTTTGGTAACAGGAATATGTTTAAGATGGACGGGTTTAGGTTGAGCTTTTTTAGTGACGGTTTTGGATTTTTTTGGTGGTGGTGTAAAAACGATAGTGGCGTAATTTTTTCTTTTAGCTCTCCCCATCTCTCAACAAAATCTCACTCACAATTCACTCAACTTTTTTTTTTTTTCACACTTCACACTTCACACTTCACAATTCACTCACAATTCACCAATTCAATCCACTCACAATCCACTCACAAATCACCAATTCAATCCACTCACAATTCACCAATTCAATCACTATAATTTTCACACCATCACAATAAAAATATCAATCACACAAAACGATTCAAATAACACAAGGAGGAGCAAGAAAACCCAAAATTGAGCAAGAATAAACAAAATTCAAGCTACTAATTAATGGGTAAGACGTAAAATTTCAAAGAATTGGAAGAAAAATATGAAAATTATACCTCTTAAAATTTGAAACAATGAATGAATGTCCTCCTTGCGTTGATTAAGATCGAATTCGACTCAATTAGTAAAAAAAAAAACAAAAAAAATCAAACTCGGATTTTGGCATCCAAGGGTAGAAAAACTTGATTTTTTTGACTTTTTGGGCAAAATTATGTGTTAAAATGATAGGAATTGTAATGGGTAATGATAAATAATTGATTTTGAAGTGATTTAGGACAAAATTGAATCAAATTGAATGAGTTTTGATGAGATTTTGGGAGGAAAAAGATGCAGTAAGTAAGATTGGAATAAGGAAGGAAAGTTTAAGGAATAAGGAATGAATAAAAATAAAAATTGAGAGAAGAGCGTACCTGATGCACTTGACAACAGCAGACCAACAACGTACGACAGCAGCAAACAGCATACACCTTGACAGACAACACAAGCAGCAGCCACGACCACCACCAGCAACACCCCGACGACAAACCAGTAACAACCGGCACACGGAACCAGCATCATACGCAACCAGCCATCCAGAACCGAGCCAGAACCAGCAGTACGAACCACCACCAGCAACACCCCGAATAACAGCAGCACGGAAGGTGTGCAGCCGCTGCCAGCGGCCTCCGTTTCCGCGTTCAGCGGCCGGTTTCAGCCGCGCCCAGCTGCCATCTTCGTCTCCCAGCGGCGCCCCGACCTACCTCCTGTTTCTCCTCCGCTGCCGGCGGCTGTTGGTGGCCGCGCCCAGCGGCCATTGGTAGCTGTTGTGATAGCTGCTTCTAATTGTTTGGTCGATTCAATTCCCGATATTTGATTACTGTTGCTTGGTTGTCGGGTTTAATTTCCGACAATTGATTGTTTTTTTTTAGCTCGAGTTATAAAATCGAATTACGTCGATTTCATATTCGAGAGTCGTACCTACAAAATAGGAAAACGAAATTAATTAGGAAAAAAAATTATTCTAAAATAACGGAAAATAAATAAAACGATGAAAAAAAATAAAATAAATAAAATAAAAGAAAAGACGGGTTGCCTCCCGACAAGCGCCTTAGTTAACGTCGTGGCTCGACGTAAAGAGAACGGATTCAATCTTCATAAATTGGGTCGGAGATGTCGATTTCCTCGACTATTTCCTTTTGAAATCCGTCATAATACGGCTTAAGACGATGTCCGTTCACTTTAAAAATCTTATCCGTAGAAAAACTACGAATCTCCACCGCTCCATGTGGATATACTTGAGTGACTTCAAACGGACCAATCCACCGAGATCGCAATTTTCCCGGGAATAACCGAAGACGGGACATAAAAAGCAACACTTTTTGTCCCACGGTGAAGGTTTTTCGAGCCAACATTTTATCGTGCCACGCTTTGGTTCGATCTTTAAAAATCGCGGCATTCTCATAGGACTCGTTCCTAATCTCCTCGAGCTCTTGTAGTTGCAATTTCCAATATTCACCCGATTCATCCATCCTCATATTCAAATTTTTCACCGCCCAATATGCCTTGTGCTCAAGTTCAACCGGGAGGTGACAAGACTTACCGAATACTAATCGATACGGTGACATACCAATCGGAGTCTTATAAGCCGTTCTATAGGCCCATAAAGCGTCATCGAGCCTTATGCTCCAATCTTTCCGATTCGGGTTTACCGTCTTCTCCAATATAGATTTCACCTCTCGATTAGACACCTCGGCTTGCCCATTGGTTTGAGGATGATAAGCGGTGGACACCTTGTGAGTAACAAAGTATTTCTTCAACAATGCGCCAACCGTCCTATTGCAAAAATGGGTGCCTCTATCACTTATCAAAGCCCGGGGAATTCCGAACCTAGAAAAAATGTTAGATTTCACAAAATCTGCAACAACTTTAGAATCGTTAGTCCTAGTGGGTTTAGCTTCCACCCACTTCGAGACATAATCAACCGCAAGGAGAATATAGAAATACCCATGAGACACGGGAAATGGACCCATAAAATCAATACCCCACACATAAAAAATTTCACAATAAATCATAGGGGTTTGAGGCATCTCATTGACGTGAAATGTTACCGCTCCTTTGGCAATTGTCACAAGTCTTAACAAAGCCATGAGCATCACAAAACAAGCTAGGCCAATAAAAACCACAATCTAGTACCTTTCGTGCGGTACGTCTAGCTCCAAAATGGCCTTCACAAGCATATGAATGACAAAAGGCAAGTATAGAGCTCACCTCACTCTCCGGTACACACCTCCGTACTATTTGGTCCGCACAATATTTCCATAGGTAAGGATCATCCCAAACATAGTATTTAGCATCACTACGAATCTTCTCCTTTTGGGATTTTGAAAAACCTGTAGGAAATTCATTGGAAACAAGAAAGTTAACAATGTTTGCGTACCAAGGAAGAACGGAAGTAAGAGCAAAGAGTGTCTCATCGGGAAATGAACCCCAAATAGGCTCCACTAGCCTATCTTGATTCACCAATCGACTTAAGTGGTCCGCGACCACATTCTCGGCTCCTTTCTTATCTTTGACCTCTAAGTCAAATTCACTCAACAATAGAACCCATCGAATGAGCCTCGGTTTGGCCTCCTTCTTTGTCATCAAGTACCTAAGAGCGGCGTGATCGGTGTAAACCACCACCTTGGTACCAAGTAAGTAAGAACAGAACTTCTCTAAAGCAAATACTACCGCTAACATTTCCTTCTCGGTAGTAGAGTAGTTCTTTTGGGCCTCGTTAAGAGTCAAAGATGCATAGTAAATCACATGAGGTAACCTTCCAACTCTTTGTCCCAAAACGGCACCAATGGCATAGTCACTTGCATTACACATGAGTTCAAATGGGAGTGACCAATCCGGCGCTTTGATAATCGGTGCCGAGGTTAACTTCTCCTTCAACTTGTCAAACGCCTCCTTGCATGCCAAATCGAACTCAAAATCTACTTCCTTTTGCAACAACTTGCATAATGGTGAAGCCATTTTAGAGAAATCCTTGATAAATCTTCTATAGAAACCTGCATGACCAAGGAAAGAACGAACTTCACGCACATTAGTTGGATAAGGAAGAGATTGAATTGTGTCAATTTTGGCTTTATCGACCTCAATACCTCTAGATGAAACCACATGACCTAGGACAATACCTTGTTCTACCATGAAATGACATTTTTCCGAATTAAGAACAAGGTTAGAGTCAATACATCTCTTAAGTACAAGAGATAAATGAGATAAGCAACTATCAAACGAGTCACCATGCACGGTAAAGTCATCCATGAAAACTTCAATGAAATTCTCTACATATTCTGAAAATATACTAACCATGCATCGTTGAAAAGTCGCGGGGGCATTACATAGCCCAAATGGCATGCGTCGATATGCAAAAGTACCAAATGGACAAGTAAATGTGGTTTTCTCTTGATCCTCGGGCGCAATTGCTACTTGAAAATAGCCCGAGTACCCATCTAAAAAGCAATAAAAGGCCTTACCGGCAAGCCTCTCTAGCATTTGATCGATGAAAGGTAGAGGGAAATGGTCCTTCCTAGTCACCGCATTGAGTCGACGATAATCAATGCAAACGCGCCACCCATTTTGAACACGGGTGGGAACCAACTCTCCATGTTGATTCTCTACTACCGTCACTCCACTCTTCTTTGGCACAACTTGTGTGGGACTTACCCACTTGCTATCCGAGATTGGGTAAATTATACCCACTTGCAAGAGCTTCAAGATCTCCTTCTTCACCACCTCCATCATAGGTGGGTTCAATCTCCTTTGAGGTTGCCTCACCGGTTTGACATCTTCTTCTAGGAAAATGTGATGCATACAAGTGGTTGGACTAATGCCTTTGATGTCGGCTATAGTCCATCCAATTGCTAACTTATTCTCCTTAAGAACCTCCACTAGCCTTGCTTCTTGCTTCTCCGTGAGCTTGTTAGAAATGATGACGGGTAAGGTTTCACCATCTCCTAGAAACACATACTTCAAATGATCCGGCAAGGGTTTTAATTCTATCACGGGTGCCTGCACAACTGAAGGTAACAAATTCTCACGAGGCAAAGTTAGTGTTAGTGCTTTAGAAAAAGACGACATAATAGGTGAAGTCTCCATCTTGGATAAGGAAGCCACAACCTCCTGCAAGTCACTAGAAAGAGTTAGATCCAAATCATTACAATATAAGCTATTATCAATAGCCACAATCAAGTCATCTTCTCCTTCTAGGTTGAACACATCTTGCACTATGGGCTCCAAAACATCAATCATATAACAAGAATGGTCGTCACGTGGATATTTCATTGAATCATAGATGTTAAAATTAACCACTTGACCATTAGCCTCCATAGTGAGTGAACCATTAGACACGTCGATTTTAGTGCTTGCGGTTTTCAAAAACGACCTACCTAAAAGTATAGGGGTCGCATGTGAATCATGTTCCATTTCAAGCACATAAAAATCGGCGGGGAAAATGAGTTTGTCCACCATTACTAGAACATCCTCAACAACCCCTTTGGGGTAAGCATTAGAACGATCGGCTAATTGTATTACCACCCCCGTTTTAATTAAAGGACCCAATTTCAAAGATTTATATAATGAATATGGAAGTACATTTATCGATGCACCTAAGTCAAGCATAGCATTAGGAAATGTGGTGTCTCCTACGGTGCAAGGAATAGTAAACATACCCGGGTCACTACATTTAGGTGGTAATTTATGTTGAAACAAAGCCGACACATGTTCATTGACTTTAACTTTTTGGACTCCCTTAAGCTTTTGATTCCTCTTGATAGTACACAATTCCTTAATAAATTTAGCATATCTAGGAACACTTTTCAATAAATCAAGTAAAGGGATGTTTACCTCACATTTCCGGAAAGTTTCATAGACATCTTTATCTTGCACGGGTCGAGTCTTCCTTTTGAGTGCCTCCGGAAATGGTGGTGGGTCCACATAAGCGGGTGTCACTATTGGTGAAGATGCTTCTTGCTCCACCGGGGTTGGAATGGTGTTTTCAACCTCAAGCTCTTCTTCCTCTTGCTCCACAATTTCCCGAATCCTATCCTGTGGACCGGGTAATTCTTTCCCACTTTGCAAAGTAATAGCACTAGCATTAGCATTAGGTGGGGGAATAGGTTGGGATGGAAGTTTTCCGGAATCCCTAGCCTCAAGTCTTCCTATAGCACTAGACATTTGACCCATTTGATGTTCTAGGTTTTGAATGCTAGTTTTAGTGTCATGTTGGAATTGAGCTTGGTTTGCTTGCATTGTAGCAACATTAGAGGTTAAAGCCCGGATCATGTCCTCCGTGGACATAGTAGGTGTGGAAGTTTGGGCTTGTGGGGTGAAGGTGTTTGGGACTTGGTTTCTAGGAATGAAACGGGGTCGGACTTGACCAAATTGTTGGCCAAAGGATTGGCCTTGAGGTTGATTAAAAATTTGACCTTGAGGTTGTAAGCCTCCTTGTGGGTTTCCATATTGGAACCCGGGATGGTCTCTTCTCATATAAAAATTATCATACCTCTTTTGGCCAAAAGCACCGACCGCATTTACCTCCTCGGTGGCCTCCTCTTCCATAAGTGGACACTTGTCGGCAAAATGCCCATGTGATGACCAAATAGAGCAAGCTTGAACTTGTTGTTGATTCCCCTTCATCATGTCCCTCATCATGGAAGCCAAATCTTCAACCTTCCGTTCAAGTGAAGTGTGAGAACTTGAAGTAGCCATGTTCACCCTTTTTGTGGTAGTTCTCACACTAAATTGGCGTGAGCTTTCGGCAAGCTCACTCAATAATGCATAAGCATCATCCGGATTTTTATTAACAATGCCTCCTCCACTAGCGGCATGGAGCATTCGGGCATCATCCGGAGATAATCCTCCAACAAAATAGAGGATGAGATCGGTAGCACTATACCCATGATATGGGCAACTTGATAATAATTTTTGGAAACGCTCCCAATATTGATAAAGTGTTTCCCCATCGTCTTGCTCCACATTGGATATCTCCTTCTTGATACTTGACGATTTGGCGGCGGGGAAGTACTTCTCAAGGAACGCCTTCTTCATTAATTCCCAAGTTGTGATACTACCCGGTGGAAGATAGTACAACCAATCTCGAGCCGCATCTTTGAGGGAAAATGGAAATGCCCTTAATTTGATTTGCTCTTCGGTAACTCCATTCGGTTTCATGCTAGTGCATACAACATGAACTCGGATAAGTGCTTGTGTGGGTCCTCACCACTTAACCCATGGAATGAAGGTAATAAGTGGATCAAACCGGACTTCAATTCAAAGGTTGCATTTTCCGCCAAGGCCGGAAAAGTAATGCAAAGTGGTTGTTGAGAAAGATCGGGAGCTTTGATCTCCTTCAAGGTTCTTGTTTCTTTGACCATTTTGATCTCCTTTGTCTCCTCAACTACGCTATCAAAATCGAGCTTCCTCTTGGTTTCCTTCCGAATGCGACGAAGAGTCCGCTCCAATTCTGGATCAAAATCTACTAATTTATCGTTAGTAGAACGGGTGTTCGGCATAAACCAAACACCAAGAAAATAGCAATATATAGAAAAACACACAAATAAATAACAAAAATTGCCTTCCCCGGCAACGGCGCCAAAATTTGGCTAGACTTGTCGTGAGCCTCCAAATTACAATATTTATCCACTTCTAACACAAACTAGTAGTTAGTGAAAGTAGGGGTCGAACCCACAAGGAAGGTGATTATGTCGCCTAAGTGTGTGTAAATCTATATAATTTAGTAACCGAATGGGGGGATTTTAGTGATTTTGATTCTAAGTCTACTAAACTAATGAAATAAATTGAAAAAAACTAATATGAATGAACGATGCAACAAATATGAGAAAAATACTTGGACCAAGCAATATCCACCATCAAGTTTAACGAATTGATCATTGACTCATCTATTTCACAATGTATGTTAGAATACTTTGCTATGAAGTTTAATCGACTTCTAGTTCCACTTATTAATAGTTATAAGATATGAGAAGCATACTCAAATAACCCTTACGATATTGTCAACTTAAATCAAGCGTCTAAATCGTATCAATATGTAGATTAAAATAATGGAATTTAGCAAAGATGAAAGAATGATTACTCAAGCGGTATCACTTTGTTTCATACAAGTTTAATCCTTATAACTCAACAACGATGAAAAGCATACAAATTGGTGAATTATATTTGCTACTCGGATATAGTTAAACAAACAAAAGATTAATTTAACTATTCTAGCAATGGTTTATTAATAACAACAACTAGGTGATCAAACTAGAAGATGAATTAACAAACCAAGAATTATTATAAATTAAACTTGATATTCTAATAATAATGCAAAATAGAAACGAGTCTTACAATTCCTTAAACTTGAAAGGCTTCAATAACTTGTTCCAAGAATAAGAACTTAGCCCTCCATACAAAAGAACTACTTGCAAAATAAACTAGAAAATATGCTAGAAACTATGTGTTTTTGAGAATTACAAGTGATGGTTGATGTCTTCGATGATGAATGTGATGGTGAACTTCTCCCCTATATATAGTCATCCATGGAGCATCTTCATCAATGGCTCATAAAGCCTCATAAAAATGATCATAATGAAGAAGAAGAATAAAAGAGGTGAGTAAAGAAGAAGAACAAAAGACTAGAGAAAGAATCCTATGCGAAAAAGAATCCAAGAAGGAATCCTATGCATAAATTTCTGCCGTTGGCAGCGGATTTTTTGGAAATCCGCTGGCAGGGGAATTTGGAAAATCCGCTGGCAGCGGATTTTAGAAATTCTCCACTTCTTTCTTCCACTTGGTCTGGGCTTCCACTTTAACTTTGGGCTTGATTTGTCTTCACTTCCGAAAGGTTGTTGACACTTTAACCCAATAATCATTTCAATTACAACCCATACTACTTTTCACCCTTTAATCCACCTAATTACACATTTTATACCTTAGCCCATCAATTACGACATGCACACAATAATCCGTCAAAACACACCTAGATTTATAATATAGTCAACTAAATGACCCTTATTAATCCCTACTAAACTAGACTAATCAATCTTTCCCATGTCATAGAACTTACTCCGATCCCTTAACTACTGCTCTTGGGCTCGTCAAGTCCAAGATCTCATGCTTGGAGATGATTTATTCAACTATCGTCAAACTCTGTACTGGTCCCACAGACCAACACGAGTCCTTTCCAGCGCATTTTGACCTCACTCATGCGCATCCTGGAGACGCGCGACCTTCCCAAGAGGTCACCCATCCTAAGATTACTCAGCTCCCACTCAAACACACTTAACTGTGGATGACCAGAAAAGAAAGTGCACTTTGTTTATATGAGTAGTACTTTCAATCCCTTTAAGCACTAGTCATTTAAGCTCATAAATAGGACATCTTCAATCAATGTGGGGTGTTTCACCTTAACAATGTCACTACCTCACACAAGATATGGACTTTCTTGTCAACACATATGCTAGCACTTCACACAGTCACTTCCTTCATATCAAAAACCGTTTTTACTTCATCTCCAAATAAGACAAAGCTAATACCGAATACATGCAAGATGTAATCCCCTAGAAAAACTAACGCAATACAATGGCGAAAATATTGTAGATGTAGGATTATAACATAGTGTAACTATGTTTTGATAAAATAAAGTGCTAAAGTCAATTATGCACCATTAAATAAAAATGGCTAAAATTTAAAACAATCCTCAAATAGGTATAACAATCCATAGTACATAATTTATTAGAACGAAGTAGGATCCACAACTGCCCGCTAGCCCGCCCGAAGGAATCACATATATCTGTCATGTTACAAACATAACAACCACAATCAATGAGGAGCAACGCCAAAGTTCTCCCACCCATATTACAAGATTTTAAATTGTAATTACTATTATATGAAAATAGTAAAAACGGAACACAGTGAAACAATATAATAAAAATAAGCTTTCGAAGAAACTTAAAATATGCCAACCTGCAAATCAAAATTTATCGATAATAATAATATTCAAAATGGCGTTATGGATAGAATCAATGTGCACAAGGCTAGACTTTGATATAGTAAAATCTAGCTTCGAGAACTCAGACACCAACTTCACACGCAGCGAAGATCCAAGGTCTCTAACTAGGCAACTCAACCATAATAGGACAACGACTTATCAATGCAAGGTCCAAGCTTAAGTAAATATACATCCCTCCTGGACACCAAATGTATCCAGTTCAACTGACGGCAACTAACACGATGCGAAATCTAGCTTAAGGGCAGAATGCACATATACTCCTGGACACCAAATGTATCCGGTTCAACAACCAATGCATCCCAAATGGATACATCAACCTTATACTTGATGGCAAAACAGTACATCCTAGACTGTATTACTCTAACCCCACACTTATCTTTATTCCGTAACTCCAAAACACAGCCATTATCGATATTCAAAGATATAATCATTGTAAATAACATGAGGATAAAAGAAGCAGTCATGATATTCTAAAGACGGAAACTTTCTATTTTAGGAAACTTTCTATTTTAGGAAATTTTTGAAAAATAAATTCGTATCAAAGTATCAAAAATATTATTTCACACTATCACAAATTTTTTGATAAACAATATAGATTTATAAAACTAATACTTTCGACCTTAACGATATTAATTGTTAAAATGAGAATAATTGGGTTTACGAAGTTGTTGAAACATCATACAAGTATTTATAAAATGATTATACTACTAATTAGGGTGTATTCAAAATTTATAAAACTAAAATTTCCTAATTATTAATAGTTTTGAGCCTATCTTTAATCGGTTTTGAGCCTTGGGAAAAAACCTTTCAAAGACTTATCCTTCAAATTTCTTTGACGATGTTGGAGAATACCTCAAACTCACCCCCATCCATCGCCAATTATGGAATCAGTCACCATCACTTCCTCTCCACACACATTCGAACACAACGACTATGCGGAACGTAGACATCGACACATATTTGAAACGACACTCTCACTCCTGTCCCACGCCTCCTTACCACCTACTTATTGGTCCTATGCGGTGGTCACGACCACATATCTCATTAACAGGATGACCACACCCACACTCCAATACTCTTCACCGTACTCCCTAATTATCACAAATTAGGGAGCTTTGGTTGCCTTTGCTATATATCCATGGTAGGATCCTATGTCCCCAACAAATTATCTCCAAAATCAATTTCTTGCATATTTGTTGGTAACTCCTCTACTCATTGCCTATTATTGCCTCGATCCTTATACTACCAAACTATATACGTTTGGACATGTTAAGTTTGTCGAGACGGATTTCCCTTACCCTACCCTTTGTAAATCAAACCCTTCTTTTAACTCTTCCCTTGGCGCCCTCTTTCCATTCATCTCACCACTACCACCCCCCGTCTCACCCCCAGTCGTCTTCCCCCTCCCCCTCTGACCCCATCTTCAACCAACAATACCCTCTCCCCACTTGAGTCTCCTATTTACGCCCCTTCCTTCTTCCAGCCCTCCTCGATCCAGCCTACTCCTCCCACTAAACCATACCCGACAGCCACTCTCTCCTCTCATCTCACAATTTGGTTAATGAATAAAATCTGCGCTCCGAAGCCCAAATATGCTACTCTAGTCACTCACAATCATCCTCACCTTCCCCCGACTTGTACAAAATCATCCATTGTTGGCCCTCGCTGGTTTTCTGCCTTGTTCGAAGAATACTCTGCCCTCCTACCAAACAAAACCCGTACATTGTCTATTCACTACTCTCTCAAATTGTTATTTGATGTAATTCGGTGTTCAGAATTAAATATAATCCCGATAATACAATTAACAAATACTAAGCTCGGTTGGTAGACAATGGTCTCCACCAATGACCTAGGACCGATTACTCTGAAACCTTCAGTCCCGCAGTTAAGCTGGTCACTATTCATTTAATTTTAACTATTGTTCTTGCCTGTGGCTGGTCCCTCCGTCATCTCGACATTTTAACAATGCTTTTCACTAATATAGGCTATTTTGAATCAAATCCTAAGTCTAAATTTTGGCAACATTTTGGGTTTTGAAAATTGGATGTTTTGGAAAAGACACAATTTTGAAATAACGGTTTCTGAAAAGTATGACACGAATACCAAGCAACAAGTAGTCAAACAGCCAAGATGACGACAATATGTATGCTTTACTCTAAGTCTCGATTGGTCTAGATAGGGTCAATACCAATGCCCACAGTAGCTCTTCCGATAATCGGGACAAACTCTCTTAAGCAATTTGCAAAAGGATGACATGCCGCAAAACCCATACGAATCGACTATGAACACCTTAACGCAACCAATTGGAATACATCGTGGTATAGTGAGATATCGCTCATATGTAACCGGCCCGAGAAAATTTGGGGTTATGTATGAACCATTGAACTAAAATGCTCACTTTAGTAACCAATCGATTTATTTTCGAGTCTTACCCAGAAGACCCTAATGACAAGTTGTACATCGTGTATCCCCAGCGGAGTCGCCAAATTGTGGACATGGCGAAATCCACCCTGATGAGGCGATGCGCGAGTTTGGGGAGGCGAATGTATCTCTTGGTGAGACGTTTCTTGAATTGAAAGTTAAATCCAACTAAAGTTGCCACCAAACTTTGTAAGAGTTCTGATCTGTTTGAGCCCACTCTATATTTAGGCCATACCGAGCACAAAATACGGTTTGCCATATAGTACTAGAGCTTATGGGCTCGTCTCTTTGCATATCGGATGTATATCGTATATCGTATGACTCTCGTGACCATTGGTTTTGGGCTTCCGAAAATCGAAGATTCTGAGTAAGGGATGAAGGTACGTGTTGGGATGCCCACGAAGGACACCCAACCCTGCCCGCACATAGCGACTCTACTAATATATCGATTGGTGTTATAGTGCGCGCATTAGTAAGATGATTGAATGGATGACAACCATTGTTTTGAATCTAGCATGTAAATAGTATATTGTACTATGTCGTTTAATGCATTTTGTATTGTTGTCAAAGTTGTTTTAACATGTGATGTTCATTTGGAAAAGCGGTAAATGCCAATCAAATAAAGTAAACTATTCTGGTAGGAAACAATTTTATCTAAATCGGGTCTAGATCTTAGTCGGGTTTGACTTGAACCTTGGCCTTTTCCAAGCACTCACTTCTTCCTTCCTCTAGCGTTTTGACCTCCTTGGAGGAGCGGGTCGACCTTGCCTGCACAAGGAGCAAACAGGGCCTCGGGGTTGTCCGAGGAGACCCTCTCCGATGCTTAAGTCAGTCTTTGAATGTACTTAATGGACCTTATTCATGAGGAATAAGGTGGCGTTTTCTAGAGAAATAACTTAGTGAGAGAAAATTCATTACTCCTTAATGAAAGGACATTAAGGGGTATTTATAGGTTTCTCGAGAGATAGAGAGAGAGCTCGTGACTAGGACGTGCCCCTTACCTTAAGCGAGGGTCTGAGGGCCTACCTCTGGACGTATCCTCGAGATCGGGATAACCGAGGGTCCCGGGACGTCCTTGGCTGGGACGAGCTAAAGCTCGGCTATTCCAACTCGAGGCCAGGTCTCGAGGCCGAGTCAAGTGTCATGGAGTTCTTTGTTGACGCGCATGAAGGGTTGATCCGGGTCTAGGGTTGTTGGGTAAAGGTTGGCAGACTACTGACACCATCAATTGCCCCTCGGCGGCTAGGAGGAGCGTGCTTCTGTCAGTTGTCGACGTTCGGCTGGTTAGCAGGCAGCGCCGGGAAATCTGGGCTGCTACCTGGTGGAAGGTTGCCCCATCGTCTTCCCGTATTGAATGCTTTGCTTGTTTCCAAGGTTGCTTGTTTCAGATTTTCGGTGTGACCGAGGCGTCAGAATATCCTCCTTGCAACTATTTATTCTCATAAAATCCCTCGGGAACATACGTCTTGATGACGCGTGGCGTCCGTCTCAGGGACGATTGAGCGACAATGTTGTCAGGATCGGGACTTGATAAGTGATATTTTAATAGCGATTCACCCCTACTTTTACCCGTTCTTTAGTCCGATTTTGTGTCATATGATTATCGTATAGCTCATAAAAGGTCATTAAGTGTTAGTTAGGGTCCGTTAATTACTTTAGTTATACTTTTAATAGTAATTGTTATTTTCCGAGGATTTGGTACTACTTTGTCTCGTTTTTATTTTGTAAGTACCATCTCGGAAATAACCAAGTAAATACGGGTAAAGACGAGTTAAGAAACAACGAAAAGGAAGCAAAACACGGGGAGAGATAGGTCCAATAGGACCAACTTCAATTAATTCTAAAATACCCACGTGCTTATTCCTGACCCATGATGGGATTGAGGAGGAGGCATTAGAAGGGGGTGGCAATTAGTTTTAGAATTGGAGGGAGAGCACGTAGAGTAGCCTAGATGCCGCAAGGGAGAATACATTAGGAAGGGAAAAAACCCGTAGAACTCTTGGGTTCCTCATTTTCATTTGTTTTACTTAGATCAACTCCTCTTTTTCTTATTTCCTGAGATTATTTCGCATACGGTTTCTCCATATTTGGTAGTATAACTTTCTCCTTTCTCTTTGATTTTTCTTATTTGAAGTTTATTGTTTAAGTTATTTACTTGTCGATTATATTAAAGTGTCAATCTTTATCGTATAATTATGCTTACTCCATGCTCAATTTTAGTGGGTAGATTAATCAGATTAGTTTTAATTATGTCTGAGTAGTTAATTTCTAGGGTTGGGGTTAGCTCGGTTCGTCTTAATTGGGGTTTTGTCTCGAGTTAATTCAATTGTTGATTAATTGTTCGTAATCTCTTTTGAACATTATATTTTTATGATTCACTTGTCCTGACCAGATTAGTTAATCAGTTTAGTTGACCTAAACTTAAGATCGAGAGCCGAGTTTAGTTTAGACTTGCGTTCATTAGGGTGGGTCGAACTAGTAAGTAGCGAGAGCCCGCTAGGACCGTCCTATGGTAGATAAAGACTCGAGAGAGTCTATCTTATGCCTATTATTGACCTTAATCAACTATTTCGTGAGTCCGACAACTCTCCTGAGACTACCTTGTTAACCTTGACCCTAGTCCCTTTTATTATATTTGTTACCGTTTTCCTTTTTTGTTAGTTTAGTTCATTAGTTTAGTAGTCTAGACTTATACCCAAACCGAATTTCTACGACTAAAGCTTTAACTAGACCAAGACTTTTCATTTAGCTCACCGTCCTTGTGGATTCGATACCCGACTTACCCTAGCTACCCAGTTAGTAAAATTGGGTTCTTGTTTGATTGTGGGGATCCGCGACAAATCTCTACGTTAAAACGACGCCGTTATCGGGGACGGTGCTTAGTTAGATATTAGTCTTGTTTTAGTTTTAGTATTTGTCGTTTTTCTAATTGTTATTTTAATTAAAAAAAATTCACACCACGTGTTACTTTTTATTTTTGTCCATTTTTTTTTTCTTATTAATATTTGTAGTAGAGTACTACGTAGTAGACTAGTAGTGATAGTACAAAGTATTTCTTTTTAATTTTAATTTCTTTTTTTTCTTTTTTTTCTTTCTTTCCTCTCATTCTCATCTTGAGTGTTGTATATATCTTTGTTCTTCTTGTTCTCACCATGCCTACTCTAGCAGACCATTATACACCAAAACCCGAGATGTTGGCTTCTCCTATTAACCTTGAAAATTTGGAGGGTCTTGACTTCTACGCTGACCCGGGATTTATAGATTTGGTGGAGCATAATGCTTTTCATGGGTTTGAGAGTGAGGACGTGTATAAAATTCTTCAGAAGTTTGTCGACTATTGTTGTTTTGTGCGGAGAGGTGATTTGCACATTGAGACGATATTTCTCATGCTTTTTCCCTTTTTCCTTTAGGGCGAAGCTTGGGAATGATTATACTTACACCTTTCTCTGGATTCTCCTGGCGGCAGTTCGTTTCCTTCCTCCCACGGTCGTCGAGCTCGGGAATTTGAGACGCCTTGGGGTCATTGCAATGCCGCCGACCAGGTCCTCGGGAGTGACATCCTTTTTCACCATTGCGGTAACGAAGCTGGCGACCTGTGCACCCTGGGAAGGTGTAAGCTCAAGATTGAGCCCTTGCTCCACCTCCCCCTGCACTTTCGAGGCCCCTGCCCCCTTATTAGGAGTACCTTGAGTCGTGATCTGCCCGCCACCTCGGGGGCAGCGGCTGGCACGACGGTTCGAAGTGACGATAACAACATTCCATAACGCGGGACGATGGCCTGCCCCGTCGGATCTGTTGTCGTGATTATTTCATCAATTTCTGGCATTCTTCTTGTGACTTTTGTTCTTCTAGGAGATTATCTCAGTGTATCCCCACAGACGGCGCCAAATTGTTCTGGTAGGAAACAATTTGATCTAAATCGGGTCTAGATCTTGGTTGGGTTTGACTTGAACCTTGGCCTTGTCCAAGCACAAACTTCTTCCTTCCTTTAGAGTTTTGACCTTCTTCGAGGAGCAGGTCGACCTTGCCTGCATAAGGAGCAAACAGGGCCTCGGGGTTGTCCGAGGGGACCCTCTCCATTGGCTAAGTCGGTCTTTGAATGTACTTAATGGACCTTATTCGTGACGAATAAGGTGACGTTTTCTAGAGAAAGAACTTAGTGAGAGAAAAATCATTACCCCTTAATGAAAGGACATTAAAGGGAATTTATGGGTTTATCAAGAGAGACAGAGAGACAGAGAGAGAGAGAGAGAGAGAGAGAGAGAGAGAGCACGTGACTAGGACGTGCCCCTTATCTTAGGCAATGGTCTGAGAGCCTACCTCTGGACACACCCTCAGGGTCAGGATGACCGATGGTCTCGAGATCTCCTTGGCTGGGATGGGCTAAGGCTCGGATGGTCCGACCCGAGGCCAGGCCTTGAGACCGAGTCGAGGGTCATGGAGTTCTTTGTCGTTGACGCGCGTCAGGGGGTCGGATGGAAGGGTCCGGCCTGATTCCCCAGCGTCTGTCCTGAATGCTCCGGAGCTCCCTGGAGCGGGGTTGATCCGAATCTGGGGTCATTGGGTAGTGGTTGGCAGACTACCGATCCCATCATAAACGAATTTGAAATGTAGATTACAAGTTACACCGGCGGAATACAACCCGGAGTTCACAATACTCGGACAATTGCATAATATTGAATCTAAAAGAGTAATCGTAAACTAAAAACAGATTTGTAAATAAAAGACGCAAAAGGAAATCGTATATAGAAATAGTGGACTGACTCTAATCTGCTACGTAGCATATTACGCATTGACCAGAGGATAGAAGATCAGGCACATGGCCTCATGCGCCCTGGAATACAGGTGCGTGGAACAAGGCGACTCGACCTTAAAGCGCAAGAATTGGCTTGTCTTAACTGGCAGAGGCCAGGACCAAAGCGTGATGCTTGCTTGATCCGGGCGTCTAGGAACGTCTCATTCCGTTTTGTCATTACGAATATTAGACCCTCGTATTTCGATACCGTTGTTTGACTAATAATAGTCTACTATAGTCAATTTAGGATCAACGAGTATTCATTCTAAGTCGCTTTAGAAAATAGTTTTATAGTAAGACACGGTATTAATTATAGAACGGTAATAGTACTTAGAAAGAAACGTATGATTGATTAACACACGTCGATTTGATAATCGGGAACATTAATCCCTTGGCATTATCTGCATTGTCGTACGACTATTAGAGTCTACGGTGCTCAATTTTGCGTGAACGGGTGCCCGTTTTAGATCATCTTTCGATAAATCTTAACATTCTACTTTCGATTATTGAATCGATATCGAACTTTTAAGAGGTTTATTAAATCATGTCGAAGACATACAACAATCAGTTCTGCAATCCCGACATAGCTGAAGATAGAGGCGCGCGCTATGAGGCACTCTTGTCCTGAGACGCGTGGGACCAGGCGCCTCAACAATAAGGCGCCTCATTCCGTGTGCTCCAATTGGATATTGATCAGACTTTGGGCATAAAATTTTATTGAACGCATTCGTTTTGAAAAGATTGACTTGTTATAGCGAATGTTTGACCCTTTTCACTATTGACATCATCATTTGACCGTTAGGCCTACGATGTTCAAATTGGCGTCATCAGATACTCACCTTAAATCAATAATGGCTCCACATCGTAAACATTAGGTCCTAAGCGTGTTGCCATCGTTGTTTGGCTGTTGAGGTTTACGATGCTAGCGTCATCGGACGTCCATTCGAGTCATGTGTTTGAAAATAGTTTAAATTATATTATAAACGGTATTATTGAATTAGAAGTGTAAATGTGTTAATTAAAAGTTAGCGATGTTAGGGATTTAGGAACAAGAAAGTAAATGTTAGTAGTCAGATGCGATAATAAAAGGTTAGATGCGTTAAATAAAATGTTAGTATCTTAGTATGTTAGTATGTTAGTATTGCAAAACAAGGAGAAATAAAAAGAAAGGGATTAGAAATGAAGTTGTTGCACCCTCATCATACATGTTCTTGGTTCGATATGAAACTCGTTTCGTTATCGACTAGGGTTAGAATGAATAGGGTAAAATGTTATATGTTTGTAGTACGGATTGAAGAGTAGTAAGGTTTTGTATTTCGGAATTGTACTGTAATATAGAATAATGTAGTATGGAGGCCTTAGGATTTTGGAATTGTAGTGTAGAATGGAAAGTAGAGAATTGTAAATGGCTCTTGTGTTTCGGAAAATGCTGACCTCTAAAATGATTGCTCGAGGTTTGTATTTATAGGAGTTGGAAGAGTTTAGAATTGTGTTTGGGCACCGAAACCTAGGTCCGGGGGTTGTAGCGCCTCAGTCCTAAGGCGCGGGGACCCGTGTTATTGGATTTGTTTTGTTTGAAAGTTGCTCAAAATACAGGATTGATATCGGTGTTATTTGAGGATAGTTTGGATTTGATTTAACTTTGTATCATGGATGAAAATGGAGTTGTTTTTGGTATTTTGAAAGTCTCGGGTTTACGGTTTTGATCGGGTTTGACTTTGGTCGATAAAAGACAGCTTTTCCCTGGTGGCGATTTTGGCTCAAAGTAGCTTTATTTTATTGGAAACGACCCACTAAGTCTGGTTTTGAGGTTTGTTTTGTGAGATATATACTCCGTAATGTGTCTTAGTCGGATATCATTGATTGCGAGCCCTGCATCGAGATTTTAGAAGCATGTTATCGTTCGATCATCATCGGGTGCCTGACGGGAAGCCGCTACAGACACGAGCAAGCAAAATATGAGTGTCTACAACTAGTGCTAGTTTAATGAACTAGTCATTATTCGTGTGCTTAAATGTTGCTTTTCTTACAATAAAAGAAAAATAGAACATAAGATAAACTCCATACAATGTTTTTTTCATCTCATTCAAGAGGAGTTCATGTGGATAACAATTCATTTATGAAATTCTATATAAGAAAAAATATACGAGCATCCACTCTTCCTGCAGCAAACCGATAACGCTATATACTATAAGTGCGATGAATGTGGCTAGTTTCAATGGTGCAGTGTTAGAAGGGAAGATGGTAGTCGCAACAATGCAATTAAAGTAGTTGGTCCAGGTGTGTAAGCATCAAGAATTGGAGAAGAAGAAGATGATTAAGGGATGGTTACGGAGGATCACTTAAAAGATACAAAGGGGTGTTTCTGATAGCTAACCAATCTCGTCTAGTGTATTATTGTTGATGTGAGCAGAAGTGGAGTTAACAGCTCTCCGAAAGAGGTCATGAAAAAACGATCCACTTCATCTAAGCTTAAAATTTGATTACAAATGTTGTAGAAAAATCCTCTTAACTACTTGTGGAAACTCTTTTCCTAGGGTAGTCTTAACACCCTTAATTATATCACTGATAAATGTTCAATAACTTTTCAAACACCAATATTTTTGAAAAGCTATTTTAAGGTTCTTACAAAATTAACTCCATGTATCAGTGTTCGTTCGTCTTCCCTGCAAGTGCGTAAGCTATCGGATAAAGATTGTTGTACCTATCGAAGCCCACAACTGACAACAACATCTTCTTATGTCTACATTTAATATATATGACACCCATCTACACCAATGAGGGGTCTATAACCTCTCAAAAACCTAAAACTTTCATGAACGAACGCTTACAAACATGGCCTTGAAGTGAGTCCGGCCAACACCATTATGAGAATTATGCCAAGTGACCAAATCTTAGTAACCTGTATTAATAAGCTTAATCATCTCCCCATAAGCATCAAAATTGTTATAACTCTCATCATCGCCTCCAATTAATAATTTAGCCAAAATGGATTTGACCTTGTACATAGTCATCTGACATACCTCAATTCCATATTAGTCTATGAATTTTTGTGTGATATACTAAACTGACATGCTTGGATGAGCCTTCAACTTTGTCTCAAGTTTCTTTATCATCCAAGGTACAGTTGCAATTCATTTAGGGGTACAATGAGAAAAATACTGAAAATGCAAGGGTATCATGGACATTTCACAATTTTAACTATTTTATGAGTAATTTGAAATCCGTTAATTGTTCTAACTAATTTTTCGTCCAAAATAAATTAAAAATTAATCAAGCACAATTAAGCTAACTTTAATGACGTTATGAGGGAAAATTATTTAAGGGTACCATGAGAACTAAACTCAAAACACAAGGTTATTACATGAAGAAACCTAAAATGAAGAATACTGTTCGGGCCAAAAATTTGCACCTTCGGAATGCAACGTGGCATGCTACGAGTGGACGGTCAAAGGGTCATAAGTCAAAGGTCAATAACAAAAAGGTCCACGGTCTACGGATGAAAGTCAAAATCGAAGACTAAAATACGGAAGTCAAAAATAGTCAAAGACCGTCAAGTCAAGCAAACTCGGGGTAATGTAAGATGACGGGCTGAACAAAACATAAGAGTAAATCAAACCATGGGCCACTTAAATCAAGCAGGCCCAACGAACAAGAAAAGGGACTCAGCCCATATAAAGAGGAAGAGGCAACAATTGTTGCTCCTACAAAGGAGGAAACCCTCCTAAAGACTAGGAGGAGAGGATTGAGGGTTTGACCGTAACTGCCATAACGGTCATGGAGCATTGAAGAGCAATGATGGCTCCACATTAAAGAGCAATAAAGAGGGGAATCCTAAGGAGAAGGCCACATATAAAAGGAGGAAAAGGAAGAAGGAAGAGGGCATCCCAGCACACCGACTCCAACACACACAACACCAAAATTCTAGCAATCATCTATAGATAAAACATTCCTATTTTTATTCTCTTCTTCATCCTTTTTCCATTCATAATGAAACTTTGGTGGGATTCCGACTCCCCCCCCCCCCCCCCCCCCCCCCCCCCGCGGTTTTTCCCACATCGGGTTTCCACGTCACCAAAACTTTGTGTGTCGTCCCTTTTTCTTTCACTGTCCTTTGTTTGCTAGATTCGTTTGATTTCGTCGACCCGTAGTTATAGGACGATCACTTTAACCCGCAACCTAAATCGTAGACCTGGTAAATTTTTACCAAAACATTTTGGCGCCCACCGTGGGGCAAAGTGATCACTTCCTATAAACCAAATCCTACCGTGAAGCAATATCGTGACGTCATGACCGGATCCGGCAAAAGTTCTTCCAGCAGTCAAGGAGCATCCCCTCAGCCCATTGGAAGCGGATCACCCCCAGGATCAGCAGAGCCGGTTTTCACACCCCTCACCCTGGCAATTCCCACCGCTGTCGGCGTCTAGGCCCCCTCTGACGCCTAAAACCTCTAGGGTCACCAGCTCCTCCAAGGCCAGGAAGGAGGGCATACCAACCAGAATTCCGACTCCAGGAGGATTCGTGAGAGAAGCTTCCAGTGGCGCGGGGTCACCAGACCTGATGAAGAATATGCTCCAAGGAATCAATGCTCTGCGCCAAGCAGTAGAAACCCTGTAGAAGGATAACCAAGATATCAAGGCCCGGATCTCGACAGCAGACAAGACTCCAGTTGCATCATTCCAGATGTCACCAGAGATATCGCCCCTGATGCCTAGAGGAGAACCCAGCACCCGTAGGGAATCAATAACTGGCAAGAGGACCACCAGAGAAGTCCCCTCCGAATTGGTCACCAGACTGGAATTAGGATTGGCTCCACCAGGCCCAGTCATTGAACCCCAAGAGTTGGGTTACCTGACCAATGGCCCTACACCCGGCAGATCTCGTACCGCAGGTAACTTTCTCTCCAGCATCGAAAGTCGGGAAACTAACTCGTTGTTTTTCGCAGGTACCCCTGTCCATCAAGCACCAGAATGGCGACCCGCGACCCAACCAGAGGTGACCACCCTGTCCAACAACCGGTCCCAAGGAGGAGAGGGGGCAACGCCAAACCCCAGCCAATAGCCATTTGGGTGGCAGCAAGGAGCCCCAACCAGTATGGCGACCCCCGACAGCAGCTCACATCCAGGAGGAACCTGGCTGCCCATAGTCCCACTCCAGCAGGCACCAGAGTGGCAGCCCAGATCCGTGACAGCAGCAACACTTTTACCTCCTCCTCCTAGCAATCAACACCCTGGGGGACCTAATGCAGGGAGTACTCCTTTCAACTTTTCTCCTCCTGTCTCTAACCCTTTTGCAGGAACAATCAGCACAGCAGATCAGCAACGCCAGGAACTGAAGGAATTGAGGGACCTGATGAACAAGATTCCTTGAATGCCACGCCCCCTGGAGAGA
Source organism: Agrostemma githago (assembly GCA_958450325.1). NCBI lineage: Eukaryota > Viridiplantae > Streptophyta > Magnoliopsida > Caryophyllales > Caryophyllaceae > Agrostemma > Agrostemma githago. The sequence continues at coordinate 49,444,616 of OY288254.1, read as the reverse complement.
GCAGCTAGGGACAGCTACGCAGATTCACCCTTCATCGACGATCTAGCCTGTGTTGCTGTAGCCAAGGGCTTCATGCCACCAGCCATGACGCTTTATGATGGCACTGCAGACCCCCTAGATCACATCAACCAGTACAAATAGAAGATGATGGTGGTGACCGCTACGGGGCCCCTGAAGGAAGCCTGCATGTGCAAGGGGTTTGGCTCCACTCTGTCAGGAGCAGCCCTCCATTGGTTCGTTGGTCTGCCTAACAGAAGCATCACCTCCTTCGCTGACCTGGTCAATGCCTTCAACCAGAAGTTCGCCAGCAGTAGAAAAGAAGACCAGTGATTTGTATCGGGTGGTGCAGAAGTTCGAAGAATCCACACGCGACTTCCTCAACAGATTTAACAAGGAGAAAGTAACCATCCCCAGATGTGATGTACCCACCGCCATAGAAGCCTTCCGCCAAGGGCTCCACCAGGATTCAGACCTCTATAAAGACCTCACAAAGTACTCATGTGCCATATTCGAGGATGTGCAGACCAAGGCGATGGCAGCCATCAGGCTAGAAGAAGATTCAGGCCTCAGAAGGGTTGCGTATGGTTATGAGCATGTCACCAGAAAGGCGCCAGCAGGAAAGAGGAGCGAAAGATCAAAGCCCTATGACAAGAACGTGAGCAAGGTTTTCGAGGAGAAAGACTGGAAGGACAATCCAGGATTGCCACCCAAAGTAAGTGAGTATGGGTTCTCTACCAACCTTGCTGGGGTACTCAAGGCTCTAAGGGAGTTAGGGCGCAGAGTCATGTGGCCCAGGAGACAAGAGTACACCAATACCGAAGAAACGCCAGCAAGAGGTGTGAATTCCACGACGACATTGGATACCATACCGATGAGTGCGTCCAGCTCAGAAGGGAGGTTAAGTTCCAGTATGATCATGGGAATCTGGACCACCTCGTGTCTAGAAACTCCAGCAGGATAAATGCAGCAGACCAAGTATTGCCTTCTCCACCTCCAGTATGTACCAGAATTGTCATTGTGATCACAGGAGGATCGGAATTATGCGGGTTGACCTGCTCAGCAGCCAAGAGGCATGCTTCCCAGACCAGAGGAGACAGGCCAGAGCACTCCTACAGAATCAGCTGCAAGGATCTTCCAGCCGTCACCTTTGACGAAACTAATTCAGAATCTACTCCAGAAATGCACCATGACGCGTTAATAATCACTCTCTCCATAGGGAATTGCACCGTGAAGAAGATTCTGGTGGACACCGGGAGCTCAGTCAACCTCATCATGTTGGAAACCCTCCAGAACATGGGGCTCAGCGAGAAGGACCTAACCAGGAAGGCGGTTCCCTTGATAGGGTTCAGTGGTGAAACCAAGCACTCTCTAGGAGAGATCATCATTCCTACTTATGCTGGAGGAGTGAACAAGCAAGTACGGTACCTAGTCATTAATGGACCCTCCACCTACAACATGATTCTAGGAAGGCCTTGGATCCATGAGATGAAGGCGATTACCTCAACCTACCACCAATGCCTGAAGTTCTCTACACCCTGGGGAGTGCAGAAGATCAGTGGAGATCAGGAGGAGGCGAAAGGCTACCACAAGGTGGCTCTCAAGAAAACTGCAAGTCCTCCAGCATAGCAGTTAAAGAGCCTTCACCTGCCTCTGCAGGGGTATGTCGAATCACCTCAGGCGGAGATAGATGAAGTCAACTTGGACAACTGGATAATTAAGATGAACAGTAGCAAGACCTCTCCCAGGATCATCAGCGGCGTCCTCCTGGTCCACAACCTCTTGCCCATCAGCCTCCTGATCAGAAATAGGAGAATCAACAGACTCCTCCAGATCCTCCGCCTCCACGTCAGAGATATATAGCATCCGAGTTAGGTTCCTCCGCCAGCAATCCGCGAACCAAGTCCAACTCCTTCAAAGAACCTTTTTCTAGCACGGACCTGGGATTAGGAAGTAGCATATGATCCAGAAAAGTCATATCCTCTGCAGACTTACCGAAGCGTTCAGGAAATTTGAGCACCACTCCAGCAGAAACATCATCAACGGATCTGGGGGCAGAATAAGAGTAAGACTCAGAAATATCTGCCATCGGGGGTTCACTGCCTGCAGGAGTAATTTCTGAGAGAAGGGACGGATTACGCCTTCTCCTAGAATCAGCAAGGCCAGCTGAAGCAGAACCAACTGCCTACAACTGAAGCAAACGAAATTCCCGCCTAAGGTGAGCTTAGTCGGAAATTCAGGGGCATTTGTTCGGGCCAAAAATTTGCACCTTCGGAATGCAACGTGGCATGCTACGAGTGGACGGTCAAAGGGTCATAATTCAAAGGTCAATAACAAAAAGGTCCACGGTCTACGGATGAAAGTCAAAACCGAAGACTAAAATACAGAAGTCAAAAATAGTCAAAGACCGTCAAGTCAAGCAAACTCGGGGTAATATAAGATGACGGGCTGAACAAAACATAAGAGTAAATCAAACCATGGGCCACTTAAATCAAGCAGGCCCAACGAACAAGAAAAGGGACTCAGCCCATATAAAGAGGAAGAGGCAACAATTGTTGCTCCTACAAAGGAGGAAACCCTCCTAAAGACTAGGAGGAGAGGATTGAGGGTTTGACCGTAACTGCCATAACGGTCATGGAGCATTGAAGAGCAATGATGGCTCCACATTAAAGAGCAATAAAGAGGGGAATCCTAAGGAGAAGGCCACATATAAAAGGAGAAGGAAGAAGGAAGAGGGCATCCCAGCACACCGACTCCAACACACACAACACCAAAACTCTAGCAATCATCTATAGATAAAACATTCCTATTTGTATTCTCTTCTTCATCCTTTTTCCATTCATAGTGAAACTTTGGTGGGATTCCGACTCCCCCCGCGGTTTTTCCCACATTGGGTTTCCGCGTCACCAAAACTTTGTGTGTCGTCCCTTTTTCTTTCATTGTCCTTTGTTTGCTAGATTCGTTTGATTTCGTCGACCCGTAGTTATAGGACGTTCACTTTAACCCGCAACCTAAATCGTAGACCCGGTAAATTTTTACCAAAACAAATACCTAAAATGAAGGTACCATGAGAAACATCCGTTTTATTTTTGTTTTAAGTTCTAGGCAATTTGTCATGGATTTTTAGCTTTTTGTTCTTCGCGTGAGTACATGGAAGCGTCTCTTCACTGTTCCTAAGCGACAATAGTTTGTATCTTGAGTACTCTTTTATATTCCCTTGTTTTCACTAACATCTTCTTCCTTCATTTTTTTGAGTATTTTCTCTAAAATCTTTCTGTTTACTTTTTAGCACAAAACACAAGGGTAGTATTGTCTCATCTTTAACAAGATCATAGTGAAAAGGGGTAAGAGTTAAAGGATTAGAAAAAGTTATAGAAATTTGATATGAATAATGTATTCCTAAAGACATGAAAAAAAAGATCTCCTTACGAGTGATAATAAATAAAGAGTATATGGGCGCTAGTCGGACACATATTTTGACCCTAACGTCCGCATCCTGTACAAACCCGTGCAAGGTGTAATCTCAACCCATACAAACTTGCATTTTCAAATCCGAAACATTCATCCGAAACATTCACCCGATCTGTGATTACTCAAACCCAAAAAGGCTTGATCTATAACCCGACAGCTTGAGCCTGACCCTTTAGACAGGTCTCGTCAATACCAATCCCGAATTCCCGAGTTCCAGTCCCTTGTCAAGCTTCAACAGTGTTCATTACCAGCCTTCTTGAAAACAACACCACCACGGTACTCCCATCAATTTCTTTTTTTTTTTGGAAAAGGAAATTCATTCATAACTTAAAAGGCTTCTTGCACTATTTACAAGTTTGTGTGATACTCCCTCCGTATTTTTTTATATGACGTTTTACTTTTACGAGGCGAGACTTTGACTTTAATTTTTATGTTAATATATTAGTCCAAAATTTTTAAAAACTGCACCATAAAATTCCTTACAAAAAGAGCTTTAAAATGAGTATATATATTTCATGATATTTTTTCTTATATTGTGAGAGATATTGAAAAGAGAAGGGGTTAGTTAGATAGAATGACTTATAAAAAAAATACAGAGGGAGTTACATTATCCTCGTGCCCTGGGAAGTTGTATTAGACCTGTAGTAGTCTTCAATATGAGTCCGCCGGACCAATGGGTAGGGGTGTTCATCGGTCCAAACCCGGATCGGACCGGACCGGTTTGACCCGCGGATCGGAAACCCAAAAAATTCAAACCCGCGGACCGGACCGGTTAACAAAGAAACCCGGACCGGACCGGATCGGACCCTCTTAAGACCGGACCGACCGTAAAAATACACTAAATTTGATATTTTTTTAAAGTGTGGACCGGACCGGACCGGACCGGGGACCGGTTACCAACTTTTTTGGGACCCGGAGACCGGACCGATACGTGCCCCGATCTGGACCGACCCGGACCTTACGATCCGATCCGGGTCAATTTTTGAACACCCCTACCAATGGGAACATGACCATCTAAAAACGGATCAAGGTATCAAGCTGCAAAGCTTAGCTGATCCATTTTTGCTTATAGCAGCACTGGAAAGTAGAGAGAGACTAAATACAACAATAAATTGATGACTGTTTTTTTTATCCATCTCATCTCATGGTATCATTTCAATTCTGAATAAACCAAGATTCACCACTCAAAAATTATGACCTAAAAACTTTTACCTTGGACACCGACTATCATATCTACATTCTAGGACATTCACAACTTACCTTCCATCTACAAATGATACAGAAATTACACCAAGGAAAGGTATACTGCACAGAGCAACTATTGGCTGACGCGAAACCAGGTACAACAAAAGACTATAAATGAAAAACATTTCAATGAACTGATTACAGCGGCCGAAACTGCTTCAAAAGTTGGACTACTTGCTTCATTGTAGGCCTTATTGTGAGGGAATCTACAGTGCATTTCACAGCCAGATGAAGCACATCTACAAGATCATCATGAGGGCCACTCTCCCAGATGCCTGCTGTGAAGACCTCTTTTGCGCGGCCCTGTCTTAGTAGCATGTGGGCCCAAGAAACAATGTTGAACCCATTTCCATGTGAGGAAAACGATGGGTCGAGTGCTTTCTTATCAGAAATCAACTCGAGAAGAACAACACCATAGCTGTACACATCAGCTTTCTCAGATACACGGCATGTCATTGCATACTCTGGGGCTAGATACCCAAAAGTTCCAGCAACTCCAGTGGTAGCATGGGTTTCAGAATTCTCTAGCAACCTCGATAATCCGAAGTCGGATAAATAAGCATTGTACTCATTGTCCAATAAAATATTACTTGGCTTGACGTCCCTGTGTATGACCCTAGGATTGCATTCATCATGCAGGTAGGCAATTGCATGGGCTACATCCAAAGCAATCTTGTGGATTCCTTTCCATTTAATGGACTTCGTTGACCTCTCTTGGATAAACTTCTCCAAATTACCCCCAGGAAGGTAATTATAAATCAGAAACATCTCCGTTTCGCTGGCATGATACCCAATTAGTGTTACCAGATTAGGATGCCTGATCCTTCCGAGAGTCTTAATCTCAGCATGGAACTGTTGAATGCAATGGAACCTGCCAACTGCAAGCCTTTTTACAGCAACAGTAACACTAGGAGATATTTCAGCCTTATAAGTGGCCCCAAAGCCACCACAGCCAATGCAGTTGCCGGAGCTAAAACAGTCGGTCGCCCTGACAACATTCTGGAATGTCAGTTGGACCCCAATGTCACTGAAAACCCTAATCTCCTTTCTTTCGTACACTTGAACCCTAGAACCATCTCTAGGAGCGCATTTCCGTGTGTAAATAAAAAGGACAACAAGGGCCAATAAAACAAGGACAATAACAGAGGCAGATACAATAGATGCAATCTCTATAGAATTGAATTTGTTTCCATAATTGGACCCACTCCCAGATGGTGATGGAGGTTCTGCAGTTGTTCCCTGCTTATTTGAAGAAAACACCATATCCTCTGGGGTTGAGTTGAATTCCGAAAGCAGCCTTGCTTTTGAGGGTAAAGAAGATATACTTTGGCAATACCTAGCAATGAAGAACAACCGATATGCGGCTGGAGCCTTGTTCGACTGAGCAGATTTCGAAAGCCAGGAATGCAAGGACTCACTTGTACAATAAGCATTCTTACGAAGCTTTTGAGCTTGTTTGGTAAGAGGCTTCCTAGTTGGTTTGGTTGAACTGGAATCAAATTTAATTCCACTCTTGCAGCCTTTAAAAATCACATTTCCTTTCTCTATATTATCACTGTGCAACAGATTTAAAATTTCCAAAGATTCACAACTCCCACTGAGAGGGATATCATCACTAAAACCTGCTTCTGGTGCCCAAACAATGGTTATCGTTGGCAGTGTCAAGAGTTTCATAGGGATCGAACCTTGAAAGAGATTATGTTCCCCAACACGAGATGCAATCACTGATTTCCTAATAACCATAAACGGCTCATCAAGATTTGACAGCACAAGAACTGAAAGGTGCCGACAATTTCCAAGGTCAGACGGAAGAAAACCGCCAAGCCTATTTCTTGACACATCCAACACACGAAGTTTCCTTAGTAGGCCAATCTCACTAGGAATACTCCCTTGCAACGTGTTCGAGTACAACAAAAGTGCCCTCAATTCCCGGCATTTCCCCAAACTAACAGGCATTCTCCCATTTAATGCATTACCCGACAAATCAAGAAATCTCAGATTCTCACAATTTCTCCCCCACATATCCGGTATTTCACCCTTTAACCGATTGAACGACAAATAGATCCCCCACAACCTTGGGAACGTACCCAAGAACTCCGGAACGAATCCTTCCAACTCATTTCCACCCAGGTTAATCATCTCCATATCCATAGCCTTTGACAATGAACCCGGAATCTCTCCACCAATCCTATTCAGACCTAAATTCAAAACCCTCAACCTCTTCAACCCATTAAACTCAACGGGTAATATCCCACTCAACAAATTCCCTTCTAGATCAAGAACTTCCAAATCCTGCAAACCCCAGATCTCCTTCGGAATATCCCCACTAAACTCATTAAATGGGAGCGACAAAACCCTAATTTTCCTCAACATAGCAACAACGTTTGGTAACACCCCAAACAATTTCCCATGTTTAGCATCACAACTTCTCCTAATTCCAAACCCATAAAAAGGTAGCTGGGTAGCATTAAAGCAAGAAACCCTATGAATTAACCTACTATCATTAGTCACTACATTACCTCCACCGACGATCTTGAGCTCTGAAACCCTAGATTTCTTGTCACAAACGACGCCGTACCATGAACAGTGCTCTGAACTCGAATCATTGACTGAAACCCAGGTTGATAGAACTCCAGATGGATCAGAAATTGAGGATTTAAATTCTAACAAAACCTCCTTCTGTGAAAAGGGTTTACAATTCACTTCAAACCCATAAAAACCCAGAAAAATCAGCACCCAAAACACCATAACTGAATTGAGTAGCTTGGAATTGGGGTTTCTAATTAAGTGCAAATTATGCATCTTTAGGAAGAAAGGAAAGGGTTTTTTTTTAAAAAAAAAAAATTAATTATACGGTATATTATGTATATACTCTCTCTCTTCTGTATTTTCCTTGTTGAATAATATTAAGAAGTTGGAGTATTACTGTTTCAGCGGTCTATAAGATTAAATTTGAGAGGAGAGGAGGGGTATTTGCTTTGGCTTTTTTATTGATTGAGCTTTTGTTGAGTTTTCTGTGGAGGAAGAAAGCCAGGAAAGATTAAGGTAAAGGAGGCTGCGTTTAAGGTGTGTGGGTCCCATCACACAAGAGGGAGGTTGGACATTATTTAATGTAATACCCATTTCACATACGCCACGTGGCATTTTGTTAACAAGTATCACTAGATTCAGACATTCGGTGTGAATCAATGAATATAACAGTCGAAATACTCGTAGACACATTCCTCCCAAACCAAGCCCTGGCTAGGGAGAAAGTCACTTTTAGACTGCTTCTCCCGCTAGTCGATGCATAATTTATTATTTCTTTCATTTTCTTGATTAGTCTCATTTCTTTCTTGTGAAAGGAAAAGTGAAACAATGGAACTAATTCAAAAAAATAGAGAGAGTAATAAACTTAGGGATAAAAATGAAGGAAAGTGGACATGACAAAGGTACATGCCAATGCGGTCAGGCGCGAGTTTGGGGAAACAAATGTATCTCGTGATGAGATTGATCTTGAATTGAAATAAAATCAAAGTGGAGTCGCCACCAAACTTTGTAGGAGTTCGAACCCGTTCAAACTCACTCTGTACTTAGACCTTACGAAGCACAAAGCATGGTTTGCGTTGTAGTACTAGAGTTTAGGGGATTGTCCCTTAAGCATTGAATTTCGAATAACTCTCATGGCCAATGGTTTCGGGCATCCTGAAACCGTAGATTCGAGTGAGGGGTGAGAGTACGTTTTGGGAAGCCCTTTTGTTAGGAAACTAATGAACTTTGAAATGTATATTACAAGTACACGGGCAGAAAACAACTCGAAATTCATAATACTTGAACAATATTGAATTTAGAAATATAAACGTAAACTATAAACATACTCGTAAATAGAAAACGTAAACACAAATGTATATTAAAGAAATTGATAAGTTTTGTGTATCTTATTCAATCAATGAAGCCTACAATCATGTTAGCTTATATACAACTATAATCTCCTAATATTAGCAACTACTACCTAGCTAATAGGAATGAAATATTTACACAATCACAATACGCCTAAATAGAACATATATACTACAAATAAGGTAACCGATATCATATCTTCTCAATACTCCCCCTCAAGTTGGAGTGGTTTGGTAAGACGACTCCCAACTTGGACTGTAGATATCGGAAAGCGTCCCCGGCTAAGGCTTTAGTGAAAAGATCGGCAATTTGCTCCTTGCTCTGTACATGAGACGTAAATATAGTTCCTTGCACAATGTGATGTCGAATAAAATCGATTTCGATGTGCTTGGTTCGGTCATGAAAAACCGGATTTTTAGCAATGTGTATCGCCGCTTGGTTGCATGGGCCGAGTATGATCAATGCGCACCGACTTAAGGAAAGACTTAACCCAAAGAGCTTCACTCGGAGGGCTGCTAAGGCTCGATACTCGGCCTCTGCTGATGACCTTGCAACTGTCATTTGTTTCTTTGCCTTCCAAGAAATAGGCGAATTACCCAATGCAACATAATACCCCGTGATTGACTTCCATGATAATGGACATTTAGCATAATCCGAATCTGAGAATCCACGAACAAGTAGATTGCATTCACGACTGATAATAATACCCTTGTCAGGCGCTCCCTTTATGTAACGTAATGCTCTCATTACTACATTCCAATGGTCTTCTCTCGGTGCATGTACAAAATGCGAAAGTATGTGCACCACATATAGTAAGTCCGGCCTCGTAATAGTCAAGTAAATAAGCTTCCCAACTAGCCTCCTATACTTCAAAGGATCATTAAGGAGACGTCCCTTGGCTAGGGACAAATCGTTATTTGGTTGAATGGGAGTGTCAATCGGGTTTGCTCCCTCCAATCCCGCTTCTTTAATTATATCTATTGCATATTTACGTTGACTAAGGAACAATCCCTTCGAACCAGTGGCCACTTCGATTCCCAAGAAATACTTGAGTCGACCTAAGTCTGTAATTCCAAAACTTCGGTCCAAAAAATTTTGAAGTTGTGTGCTTGTAAGAATTATGGGTCTAATACAATATATGTGGACAACATTATTTGGACCTATTGTATTTGTTAGCTATCATTAAAGTTGAGCCCAAATATGTGATCCGTCATAATACAAATAATACGGGCTTATTTACGTCTTATAAAGTATGGATCGGATATTATAATAGTGTAGAGACCAATTAGGGCTTTAAGGGATGCATGATGGGCGTATCAACTAAGGCGGCTAATATAGGTCACCAGGGTTTTCATATCCCTCCCTATATATAGTCAGGGTTATGGTCCCTGACAGCAGACTTTTGACCTAATCTCATATATATCCCATCGGTATGGAGAAACTCAAAAGGCGAGTGTGTCTGTTAGAAGACTATAATCGGGTAATTCCAATTTCACCTCCCTTCTCCAATTGAGTCAGGTACGCTTCCGCTATTCGGTCTATTCAGTGTATACCAATTAATTTAGTATGAAGTTTCAGTCTTGGGTCAGATTAAATCTAACAAGTGGTATCAGAGCCGTCTTCATATTGAATTATTTGGATCAGGATGTATAAATTGGATTGTTTTATGAATTTTATAACTGTATTGATGTCGCACATCTATAATCTTTCATCGCATGAGTTTTGCATGATTCAGGGATTAGCATATAATCGTTGCCCTTCTTTTCTTTGTGTCTTATCAGCCATTATGTCATCATCATTCTTATTGATTGTGAATGTCAGAATTTTGCTGCTTGACCTCTTTTTCGGCTGATATGCACGGAGTATATTCGATTCACATGTAGTACATATATTATAAGTTTGTACAGTAATATTTTTTTTGCCTATACTCATCGTTGAGATTGATTTTTTGTTTGGCATATTTTCTTGATGAGTGATTCTAAAATTATTCTTGCGTATATTTGGAATATTTGTATGAGATTTTGGTATATTTTTCTCGCGTATATTTGGAGCATATATTTGGATGCTTTATGTATGCAGTCGATACAGTTATATATAAGGATTAAAGCGTTATATTTTGGATATTAAGTTTCAGATTCTCATAATTGTCTATTCAGTTAATGAGGTGGAGTATTTTTGAATCGATTGAGGTTGACTCACAATTTAATTTTATATTCAGTCATATGATGTATAATGGTCTCGTAGTGTATGTTTGATTATTATCGCATATTATGTCTTTATGTTTGAATTGGGACCTATTTGGAATTTCGGTTACGATTATTATCGTACATCTATAATTGACAAGTTGACTTCTATGATGAAACAAATAATTTGGGTTATAATTTTTTTTATTTTTTTTTATTATCATTTACGGTTTCAGTCACTTGTTAATTACTTTTTGATTAAAAGAACTTGATTTCAGTTCAATAATATTGGCTATTTAATTTGGTTTTAAAGACGTCTAATATTTTGGATTGTTTAATCGAAACAATACGTTGCCAAAGTAACCTCTATTGCCTAGATTAGATAGTTTAAATAATTAGACGAGTGTGTGTGATTGAATTTCATGCGGGTAATGGTCGGCCCAAAGGAAGTCCATTATTTGGCCGAAATTCAATCATACTTGTGGTGATAAATATGTAACAGTTATTCGGTTCTCGTGTAGACGTTAAGTCGGCCCAAAGGAAGACTTGACAATTGACATGATCTTATTGTTAATATTTGATTACTACACCAAGAGTATCACTTACAAGTCTAATTATCGTCCAAAGATGAGATTAGATGTTGTGCTAGGTATCTTGTTATGATGGGAATGCCAATATACGAACTGATTTACGAGTTAAGGGAGTGTTGTTAAGTTTATGACACTCATAAGGCTTATGTCCATACAGTTTTTTTTTAATGGAGGGTAAATTCAAACATTTGGTTTTTAAGTTTGGTTGTATGTGTAACCATGCGGATAATGGTCGGCCCAAAGGAAGGCCTATATTTGGCCGAATACATATACAATTACGGGTGATAAATATGTGACGATTATTCAGTATTTTCATGTGTATACTAAGTCGGCCCAAAGGAAGGCTTAGTGTTCGACATGAGTTTATCGTCAATATTTGATCACGATTATTTAATTGTAGTGTCAATGCTTAGTTAATAATTTATGCCCAACGGCTAAATGTTAAATTTGCAAAAACACTATACTGTTTGAATTTATTCAAAATATGAGAATATTGTTTTGTTCATCAAATTTGACATTAAGATGTTCATTATATCTGTCATATTCAAGTTACATTCTCTGTTTGGATAACGTCATTTATTTAAATAAATGGTAAGAGAATGTAAATATTTATTTTGGGTCGTCACAATCTTAACACAACATTAGAAATGTATGATTGCTACTCATAAGGATGCAAATATCGTGTGAAATCACGTGTTTTTTGTAGAGTAGAAAATTTAATGCATGTGTTTAATGATTGTTTAATGCGACATTAAAGACATATTTAAGGGCATCGTTTCTATTAAATATAAGCTGCAAGTGTCTAACTCAAAGATTAACAAGATAACATTTACTGGTTGCTTGTTATGAGTATGGACACATAAGGAATATATTACCAGTTTGTACGCCTCATCGCGTGTCGGTAAGGATACACTTCTCATTTAAGATTTGTCGTCTAAAGTTATTCATTATATTCAATTATGTTTTGTGGGTGGATTTGATTTTTCATTCACATAAGTACATTAATGCAAGTAGAAGTAAGAATCTAAGATGTTGTATTTTAATTGGTGATGAAAGATTCATCTATTCGGGGCATGTCATCATCTGAATTTGAGACAATCGGCTAATTTAGTTATCACTACTGACTTGTTATTTTATTTGAATCTGGAAAATTTTCGGTACTGGCTTTTAGTGGAGTTCAATAATTTTTTCGTTTGGTCAAATTTGGTTCATTGTCCATTGAGAAATAATTAATTTTTTATTTTCTTAATTCAAATAATGTAAAGTTGTCATTTTTGATAATTTTATATAGCTTAGATTGGAATATTATTTAAAGACTTGCATTAAAACTCCAGTGGATATAAAGAATTGTGGACAATAATTTCCTTTCGGTATGACACATTAAAAGGATTATTAAAGTTTTGTGTCAAAATGAAATTATTGACCCTTCTACTTCAGATCATATTGAAGGGGAATAAAGACAAAAAGAGAAAATAGATATCAAAAGTACTTGGGATGTCTTATAATTGATATAAAAGGGTATGTGAACTACTTTATTTCTTAAGTTGTATTAGTTCACATCACTATATTAATTTGTAGACAAAATTATGTATGATATTTATATCTCGATCTTGAGAAGTTTCAAGTTCCTAGACGTTTTTATCACATATTTGACTGAGATATATTCTCGGTAAAGGAATAATAAAGATGTCAGTTGATCATAAGTAGAAACACTTTGACAATTTGACTATTCGGGATAAGAACGTTAAGGTTATTTCAGATACTTTCTAGAAATGTTTGATCTTACATTAAAGATTGCACCATATGAAGGTTTAAATATATATGGTGTATTATGTGTGCAAAGTAAGATCTTGGGGCTTAGTAGGAGTATGATTATTTACACTCTTCCCTAGATAACTCTAGAAATAATTTTTAGAATTGCAGCTTGTTTTTGTGTGGATAAAGTTACAACAATATTATTGATTGATTAATTATAGTGTAATTTATTTACACCTAAGGTATGTCCAACTAATTAAGAATATTTTTTCTAAGGTAATATAGTTGGACTTAAGGACAATTAATAATTACTTTGTTGTATAACTTTATAAGGATTATTAAGGGTAATGATAAGTGTCATTTGTAGTGCCTATTCGTAGTGTTTTGGTCTCATTTTCCTTGTAGAATCGCTCCTTGGGAGCGGTTTAGGGGCTTCTTATGCTTCCTTTAGTTCGTTTCAGGTTCCCGAGACCGATTTGGAAGAGTTGGAGCGATTCCGACTCAATACATACACATTTTGGAGCCAACGAGATAAAGGAACGATGACTCGAAGCCTTGGAATCGACCCCGAGACCTTGGGACCCAATCCCGAGCCTCCGAGACCCGATCCCGAGTCCGGAGAATCGACGAGAAGCCCATGAGAGGCAAGGAGGGACCAAAGAGCTCTTAAGGGAGGTCTACAAAGACCCATCCCGTTCGGGATGGCCTCATCCCGTTCGGGATGAAGTGAACAAGAAGCGCGGCTACTGTGAGCCCATCCCGATCGGGAAAGTCCTTCCCGACCGGGAAAGATGGCCCATCCCGACCGGGACCAAGCCTTCCCGACCGGGAAGGGTCAGTTGCAGCCCCGCCTTGTTTCTTCCAATTCCTTTCATTCTGAAACCCTATATATACCCTTCCCTTGTTATGTAAAGCTTATGCACTCTTTTAGACATAAAATCCTAGACTACTTTAGGTTAGATTAGATTAGATTAGTGTAGATTAGTCGATAATTAGTAGTTAATCGTAGATTAGTGCTTGTATTAAGGATCTCTTGAAGAATCCATCCAAGCTTGACAACCTTGGTGGATGAATTTGGGTTATCTTCTATGCAAGTGTTCTCCTTTTCCATTTCTCTTGTTAGTTTGGTAAAATCTTCTCATCCTCTTACTCTTAATCCTTTATTATTCATCAAGTTTGCATCTTTTGTTCTTAGTTCATCATTTTCACTAGTTTGTTCATGTTTGTTTATTTTGATTGTTATGTTGTTTCATGTTGTTAGTGTTAGTTTTCCTTTAGATATGTTAGAGTAGTGTTCTTGCTAGGGTTAGTAAGGTGATTAGGGTGTTAATTGGGTGATTAAGGGTTTGTTAGAGATGTGGGTGGAAGATTTGGGTTTCCTCTTGTTTGATGCACATCACATGTTTGTGGAATTGCTTGAATGACTAAGTATGTACGAATGCTTGTTTTTCTTGCCTTTCTTTCGTGGGTGTTAGTTTGTTTGTGGGTTCGGTCCCCTCATTAAGTTGCGAGAGCCCGGTGAGGACGACCCCTAGGCCGGTCTAAGTTGCGAGAGCCCGGATCCGACCTAGGACCATAGCGCGCTAGAACCCCGTTTGTGTTGTGTATCGCCGAGATGGGTTTTAGGTGGAACCTCTAGGTGAGTCTAAGTTGCGAGAGCCCGGACCAACCTAGATTACCCTACTACCTCCTTCAATCTAATCCTCCCTTGACCATTCCGTTACCCCTTTTGACCCCGACCTAATCCTAGCCCGTTCTCCTTAGTTGTTCCTCATAGTCATAGTCTAGCCTTTTTCCCTCTCTACCATTCTTAGTTTAGCTCGTTGACTTAGTCTAGTATTTGGGCCGACCTAGTCTAGACGCCTCTTACCGTCCCCGTGGATTCGACCCGACTTACCCTAACTACCCTAGTTAGGTTTGCCGGTTATATTATTGACGGTTGGGACGTGACGAATCCTTACCATTAGGTAATGTATAAAATAATGATCCCACACGCAAGTTACTTTAAGACGGATAATATGGGTTCATTGAGGTTATTGAGTTTGGAGGGAAGAAAGGGACTTATGGACATGATCCTACGTCTCATCATAAAGGATCGCAAGATCATTCTAGTAAAACAAACCCAAATACCTCAAGAACAATTGTTATTAAAGAAATTCACTAAGGTAAGAATGAATGCAGTTTCGGAAGATTACATTGTTTTCATGTTAGAACTGACATAATACAGTGTAATAACAGATTTATATATTGCATACGTTCAATAGTAAGAGTTAGATGATGGAACGGTAGAAAAGTATTCATTCAGCATTTTACCGAATCATTGAAAGTTCTAACTAATACATGTGAATTTATGTATGTCATCAATAAAGTATTAAGTCATTTGACTGATAAAGACACTTTGGAATTATTTCATTAATTGTTTCATTACCTAAAAGTATAAAGTATATTGGGTTTCAAATTGTTATTTGTTACCAAGACGGACTCATTCGGTAATGAGACGGTAAGGTTTGTCTTGTCAATAATGACTATAAAGACAGTTGGCATATCCGGTTATATATATATGGAGTTACATTGGATGAATGGGAAAGACAAGTTTGTTCCCCATTGTTGCAGATACTGGAAATCTTGACTCGATAGATTCAAGGTAAAGTTTCTGCAAATTAAGGTTAATAATCATCCAGTGAAAACTCAAATAAGGTTTTCCGTCAAAGAGTACATCGATCTGCCATGATATCATCTCATTTGATTTTGTATGAATGTGGTACATGATTGTAGATACTCAAGATTCAGTGGGAGTATGAAAATATATCAAGTTTTATACCCTTTCAGTAAATGGGACTAATGCAGTCTTATTAATGTCCTTAAAAAAAAATGTTCATATCCAGAAAGTACAGTTTACTTAAACCCATGTATTTCAGAAATTTTTCATGTGTTTGAGTAAGGTATAATTAAACTTATTCTGTACATGTTTGGATATTGTGTACATTATATAGTTTAATTGACAGATATTAAGGGAATACAGTAGGATATTGAGATCCACTAAGGGCAGCAAAATATTATTTGTCATTCATATTTGGAGCAAAACAATGTTATCATATACAGGAGATCGATTCAGGTTGAGATCATTCGGTATTTCGACTCCTATTTGGTCATGCTTATTTGTCACAAGGTTGCAAATTAAGTTCGATATTGAAAGACCATTTAAGTTATTTGTGACAAAATGACGGTTATTATAGTTTCAAATAACAATACAAGTGATGTGTTGTTATAGAAACGATTTAGAGTGAAAGGCATCTAAGATATGTTTGTGCAAACTCAATTTTTGCGGATCCGCTTATTAAGGAATTACCACCCACGGTCTTTCTTGTGCATATTGCTCAAGTGGGTGTTTCAGTTCTAAAGATATTCATGTTGAGTGGGAGTTTGTCATATTGTATACAGTTATTCAGTTATGCAGAAATAAGGTTTACAGTTTTCAGTTTCACTCTGTTTTATTTGGTTGATCTCACTAAGGCTTAAGGTGGACCAGTTGGAAATATGCATATTTGGATCACATTCGGTTGCTGTTTCCATGCTACACTCCTATACTAGATTCATGTCGTTAGTCATGTTTGCATATGTGATCATTGATGGGTCCTGTTACGACAAACTGTGACAAAGGCCGCTTTGGTTCTATGTACATATGATTAATGGACCGAATTGCATAAGACGGTTAGAATGTTTGATAGCACTATTGAGCTCATACGGTTATAATGAATACAATTTTTCAGTGTCCTGCATATACTAGTATATGACCCAAGTGGGAGATTGTAAGAATTATGGGTCTAATACAATATATGCGGACAACATTATTTGGACCTATTGTATTTGTTAGCTATCATTAAAGTTGAGCCCAAATATGTGATCCGTCATAATACAAATAATACGGGCTTATTTACGTCTTATAAAGTATGGGTCGGATATTATAATAGTGTAGAGACCCATTAGGGCTTTAAGGGATGCATGATGGGCGTATCAACTAAGGCGGCTAATATAGGTCACCAGGGTTTTCATATCCCTCCCTATATATAGTCAGGGTTATGGTCCCTGACAGCACACTTTTGACCTAATCTCATATATATCCCATCGGTATGGAGAAACTCAAAAGGCGAGTGTGTCTGTTAGAAGACTATAATCGGGTAATTCCAATTTCACCTCCCTTCTCCAATTGAGTCAGGTACGCTTCCGCTATTCGGTCTATTCAGTGTATACCAATTAATTTAGTATGAAGTTTCAGTCTTGGGTCAGATTAAATCTAACAGTGCTAGCTTCTTCATTATTACTCACGACTATCATATCATCCACATAAACAAGTATTCCAAGAAAAACACCATTTTTATTATAAGTGAAAAGTGAATAATCAGCCATTGATTGCATAAAACCATACCTCGTCAAGGAACTTGTGAGCTTTTCGAACCAATTTCTTGACGCTTGCTTGAGACCGTACAATGATTTATTGAGCTTGCACACCTTATTTGTTCCTTCTTTGTCAAATCCAGGAGGCATTTTCATAAACACTTCCTCTTTCAAATCCGCATGGAGAAAAGCATTATTCACATCTAATTGAGCAATTGACCAATTCTTTGAGACAACAGCAGCTAATAAGCACCGAACACTCGTCATTTTCGCAACAGGAGCAAAAGTCTCGTGAAAATCAATTCCTTCAATTTGGGTATATCCTTCCGCTACGAGTCGTGGTTTATATCTTTCAATACTACCGTCTGCATTGTATTTCACTTTTTACATCCATCGACACCCTATTGGTCTCTTCCTCTTCAGCAGCTCCATTACTGTCCATGTCCCATTTTTTTCGAGTGCCTCATATTCTTGCAACATTGCTTTCCGCCACTCGGGAATGGGAGCTGCTTCGTAATAATGTTGTGGCTCGATGACTTTGTCAATTTTGCTCAGAAAATACTTATGAGATTTAGAAAAACAATCATGTGTGACATAATTAATCAAGGGATAACGAGTACCTCTCTTTTTGGACTTGGACTGGACGGTGGAAGTAGCTGATGACGTGGGGTCTATTATGCGAGTCGGCTTGCAATAGTAATCTTTCTTCCATTTGGGCTCGAATTTTTGTCGAGCTCCCCTTCCCATCTGGCTGTCACTAACATTTTCTTCTTCGTTTTTGTCCAATGGAGGCCCTGTTTCTTTCGTTTCAGCAGTCTCCGTTTCTTCCATTTTAGTGTTGACTTTTCCATTGTTACTCTCCTGACTTTCACTCAAGGTGCTTTCACCATCAGGAGCAATAATCTCTTTAGAGACTTCATGCTCTATGTCTAACGTAGGAGAACTAAAATGCTCAAGAAGTTTTAAATTGTCACTGTCATTCGTCGTTTTTATGTCAACAAAAGGAAAGACATGCTCATAAAAAGTTGTTGTGTGCTAAATTTAGACCGTTTTCCTCCCATTTAGACCCGTTTTTCCCTCGTTTTGCGAGTCTTGAGTGCGATTATCGCCATATTTTGCGTACTTCTCGCATTAGCGTCCCTCTTGTGCGTTTTACGTGTTTTTGGTAGTTTTTCTATCATTTTGATAGGATTTGGCACCGAAATCACGATTGAGCTTCCACGAGCACAAGAGAAAGGAAAACCGTCCAAAGAGCAAAGCACACAACTTAAAGTTTAAAGCCATCCGATCATACAACGAAGAATGAGACAAGATTCGAGGCCAGAAAAAATGACCGGGCGAAATTTCACTCGGTGAGACACCTCCGGGCGAAAATTCACCCGACGGTGAAACGCCTCCCCCGAAGATTTTCCGAGCTTACCCACCGGGCGAAACTGACCGGGCGATTTCGCCCACCGGGTGAAATTTCGCCCGATGGGAAGAAGTGCCGAAAACGCGAAAAAAAGAAGAAAATTTCACCCGGTGGAAATTATCGTCAAGTCCGCAGGGCGAAGTTTCACCCCATGGAGATGCAAAGGGAGATTGTCTCACTAATGGAGCATAAAGTTGGATTTGGACTTTAGGTTAAAAACTCATTAAGAGATTACTATATATATGTTACCCTAATTCATTGCCTAAGTCACCTCTCCATTGTGCTAAGGAGGGAAGCCATTATACCACTCCACCATCCTATTACACCATCCATTAATAGTAGTAATCTAGAAAAATCCTCCAAAATTCTAGTAGTTTACATAGTAATTAATAGTAGATCTACAAGTTTCCATCAACAATTATTTAAATTTCAAGGTTGTAAGAAGATTATTCAAGTTTTATTTGAAGATTTGTTGGGTTTATTGAAGGATTAGTGACAAGTTCTCCATTTTATTCATCAAAGATTCAATCTTTATTCATGATATCTTCTTATTTCTTATAGATCTACATAGTTGGTATAATTCTCTTCCACTCTCTAATTTCTAGTTTATTTTTTGTGTTGTTTTCTCATCATCATCTTGTTTAGATCTAATTAATATGCATGTTGTGATGATTTCCATAATGATGTGTGAGTAGATTTCTTGTTGGGGAGTTTAAGGATGAGGGATTGGATTATTTGAATATAGGGATGTTGGTGGGTTGCTTGCATGTTGGTTTATCTTATTTATGGTGTTGTGTCATTGTTGTTTTAATTAGTCCGGCCAACTAGACCGACCTTGACTAATTTCTATCAATATGGGGAAACTCGGGGTAGAAATTACCATGACTAGGGACTTACCCTCATTGGCCGCGAAAGCGGGATTTTAGGTGAGTTTATCAATATTGCGACAAAAACTCGATTCCGACCTTCTTAGACTCCAAGTACCGAATCCCGACTTCTTCCTAACACCTTTTCCCTAGATTGACCACCACTAGCGTTTCCCCTAGTTGCTCCTCTAGATATTCCCTTAGTTTAGACTCGACCCTAGAAAACCCCCCTCTAAGACATCGAACACGACACTTTAAGCTTCACAAACACACACCGTTCCTTGTGGACCGACCTCGACTTACCACGATTACTCTAGTAGTTTTTGTATTATTCTGAGTCTTACAAATATCGTTTGATCCCCCGTCCTTCGTTAACGACCGATCCGATTGGGAGGCGATCAGGGAGCGGCTAGGTGTTGTTGTGTTTTTAGTTGTTGTGTTTGATTCTTTTCCCTTCTTTCTTTTCCCTAGTACCGCGAGGTGCTAGGAGTCTCACCGTTTAATTGAGTTTTATGCCCAGGAACACGTCATCGCCCTTGTGGTTCGATCCGGAGCCGGAAAGGACTTTTAAAGCATTGCGTTTTCGAGGAAATAACTCAACCACCATCATTCCACATCCTTCATTATCACCTCCTAACCTTAATCCCATCCTACCACATCCACCTTCTACACCTTCTAAATCACATAACCCCATTCCAAACAATCCTTCCATACCTTCCACTTCACAATATTCACCACCACCACCACCATCACCGAGAACACCACCACCAATTCCATCCCCTCCAAATTCTCCAAACCCTCCAAATTCTCCAAATCCACCAAATTCAAATCCACCATCACCACCAATCCAACAAATGGCGACTCTAGGCTCTCATTCTCAACTCACACATGAAGAAACACCTTCACCCGTCGATTTCGGAGAGATTCCCGAGAACTATGAATTGAAAGCCTCTTTGACTAATGCGGTCCAACAAGATACATTTCACGGTTTTTCTCAAGAAGATGCTCAAGAGCACATCGCTTCATTCAAAGAAAAATTAGTAGGAGCCCGTCTCAATGGGTTAACTTCATGCCAATTGCATCACTTATTATTTCCGAAGACCTTGAGAGATGGAGCTCGTAGATGGCTTCAAGGCCATCCCGCTAATACTTTCACAACATGGGCTCAACTATCTAATGCCTTCTTGGAGAAATATTTTCCGCCGTCAAAGACTAACCAATATCGCATGGAGATACAAACGTTCAAGCAAGATGAATTTGAAAGCCTAAGCGAGGCTTGGGAAAGATTTAGAGATCTATTGCGCAAATGTCCACACCATGGAATACCCGATTGGCTAACCATCCAAACGTTTTACAACACCCTTTCATCGAGAACCAAGAAAAACCTCAATTCGGCCGCCGGAGGAGACTTCTCTTCTCTCACCGATGAGGCATCTAAGAATCTTATTGAGAAAATGGCAAGGAGTGATTCAAGAATGGGTCAATCGAGTGATTCCAGAAAGAAAGTTGAAGTGAACTCATCTACGAGTTCTAATGAATTGAAATTCCAAACGGAACTTGAAGAATTGAAAAGGAGAATGGATGCCATGAATTCTAAACCGACTCCTAGAGGTATGTACCAAATTCAAGGAAGTGTTCCTCCAAGGCAACCATCACCTTCAAAGCAATTAATATGGGAAGTTCAATGTGATCATTGTGGCAATCATAGTCACGATTCTAGCTTTTGCATTCCTAATGAAGAAACATATGTTGAAGAGCTAAATGAAGTTCAAGCTATACAAGCATATGGGCAAAGACCTCAATTTGATCATTTTTCTAATACTTACAATGCCGGCACAAGATTTCATCCTAATTTCTCTTATGGAAATCAAAATGTTCAAAATCCGATGCCTACCGGTGGTACTATAGTTGATGTTAAGAATGGAAAGTTATCATTTAACATAGGGAACGAGTCGGTAGAGTATTCCCTTTCTCAAGCTCTTAAACAACCAATGATTGAACAAATGAATTCCATTGAAGTTATTGATAGTTTGGTTGAGTATAGCTTGATAGATGATGATAAGCAAGAAGAGGAACCATTTGACTCTCCACCCCTTGAAGAAGAATGTTTGCATGATGAAAAGGTAGAACCACTACCGGTGGGTAAGAGTGTGGTATCTTCTCCTCCTAATCTTGAACTTAAACCACTCCCCTCTTCCCTCAAATATGCTTTTCTTGAAGGAACTAATTATCCCGTTATCATCAATGCTACTCTTGATGGACCTCAATTGGAAAAACTTTTAATTGTTTTGAGAAAGCACAAAAAAGCCATCGGGTATAGCATTGCCGACCTCCAAGGCATAAGCCCAAATGTTTGCATACATAGGATCATCCTTGATGATGACCACCGTCCTTCGGTTGAGGGTCAACGTAGGTTGAACCCCACCATGAAAGAGGTTGTCATGAAGGAAGTCCTCAAGTTATATGACGCTAACATTATATACCCAATAACCGGAAGTAAATGGGTTAGCCCCGTACAAGTTGTGCCTAAAAAAGGAGGAATGATGGTTGTTAAAGGAAAAAAGAGTGAGTCAATTTCTACTAGGACTATTACCGGTTGGCGCATGTGTATACATTATCGTAAATTGAACACGGCCACCATAAAAGACCATTTTCCCCTTCCCTTTATTGATCAAATGCTTGAAAGATTGGCGCATCATTCTTATTTTTGTTTCCTCGATGGTCATTCCGGATTTCTTCAAATACCTATTCACTCCGATGACCAAGAGAAAACCACTTTTACTTGTCCCTATGGCACCTATGCTTATAGAAGGATGCCATTTGGATTGTGTAATGCGCCGGGAACGTTTCAAAGATGTATGATGGCTATTTTTTCCGATTTTATTGAAAAATCTATGGAAGTTTTTATGAATGATTTTAGTGTCAATGGTACATCTTTTGATTCTTGTCTTGAAAATCTTGATCAAGTGTTAGCTCGATGTGAAGAGTATAGACTTGTTTTAAATTGGGAAAAGTGTCATTTTATGGTTGAACAAGGTGTTGTCCTAGGTCATATTGTTTCTAATAGAGGAGTTGAAGTCGATAAGGCGAAAGTCTCCGTGATTGAGAACTTGCCACCACCTACAAATGTCAAAGGGGTGAGGAGTTTTCTAGGTCACGCCGGTTTTTATAGACGATTTATTAAAGACTTTTCTAAAATTGCTAAGCCTTTGACTTCTTTGCTTATGAAAGATGCACCTTTTGTTTTTGATGACTCGTGTCTTGAGTCCTTTTGTAGGATAAAGACCGCTCTCACCACCACACCGATTATCAAAGCTCCCGATTGGAATCTCTCATTTGAAATCATGTGCGATGCATCCGATTTTGCCGTTGGTGCCGTTCTAGGTCAACGGGTTGATAAGAAGCTACATGTGATTTATTATGCAAGCAAGACCTTAGATGAAGCCCAATCGAGGTACACCACAACCGAAAAAGAGATGCTTGCCGTTGTCTATGCCATGGAGAAATTCCGAAATTATGTTACCGGTTCCAAAGTCATTATTCATACCGATCATGCGGCCATTTGTTACATAATGTCTAAAAAGGAGACAAAGTCCCGACTCTTTCGGTGGGTGCTCCTTTTGCAAGAATTTGACATCGAGATCAAAGACAAAGCCGGATCGGAGAACTTGGTAGCGGATCATCTTAGTAGACTAACGGTTGGTAAAGAGAGCAATGAAGAAGATGACATTCCCATCAATGAAGCTATGAGAGACGAGGCCTTGATGGTCGTTGAAACTATTACACCTTGGTATGCCGATATCGTCAATTTCTTAGTGTCTCACTATATTCCGGACGATTATTCCAAGCAAGAGAGGAAGAAACTACGTTAAGAAGCTCGACGCTATTATTGGGACGAGCCTTATTTATTTCGCCGATGCGTAGATGGAATTTACCGACGATGTGTTACGGCCGAAGAAGGATATAATATTGTGAAGCACCTTCATTTGACATCTTATGGTGGACACTTGGCCAATCAGAAGACAATTGCCAAGGTTCTCCTAAGCGGGTTTTGGTGGCCTTCCATGTTCAAAGACATTCGTGCTTTCATTCTCACATGCGATGCATGCCAACGAAGCGGCAATATTACAAGGAGAAATGAGATGCCACTTCAACCTATCTTGGAGATTGAATTGTTCGATGTTTGGGGAATTGATTTCATGGGTCCGTTCACATCCTCTTTTGGTAACAAGTACATTCTAGTCGCGGTTGATTATGTCTCTGATAAGTGTAGTTTGTAGTGCCTAATTGTTGTGTTTTGGTCCCATTTTCCTTGTGGAATTGATAAGTGTAGTTTGTAGTGTCTATTTTACTGTGTTTTAGTCCCATTTTCCTTGTGGAATTAGCTTCTTGGGAGCGATTTATGGGCTTCTTATGCTTCCTTTAGTTCGTTTCAGGTTCCCGAGACCGATTTGGAAGAGTTGGAGCGATTCCGACTCTATACATACACATTTTGGAGCCAACGGAGTAGAGGAACGATGACTCGTTGCCTTGGAATCGACCCCGAGACCTCGGGACCCAATCCCGAGCCTCCGAGACCCGATCCCGAGTCCCGAGAATTGACGGGGAGCCCATGAGAAGCAAGGAGGGACCAAAGAGCTCTTAAGGGAGGCCTACAAAGACCCATCCCGTTCGGGATGTCCTCATCCCGTTCGGGATGAAGGGAGCATGAAGTGCGGCTACTGTGAGCCCATCCCGATCGGGAAGGTGGCGTCCCGATCGGGACCGACCTCGTTCCGACCGGGACCACCCCGTCTCGGCCGGGACGGGCCTGCTGCTGCACGCCTTGCTTTCTTTTCTTCTCCTTTCATTCTTAAACCCTATATATACCCTTCCCTTGTTATGAAAAGCATATGCACTTCATTAGACATTAAATCCTAGACTACTTTAGGTTAGATTAGATTAGATTAGTGTAGATTAGTCGGTAATTAGTAGTTAATCCTAGTTTACTCTTGTAATTTGGGAATTCTTGAAGAATCCAACCAAGATTGACAACCTTGGTTGATGAATTTGGGTTTTCTTCCATTTATGCAAGATTTCTTCCTTTATTCCTCTCTAGTGTGGTATAATCTCCTTTTCCTTCTCTTTAATCTTGTTTTATTAATCCAAGTTTGAATCATTAGTTGATTGTATTGTTCTTGTTCATTGTTATTACTAGTTTGTAGATGTTTGTTTTGTTTCTTTTGTTAATCCATCTTGTTCTTGTTAGTATTAGCTTGATTATGTTAGAGTAGTGTTCTTGCTAGGGTTATTAGGGTGATTAGGGTGTTGATTGGGCGATTAAGGGTTTGTTAGAGATGTTGGTGGAAGATTTGGGTTTCCTCTTGGTTTGGTGCACATCACTTGTTTGTTGAAATGCTTGAATGACTAAGTAGTTGTGAATGCTTGTTCTTCTTGCTTTTCTCTTGTGGGTGATAGTTTTTTTGTGGGTTCGGTTCCCTCACTAAGTTGCGAGAGCCCGGTTTTGACCTAGGCCCCGATATCACGCTAGTAACCCCGTTTGTTGTGTGTCGCCGAGATGGGTTCTAGGTGGAACCTCTAGGTAGTTCTAAGTTGCGAGAGCCCGGACCAACCTAGATTACCCTACTATCTCCTTCGCTCTAGTTCTCCCTTGACCATTCCGTTACCCCTTTGACCCCGACCTAATCCTAGCCCGTTTTCCTAGTTTGTTCGCCTTAGTCTTAGTCTAGCTTTCTCCCCTTCTATCATTCTATAGTTTAGCTTAGCTCGTTGACTTAGTCTAGTAATCGGGTAACCTTAGTATAGGCTATACATTACCGTCCCCGTGGATTCGACCCGACTTACCCTATCTACCCTAGTTAGGTTAGCCCGTTATATTATTGACGGTTGGACGTGACGAATCCCTACCATCAGGAATCGCTCCTTGGGAGCGATTTATGGGCTTCTTATGCTTCTTCTAGCTCGTTTCAGGTTCCCGAGACCATTCACGAAGAGTTGGAGCGATTCCGACTCAATACATACACTTTTTGGAGCCAACGAGGTAAAGAAACGATGGCTCGATGCCTTGGAATCGACCCCGAGACCTTGGGACCCAATCCCGAGCCTCCAAGACCCGATCCCGAGTCCCGAGAATCGACGAGAACCCCATGAGAGGCAAGAAGACCCATCCCGGTTGGGAAGGCCTAATCCCGTCCGGGATGGGGTGCACATTTAGAGAGGCTACTGCCAGTAGCCCGTCCCGGCCGGGACCAGTCCGTCTCACTCGGGACCCCACCGTCCCGAGGGGGCCAAACCGTCCCGGGCGGGACGAAGAGCCCGCAGCCGCGCTTCACTTATTTCTTCCTCCTTCATTCTTGTACCCATATAAATACTTCCATCTTGTATTATTTAGACATATTATCATACCCTAGACTCTTTTAAGCCTCCATTAAACATTCATAACCCTAGATTAGTGTTCCTCTCATTAGCTTAATTCTCTCTTTAATCTTTAGTTAATTATTGCAATTAGTTCTTGTATTAAGTGGATACTTGAAGATTCATCCAAGCTTGACAACCTTGGAGTTGATTTGGGTTTCTCTTTTATACTCCGTACAAGTTATCTTTTTTTCATCTTTTTGTTGTTGGTATAATCTCCTCTACTCTTATTCTTGTTTATTTAATCTAGTTTCAATCTTTTCATATTGTTATTGTTATTTTTCTTATTTGTTATTATGGATGTTTGGGTTGATTTCTCTTGTTTATGTTATTGTTAGTCTCATAATGAGTGAGTAGTCTCCTTGTGGGGTTAGTAGGGGGATTAGGGGTGGATTATGGGTGATTAGGGTTGATTAGGGGTAAAGGTTACATCTTTGTTGTTAGACACATATTGGGCACTCTATGTGTTTGTTGATTTGCTTGTATGAGTAGTAGTGGCCAATGCTTCCCATACTTGTGCTCATCTTCTCATTGTTTGTCTATTATGTGATCATGTTGAGAATAGTCGTAGTCACGAGAGTGCGGACTAGGGTCTACGTAGCGAGAGCCCGGACCTACCTTGACATCGGTCAACGTAGCGAGAGCCCGGACCGACTCTAGCAACTAGGAGACACCTACACCCTTGATCACCTCAATTACCCATCTACACTTATGAACCCGATCTACCCCACTTCCTTTCATATTTGAGTTCATCCTCTTAGTTAGTCATCATTCCGTTAGTTTCATTGTTTAGTTTGTTTCTAGTTATTTCTCTTAATCTTGTTTTAGCTAGTTCATCATTAGTCTAGTTCTTACTTCACTCCACCATAATTTTCCAATTATCGCTTTCTTTGTGTTTGTTTGGTGATTTAGTCTCGTTTTAGGCCGACATAGTCTAAACTTCGCAATACCGTCTCCGTGGATACGATCCCGACTTACCCTAACTACTGTTAGGTCTAGCCGGTTGTTTATTGACGGTTGGGGACCCACGACAAATCCCTACCAACAGTCTCAAAATGGATCGAGGCCGTAGCTTCCCCAACTAATGACTCCAAGGTTGTAATCAAGCTTTTCAAGAACGTAATTTTCCCGAGATTCGGTATGCCTATAGCCATAATTAGCGATGGAGGCTCTCATTTTAGGAAGGATACCTTTGAACACCTTCTTAGGAAATATGGTATCACTCACAAGATGTCCTTAGCCTACCACCCTCAATCAAACGGGCAAGCCGAGATCTTCAACCATCAAATCAAGGGAATTTTAGAGAAAGTTGTAAATACACATCGAAAGGATTGGTCATTGAAATTAAATGACGCCCTTTGGGCATTAAGAACGACTTACAAAGCGCCAATTGGAACCAATCCTTATCGTCTTGTGTATGGTAAAGCTTGTCATTTACCGGTGGAGCTAGAACACAAAGCCAAATGGGCAATCAAAGAGCTAAACTTCGATGAGAGTGTTGTAGGAAATAATCGCCTTCTCCAACTACAAGAATTGGAAGAACTAAGACTTGAAGCCTACGAAAATTCGAAGATCTACAAAGAAAGAACTCGCCAATGGCACGATTCTCGAATTCTACGTAAGGACTTCTCCGTTGGTGATAAGGTATTACTCTTCAACTCTCGCTTTAAGCTCTTTCCCGGTAAGTTGAAATCAAAATGGTCGGGTCCATTTGAAGTGACCGGAGTGCAACCATATGGATCGATAGAGATATCAAGCCCGGAAACCGGGAAGTTTATGGTTAATGGGCAACGTTTGAAGATTTATCATCCCGGTCATATTCGTGAGACCTTTGCTACTATGAAGTTTGGTGAGCTCCCATCGGGGAGCGTTGTTTGAACCCCTCTCGCAATTGATGTAGGTTTGGTGGTATCCTCAACAACCACCTTGTATATATGTATCATATTTCTTTGAGTTTATTAGTTTTGTTAGCTTGAGAAGAATGATTGAACTTGGATTTCACCATGGAGCTTAATTTGGATGAAGATCAAGCATTTGGAAAAGTTATGGAGCTTAATCGAAGACCACAAGCATGTTTGTGGGAAATATTGATTATGTAATGTGAGTCGAGTCATATATTTGAATCTCTAGGTGATTATTGAAGAGCCATGAAATGGCAAGGCGGAAAAACGCAGCAAAGAAGACCGCCGGGCGAAACTTCGCCCAGTGAGACTCGACCGGGCGAAACTTCGCCCCACGGAAAAGTTGCCAGAATTGCCGGAACCGAAGAATATGCCACCGGGCGAAATTTCGCCCGGTGAGATTTTGACCGGGTGAAATTTCACCCGGTGGAAAATGTTGGCAAAAACGATTTTTACGACGAAAAGTCGTCGGGTGAAATTTCACCCGATGGTGCCCGTCCGGGTGAAATTTCACCCGGCGGTGTGACTTGGCCGGATCACCTACACTTTTACTCACTCATTACATTTTCATCTCCCCCAACAATACTTTCCCTCCAATATTTTTTACACCAAATTTTTACCACCAACTTTAAACTTTCATTTTCTCTCTCAAACACCCTTATTTATACCACCTTTTTCACCTCACTCATCATTTCACCCTTTCAAACATCACAAAATCATTACACCACCTTCCATACACCATATTCAACCTCCATTCATAACTCCATTCCATACTTGGGTGAATATTTATTTTGGGTTTTTGAAGAAAGGAGAAGCAAAAGATTCGGGATTTTCCTGGCAAATTATTATCATGGAGACAAGAGCTCAACGAGCCGCGCGTAAACAAGGTATGGCCTCGACTTCTAATCCTTCTAAGCATTCATCTTCTAGTAAGTCCGCTAGGCCTAAACTTTTACCGTGCCCTAATTCACCCCTTGCTCGTACCTTCTCTGAAAAAGCTTTTCAGAGTACGAGATGACCTTGTCCCTTCACAATGAAAACTCTAGGAATTAAGAATGATATTAGAGAGTTATCGTCTAGAATTGGTATTAGTAAACTCCTTGATTTTGTGCCTTGCACAAATAAAGACTTGACCTGTGAGTTTTTAGGTACCTTTAGAATCGATAACCCGACCACACCTAAAGAATTCAAATTTAATTTGTTTGGTAGAAATCATTGTTTAAATATTTCTGACTTTAGCTTAGCTCTAGGTTTGCCCTCATCGGGTAACGGACTAAGTAGACCCCTATGTGATTCGCAAAGTAGTGCGACTAGGAGAGACTTATGGAGGCGCATAGCGCCGGGTCAACGTGATTTCGAACCCAATTCTAATTTTACCCCTGAAATCCGTAACCCAGCCATTTGTTATTTCGCTGAAATCCTTTCACTCTGTCTTTTGCCATCTATCGACAATATCATTAACCTCAATGTGTGTGTCCTACAATTGATATGTGACTCTTTACTCGGTAACCCTTATCCCCTTGACCTACCTATAGTCGTGGCGTTACACTTTCATCAAATTACTATTGACCAACTCCCCTCTGTCGACTGTGGTGGTCTTGTGACTGTAATAGCGAAAAATTTGGGTTATGCGACCGACCATCTTGAACCACATGACCCCCGTGTCTGGCATGACGAGGCTTATTTCCCTACTTGGATCTTTCATGTGCCTGACCACCACCTCGTCTCTCTTAACCATGACCAAGCCTTAATTGTCCCCAGCAAGTACCGAACCAACATTTATAACCCTCGTAATTGAAACCTACCTCCAGGTCCCTGTGAATTTCGACTGAACAACTCGGGGGATGTAGGAGTTTGGGAGTATGCCGGTGAGGGAACTCCCACGGCCTCCTTTGCGTCAAATGACTATTCAGACTAGACCCCTCCTACAAGAGTCGGTAGATTATGTGGTTCGTATGTGTTGTGGGTAAATATGTGTGGAGTCGGTGAGTCTTAATCTACAATTGTATGTCCTTGAACTAATCTTGTTCCTTATTCCCTGTCCCATCATTATAATCATTGTGATTGTTTTATCTTGAACAAAATTGCAAGCTGTCCCACCGTCCCATTAAATGATTTTTGCGGCCGTCGCGGCCTTGGTAATGCTCCCGGTCTCTTGGCGATGTGATTACGCCATTGACCTCTTTTGAAAAATCCAAATTTTTAAATCAAAATTTTCTCAATTTTTCTTAATTCGGGCTAGGTGACGTGATTACACCTACGCCCAATTTTTCACCCTTTCATTTTATTTCATTTTCATTTTCTTAGCCACTTGGCTAGGGTCTAGGTGATGTGATTGCACCTAGGCCCGCCACTATCTTATCGTTTTCTTTATTTTATTTCTCCTTTTCTTTTCTCAAAAATTTTGAAAAATCCAAAAACATTCAAAAAATTATAAAACCCAAAAACATTTGAAAAATCATAAAAATCCAAAAAGATTTTTCTTCTTTTTCTTTTTCATTTTTCTCGTTCTTCCCTACTTGTCCATTGAGGACAATGTACAGTTTTAGTGTGGGGGATGAGTCTACTATCTTTTATTTTTTCAAAAATCCTTTCAAAAATCCGTAAAAATTTGAAAAATCAAAAACATTTTCTTTTCTTTTTCTTCTCTTTTCTCGTTTCTCGTTATGTTTCGTGTCCCGTGTATGGTCTTGTTCTCTACTCTTACAGGTAACCACCACCTAAATAGCGCGAATTGAAGAGATTATGAAAGCACCCGCTTGGTAACTTCCTTCCTTCTTTCTTCTTTAATTTTGTAGAGGAGTTAGGTTGTTGCTATTGGAGGCTCTCAAAGTGAGCATTTTGGTGTTGTGGTTGATTGTGCTTGAATGTTGATGGAGTATGGAGTACATGACTTTACTTGTGTTTTCTTTTAATTGCTTTTTCATTTTCGTGTGTTTTGTCTTGTTTTGCTTTTGTATAGTGTAACCCCCTAGAAATTCTAACGCGATACAGTGGCGGAAACACTGCAGAGTCGGGATTAAAACACACTGTAACTATGTCTTTGTAAATTAAATTGGTAAAGTCAAACGTATGCCAAACTTAAAAATGGCTAAAATTTAAAACAATTCGTAAAAAGGTTAAACAATCCATAAGACATAATTATTAAAAGATCAAGCAGGATCCAAGACTGCTCTCTAGCCCACACCCACCGGAAATAAACACGTATACCTGCCATGTTAAAACATAACAACCACAATCAGTGGGGAGCAACGTCAACGTTCTCCCAGCCGTATAACAGAAATTTAAAACTGTACTTACTACTATAGAAAAATAATAAAAAATGGAAAACAGTAAAACATCATATTAAAATAAGTTTTCGGCACAAAACCAAAATATTAAAATGGGTTACCGAAGAAACATAAAAATATTTGCCAACCTGCAAACCAATTTATATCGATAATAAATAAAATAATCAAAATGGCGTTATGGATAGGATTAATGTAGAATCAAGAGTTTCACTAGGACAGTACTAAAATCTAGTTTTAGAACTTAGTCAAAACACATCAGACTTTGGTCTCTAACTAGGCAACTCAACCATAACAGGACTGCGTGCAGCGAGGTCCTGGCTTAAGTAGTGCACACCCCTCCTGGATACAAACCATATCCAGTTCAACCCGACGCGACTTACACGATGCGATATCTAAGTTTAAGGTAAACATACACTCTCCTGAACACAAACCATGCTCAGTTCAACGACCAATGTGTCTCAACATAGACACACCAGCTTTATAGTTGATGGCAAAACGTACAGCCCAGACTATATTACTCTAAACCCACACTTTTCCTTATTCCATAACTCCAAAACAAAGTCATTATCGATATTCAAAAGATATAATCATCATAATAAGAGAACAAAAGGAGTAATCACCATATTCTAAAAGAGGAAACTTTCTATTTTTAGAAACTTACTAAAAATAACATCATATGAAAATAGCAAAATATTAGTTTAAACTAATACAACATTTTTAGTAAACGATATAGATTTATAAAACTAGTAATTTCGGCCTTAACGATATTAATTATCAAAGTGAGATCTTTT
This sequence comes from Agrostemma githago, assembly GCA_958450325.1. NCBI lineage: Eukaryota > Viridiplantae > Streptophyta > Magnoliopsida > Caryophyllales > Caryophyllaceae > Agrostemma > Agrostemma githago. Next base: position 49,412,428 of record OY288254.1, on the reverse strand, counting down.
AGGTTTATGAAATTATTAAAATATCTTATAAGTGTTTACAAAATGATTAAAAATGTCTTAAACATTTTAATAATACTAATCAGGGTGTTTTCAAAATTTTCAAAGCTAAAATTCCCTAATTATTAATAGTTTCGACAATACGATTATAAATAGGATTTTACGGCAAATGTCAAATAAAATCTTTTAACGTCTTTTATTTAATTAAACCGTTGAATATATTTAGAATATGTTAAGGGATGATTTAACTCTTAAAGATTCAGATTTAAATACTTTCAAAATTGCTGGAAAAATAATTCTTTTAGGTAAGATGAAGAATTTTATCGATAAAACACAATTTGTCCGAAAATCAATAATTATTAATTAAAGACGTTAATAAATAGTACAAAAATTACGTAAAATAGTTAAAACATAATTATGGACATTCTGTCCAGAAAGTAAAATTTTCCAGAATCCTAAAACTCGGTTTTTAAAGCGTTTTCCCGTTAATCGTCTAATCTCGACAATAAGGATTAATAAAAATAGTAATTACAAAACGATTTAAGTATTAGTATCCAAAAATTATTATTACACTCTAAAATCCTGATTTTCCAGAATATAAATTTTCCAGATTTTTCCAAAATTCCAGATTCAACAAATTCCAACAAAACGGTCATTTAAACCCGTTTTCACAATTAACGATTTCATTAATAAACTTATCGTTCCTAACATTTTATTAAGGCACTAAAAATCATAAAAATATATGAAATCATCAGAATCACAAATTTTTCCAGATTTAAACCAAAGACCAGAATTCGAGAATTTAAACAACAAACACGGTTTTAACGATAAACGATGATTTAAAGTGATTAATTAATCCATCCACTTAACAATTCCGAAAAATTATGAACAAATTCAGAAAATTCTATTTCATCAGAAAGTTTCACCACGTCAAAAATCAGATTAAAATAAAATGTTTAGGCACTAGAACTAAAAATCGGCTTTTAATCGTTTTTGTCCGTAAACGGTAATAATCCAATAATCGATATTTAAAATATCAGAAAAATCTTAAATTATTATAAATCATCAAAAATAACAATTTTACAGAATATAAACATATATTACATGTTTAGGCCGAATATTATGATTTTACAAATTAATATAACAATTTAATCGTTAATCTCGAAAAAGCGATAAAAATACCAAAACATGCAAATTTTCAACTTTTAAAAATTTTCCAGATTTGGTGACATACATATATTGTCAAAATAAAACATAAAAATATATACATGCAAATACACAATTAAAATCATGAAATACCGAGTAACATCGACGTTACCTCTAATCCAAATCAGAATCGATAATATACTTGTCGACCTCAGGATCGTCCACAAAATCTACATCACACGAAATTCATGGTAGAAAAATACTATGAGAAAAACTAAGAAAATCAAAGTGAATAACGATCGAAAACAACATCGATTATTACCTTAACGAAAGGATCGGAATAAGGATGAATTCGACGATAAAGATGAGACGATTAGGACTCGAATTAAGCAAGAATCAGCTAAGTAGAGGAGGATGAATGTACTTGGACAAGGGAAAGGAAAGATGATGTTGTAACAATTTTTTTTAATGCACAAATGAATGTAAGGGAGAGAGGAATGGTTTTAAGCATAAATGGAATTAAAATGGATGAAGAATCCAATGTGTTACTAGCACAAGTTGGCTGGCCAAAAAAAGGATAAGGGAAGAATGAAGAGTTTGAGTATTAAAGCCTCAATTTAATGAAAAGAAAAGAATCTTATGTTTACGGTTTAATGTGATAAAATGAAACTTATAATAAAACGTAGTTAAATTATGACAAGAAGCTTTGTCGGTCCAAAATATGAGGAAAAGGTCTCAAATGATTTATAAGTTGATAAAAAGAATAATCGTAAAATAGTTAAAGGCATTTCAAAGCAATTCGAGTAAACCTCGCGTAAGAAAATAATTATTCACGAAACTTCGTAATAAAATCATTAATGGTTAAATCTTTGTAAGTAAAAATATTTACTCGTTGAAAATGTTATAAAAATTATATTTAGACACTTGAAGGAAAATAAATAGCTTAAATCTGAGTCTAAAAACGTTAATACGAAAAGAAATAAAATTCCTCGCGGAAAATAAATAGTTTACGAAGAAAATTAAATAAATAGATTTAAAAGAATTAAAATCTTTCAAAATATAAACAAATATAATTAAACTCAAAAATGAAAATAAAGCTTGGAAAAAGATGAAATGCCATGCCGAAATGTGACAGAATTATGACAGAGTCATAACAGTAAGGATAAAACGCTAGGAAAAATAGCGGGTGTTACATATAGCGTGTCTAGGATTAAAACTTTTCGAAAACCCGATTACAAATCTTTTACAAGAGTTTACATTCCATTGTAGATAACCTATTGTAGATTTTGGACCTTATTCTAGTAGAATGACTCTTAGGCAATGAATTTGTTGATCCTTTAGCTTTGAGTCCACCTTTTCTACTAGAGGTTTACTTCGGGGTTTGCATTTGACCACCTTGACCACCCATGGAGGAGTTAGGCCTTGGTTCCCGCATCCCGTTATCTAGGTGACCTTGCTCGAATGACCATTGCACCTTTAGTCCAAATCCTTTCCGCCTTTTGTGGGTTATCCGGAATGGCGCGCGTTCTCGATTACCTATTTTTCCTCCACCTATACATCATCACAATAAGTTTACACCAAAATAACCTCCAAGCTTGGTTACAAACCACATCAAAAAGCCAAAAAAGGGCAAACCAAAGCAAGAGAAAAAGGGCACAAAAATATGAAAAACAAAGAAAAACAAAGGAGAGGAAAAAGAGCTTCAAATGAAAAATCAAATCATCAAAAACGTCTCCTTCAAAAAAAAAAAGCCCTTTGATCGATTCGTCGCCGTGAAGTGCCAAGTAGAGGACCGAGTCCCGAGGTAGGAAGATAGCAGTGATGAGTCGATCTAACCCAATAATTGTAAACATTCCACCTTCTTATCTGGGCTGATTTAGGAAATTCGAGTTCGGAACAACCCTCTTGGCTTAGCCAAAGAGAGCGGGACTGCACCTACCTACAGTGTCGAACGAATTCATGGTTCACTTTTTCCACTCCATTATACGCCCCGTAGTACCCCTTTAGAAGATTAGGCGGACCTAGCTAAGTTATCAACATCTATATTGCTTAATTGTCATAGTATTAGGCTTTGGTCCTTGTTTACGTGAGTCATTTATCTTGGAAGTCTATTGTTGTTTTAGGTAAGTAATCGGTGTCTTTCCCCGCCGTCTCGATGAGGGATTCGGTGTTTTATTTTTGCTTTGGATGCGTCTATTCTTTCGTGTTATGTGTTTTTGTGTGTTTAGTCGCATCCACCATTTTGAGCAAGCCCTAACTTGCCTTGCATGGGAGTACTTTACCTCATAAGTATTTCGATGTGAGTTGAAGGGACGGAGTGGGCCCGTTAATTGCCCCGTATCGGCTTAGCATAGTCTAGCTAGTAGTAATAGTTTGTAATTTCTTTTTGGGTCTTTACTCGAGGACGAGCAACGGTTTAATGTGGGGGAATTGTTGTGTGCTAAATTTAGACCGTTTTTCCTCCCATTTAGACCCGTTTTCCCCTCGTTTTGCGAGTCTTGAGTGCGATTATCGCCATATTTTGCGTACTTCTCGCATTAGCGTCCCTCTTGTGCGTTTTACGTGTTTTTGGTAGTTTTTCTATCATTTTGATAGAATTTGGCACCGAAATTACGATTGAGCTTCCACGAGCACAAGAGAAAGGAAAACCATCCAAAGAGCAAAGCACACAACTTAAAGTTTAAAGCCATCCGATCATACAACGAAGAATGAGACAAGATTCGAGGCCAGAAAAAATGACCTGGCGAAATTTCACCCGGTGAGACACCACTGGGCAAAATTTCACCCGACGGTGAAACGCCTCCCCCGAAGATTTTCCGAGCTTACCCACCGGGCGAAACTGACCGGGCGAAATTTCGCCCACCGGGTGAAATTTCGCCCGATGGGAAGAAGTGCCGAAAACGCGAAAAAAAGAAGAAAATCTTACCGGGCGAAAATTTCACCCGGTGGGAATTATCGTCAAGTCCGCAGGGCGAAGTTTCACCCCATGGAGATGCAAAGGGAGATTGTCTCACTAATGGAGCATAAAGTTGGATTTGAGCTTTAGGTTAAAAACCCATTGAGAGATTACTATATATATGTTACCCTAATTCATTGCCTAAGTTACCTCTCCATTGTGCTAAGGAGGGAAGCCATTACACCACTCCACCATCCTATTACACCATCCATTAGTAGTAGTAATCTAGAAAAATCCTCTAAAATTCTAGTAGTTTACATAGTAATTAATAGTAGATCTACAAGTTTCCATCAACAATTATTTAGATTTCAAGGTTGTAAGAAGATTATTCAAGTTTTATTTGAAGATTTGTTGGGTTTATTGGAGGATTAGTGACAAGTTCTCCATTTTATTCATCAAAGATTCAATCTTTATTCATGATATCTTCTTATTTCTTATAGATCTACATAGTTGGTATAATTCTCTTCCACTCTCTAATCTCTAGTTTAGTTTTTGTGTTGTTTTCTCATCATCATCTTGTTTAGATCTAATTAATATGCATGTTGTGATGATTTCCATAATGATGTGTGAGTAGATTTCTTGTTGGGGAGTTTAGGGATGAGGGCTTGGATTATTTGAATATAGGGATGTTGGTGGGTTGCTTGCATGTTGGTTTATCTTATTTATGGTGTTGTGTCATTGTTGTTTTAGTCCGGCCAACTACACCGACCTTGACTAATTTCTATCAATATGGGGAAACTCGGGGTAGAAATTACCATGACTAGGGACTTACCCTCATTCGCCGCGAAAGCGGGATTTTAGGTGAGTTTATCAATATTGCGACAAAAACTCGATTCCGACCTTCTTAGACTCCAAGTACCGAATCCCGACTTCTCCTTAACACCTTTTCCCTAGATTGACCACCACTAGCATTTCCCCTAGTTGCTCCTCTAGATATTCCCTTAGTTTAGACTCGATCCTAGAAAACCCCCCTCTATGACATCGAACACGACACTTTAAGCTTCACAAACACACACCGTTCCCTGTGGACCGACCTCGACTTACCACAATTACTCTAGTAGTTTTTGTGTTATTCCGAGTCTTACAAATATCGTTTGATCCCCCGTCTTTCATTAAACCGATCCGATTGGGGAGGCAATCAAAAGTCACATCTCGACTCTCAAAAATACGACGCCTCTTGAGATCATAAACTCTCCAACCCTTTTTGCTTGATGGATACTCAACAAAGATACACCGTTTCCCCGTTCATTGAATTTATCTCGAGATTTGTCTTTATTGTGCACGTAACATAGACTCCCGAAAACTCTCACATTATCAAGGTTTTGTTTTTGACCATATAAAACTTCATATGGTGTTTGTCCCTTCAACACATGGGTAGGAGTTCTATTAATTAAATACGCAGCGGTGACAATACACTCCCCCCAAAATTCAATAGGTAAATTACCTTGAAAACGTAATGCTCGGGCCTTTTCTAATATGTGCCTATGTTTCCGTTCCACTCTCCCGTTTTGCTGAGATGTGTCAATGTTACTCGTAACCCCGGTCAAGGTGGCTAGATTTTCGAAAGTAATATGGACTTTGTGAGTGGATGAAGAACTTTTGTTCAAGAGAAGCCCCCATGACGAGAAAGCGAGCTGTTGAGAACATGACAGTGTCGTTACCGGAATGACGGTGCTTTTGAATTGTGTCAATGTGGTGGTTGTGCCCTTGTCGAAAGGCTGCCTACGTACTCACGTGTAGTGAAATCAAACCAAGCCCTAGTTTATGGGATTGAAAGATATGTTATGGTGCCTAGTTTATTAGGGCTTTGTGTGTAACTAGCCATAGTGATGGTGTAGGCTAGGTTCATTCCCAATGATGTCCTGATCAAAGGGCTAGAACGGTTAAGATGTTGATCCTATGACCAATAGTGTTCTCCGGGGTAGCCCCCAAAGGTGGTTTGAACTATTTGGGCATGTTCTATGCCGACCGCAGGTTGAGTTCCCGTGTTTAGGGCTGGTATATGGTTTGGATGTTTTTGGGAATGTGGTGCTAGGCAGTAAGTGGCTTTGATGATTTGAAATATGGAGCTCGATTTTGTGGAGCTAAAGCTTCGAGGGTAAGGTATTGTAATGTGGTAGGAAAGGGGGAAGTTGAGTAAAAATGACTCGAACTTCGATTGGGGTAGGTTTGATATATAATGCGGGATCTGATTTCCATGTCTAGCCCTAATGGTTAGGGGTATCCTATGGAGCTTGAATCCTCAAAATTCCGGGATGTTTCTTAGCCTAGGTCTCGAGAAGGTCTTAAGGGTTGTAATGTGGGAAGGCTGGATGTGGTGTTAGCTGACCAGCCTAATTTTTGAATTGAGTGTACCCCGATCAACGAACTTTCACTTGAGTTGACCGCTAACCACGGTCATGGGTTTTTGAATTTTTTTATTGACCTCTTAACCTTGGTCAGGGGATTCTTAATTTGAGTTGACCGTACCCCGGTCACGGGATTGACCGTACTCTGGTCGAGGGAATGACCGTATCTGGTCGAGGGATATCGAGAGTTCTATTTGATCATGGCCAGCTCTTTTATTTTTGGCCTTTTGCTTTTTCCTTGGACTTTTGATTTTTTGTCCAGCCTTTTTTTTCACGGCTATCCCTCTATAGTGTTGGCAATAAACACGGGTATTCCTGGATCTGTGGCGTCCATTCGTGGGCGGATCTGGGGCTGGGCCTATTGGTTTGATTAGGCCTTTGGAGCTAAGCTCTTGTAAGGTGTAAGCATAGTTGGTGTTTATGTGAGTGAAAACTCGCGGTGGAGTACTCTAAAGTATGGTGGTTTGGATCTCGGGATTGTCAACATAATCCCGAGCAAGCTTGGTGGAAACATTGTCCCAAGTTGGGTATTTCCTAGCGTTGAGCGTATAGAACAACGATGCTTCCCGTTTTTATTTTGTCAGATTAACGCCTAAGGTAGGAATTGGTCAATCTTATTGGAGGGGTGTTTATTGTGGGAAATGGGCTTGCCTTTCGTCTTGAACCCAAACTAGGAGACTACTTATATTTGTCATAGGATTCGATACCGTTCCTGCTAGAGGCAGTTATGTGGCTTTCTATGCCAGACATGGAACAGGCAAAGGAAAATACGGGTCTCGGTTTCCTGCAGTCATTATAGATGTGCCTATAATAGTCACGTGCATGTCTTCATAGTGTATGATGGTGTTCATCATGTTCTTGAAAGCACATAAGGAAAGCATATATGAGAGATAGAAAAGCTGATTTTATTGGATTGTGAAAAGAAGACAGAATACAGCTGCCTTTGACTCTGACTTTGAAATTGAAAGAAATAGAACATCCTAGACTCGGACCCAGACTTACATCAAATCTGGACTCCCGGATGTCTGGTTCGTGATCCTGCTGATGTCGTCAGTAGTCTTCGGCTTCTAAGGACTCAAGTTGATGTCCAACATAACCTTCAGTAGAAGCTTCACCCAGATCTTCATTATGTCAAAGATCGTTTTCAATTCTAGTGCCCATTTCGGTAAGTACTGCAAAGTTTGAAATACCGGCATACCTAAGATGGACGCGGTAGGAGGGTAGGAGGTTGTTGATGAAAGCCTCCACTAGTGCCTTCTCACTGGGCTTGTCCACCAGCTTGACACTCTCAGCCCTCCAGCGTTGAAGATATTTAGTGAAACCCTCTGTTGGATCTTGGACCATCACTTCCAGAGTCCGCATGGTAGTCTGAAGTTCAGTACTATCATAATAGTTTTGAGCGAACTCGGTAGCCACATCTTCCCAAGTTGGGAATCTTTTTGTGTTCAACCTATTGAACCAGGCTTTTGGGTATTTCCCAGGGATGGGCTGAAAAGATTGATGAACATGTCGGCTTTGACCCCCTTGATTGCCATAAACGCCTTGAAGGCTCGGAGTTGTAGTAATGGATCCTTCGTCCCTTCGAAAATGGGTAACCCTTCTTAGTTGAGGTCAATGGGTAATTTCTCACTTATTGGTGTATAGTTTTGGGAGTTTTCAACATAAATGTTGTTCCTTTGGAGGGTATGGAATTGTTCTTCGAGCTTACGCACCGTGTTGATCAGTTTGGCAAATGGCCTAGTATTCACCAACCCAGAGTTGAGGTCTTGCAGTTCAATGACAGTTAAGCGAGTATTCATAGCCTCTTGGTCGGCTCTTATGGCCTCTAGTTGGGTCTCAACCCTGGTCTGCTTGCTAACCATTGTGTTTAGCAAAGCCTTCATTTCATTGATGGAGTTTTCCATATCCCTATTTCATGTTGTGGGTGCCATACTATGTGAGAATACCCACGTAATCAGAAATGTTGCTTCGGATCCCAAACACGCCAAGGCATAGGAGATAGCGCTGGAGGAAAGACGACTCTGGTTTTACTCGGGTTAGACTATTCTAAGACAAGTGCGTAGGGCATAATTCTCAGAGTGACTGTAATTAATCACCTTGTCGGAGAACAGCCCCCAAGTGAGACTAAAGACTCTGATAGGACTCAGATGGTGCAGCATCTAAGTGACTTGAAAGTGGCATACGTGAGACAACACGTGTAGGACATGACCCTTAGAGCAACTGTGATTGATCGATCTGCTGAAGAGTAGCCCCCAAGTGGGACTAGAGGGTTTGTTAAGACTCGAGTGTAGGACGAGTATCCCTCAGACCTAAGGATTACAAACCTTTGGCTACAGGGTTATGCCTTGTAAAAGGTTGACTCGGCCTCAAGAAAAGGCAGACGGGGTAAGGGAAAAAACTTGCAATGTGAGATTGGCAGACCTTCGACACTAGAGACCCCTGGCTTGACTCGAATAAGGATGACCCTTAAGTTAAAGGATTCTTGAATTGGGATGACTCAACTAACGGATGGCGAAAGACATGCGAGATTCCCTCAGGAAAGGTTGTGGGGACCGTCCTGTTGGAGGGAAAGATCGCGTGGGACTTTCTAGTTAGAACTCGAGTGTTTAGACGAACCTTCCATTTATGAGTGTACGACTGATGTTGGTTGGTTATGCCTTTAGGATAAGGCAGACTAGGATGGGGAAGAAACCCGTGTTGTAGGATCGACGGAGTTTTGACGCTATAGACTTTCGACGTATTATGAAAAGATGCGATACACAAATTACGGTAGGTCCTATAATAAGGACGGTTTTTGAAAAGGGTTGAATTTTGAAAAATTCGAAGGACGATCCTAACTTTTGAAATTAGCAGCATGTCGACAGGACTGTTTTTTTTTTTTGTTTTTGAAAATTTGAGTTTTGAATTTCGAAATGGGTAGATGCCGGCTAAAAATAGGCTAATTTTGAGTTAAATCAGAAGTCTAAATTTCGGCAACATTCCGAGTTTTTGAAAACTAGACATTTTGAAAAGCGAGTTCCGAAATGGGCAACATGCCAACTAAATAATAGGATACTTTTGAGTCAAATCATAAGTCTAAATTTGGGCAGCATTTCGGATTTTTTTGGAAATGGGATATTTTGAAAATTAAAGACGCATTTTGAAATGGCGGTTTTTGGAAATGACACTGAAACCAAGTAGCAAGTGGTCAAACAAGCATTATGATGATTGCATGTATGCTTTATACTAAGTCTCGGTCGATCTAAGGAGGGTCTATACCAACACCGATGGCTCTCTCGTAAATCAAGACGGACTTCCTAAGCCGAATTAGACTTAGAACATGTCGTGAAACCAATACGAGTTCGGCCATAGATGTTTTTAGCGCACCCATGTAGGAATGCAACGCGGTATAGTGGGACGTTGGTCACAAGTAACCGGCCCAGGAAAAATTGGGGTTATGCATGAACCATCGAACTAAAACGCGCACTTTAGTAACCGATCGATTTCTCTTCGAGTCTCACCCTAAGAATCCCGATGACAAGTAGTACATCAGGTTTCCCCAGTAGAGTCGCCAAATTGTGGACATGACATAGATTCACCGTGACGCGGTCACGCGCGGGTTTGGGTAGGCGAATGAATCTCGTGGTGAGGTTGTTCTCGAATTGAAATTTAAATCGAAGTTGGAGTCGCCACCGAACTTTGTGGGAGTTCGATCGGACCCGTTCGAACCCACTCTATACTTAAGCGAAGCGTATTGCGCACAAAGCACGGCCCGCTTTAATACTAGAGTTTGTGGGGGTTCGTCCCTTTGCATAACGATACCGATGTCGAGTTATCGAGTATCGTGTATCGAATGACTTTTGTTGCCTAATGGTTTTGGGCATCCGGAAACCGAAGGTTCTGAGTAAGAGGTCGAAGGTACGTTTTGGGAAGCCACGAAGGACACCCAACCGCGCCCGCCCTTAGCGGCCTCTACTAAGATATCGATCGGTGTTCGTGTACGCGCGTTAGTAAGACGATGAAAGGATATGCATACATTGTTTTAACCTACGCATGTGAAATACGTGTTTAGCTACATCGTTTAATGCATCTTAAATATGTCAAAGTTGTTTTAGCATGTGGGTTCATTTAAAATCGATAAATGTCACGCAATGGAAACAAACAACTTGAAAGTAAATTACAAATTACACGGGCGGAATAGAACCTGGAATCCACAATACTTGAACAAAACGCAATAATAATAAACGGATTTGCAACGGTAGCATAAACTATAAACAGACCCGTAAATAGAAAATGCGAATTGGAACCGTAAATCAAATAATTGGACGGACTCCGATCACTTACAGATTACGTTATGTATTGACCGAAGGACAAAAGCTTTAGTACGCGTTAGCATACGGGACCAAACCGTAGTGCTAGATCAATCTCCGGGTCTTATCCCAACTTATCCTAGTTAAATGAGATTGCCTCGACTTATCGAATATCGGATACGACTAAAGAGTCGTCGATGTAAGATTAGTCGTATGAGACGTCACTCAAAGTCGTGAAGAAACGGGATGATGATGAATTAGAAATAATATAAGATGTGGGTTTTAGATGAGAAATACGTGATTGATTTGGCACGTATCGACTTAGTGTCGGGAAATATAACTCGACGGAGCTTTGTATTGTTCTTTGGTCCTCATTTGAGGTTTATAAGGTGTCACTCGATCGAGTCATTGGGTGGACTCGGTCGAGTGCCCTTGACGAAAACTTCCTGCCCTTTTTTTTTTTGGGGGGGGGGGGTCACCCGATCTAGTTGCCCTTAGCACTCGATCGAGTGCCCCCTGTACTGGGTGACATGCGCTTCTAAAACGACCCATTTATGATTTGAATCAAGAAGCGATCGAGCTAATACAAGTATCAGACCCCTCCGTGTCGGACGTCGTTGTCGGATTTTATGGGCTATACGACGATCAGTTCGACGTCATTAAGTTTTGTACTAGTTCGATTCTGTATAGCTCTTTGTGCACGATATTCGATTATGGAACTGGTATCAAGCGCTTTAGAGCAATGTTTATGGAATCGAGAATGATCGAACTAACATGAATATCAGACCCTCTGTGTCACGACGTCGTTGTCGGGTCTTATGGACCATACGACGTTCGGTTCGACGTCATCGGGTTTCATGCTAATTCGATCCTCGATGGCTCTTCATGCACGACACTCGATTATGGAATCAATATCAAACATTTAGAGCGACATTTGAAAATGTTATCGAATACGCTCGATAACGAATTACTGCGATCGCGTTATAACCCGACGGGTCAGGCACACGCCATAAGGCGCCCTGACTCTCAGGCGCCTGGGGTGGCGCGCCTCAATAATGGGGCGCCACCTCCAGTGCGGACTATTCGGGATTATACGGACTTTGGATAGCTCTAATCATCGAATGTATTCGATCGGAAAGTTCGATTTGTCGTTACAAACATTAGGTCCTTTGCGTTTTGGCGTCGTAGTTTGGCTTTTAAGGCCTACGACGCTCGATTTAGCGTCATCGGACGTTTGCTCAAATCGATTTGAAAATAGTTTTGTAGTATGATAATATACACGATATTAGTATAGCAAAATGTAAAAGCATAAATCAAATGTTAGATGTTAGGAACAAAAATTAAAATGTTAGATGCAAAAATGTAAAATGTTAGTAACGATAAATAAAATTTTAACTGTAGTAGTTAGTATAGTTAGTATACAAATATATAAAAAAGAGTTTGGGGTTAGAAATGGGATTTGTACACCCTCAACCTACATGTCAATTGTCTTGGAAAACGGGCTCGCGGAGTATCGTCGTAGACACTGGGAGTGGTTCAAGTATGTAGAATGAGTTCTTTCTGTGTTTGGGACTAATGAACCCTTGTCGAATGAAGGGGGTAGTTCTCGAGATTGATGAGGTTCGGCTCGGTTTTGAATGTGCGAATTAGTCCCTTAGAATGTGTGTAGAAGTGAAGCAAGAGGGTGGTAAAAAGGCTAGGGTGGAAAAAGGGGATTTTCTCAAATTGTGTATATTGGGGGTATTTATAGAGGTGATACCCGGTTTAGGTCACTCGATCGAGTGCCCCTTACTGGACTCGATTGAGTGCCTAAGAAAAGGGGTCCTAGTCATTTTTTTGGGGGTCACTCAATCGAGTGACCCAGGCACTCGATTGAGTGCCCTTAGGCGACCCGGAGTAAAATCTGGGATTAATGAAGGAAAGATTTGATTTGTTTTTTACTCAAATTTTATTGCGTATTGGGACGTGATTATGGCTTGTTTCATTCTCGGGTTTTGGCTCAGTCACAAAAGATGGTTTTGCCCCCGGTGGCGGTTTCGGCTCAAAGTGGCTTTATTTTATTGGAAATGACCCACTGAGTCTGAATTTGAGGTAGGTTTTGAGAGATTTGTACTTCGCTAAGTGCCCACGTCGGATACTATTGATTCTGAGTTCCGTATTCGAGCGTATTGATGCATGTTTGTGTTCGATCATCAGCGGGTGTTTTGTTGGAGAGTGCTATACACACAAGCAGGCAAAATGCGGGTGTCTACACTTAGCCTTCCAGATTTCATCACTAGTGACGGGGACAACTTCCCCTTTGATGACATACACGTCGTCTTGATCATCATACCAAATCCCATTCACTTGCGGGGCGAGAGGGCAAATAACTTAGGAACAATCACTTCCCCGGTAAATATGGCGTGGAAACTGAAAGGATTATCTTTGCTGCTCGGTTTGTCCCCAAACAATGGAATCTTACCGCTTTCGATCAAATCCTAGATAGGGTGTTTAAATTTCCAGCATTTCTCGGTGTCATGCCCGTTGCCCCAATGGAATTAACAGTAGGCCTATGCATCCCAGGTTTTAGAGCGCTTGTAGGTTGGGACTTCTGGAGTTGGGCCTATTGGTTGGATTAGGCCTTTGGAGGAGAGCCTTTGTAAGGTGTAGGCATAAGTAGTACTTATATCAGTGAATACCCATGGTGAGGTGTTCTTCTTGGACGAGGCATCTAGTAGATTAACCTCATCGAATATGCCGCGAGCTGCGGGTGTGGCCTTGCCAAGGAGGAGGCCCCTTGGTACCCCTTGCTAGAAGCTTTGGTTAGACTGTAACACCCCTAATTTTTATAAATTAAAATTGTATTCAAATTTTTATTTCGTTTGCGATTTAACTCGTAATCCCTTTTAATTCTTCTCGGATTTACTTTTAATTCATCTTAAATTCCTAAAATCTTTATTTTACCTCGAATTTCTATTTCCAACTCGAAACTCGTTAAAACATTTATTATTTCCTCGAGAAATCATTTTATTAAACTTTCGTTGCAAAATTATTATTTTGTCTTCGAGAAATCAGTTCAATTCATTTTCGTGGAAAAACTATTTATTATATTTATTCGTTGAGAATATCTATTTCTTTGTAAACAATGTAATTATTCTAAACTCGAGATTGACCCACTTGATTTCTCGGGTCAACTAATCATTTTTATCAACTTCGAACTTGACCCAAATAATGTGGTTTTACAAAAAAATATTTTTAGATCATCTCGAAGTTTGGGTGTAATTCTTTTCTAACACAATTTTAACCCGATTTCTTCGTAAACCCATTATTTATTTTACAAACAGTTTTCGATCAACCAGTAAATTATTTTTGAACCCGAATCGAGCCCATTACGTACATAATTCCTGTTGACCTTCTATTTCACACTAGATATCTGGTTTATTTTAGTCACGTGTCTAATTTCCTATCCTATTTCTACCCAACTTCTCCTCTAAACTTATTGATCCCCAATTTCTGCCTTAAATCTCTCCATATCTGTGGATTTAACCACTTCACGTAAAACTCTCCTATTCTTTTCATTTTACGTGGTTGCTGCTGGCAGTTCACGCACGTCCTCCCTTTTTCTTCTACTTTTCTTTGTTCCTTGATTCCTCTGTTTTCTGCCATCGAGTTCCCTCGCCTGAGTTTGTCAAAGGAGTTTTCTTTACACTTATTTTTACTCCCATTTTTGTCGTTCTCTTCCTCTGTTACGTGTTGATGTTGTTATTTGATTGATAACAGTCATCCGTTTGGGCATTCACTGCCCTTTCTCTCGTGCCCCTGTTCTGTACCGGCGAAAGTGTTTTTGCAGTAGTTGACGAAAGGTTTTCCTCTCCTCACCCTTGTTCCGTTCGAGTCCATTATCGTTGAGGGTCTTCGTTTTGTCTTTGCTGCTGTTTTGATCGGTTCCCATGTCAATTGCGGTGTCGTCATGTGTTTCGTTACAGTCGTGTGTTACGGTGCTGCTATTACTGTACTACGGTTGCTGATACTGCTGTACTGCGGCTACGTTTCTTCTACTGGTGCCAATGTCGCTCCTGTTGCTGCTCTGCCTCGGTTTGTGTTTCTTCTTCTTCTCCTTCTTCTTATTCTTCTTTCCTTCTTCTTTTTTTGATGTGTCTGATGTCGTGCTCGGTTGTTGATGCACGTCATTGTTGCCGTCCTGATCTTGCTGCTGCTGTCACGACTTTGTTCTGTTGCAATTTGTCGTATAAGAGTATCTCCCTTTCATCTTATTTCGTTCTTCAAATCGATCCTAATTCGACATTTAGTCATTCCAATCTCGAGGGTAATTAAATTACTCATATTCTCTGTCTCGTTTCCCTCTTTTATTAACTCATTATATGGTCTGAATACCGTATGTTTAATTATTTTCGTAGGCTATCGTGCTAGTTCTGACGAGGACGATTATTATAATTGGCTCGGATCTCGATGAAGGTAACACATGATGGCATGACTCGGTATTGCATGATATATATGTTTTAGTTGCTTGTAGTATCGTTTTAAAATCGAATCTTATACTAGCAAGCGTGTTTAAACTATATTATAATAATATGTCTTCGATCTTCTAAAATTATATTAAGGCCGAGACTAAAACGTATAAATAAGAATTAATTTCTTAATTTTTTCATGTTTTTAATATAAACGATCAAATTGAAAGTTTTATTGTATTTAACAAAGTTACAGCACGTTTGGAAATCTATTAGTGCTTTTATACGATTTATTTCTCCTGTTTAAATACTTTATTTTTGAAAACTTTGAAAAGATACTACTGTTTATTTTAAGTCTAGTTTATATCTTTTAAATTTCGTACAATATTTCTAAGTATTTTGGTCACAATAAATTGTTTACGAACAGACGTCGGATTAGTCCGTGAATCTGTCAAGTTTTGTAAAACCTAATTTAAGAACTTTGAATTTATTCTGGGTAATTCATGTACCTAAACTTTAAAGAGTCTACTTAATGTTTCCAATTGGTTTTTTCTTCAAAATCAGTTTTTAAACGTATTTTATTAATGAGATACCATCGGCTGTCGAATTCTGTCAGTTTGTAAAAGTACAAATAAAAACCTTTATTAAGTTTGAAATTTGGATTGACTCGAGAAATAAAAGTTTTAGCTAAGATTTTAAAGTTTTCAACCCCACTTATTTTACTTTATTTTGATTTTTAATGATTTAATTACGAATTGTATAGTAAGACAGTGTTATTCCGGAAAATCTGTAAATTTGTAATTTAATACTTTTAATTACTTATATTTCAACCTTTTGAGAAATAATTATGATTTTGACTTTCGTTGACTTTCGATCATTAAATATATATTTATAAAATAAGTATAATGTTTGTCTCGAGGCCTAGTATAACTATTTTATATAATTCAAATGTTAAACGATTTCTAATTATAATAATATCTATTTTGGAAAGTTAATATTTGAAGAAAGTTTCCCAAATTAGAAAGTTTCTTTTTAAGAACGTTTTGATAATCCTATCTAATTATGACACCGACTTTGTTTTGGAGTTATGGAATAAGGACAAGTGTACGGGTTGAGTAATACAGTCTAGGTTATACGTTTTGCCATCAACTATAAAGCCGGTGTGTCTATGTTGAGACACATTGGTCGTTGAAATGAGCATGGTTTGTGTTCAGGAGTTTGTATATTTTGACCTTAAACTTAGATATCGCATCGTGTAAGTCGCCGTCGGGTTGAACTGGATTACGGTTGGTGTCCAGGAGGGGTGTACATTACTTAAGCCAGGACCTCGCTGCACGCAGTCCTTTTATAGTTTGAGTTGCCTAGTTAGAGACTGAAGTCTAATTTGTTTTGACTAAATTCTCGAAACTAGTTTAGTATGATCCTAGTGAAAGTCTATTCCATTACACTGATTGATTTCCATAACGCCGTTATTATTATGGATTGACATTGATTTGCAGGTTGGCAATCATTTTGAAGTAGTTTGCCATATAATTTTTAAATGTTTTCCATTTTCAACTATTTTGGTATAATAGTAATTATGCTTTAATATTATGTAATATGGCTGGGAGAACTGCCTGAGTTGCTCCCCACTGAATTGTGGCTGTTATGTTTATAACATGGCAGGTATTATTTGTTCCGGGGTTTGGTGTGAGCTAGCGAGTGGCGTGGATCCTACTCCGCTTGATTTATGTTTATTTATGGATTGTTAAACCCATTTGGAGAATTTTTATTTTTAGCCCTTTTGTAAAAAGTGGCCTTTATATTGACTGACCGTTATTTCTCTAAAATATAGAACATCAGTGTGTTTTAATCCCAAATCTATAGTGTTTCCGCCACTGTATTGCATTAGATTTTATAGGGGATTACAGTTGGTATCAGAGCATCGTTGCTCCCGACGCCCACACCTGATTTTTGGAAAAATACCTGTAAACGATTTGAACATTAATAAAATATTAGTGAGAGAAGGATAGAAACCAAATTAAGGACTTGATTGTTAGGTCACATGTTCTTATAACTCAATGATTAGCATTGAATAGTTGTTCTATTTGTCCAAGAAGAAGACGAGTGGACAAGTTGCTTACGTGATGCTGCTCCAGATCAGGACAAAACCTACTTAGCACTTCTAAGACCTGATGACTCGAGTGGACGACTTGGCGCTACAAGGAAGATACAATGGTGACTTTCCAGCCCAGATTCAGTTTGCTCAAGCTACAGGCCAGATGATCAAGAGTAGATTCCGGTCCGCGATGGTGCAGTAGAACTATATGTGATTTCACTCTACCCAGATGCAACTTCATTTTAGTTTGGATCCAGATGGAGCGACTACTGATATTGTTGTGTCGTTGTACTACTACGACCTGATGCTTTTCGACTCTCTGTTTTCACGTGTTGTTTTTCCTACTGTCCATGGGCTACCACTGCTCTCCATGTCAGTTTCTCTCGTCTTCTTCCAATCCACTTCATATAAATGGTCATCTTCATTCTCGTGGCGAATCCTTGTTTTATTCTCTCATTTTACCCTCTATTCTCTTGAGATTCTCTGGTTAGACTCCTGTCTTAGTGAACCCCGCGATAGTTAAAGATGTTGAGGTTTAGTAAACCCCTTGTTACATGGTTTCAGAATTGCGAGCTCTACCCTATTTCTAAGAAATTAAGAACTTTTTGAGGATTAATCTCGATGGTATTAATTGATTGATTGAATTAGGATTGTACCTTACGTGTTGAACTTGGATTATAATTTACCTGAGTATATAAGGTACTTAGAGTGAATAAGCTTTTGGATGGTAAAATTATATTTTATTCTGATGGATACCTAGTAACTAACTTAGAACCGAAGTAAGTGTAACCGGTAATATTGCTTGGGGTTTCCTACCTAATACTTAGTGGATGTGTCGTGGATGATTGGGATCATAGATAATTGTTTAAAGGGGTTAACCGAAGTGTTGCTGTACCATTTCAGGTTCTCGTTAACGTTTTTAGTAACTTTGGTTGACATAGATTAAACCTTGGGTCTTATGGATGAGATCATTGAGTCTGATAAGATCATAACTTATGAATTTTAGAGTTGAGTGACTCAATATTATTTGATTGGATTGTCCTTATTCTTAAGGAAGAGAAAGGCCATCATCACAATTCGGATTTACACTATTGTTTTGAGGAATATTTTAATACCCCGCACCTTAATGGAATTTTCGATACCTGTGCACCAACGAGATTGTGGCTTCGTTGGGTGATCTAACACATTGTGGTTGCAACATTGCGATTAGAAATTGATGGATTTCCGAGAGACCTTATTTAGATGACGTGCTTGGAAATGTGAGTGTCTGTCGTTACATTTGAGGTCGAGTGTGCCTAGGTTTGGTTTACTTTCATACCTTTTGTGAATGGTGATGTTAAACATGTTAGTATAATCATTTTTGAGGACTTAGTACCGAGCTTTGTTAAATTGGTGGATTTTGTTTAGTGTCCTTACTCGAGTACCATGGAATGTACCTCGAGTATAATCTGGTTGGTTGGTTGGTTTGATCGTGTTGTGGTTTGTGGAATTTTGTTAGCAGGATTTGATTCAGAGTCATTTGAGGATTCTTACCCTGTTGATTGAATGATAAAATAAGTATGTGAGACTTCGTATTAGGAGTTGTGGTATTTGATAATTTTGGAGGTTGTATATTGTGCAAGACAACCCAGCTTTCTGATATTAATGGACTTAGTATTATTTGGTGGAAATAAAACCTTGAGTTGTGGGAGTACCCTGAGTTGTGGGAGTCGTACTAGAAGTCTCGAGAATCTTAAACTCCTTTATAATCTTTGAAAGTTCTGTTTAATTCTCGATTTCGTCCTCACCTCCGCTTCTCTCGAATTCTACTCCCCTCCAACTGTTGTTGGTATCCCTTCTACCCTTTATCGAGTTTGAAATTTTTTTGTTTCGATTTAATCCTTAAATTTATTTTATTTTATTTATTTTAATTTTTTTACCAAACTCCCCGTTTTGGAAAATATTTGACTGATTTAAAGTTTTGAGTTATCATTTTTATGTTACAATTTTAAGCTTTACAAACTTCATTTTGCTTTGAAGTTTTTGTTGAAGTTTATATTTAGTTATTTTTAAAATGTCTTAAAAACCTGTTTGAAATTAATTCGAAATTACTTCAAAACTTTATACTTCATTTTTGTTTTATTCTCGGATGATATCTATAGTTAGTCCCGTTTCTAAATGCCTTAATAGTTTATTTTAAAGTTGTGGACATGACATAGGTCCACCCTGACGCGGCCACGCGCGGGTTTGGGGAGGCGAATGAATCTCCATATGAGAATGGATCGAATTGAAATTTAGGTCGAAGTGGAGTCGCCACCGAACTTTGTGGGAGTTCGGGCCCGTTCGAACCCACTCTATGTCGTAGTGGGCCGTATACGAAATACGGTCCATTTCCGATGTTAGAGTTTATTGGGCTCGTCCCTTTGCATTTGATACCAATACCGACATTATCGGATACCGTGTATTGAATGACTCTCGTATGCCAATGGATTCGGATATCTGGAAACCATGGTTCTGAGTAAGGGGTGAGGGTACGTGTTGGGAAGCCCACAAAGGACACCCAACCCCGCCCGCACTTAGCGGCCTCTACTAAGATCTCGAATGACTTTCTAATACGCGCGTTAGTAATTCGGTGAAAAATGCTTATGCAAACATTGTTTTCCCTAAGCATGTGAATGAAATTGAAAGGGTTTCTACGTCGATTTAATGCAATTAATTCTAACGTCAAAGTTGAATTTTAGCATGTGGGTTCATTTTAGTATATTAAAACAAACAATAAATCAACAAAGAAAATAACAAACGGTTAGTAACGATATTACGATAATAACGATTTGCAAATTATTGAATGAGATGAGATGATGCGAATATGATGACGTATGGTTTTGAAAAAGTGATGTTTCCACGTGTTGACATAAGTCGTAAAAAAACATTACCAAGACTAAAAGAGGATGTAAGACTCACGGTATTGTCGTGATAAGGGGCCACTCGACCGAGTCATGGAGGGACTCGACCGAGTGGATCCTTAAAAGGGGTTCTGTTTCTGATTTAGGACCCTACTCGGTCGAGTTACTGACGAACTCGACTGAGTACGTTGCCACTCGATCGAGTCATTGCAAGACTCGACCGAGTGGAGGTCATTCAGACCCTTCTGTCTCGGTTTTGTGATGTCACTCGATCGAGTGGCCTATAGCACTCGGTCGAGTGGCACCTGTACGAACCGTTGGTTCGTTTCAATTTCGCTTTTGAAAATGGTTTTTTATGTTCGAAAAACCGTCGATTCGTGAGGCCGCGTAAAAATATTGGGAAATTAATACTTGGCTTGAATCGATACTCATCATATTCCATATTCGATCACGGAATCGATATGAAATATTAGAGTAAAAAAAAACGTAGAAAGTAATGTGAGTCGTTTTAAGTTAACCAAATCGATATGAACTTTCCTCCACGTTGAAGTGTCGTAATTCTAACGAATTGAAAGACATCTACGTTAGCATCAACGAA
This sequence comes from Agrostemma githago, assembly GCA_958450325.1. Taxonomy (NCBI): domain Eukaryota; kingdom Viridiplantae; phylum Streptophyta; class Magnoliopsida; order Caryophyllales; family Caryophyllaceae; genus Agrostemma; species Agrostemma githago. The sequence goes on along the minus strand of OY288254.1, from coordinate 49,391,666 downwards.
AAATCGAATTGATTAAACTATTTGACTAGATCGTTAGATTCGACGTCCAATTATGGAATTGATATCGAATCTAACGGATCGACACTTTGCTTGAATTAGAGGACTTGATTCCCTCGGCTTTTCCGACATCGAAATAAATCCCTAGAGATTGTGATGTCGGATCCGCGTTAACGGGTTTCGACCCTTATTAAAGTAAATTACTTGTTTTAAAAATCGATGCAAATATGCGACTTGAACAATGACGCAAACGAAAATAAACAAACTATTGTTTAGGTTAACTTGTTTCAATAATCAAGTAATTGGGGTGTCGGAATAAGCGACCGGCAATGCTGTGTGCGGTACACTTGTATATTCGGGTTTCCTTATTCCGACATCCTTCATACTCGACACAAATCGACAAGTACTTTAATGTTTTCTACTAGTTATATTATCGATATTAAGATGCGACAAAAAAAAACGAGGCAATGACGACAATAAGGACGACATGACGCGTGAGAGAAGAAGAAGAAGGAAGAGACGGGGTTTTGGCACCCTCAACCTACATGTTTCTTAAACTCGGACGGGACTCGTAGTGACGGCTTGCACGGGAGTATCGAGTATGTAAAATTGAGTTGTGGTGGTTAGGGTTTGGATTCCTAAAGCTAGGTTTAGGGTTTGCTAGTGTAGTCTTTGATTAGGGTAAAATTAGGGTTGTAAAACGATGTCTTCAAGTGTGTGCATGGGGGGGTTTATATAGGCATTGCTAGAGTTCCCCGGTTAGGGTTACTCGACCGAGTAACTGGCTGACTCGGTCGAGTGGCCCGTTGTGCCTGCAGTCGGGCCTGAATAAGGCCCACTCGATCGAGTGGGTTGAGCACTCGATCGAGTGGCCCAACTAGGTCGCGCGGGTCCGTTGTTTTGGACCCTGAGTTGGATGTCTTGTTTTGTGTGTCTCGGAACGACTTTGACTGGGGTCGATCCAATCGCTAAAAGTCGGTTCTGATTTCCGGTGTCAGTTTTGACCCAAATTAGTCTTGTTTGACTGGAAATTACCCACTGGGCCTGAATTTGAGGTCAGTTTTGAGCACGTATCCGAGCGCGTAGAAACACGTTAGCGTCCGATCATCATCGGGTGTTTTTTGGAAGCTGCCATAGACACCTGGCAGTCAAAATGCGGGTGTCTACAAAAGTATTTCGAAATTGTTTCAAATTTTGATTTTTAAACGATCGAAATTTTAAAAAAAAAAAGTTTAATAATTGTAAATGTTTTGATTTCTACATGATTATTGCGTAAAACGATTTAATATTTTCAAAATAATTTCGTAGGTTCAAGTTTTCGTTTTGTTGTCGGTGCACATTTGAATTTGTTTTGAAAACGTCTGACGACTGGTTTGATTTTACTAACTACAAAATTTGATTTCTAAAAACCAAATTTTGTTTTGTCTTAAAATGAAATATTGTCGAATTTATTAATAAAACATTTTACCGTTGTTTTGAAAATGTTTTGGGTACTCTCTCCCCATCAATTTACAAATATTATTTATTGTCGTTAATTTATCAAATTAGTTTTACTTACGATTTTAGTAATTTTAAAGATTTTAAACTTCGGGCAGCTTAACCCAGTTACTCTTGAAAGAGATATTTACATTCGATTTCATATCACGTTTGAAGTAGTAAAGTTCCTTTTTAAATTGAGATTTTGATGTGAGTTAAAAGCATCTTCATTTTTTTTAAGGCATAAAAACTTCGTTTTCCCTTCAGTTATTCTATTCCTGTAAGTTTCGGGGACGAAACTTTTTTTTAGTGGGAAGGTTGTAACACCCCTAATTTTTATAAATTAAAATTGTATTCAAATTTTTATTTCGTTTGCGATTTAACTCGTAATCCCTTTTAATTCTTCTCAGATTTACTTTTAATTCATCTTAAATTTCTAAAATCTTTATTTTAGCTCGAATTTCTATTTCCAACTCGAAACTCGTTAAAACATTTATTATTTCCTCGAGAAATCAATTTATTAAACTTTCGTTGCAAAATTATTATTTTGTCTTCGAGAAATCAGTTCAATTCATTTTCGTGGAAAAACTATTTATTATATTTATTCGTTGAGAACATCTATTTCTTTGTAAACAATGTAATTATTCTAAACTCGAGATTGACCCACTTGATTTCTCGGGTCAACTAATCATTTTTATCAACTTCGAACTTGACCCAAATAATGTGGTTTTAGAAAAAAATATTTTTAGATCATCTCGAAGTTTGGGTGTAATTCTTTTCTAACACAATTTTAATCCGATTTCTTCGTAAACCCATTATTTATTTTACAAACAGTTTTCGATCAACCCGTAAATTATTTTTGAACCCGAATCGAGCCCATTACGTACATAATTCCTGTTGACCTTCTATTTCACACTAGATATCTGGTTTATTTTAGTCACGTGTCTAATTTCCTATCCTATTTCTACCCAACTTCTCCTCTAAACTTATTGATCCCCAATTTCTGCCTTAAATCTCTCCATATCTGTGGATTTAACCACTTCACGTAAAACTCTCCTATTCTTTTCATTTTACGTGGTTGCTGCTGGCAGTTCACGCACGTCCTCCCTTTTCTTCTACTTTTCTTTGTTCCTTGATTTCTCTGTTTTCTGAAGGTACTTTGTGAATCCTTCTTTGGGCTCTTGGGCCATGACCTCCAAAGTGCATATGGTGGTCTGAATCTCGATATTGTCGGCATAGTTCCGAGCAAATTCAATGGCCACATCATCCAATGTTGGGTACTTCTTAGGGTCTAGCCAGTAGTACCAAGCTCTCAGGTATTTCTCGAGGGATGCTGCGAATAGATTCTTAAAGATGTTAGAATCTACCCCTTTTATGGCCATAAATTGTTTGAAGGCTCATATATGGAGTAACAGGTCTTCAGTCCCCTCGAACATTGGCAAACCCGTGAGATTCAAGTTTGCTGGCAGTTTGTCGTTCACCGGAGAATAAACATGGGAGTTTTCCATGTGGATGTTGTTGTCCTTGGACAAATGGACATGTTCCTCTAGCCGGCGCACTGCACTGCTTAGTTCAGCCATGGGTCCAATGTCCCTAAACCTAGAGTTAGGATTCCCTTGCTCTACGGCGGCCAGACGAGCATTCGTAGTCGCTTGATCGGCTCTTATGGCTACCAGTGGACTTTCGACATCGGTCTGCTTGTTGACCATTGTTTCCATCATAGGTTTTAATTTAGGGTCGTGCTTTTTACTAACGAGCCTTTACTCAATCCTAACGAATTTTTCTGAAGTTTTCCCATTATACCCCCTATATAAATTTTCCTTTCACATTTAGATTCAACCTCACTTCTTTCGTTTTGCTCAATCGATTTAGATAATCAATTGATTTAGATAATTTACTGATGATGTAAAATAAATTATTTATTTATCAAATCAATTATGACTTCTTTCAATTATTTGTTACTCGGAGTATATTTTTCAATAAATCACCGTGACATATTGATTTCATTTTTATAATTTTATTGTTTTTTTAACCACAAACAATGATTGAATAATAATAAATAAATAAAATTGTAAACTATTTTTCTCTATAAAATTTTCCTCTTTTTAAATAAATAAAAATAATACGAGTACTATATAACAAAAGAGAGTTTAAGTAACAAGAAAGAAAAATGAAAAAACAAAAAAGAACAAAAAAAAAAAAACTAGCAAATAACTAACAAAAAAAAAGAAATTTAAATAATTTAAATAATTATAAAAAAAACCCTACAGCGTACTCCCTCCCTTGACCCCCACCCCACCACCTAACCACCCAGCCCACCGCGCAGCCCATCCGCCCGATCAACACCACTCAGACCACCGCAGCCCGCCTGACCACCCCGGCTCCGACCCACCCAAATTCCGACCCGACCCCACCCACCCCTTGTCGACCCTCACCCGCCCACCGCCCAGTCGCCCACCACCGACCACCGACCACCCAGCCCAGCCGCCCACCCCGGCTCCGATCCGATTCCAGACGGTTCCATATTTGTGGTGTTTCATGGCTCGTTTATGGGTGTTTGAGATTTACTTAGAGAGAAAAAACAAAACTTTCGGTTTTCGATGGGTTGAAATGAGAGGGGCAAAGCGGTAAAAAGTCGTTAGGATTGAGTAAAGGCTCGTTAGGAAAAAGTAATTTCGTTAATTTATTCATAGTTTGTTCCATTCTAAGCCTAGTTGAAGGTGGTCTGTCTAGAAGAATACCACGTACATACTCAGAAACTTTGGGCTCAGATCTTGGAATCAAAACATCCCAAACAGGGAAAACGGAACGAGGAAACTGACTCGAAAAAGACTCGACAAGACGGATGACTAACGGGTGGTGAGACTCCCTCAGGAGTTGGCTATGTGGGCCGAGTTCTGTTCGAAGGGGAGGACCAGGTGACACTTCCCCAGACTTTGGACTCGAGTGTCTAGACAAACTTTCCTTTGCAGGGGTATGTCCTACGCGGGTTGGTCATGCCTTTATGAACAAGGCGGACGGGGATGGGGAAGAAACCCTTGATGTAGGATCGACAGAGTTTTGACACTATGGATCTTCAAAGAACTATGAAAAGACCTAACACACGGATTACGGTAGGTCCTTAGAATAAGGAAGATTTTTTAAAAGAGTTGAATTTTAAAAACGATTTCCGGGACGATCCTGACTTTTGAAATTGGCAGCGTGCCGACAAGACCGATTTTTACAAAAACAAATCGAGAGTTTTGAATTTTGAAATGGACATGCCAGCTAAAAATAGGGTGTTTTGAGTCGAATCTTAAGACTAAATTTCGGCAGCATTCCGGGTTTTTAAAAGTTGGATTTTTTTTGGAAAGATGCATTTTGAAATGTCGATATTTGAAAATGACACGTAAACCAAGTCGCAAGTAGTCAAAAAGGAAATATGACAATAGCATGTACGCTTCACACTAAGTCTCGGTCGGTCAAAATAGGGTTTATACCAACACCAATGGCTCTTTCATAAATTAGGACAGACTCCCTAAGCCGAATTGGACTTAGAACATACCGCAAAACCCATACAAATTCGGCCATAGACGTCTTTAGCGCACCCATGTAGGAATACACCACGGTATAGTGGGACATCAGTCACAAGTAACCGGCCCGAGCGGAATTGGGGTTGTGCATGAACCAACGAACTAAAACGCGTACTTTAATAACCAATCGATTTCTTTTCAAGTCTCACCCTGAGAATCCCGATGACAAGTAGTACATCAGGTATCCCCAATGTAGTCGCCAAATTGTGGACATGACATAGGTCCACCCTGACGCGGCCACGCGCGGGTTTGGGTACGCGAATGAATCTCCTGGTAAGATTGTTCTCGAATCATAATTTAAATGATAATATAGTCGCCACCAAACTTTGTGGGAGTTCGGACCCGTTCGAACCCACTCTATACTTAGACGTATCGCGCACAAAGCACGACTCACCTTATAGTACTAGAGCTTGTAGGGTTTGTCCCGTTGCATAACGATACCGATGTCGAATTATCGAATATCATATATCGATTAACTCTTGTTGCCAATTGTTTCGGGCATCCTGAAATTGAAGGTTCTGAGTACGGGGTGAAGGTACGTGTTGGGAAGGCCACGAAGGACACCCAACCCCGCCCGCACATAGCGCTCTCTACTAAGATATCGATCGGTGTTCATATATGCGTATTAGTAAGATGATGGAAATGTATGACAACCATTGTTTTAGGCTACACATGTAAATTACGTGTTCACTACGTCGTTTAATGCATCTTTAGAGTTTGTCAAAGTTGAATTTAGCATGCGGGTTCATAAAGCGATAAATGCCACACAAATAAAGTAAATAACTTGAAAATAGAGATTAAAAGTTCTAAGGACGGAATACAACCCGTATTTCACAATACAACAAGCAATAATAATAACAAATTATAAACGACAAACGTAAACTATAAGCGGACTCGTAAATACAAACGTAAACAGAAACTACAAATCGAAATGTTGGACAGACTTCGGTCAGCTACTTATTATATTGTGTATTGATCGGAAGACAGAGGGTCAGGCGCGTGAGTCCGTGCGCCCTGGAACTCAGGCGCCTGGTGTTCGAAGACTCAGTATTCAGGTGCGCGCACTAGGGCACCTGAATCGACAATGTACAGGACCAAAGCATGATGCTAGCTTGATCCCGAGGCCTTAAAGTCTCGTCCGGACTTATCCTAATGAAATTTGGTCGCCTCGATTTATCGAATATCGCGTCCGACTAAAGAGTCGTCAATATAGGATTAATATTGTGAGGCATTCACTCAGTCATAAAGAGAAAACGATAATAGATTGAAAATTTATATAAGATGTGGACTTTGAGAGGAAATACGTGATAGATTGACACGCATTGACTTATGTCACAAATATAATTCCCTAGGCGAAACTTGTATCGTTATTTGACTACTTTGAAAGTCTACGATACCTCGTTTTGCCCTTAATTGGGTACTTGTCCTTGTATTGTCTTGATTTATGATGTGAATCGGTGTATCGACTGAACACGAGTATCAGAGCCTTCTGCATTGCGGTGTCATTATCGAGTCTTGTGGACACTGCATGACACTCGGATTGGCGTCATTAGGCTTCGTATTAGTTTGATTTTCAATGACTCTTTATGCATGACATTCGATTACGAAATCGATATTGAACATTTCAGAGTGACGGTTATAAACGAAATCGAAAACATACCACAAAGAATTCCACGATCAGATCACAACCCACCGGTTAGGCGCCTGCCTTGTGGCGCCCTATTTTTTCAAGCGCCTGGGGTGTCGCGACTCAAGCATGAGCACCACCACGCGTGCGCTCTGTCTGGTAGTTATGCGGACTTTCGGCAGAAGCTTTAGCCGGATGCGATCGATTTAGGAGAAAATCGATTCGAATTAAACCCTTTGCACTATTCGACATCGACATTAACCACGGGTCCATGATGTGCAAATTGGCGTCATGTGACGTTTATTCCGAATTGATAATGACTTGTCCTTTTAGGCATTAGGTCCTACGTATCTCGACATCATTATTTGATCGTTGAGATCTACGATGTTGATACCGTCATCGGACGCCCACTCGAGTCGTGTTAAAAATAGTTTTGATGATTATATATACACGGTAGTAATAAAACGGAAGTGTGGAAGCATTTTAGGGGTTGACTCGCCTTAAACAACCAAATACGCGGGGTGGCGAGATAAGCGACCGGTGACGCGAATGCGATACTTTTGTGTTCGGATTTCCTTATTTCGTCAACCTTAGTATTCGATACGTGGAAGGACAAGTATTTTAGCATCGGATGATGTTAGTGGTTAGGAGTTAGGAAAGAAAAGTAAGTGTTAGATGCGAGTAAAGAAAATATTATTATAGTTAGTTAAGATAATTAAAAGAGTTTAGGGATTAGAAATGAGATTTGGACACTCTCAATCTACATGTCAAATGCTTCGAAATACGGGCTCGTGGAGTATCACCGTAGACACGAGGAGCGCTTCGATGTATATAGGAAGAGTTAAGGTGTGTTTTGAGTGTATGTGGAAAAGGTAGAGCTCTCGCACTCGGCTTTTGGAATTGAGAAAATGATTTTTCGACCCGCGAGATGGTATATATGAGGGTGTATTTATAGAGTTTTGCGAAATGTTTCTGATTTTGAAATTCAGGCAAGACAAGGCCAGTGCTTGATTCTGAGGCGCCTCGCCTGGGGCGCCCCAATTTCGAGGCGCCTGGGTTTAGGCGGCTGAAATCACGTGTAACGTAAATTGCTCAAAATACGGATTGATATCCGTGTTAAAGGAGGCAATTTTGGATTCCGTCTTGGGTGGATTGCGTATTTGGGCGCTTCTTGTGGCTTTTTTTTTTCGGGTTTCGACTTTGACCGGGTTTGACTCGATTGATAAAGACAGTTTTGCCCCTGGTGGCGGTTTTGGTTTAAAGTAGCTTTATTTTATCGGAAATAACCTACTGAGTCTGGATTTGAGGTCAGTTTTGAGAGATTTGTACTCCGTTGAGTGCCAACATCGGATAATATTATTGTTTCTGGGCCCATATTCGAGCATATTGAAGCATGTTAACGTTTGATCATCATCGGGTATTTTATTGGAGACTGCTACAGACACGAGCAGGCAAAATGCGGGTGTCTACATGTTTTAGTTTGTTGGCTATGTCAATAAATAATGGTTGCATGAGGGTCAATTATTTATGTTGTACATTTGGCTTATACCACACTATATAAAATTATGATGATTGGTTTTATGTGAGTAAGGAATACATATTTTAATTTGTGGATTTGTAAAAAGAAAATATAAGTGAAACAATCTTCGGACATTGCCACTCGCTCGCCGCGCGCACCTGCGTGGATCACCGCGGAGGCCAGTCATACGGCCCATCCTTTGGTCCAGGTCGGTCTGATCATGCGTTCGGGGCAAAGTGTCGGACCTCAATTTGGTTGATGATTTGAATTGTACTAGATAGATGTATTGGCGCATCTATGTTTCCGTTGAATTGATCGAGATGTGGTTGTAAATGTTTAAAGGCCAGATCATTTGGTCTGGCGACCGTTTTAGTGAACCTAATTTGTTTCCGATTTGTGGAGTCACCACCGAGTAATTTTCGGATACTCGGAAACCATTCAAGTCAACTTTAATCCTTAGCCGGGTCCACTACAAGAAATGGGACTTCGGGCATCCAACTTACGGGCGTCCGGACAAGACAGACGCCGAAATGGCGTCTGAAAAAAAAAATGGGCGTCCATAAGTAGACGCCTAGTAAGGCGTCCATAAGTAAGGCGTCTAACTCAAAGGTGAACGAGTCGGAAATAAGAACACGGGCGTCCAAAATTAGACGCCATAAAAATCACTCGGGCGTCCACTTCCAGACGCTAGAAGTAGGACTTGCATCCAGTTTCGAACGCCATATGACAAGAGATGGCGTCTACTTTTGGACCTCATATTGAAATTTTGGGCGTCCAAAAGTAGATGCTCGTAGCCTGCATTTCCGCCTTAAACAAACTCCACCCCCCTTGCCATTCATTCATTCCTCACATTTTTTTCTCCCTCTACTCTTTCTCTCTAGAAACCGCGCGCAGCTGTAACAACCCGGATTTTCGATGACTTAAATTAATAGATAATGTAGAAAGTTATCTAAGTCATTTAATTAAATGTATATCAGAGTGTAAATAAATCCGGATCGCTACGGATCCTTACAATAAACGACTATTAATTACATAGTCTTGATTCACTTAGTACAGAATATAGATTGTATTTTTATACAAAACATGTTATTAAATCTCTCTTGCTCGATTCCCGAACATCTTAGACATAAGACAGTGGACGCTGAGCGGGACAGCAACCAAGCCGTTCATCTAACATCACCTCGAACACATAAGACAATCATGTGAATAACAAATAATATGCTTACAAAAATATATGTAATAGATAGTTTCCTTTACTTCAATTAACCAACATGTGAGGTGATGAAAACGATAAAGTTTAAAAGATGGGACATTGGCAGCCATTTGATTTTAAAATCATTTTTTCACGTAAACAGAGAATAAACACACGAGTCGTGGCTCCTAGTATCACCGCTACTTCATATTGGCTTGCATCTCACCAATAGAAGTAACCGTGTTACCGACTCGTAGACCGAACCGATCTTATGAGGTTTACATCTCACCCATAAGGCTCAATTGAGCCCGAACTTCTATTATATTATACGTTTATTCAAACGGGGCTCTGGGCTGAAATGAAAGCTGACGATTACATTCTCTGCATCACCAAGAGGGAACCCGCAGTTTTCAGAAACCTGTTTTGCCCCCGCTACCTAGGTGGTAATACTGATCAAGTACTTGTCTATACGTGCGTCACATACCCTACGCAGACTCTTAAACCGCAGCTCTCACTGCCGTAGGATGACTACCTTAAACACTAGGTCGACTCTCGGACCGCAGCCTCCGAGTCTGCTTTTCATTCCAAGTGCAGTCGAAACACCACGCATGGTAGAATCCAACACAAGCTATTCGTCCTAGACTCGCATCGTAAACTTTCTATAAAAGTCGCCCGTGAACAAGTAGTACTTTATTTGGTGACCTTCACTAATTGGTCGGACTCATTTGAAACAGTCAAATCCTCAAATATTTACTTTCAGTGTGACAATGTTATACTTTGATCCTCGAATGTCACCCGAAACATTATATCCCAAATATCGTATAACTTATTTTAAAATACGGAGTAGTAAATCTTTTAAATGAAGTTTTATAAAAATTAAATTAAGGTATAATAAAATATTATTTTAAAACTTATAGTTTCTGAAAAATATAGTTTAAATCATACTTAGTCGATTTATAAAATTTGATGTAAAAATATTTTTTAAATATTTATATATGTCGTATAAAAATTTCGGAATAAAACAAATCCATTTATTATAGAAAATGAAATTTATAAATCTTTACCTATATAAAAATAATAAGTGAGTTTTATTAAAATAAAACATTTTGCAAGTTACTAATTACTCTATATTATAATATATAAACGAATGTAAAAATACTAAAGAAAATTAAATATGACCGAAATTACAATTATATAAAATACATACAAAATATATTGAAAATAGAATAAACATACATAACAAATAGAATTAAACATACATATAAAATACAATGAAAATGATATAAGTAAATTTTATCATTTTAAGTTCTTTTATTCATTTTCTCATTTTTCATATAAACAGAAATGTAAAGGTGATAAATAAATAAATTAAACAAGTGATAGTTTAGTCAAGTTGAATTTAGTCGTAAATAAATATATAACACAAATAAAATATCACGTAACATTTTTTTTATATACATAAGTAATTTAGTCATACAAACAAGCCTAAATATTTAAATAAGCAATTTATTAAATTACTAACATAATATACTTATATATAAGAAATGTTGTTAGAAGAAAAGTTTGGTTACCTTAATAGCTATTAGGAGTATTTATTAACGTTATTAAGAATTAAAAGTCGTCAGGGTCAATAATACGGTCTACGTTAGAAAAATCGTCTTTTTCCTCCTTTAAAGAAATTTTCGTGTCGAAACGATTTGACCCAAATACGGTACTAGAAAAGTAATTCCGTCAATATTGAGCAGCTCTTCATTCCCAATGCTCCAATAGAGAAAGAAGAGGGAGTAAATATAGTATGTAGTACAGAGTAATACGTAGTAATTAGTACGTAAGTAGTAGTATATATAGTACGTAATAGGAGTAGTAGTATGAATATATATATATATATATATATATATATATATATATATAGAGAGAGAGAGAGAGAGAGAGAGAGAGAGAGAGAGAGAGAGAGAGAGAGAGAGAGAGAGAGAGAGAGAGAGAGAGAGAGAGAGAGAGTCCTTTTTTTTTTGAGTCCATGAGTCCTATCTACAACCATTGATCTAGAGTGGGATGAATGGTGGTGATTGATTCTAGTAATTAAGGCAATAACTAACATATTTTGGTAAAAATAAAATAAAATTATCTCTCCTCCCTTAATTATCTCCAACCACTGATACACGTTACTTCCTCACATTCAATTTTTTCCTCACATTCAATTTTTTCATTCACATCCTAACTGAAACCCTTCACCTTCATCATCCCAAACACAATCGCTCGACTTCCCTTTCTTTTCAAAACACACCCGCGCATCCTCTCGTCTTCAACTCAAGCAAGGCTACATTGAAGCAGCTCTCTAACTTCAGCAAAGATAATCTTCAGGCGGCATAATACAAGGTAACTCGCTAATACTCGATTGTTGTACTAAAGAACTAGGTTTAGTTTATATTCGTATCTGATTTCATTAATTTTCTCGCTAATTATTGATTGATTTACTTTGCTGCGTTTGTGCCCTATAATTAATTGGTTTCACTAAAGATTGTTGCGGTATCTGGGTATGCATCTGTAGAGTTTAATTGAATTCACCTACTTCATACTATGCTTCTACTCTTCATACTTAGTCTAACATATATTGAATGTTACTCTAATGCGCATATTCAGTTACTGTAATAAACTTGAGGTGTTACTTTAAGGGGTTGTTCAGTTAGTGTTACACATGTATGATGTTATTTTAAAGACGACCATGTGTTACTGTAATGTACAAGACATGTTACTTTTAATCCCATCTTTGCGTTACTTTGAATGCTAGTAATCTGGTACATTTAATTGTGTAGACGTGTTACTCTAATTTGCAATCTATGTTACTCTAACACTTTCTTTGTGTTACTTTAACGCGTATCAGCTGTACATATGGTGTTTCTTTCACTCGTATCATTTGTACTTTAATTTTATATACCAGATTAAACTGTAACAATAGTTGTACATAATTATTGTACTTTTCATATGGCAAAAGGAGGAGACAAATTAAGGTGCGATCGCGGTTGTTGGATAACGTAGATAAGTATGTGGACGCGAGGCAAAAGATCATCGATGGTCCCAAGAGCAAGCCAACAAAGGGTCGAAAAAAATAACGTGTCTAACGAATTGTGTCATCTTTTTCTAATTACGAATAATGCTTTGTATCGTTTTCGAAACTTGTTATGTACATTAGTATTTTGATTATCACCAATGGAACAACGCTGTTAAACTCTGTTACCCTGACTAATTGTTCCTGTCACTCTAATTAACGATCGGTGTTACTATGGGAATGAATGAAGTTTACCCAATATACAAATGTGGTCTCATAATCATTGTGTTACATTGACGCATTATAACTGTTACTTTAATGAACAAATGATGTTACTCTAAGTTATTAATGGTGTTATTCTTTGTCTCATGGTTAAACAATGCTATTATCAATGACGCATTATATATGGTTCTTTAAAAAACGAATGTTGTTACTTTGGTAGTGAATGGTTCTAATCCAAGTTATCCTCGGTTACTTTGGTAATGAATTGTTTAAACAATGTTGCTGTCCTCAGTTACTTTCATGCATTATGTCTGTTACTGTAACTAACGAATGGTGTTACTCCAATAGACATGAGATGTTACTCTAACCAAATACACATGTATTAAATAAATATATAGTTAATTGCAACGTAGCACAACGCTATGTGTAAAAAAAATGTGTACAAAATCCAGTTCCTGTGTTTTGCCAATATCCCCCCCCAGAAACCGGCTGTCTCTGCAACCCGAACTCCCGAATTAATCCGCACAAGCTTTCCACATTTGCCTTGTCTTCTGCCCTTAGAAGTCCGTATCAGTGAAGCTTCAATGCCGTGTCTGCTTCAACAGAAAACAAAACAATAATATCAGTGAAGCTTACGTTAAATCTGGGATCTGTAGTATCAGTACTGTGTATATCATGGAAAACCTAAATAACAAACATAAAACTCTGGAATCTATAACAATTAACCATTGATATGAATCTATGATGAATGAAATGACAATGAAAGCAATATCAACATGAAAATTGACGGAAAAAAAAGAACGCAAATTGACGCACGACGTATCCATGAATAAATATTGAAGCAAAACGTGAAAAAAATATCAAAACTCACCATTGTTATACTCGATTAATTGCTTATCAACAGTTGATGAAGATGTCGCGCTCATTGAATCCATGGTAACGGGATTTCGACCTCAGATTTGATTGAATGAATGACGAAACGTGATGACGGAAAAAAAAACTCACCATTCCTGTGCATTCGGTTCTTGGCAAATGCTACCTGCAAAAAATTAAAACTCGTTACAAAATGATACTCGTTTTGTGTTACTCTAATTAAAATTAGGTGTTACTGTAATTCATAACGTATGTTACTTCAACGCCGTGTCTACTTTAACGTAAAACAAAACAATAATATCAGTAAAGCATACGTTAAATTTGGGATCCATACTAAAACGAGAGCAATGAACCACTGTTATTAATCCATGATTATTCAAATGAGTAAAATTCCACCTTTTCCACTGTTGTCATGTGCGTTCGCTTCTTTGCCAATACCACCTGCACAAAATTAAACAACGTTACACCCATGCAACAAATGTGTTATATCAATTCATAAGTTGTGTTACTCTAACTAATACACTACGTTACTTTTGACATCATCATGAAAACCTTTTTTCTAAACGTTCAGTGTGTTACTGTAATTGTAATTAAGTGTTACTGTAACTCAGAAGGTATGTTACTTCAATGACGTTTCTGCGTTAATATAAAACAAAATAATAGTATCAGTGTATATCATGGAAAACCTAAATAAGAAACATAAAACCTTGCAATCTATAAAGATCGATATAGCAACTAACCATTAAGAGGAAACTATGATGAATGAAATAACTATGAAAGCAATATCAACATTAAAATTGACGTGCAACAAATGTGTTATATCAATTCATAAGTTGTGTTACTCTAACTAGTACACTACGTTAGTTTAACATCATCATCAAAACCCTTTTTCTAAACGTTCAGTGTGTTATTGTAATTGAAATTAAGTGTTACTGTAACTCAGAAGGTATGTTACTTCAATGATGTTTCTGCATTAATATAAAACAATGCAATAGTATCAGTGAATAACATGGAAAACCTAAATAAGAAACATAAAACCCTGGAATCTATACAGATCGAGAGACTAACCATTGATAGGAAACTATGATGATTGAAATAACAATGAAAGCAATATCAACATTAAAATTGACGTTAAAAAGTAACGCAACAATGAAAGCAATAGCAACAATGAAAATTGATGACGTGAAAGAAATATTGAAACTCACCATTGTTATACTTGATCAATTGCTTATCAACAGTTGAAGAAGATGACGCGGTCATTGAATCCATTGTAACGGGATTTTGAGCACAGAATTGATTGAATGAACGTGATGAAGAAAGAGTTTTTTTTCTCACGTTTGAATGAATGAATGAACGTGATGAATGATGAATGAACGTGATCAAGGGAGTTATTGTTTCCTAAATTCTTGGGAGCTATTTTAGGAACGTAAATCTTCCTTTTTTTTTTAAATGGATGCATCTTGTCCATACATCCTCATCCCATCCATTATAGAGTAAAGGACTTATGAACTCATATAGAGTAAAAGACTCATAAGAGTCTTACTATATATATATATATAACATGGTGACCTTATTTGAACCTACTTCTATATATATATATAGTGTGCTCCGTAGTATTTATAGTAGTAGTAAGTATATGGAGTAGTGTAGGGGTTAGGGGTTAGTGTGTAGTGCAGGGGTTAGGTGTAGTAACAGGAGGAGTGTAGGGTGAGTGTGTAATGTAGTAGCAATAAGTACTCAGCAAGCTACGTGGGAGTTCAATTAGAGGCCCACCTTTCCCGACTTCCGGTCTGTTTCACGTACAAACGTCTTTCTTTCTTAAAAAGTTGAAATATAAGATTACGGAATTAAAATAATGGAAATTGTAAAATTTATTTTTAAAAAGAAATTTGTAAGACGGTAAATAGTAATTTGGGACAAAAGTTATAAGAATCATTTTTTTAAGAATTCGTTAAATTATTAAATTTTTATGAGATGAGAAAACGTTAAAACGACAGGTCAATATTAAAAATGTTTTCGAGTTTTAAAACTTTATTTAACGAAAGATAAATTTTTTAATAATTTGATAAATAAATTCCCATATTTTTATAACGGAATAATTTTTAAATTAACGAAAATAAAATATTTTATTTACGAAAATAATTTTTCAAACGTTAAACTTGATTTAAATAAATGTTTAAAATTTTAACACTATTTGAAAAATATGGGGTGTTACAACAGCATTCCCATCCCGCCTTCCTGTTTTCCTTCCTATTTCTACGGTACGATTTCAGTTTTTTCTTATACTATTTATTTAATTGAATGTTTAATTTCAGTTCGGTTGAGTAGTTAATTTAAGTTTACTTAATTATTATTGTAGATTTGAAATTTAGTCGTCTTACGGTTTCAATTGAGTTATTGTTTGCCCAAGTTCTTTCGCCTAATTTTAGTTAGGTAGACTGTTTTAGTGACTTTCGGAATTGGGTTAGTATGTGGAAATATATATTGGATGACATTTGAAGTTTTGGGATGATTAATTGATTAGGTGAGGAATTGGGTTATTATGTGATTATATATATTGGATGATCTTTGAAGTTTTAGGATAATTATTTGATTATGTGAGGAATTGGGTTAGTATGTGAGTATATATATTGGATGACCTTTGAAATTTTGGGATGATTATTTGATTATGTGAGGAATTGGATTAGTATGTGAATATATATATTGGATGACCTTTGAAATTTTGGGATGATTATGCGAGAAATTGGGTTAGTATGTCAATTTGTTGGGTGGGAATTATAAAATGTTACTAATTTTTGTGATTGAATTGGGTGATAATTATGAGTACATTGTCGTTATAAATATGTTAATAGGTTTAGTAGAATTGTAAATTAATAGTACTCAGCGTAGTTTATTTATAAGAAAAATATTTTTGTTACTTAATAATAAATTAAGTCAAATAAATTCTAGTTTAATCGGTTGTTGTGTAATTTATTTTTACCTAGATAATGAAGAGAATTGAACGAAAATGGTTGTATGAGGGACGACTGGATAAGAAAAAACGTCCTACTGTGGAATTTGTTCAGGGGGTTAACTCGTTTTTGGAATTCGCTAAACAAAACTCACCCGACTACGCGTCGAGAGGTGAAATTAGGTGTTCGTGTCTTAAATGCAAGAGCCTACGATTATTTAGTATAATTGCGGTTAAGGAACATGTCCTCATGAATGGTTTTTCGCCCAGTTATTATCGTTGGATCTGTCACAGTAAACAATCTCAATTTGAGGAACCTCAGATCCAACAAAATGTGGGGGGGGGGGGGGGGAGGGTTAAGAGGGATGATAGTTGACGTTGTCGAAAGTAACGTGTTTAAAAACGACGACAGTGCATTTATGAATGATAATTCTCCTGACCCTCAAGAGTCTAACCCACAAGATCCTAACCCACAAGCGAAAGCATTGTTCGACATGTTAGATGCGTCGGAGAAACCGTTATCTGGAGGGTGCGATATGACATTGTTACAGGTGGCATCTATGGTAGTTTGTCTGAAATTTGAGTTTAACCTACCCTTCGCTTGTGTAGACGGTTTTACCGCCTTACTTGAGAGAGTAATCCCAAAAAATAACATTATGACCCGAACTTTCTACACTACCAAAAAAGTTGTGAAAAGTCTTCAACTTCCGCATCATAAAATTGATGCTTGTCCCGATGGGTGCATGTTATTTTGGAAGAATGATGCCACACTTGATGAATGTAGAAGGTGTGGTAAGGGTAGGTATAAGACACTTGAGGGGGATATTGTATTGAGGGGTAGAAAAGAGAAGAGTGGTGGTAGAGGTAAGAAACCTATACCAATTAGTCAGCTTACTTACTTTTCAATTGCACAGACTTCAAAAATTATACGCAACCAAAACCATAGCTGAGCAAATGAGGTGGCACAAAGAAAACACTAGGGTGCCGGGAAAGATGTGTCATCCGAGTGACGGTGAGGAGTGGAAATGTTTTGATAGAATTTACCCTCAATTTGCAGCAGATTCCCGAAATGTAAGGCTTGGGTTGTGTACTGATGGATTTGTACCCTTCGGTCAATTTGGAAAGTCTTACTCCTGTTGGCCTGTGATGGTCACACCTTATAACTTACCTCCTTGGTTGAGTTTAAAGCAACCTTTCATCTTTCTATCTCTCATTGTTCCCAGACCAAAGAACCCGAAAAATCATTTGGATGTTTACTTACAGCCCGTGATTGAGGAATTGAAAGAGATGTGGGAAGTAGGGGTGGAAACATACGATGTGTCTTTGAGACAAAACTTTCAGATGAAAGCAGCTTTGTTGTGGACTATAAACGACTTTCCCGCATATGGTACGCTCTCGGGGTGGTCTATTGCGGGTCAAAAAGGATGTCCTTGTTGTAAGGATGAGAGTAAAGCTTTTTATCATCCGAATTCTAGTAAAATTAGTTGGTTTTATTGTCATAGACAGTTTCTACCAGAGAGTCACCCTTATAGGAAGAATTCAAAAAAGGAGAGGTGGTGCTTGAGGACGCACATATTCGACTCCAATGGGATGAAATATGGGAGTTGATTTCCGAGTTCCCGTCTACTATTGACGGAACCGATCAGGACTTTAAAATCTGAAAAAGTTTAAAAAATGGGTGGTTTAAAAGCAGTATTTTTTCTCGACCTTCCATACTGGGGCAATTTGTTACTGCATCATAATTTAGATGTGATGCACATAGAGAAAAAAAAATTTGAGCAGTTGATTCACACTGTGATGGATGTGGACAGTAAGACATGTTACACAGTAGGGTCCCGACGAGATGTGAAAAAAATTTGTGACCGTCCACAACTCCACATAAAACGAGATGGGTCCGAACCCAAAGCCGTCTACAGCCCTGACAAGGCTCAGCGGAAGGCCTTGTTGGAGTGGGTAGAGAAGTTGAAGTTCCCCGATGGGTATGCCTCTGACTTAAAACGATGTGTTGATCATAAGAATCTAAAGCTGCAAGGTTTAAAAAGTCATGATTGCCATGTATTTATGGAGAGGTTACTACCAGTGTCACTGAAGCAGCTTCTACCACCGACGGTGTGAAATTATTTAACTGAGATTTCTCAATTTTTCCGAGATTTGTGTTCTTCTACAGTATCAATTGAGGATATGACTCGGCTAGAGGAACAAATTCCACAGATACTCTGTAAACTTGAGATGATCTTCCCACTGTCCTTCTTTAACTCCTTGGAGCACCTAGTACTGCACCTGGCCTATGAAGCTATGGTTGGAGGACCTGTCCAATATAGATGGATGTACCCATTCGAGAGGTACTTCTTCTGAAATTAATTTCATCTGTAACTATAATTTGAGCTTAATATTTACTAATTTACTTGCCCATATTTCGCATGTAGGTTCCTTAATCATTTAAAGAAAAAAATTGGTAACAAGGCTAGGGTAGAGGGTTCTATTTACAATGCCTATTTAACAGAGGAGATTGCGAATTTCTGCTACCTATACTTTGAGAAGATGTCCATACCAGAACCAAGAATCTGAATCTTGCGAAATCAGTGGTTATTGATCCTAACATACCTGATTTCTCTCAAGTTAAGGACGAGGAAGGAACATCATCCGTTGTGGGTACTAGAATGTTGGATGAAAAAGAATACAATCGAGCTCACCTCTACCAACTGTCCAACTGTGAGATTTTAGAGCCTTATGAGAAGCAGTTCGTAGCCGAATTTGTCGTTGCAAACCCAAATGTGAATGCTGATGATGTTTGAGGTAAGCACGATGACAAGTTTCCTAAGTGGCTTAAGGAGCATGTAGTAGCCTTAGATATACAGGATGACTTGGTTAGAGGTTTGGCCTACATTCCTTTGCGTGAGGTGAAGATGCTAGGCAGAGGAAGGAGTCAGGGTTGAAGCAGTAGGGCGCAGACCTCCCGGCAGCGCGACTTGGAGGAGGAGGTGGTCCCTGAGACACTAGAGATGGTACAGGAGGAGAAGGAGGAGGAGGAGGAGGAGGTTGAGCAGCAGCCACAGGGGAGTAACCCATATTGCCGACGACGGTAGGGTGATACTCGACATCGACAACTACTGGTAATATAATCTAACCCACATTTTTAATATAGTTGTTAGAATAATTTTCTAAGAATATTTGCCTCTGACATTTGTTGAGACGGTGCAGGTTTTGGGATCAGGATGTAGTGTCGGGGTGCACCCAGAGCTACATGGCGTAGGACAAGGGTGTGGGGTACACTTATTGGGCTCAAGTGCCACCGCACCATCGTCGATAGTATTACAACAACTTCAAGGTGCGTGTGTTTTAATTTCTTATTCACTTTGTCATTATGACATTTACAGGCTTTGTACATCTTCTCGTTACTAACAATTCGCCTTTATTTTGTAGTTACAGTACACCTGGAAACCGGAGCTAGAACCGCAAGTGTGGGATAGGTACAACAAAACATGCAAGAAGCGTTTCGTGGACGTCATGCACAAACGCCACGATAGAGGAACGACGCTGAAGGACCTGAAGGTGTAGTTTTAAACATATTGTACTCGGTTGTTAAAAAAAATCAAACTTCACTACGCTCTTAGTTAATATCTTTGACACTTCAAATTTCAGGGGAAATGTTGGAAAGGTGGGTAGCCAACAACGAGAGCCAGGATTTCAAGAAACGATCGGAACGAGCGAGCAAGAACAAGATGAAGAACGCCGAGTAAGAGGGGAAGGCAAACCCCACCTACCACCGTGGTTCTCAATCATCTTACCGTAGGGCTTTGAGGGTATGATTTCTGTTACTTTTTAAGTTCTCATAAGTTATGTTCACATAGTAGTTGCCTAACATTCAACTGCATTTATCAGATCCAGAAAGAAACAGGGAAACTGCCCACCGCAGCCGAGCTTTTCGTGGACATGCATGCGAAGGAAGACAATGATGGGGGGGGGGGGGGGGCAAGCTTCATCATGAAGAAGGATCAGGCAATTTGGGTGAGCACTCCCTACTTCAAATAATGCACTTCGTCTTATTCTATTTGGTTAAGTAATAAATTTATCATTTTGTTCATATAATATCTAAAACAGAGGTAACACTTGTTTGTTGTGTATTTAGAATGCCTACATTGAGAAGACCGTCAACTGTATTGACCTAACCCAAGACCCGAATGCTGCATTCTTTAAGGTCGTGGACGGGTTCAAGAAGGGAAGTGTGTATGGCATAGGAAATGCTGCGCCTATGTTTTTCACGCCTCCCCCCGAGCGTGTTGGCGGCTCCTCGTCACACATGGAGTACATCGCCTCCCCTCTTACCCAGTTGTAGTCCAGGTACGAGGATGACAAACAGGAAGGCGCCCGAAGAGAGCAGGAAATGAAAGAGCACATGGCGCGGCAGGACGACGAGATTAGGAGGATGCATGAGGAAATGCAACGGTGGAGCACTTTGTTCGTCAACTGCAGTCAAGGACCTACTCCTCGTCCTCCAGATGACAGAGACCCCTTCAACGGGGGTGGTGGGAATCCAGGTGCCTCCGCTAGCTTCATAGTTTCCTAATGTACTATCGATGTTGCTTGTAAGCTTAACTACTTACGATTACTTGGATTTATGTCGAACTAACTTTTTCTATGTACTTTGACTTTTTAGTTTTTATATACCTGTGTTTTATGATGACGGATTTGTAATTATTTATTTGTATTATCCTCATTTCGTCTTCAATGGCGTGCTGTGAAGTGGGCGTGGTGGTGTGGACGGCGATGTCCGATTGAATGTGTTGTGGCATTGTTTTTGGATGTTGCATATTGTGTTGTGAATGTTGCGTTTTGCATTTTTTTGGCAGATTTTGGATAGGCCATAAACGAATATTTACGGCCTTCCAGGACCAGTGGTGGTGTCCCCTTCCAGACGCCAGACTGAACGCCTCGCAGGCTCCAACACATCAACCGTGCAGCTGGCCGACATCTCCAAGTGGACACCATTTTCCCCCATATGGCGTCCACAGGTGGACGCCCTTTGACTCAGACCTGTAGACGCCATAAGCTTCAATATGGAGTCCACACTTGGATGCCCGCGTTCTCGAATGGGCGTCTATACTTGGACGCCACTCTGGACGCCCGCTTGTGGCGTCCAACTTTGGACGCCCGCTTTAAAAAATGGCGAGTACTCCAGGCTTCCACAGCCTGGCGTCTGCGGAGGGACGCCCGTCTTCAAAAGGCGTCCATAGACATAGGCCATCTATGGACGCCCGAAGCCTCATTTCTTGTAGTGCTCAAAGTTGAGTGACATGGGGACCTAAAGATAAAGACTTGTACCAATAAGCATTTCATATCTAGAATGACTCTCATTGCCAATGGTTTTGGACATCCGAAAACCGTAGATTCTGAGTAATGGGTGAGGGTTCGTATTGGGAAGCCAACATCATATAGACATCAACACCCAATCTCGCCCGCACATAGCGTCCTCTACTAATCAATCGGTGGGCGGATAACTTCGCTATAATGTGGCGTAAATGCGATAACAACCATTTTTTAAGCCTAGTGTATTAGCTAATCTCTTGATTTAAGGACAAGTAAGTTGTCGCGAAGTAAGTGTTTTACATTCTTTGCATGCGATTTCACGTGACAAGCAAGACATGTAAAGATGCACGTTGGAGAGCATAGAGCACTAGATAGTATACTTATTAGCAAATCGTTTTTAACATGATAATATAGATATTAGTTGTTCTCGTGGTATACCTTACCTGGTATTCTACTTAAAGTGGGTCTGTTCGGTATTAATAGGGATGCGTCGAACCACGGGTGAGGTGTGAGCATCGAGATTAATATGGGACTAGACCACTGCTCGTTTTGATTAATGTTAGTTGTTTACGTTTTGATTTCGTGTTAGGTGATTTAGCATGCGATTATGGTCACAAAAGCAGAAAAGTGCTAGATGTAAGTAAATCACATTGTATGAGGAGTTGCACCCTCAGAATGTACAATAAACGAAGTACTATATGTAAACGACAAAGAACGGAACTTTATAACAACTACTCGGATTCGATTTAGATGTTTTAGTGATTGGCGTTGAAGTTGTGGACGTTACGTATTTTAGACGAGTTGGTCTTGACTGAGCCAAATAGGAGTAAGGCTTGTACATTATTTGGAGTGCAATTGATGGACGCGTCGTGGAATTAGTATCCAAATAGGTCAGACTTGACGATATCGAAATGCATAATTAAAGTGCGACATGTAAAGTTTGGTTAAGATGAAAACCTAGTGACGATATCGACTTGGACGGAATGAACTCCTTAGGGTCCTGCGGTGATTTCGGCAGAGCTTCGCTACTGTGGAGGGAAAGTGGACAGATCAACACAGGTGCCCTTGTTCGTCCTTTCGAGTCAGGAACTCGAGAAACTACGAAGACTAGTGTTGATTCGTGGAATGCAAATCGAGGAGAAAATGATCGAGTGGATCGTTCCTAATGTCGTGGGGTGCGACGTTAGAGAAAGAGTTGCAAGTTGTGTGGAGCTCTTGAGAGAAGAGAATTGTGTGTCGATTATGAGCGGAGAAGGAGGGTATAAATAGTTTTTCTCGTTCAATCCGAAATCTCGGGTGCAACACGTCCTGCAACCGAAGATTGAGGCACCTGGCTCAAGGCGACGTGATTCTCAGGCGCAAACCATCGTGTGCCTGAGATTTGGAATATCCGATCTTGATTTGTTTCCAAAACGAAGATATACGGGAACTAGCCTATTACTTGCTTGTTAAGGTTCTAAAACCATGCCCGAGCACGTGCGCTTGTGGACCTTGGATGCGCATCCTGAGGTTCGACTCGGTCCAATGCGTTGACTCGGGTTTGACTTTGCGTTTCGGGACCGATTTGGAGCGCCAGTGTCGGAATTGACTCTACTTAGTGTTGACGCGACTGTAATGACACGACTAGGGGTGTTCAAAAATTGACCCGGACCGGCAAACCGAATGGACCGGACCGTAAGGTCCGGGTCAGTCCAGACCGGGGCACGTACCGGTTCGGTCTCCGGGTCCCAGAAAATTTGGTAACCGGTCCCCGGTCCGGTCCACACTTTAAAAATATATCAAATTTAGTGTATTTTTACGGTCCGGTTTGGTCCGGTCCGGTCTTAAGAGGGTCCGGTCCAGTCCGGTCTGGGTTTCATTGTTAACCGGTTCGGTCCGCGGGTTGGGGTTTTTTGGGTTTCCGGTCCGCGGGTCAAACCGGTCCGGTCTGGTCCGGTCCGGGTTTGGACCGGTGAACTCCCCTAGACACGACTATGACCATTTATGTTGAATTAATTTCTCCGAGTAATTATTTGATCCGTTCTTTAGAAAATTAGTCTAAAACATCATAAAATCATGTCGTGTTGCAGTCCGATCATCATCGAGTGTTTGTCGGACGCTTCTGCAGCCACCAGGTCCAAATCTGGGTGTATACACAATCATCAAGATTCGTTGTTTTCTAATATAAGAATGGTGACGTATATATATGGAGACCTCAATAAAATAATGTGGAGTATGATTTGGGTGCAAAAACACAAACACTTCGTGTAACGTGTATAAATGTAGCTTATGTAGTTAGTACATTTGGTTTGTGTATATTACCAAAATCTTATGCGGCATTATGGTCCATTATTGAGAATTGCACTGTGTTGGATATTTAGAAAGATGTTGGATCACAAGGTGAGATGCAAAATGAGTAAGCTTTCATCTTTATAATAATTTTATTATTAGTCTATTAAGAAGACTATTATAATTTTATCTATTGTGTATGCATATTATTTTGCTCTCTTAACCTTAACGGGTGAGATGCATGGTGATTATGAGCTTTATATTTTGTGGAGGCATCAATTATTATGCAATGTTTGATGCTAATTTCAACTTCATATTGATAAAAATGGCGTGTAGTGAATTACAAACACATACTCCGTATGTATTATGCAGATTTGAGAGAGTTGAAATACCAAATATGATTTTGTGTATTTGAAAGGTTTGGCTTTAGAGCTCTTAATGATTCTATAGCTCATAATAAGTAAGTGGGTTATGTGGAGATAACCTTGATAGAATTACCTACGTGATTGTGAAGGATTGATCTCCTTCTATGAGAGACTATGATATCTCTCTAGAGTGCTCATGACAATCCCAAGGTTCACTTGGCCATATGTTTGTTGAATCGTTTCATGGAACTAGTTTGGAACTTAAGGTATGATATGTGTTGTGAGAATAATTCAACCGAAGTTCAATAAGGAATTCAAATTGAAAGATATTATCTTATTGTAAGTAAGTTATTGCCTCATTTCACTAATACGTTAATTCAAATCGAAAGATATTAATATCTAAGTGTCAATCATTCCATATGCTCAGGATGTTTGTTTTCGGTTTGTCATTTGTAGCATATTAAACTCAATTTATTAGCATGATTATGAATGTGATTATCTGATCTTTAGAATAATGATCATTCATTTTCCATCATAAAGTAGCTTTGGATACCTTTTGAGGTCTCATATGACCCTTAGACCATCCTCATCCAAGGGTCACCTTAATGGAGGTCATCCATGTTTTAGTATTTTAAGCAATTTGTTGACCCTCACTCATCCTATACACTCGCATTCAGAAAATCATGACCTAGGTCATCAACCCAATCATTTTTTACTTTTCGACATAATCATCTATCATTTTCTTTACCCCACATATCTCTCTCCTGCTTTTTTTTTTCAACTACCACTATATTTACATATATTTATTATTACAAATATTTTAATACCAACATTATTATTTTTTAAATATTGAAGAGGTTTATTAAAAACGTACAATCAAATTTTTTTTTTTCAAAAAAATCTTACGATTACAATTAAATTATTACAACTGATAAACGGGTAGCGATTACAATGATATATGACATCTGCATACATTGATTAAAAAATACCACTTTAATGGAGTGCATAACATTAAATAAAGAAAATAATTTAAATACTTCGAAACCATAAATAACATTAACGTAATTTAGTCGCGAAAGTTCATCCAAATATGTTCAATGAGGTCATTTTTTAGGGGGACATGGGTTGGATTATCGCGAAGGTTATCATAATTTTGTACGAACCGGTCTTGAGCTGATCTACGGCGACGCTGATATTCAAAAGGATTATCATTAGCTGATGTAGGATGATCTTCTTTGAACTCTCTGATTATATTTCCATAGTGGAGATATGTTTCTCGCTCATCTTCTACTATCATGTTATGGATAATGATACATGCAATAAGAACTTCCCCCCATAATATCTTTGTTCAGAATTAGACAAGGGCGCTTAATGATCGCAAATTGAGATTATAGGACACCAAACGCACGCTCAACATATTTTCGACAACTCTCTTGGCGAGCAGCAAATAATTTATGCTTTTGAATTTGGCGAGCAGTAATTGTTTACTCTTTTCCGTTATACTCTTTTCCGTTTACCATGAAACAAACCGGTGGGCCGGATTCTTCTAAAATATCGTCAAAGACTGGAGAACGTTGAAGAACATTTATATCATTATGGGAACCCGATGTGCCAAAGAACGCATGCCATATTCATAAATTATAAGATGCAACTGCCTCCAAAATAATTGTTGCCTTCGAGCTTTTCCCAGCATATTGTCCTGACCATTGCGTCGGACAATTTTTCCATTCACAGTGCATACAGTCAATGCTACCCAACATGCCAGGAAATCCACGTGCATGGCCAATATGAAGTAATCTTGCTAAATTGTCTGCAATTGGCTTGCGTAAATATTGAGTTCTAAAATTTGAAATAACACCTCGAGCAAAGTGCCTAAGACTATCCTTTACGACGGTCTCACTGATACGCAAATATTCATCCACGGAATCCGCAGAAGAACCATACGCTAGGATTCTTATCGCAGCCGTACATTTTTGCAAAGCTGAGAAACCAAGTCTTCCATTACCACCGGCTCTTTGTTTGAA
The DNA here is from genome assembly GCA_958450325.1 of Agrostemma githago. Lineage (NCBI taxonomy): Eukaryota > Viridiplantae > Streptophyta > Magnoliopsida > Caryophyllales > Caryophyllaceae > Agrostemma > Agrostemma githago. The sequence goes on along the minus strand of OY288254.1, from coordinate 49,365,228 downwards.
GTAGTTATCACTGTCGGAAAGAGCGTTAACTATGCGCATGAATACATGTTTACGCATTCGAAACCTGCGGTGGAATAGCTCCGTAGGATAAATCGGGTTCTGAAATAGTCGTTCAATAATTGCTGATGACCATCCTCACGATTCCTTTCAATATATCTCCTTGGTCGTCTAGGATTACGAGTGAGTTGTGTATTAGATTGAATACGTTGGTTTATACGTTGACTTATGAGGTTGTTTAATTGCTCAGATTCTTCATACATTTGAGATTCCCATTAATTATCTGAAATCTTATTTTGATTAACAATATCGTCATTTAAAGAATCTGAGCTAGAACTTGAAGTAGACATTTTTGTTTGTGATATACTATGTAATTATTATTTAGAAAGATTGAAAATGTTGTATTGGGTTTGATATCTATAACATAACTAATGGTAGGTATATATAACCACCTTTTTTCAAACCCGATTCCAACGACTCATTTTACATTTTTAGTGCAACGGTCGTTTTCAAAATTTGAATCTAACGAACACAATTCCAACGAATAATTTTAAATTTTTAGTGCAACAGTCGTTTTCAAAATTTGAATCTAACGAACACAATTCCGACGACTAATTTTAAATTTTCAGTGCAACGGTCGTTTTCAAAATTTGAATCCAACGAACACAATTCCGAGGACTCATTTTAATTTTTTAGTGCAACGGTCGTTTTCAAAATTTGAATCGAACACTTTTTTTCAAACCCTATTAGTAAACGGTCGTTTTCGAAATTTGAATCTAACACTCTTTTTCAAACCCGATTCCAACGACTCATTTTATATTTTTAGAAAACGGTCGTTTTCGAATTTGAATCTAACGAACACAATTTCGACGACTCATTTTAAATTTTTAGTAAACGGTCGTTTTCAAAATTTGAATCTAACACTTTTTTTCAAACCCGATTCCAACGATTTATTTTAAATTTTCAGTGCAACGGTCGTTTTCAAAATTTGAAACCCAACTACTATTTTTTTCCCTTTTTCTATAAATATAATGTGTAGAGCCAAACTACCAATTCAAAATTGATCAAATTATTTATGAAACTCGTATGTTATTTGATCGTTTGATCAACATTGTAGTACCTGCGATCATATGGGGTTGATACGAAGGGAACCATCATTGTCCACTACAAATAGAGTTCTTACCAGCTCTATTGTCCCCGTTTCATTCCCAGTTCCCTCTGAAGTTGTTTCAAACGATATATGTTATATTTTTTTTAAAACATATGTTTATTGTGATTTTGGCTCAACTATTTATTATTTTGTACAGACACAGTACGTATTAAATATGATGAACTCAAACGTTTCAAGAGTGATGTGGTTGAGCTATTCAAGCGACTTCAAACTATTTTCCAATGGCGATTTGTGATTGAACTTTGTGGTGATGGGGGAAGGTTGTTAATTCCACAAGAAAAGCTTAATATGATTGATATATGTTACGATTATGTGGAAGAAATTTCACCATCCGGCTCTACTTCCGAAGAGGATTAATGTTGTGATGTCAATCCTATTGTTTATCGTTTAATGTTTAATTTTAATGTTTAATGTCGGTTCTACGGAATATTAGTAATGGTTTAATGTTGTATTAGTGTATGTTTTAGTTAAGTGTATCATTTGACTACTAAAGTGTAGCATTATTAGTAATTGAAGTGTTTTTTTAATAAAGTGCATCATGTTCTCAAAATATGGTTGCCAGTTAGTACTTGTATATTCTTTTAAGATGACCCTAAAAATGAACTACACTACATTAATAATAATAAAAAATTAAGACGCAATTAAAAAAGAACTACACTACATTGAAAAAATATTTTTTAAGACGCAATGAAAAATGAACTACACTGCATAAAAATAGAATATTTCTTAAGACGCAATTAAAAATGAACTAAACTACATAAAAATAAAAATCAACTACACTACATAAAAACAGAATATTTATTAAGACGTAATTAAAGGATGAACATGACGACATAATCCCCCTAAAAATGAAAAATACGAATTTTCCAAATTCAAAGATCAAGGTAGTATTTTAATCTAATTTTTTCCTTCAATTCTTCATCCTTTGGACTTAAATGTTGTCTTGAAAGTAATGTATCCAAAATTTTCATCTCCGTTTTGGTTTTCAGTCGCAAATTCTTACTTTCCTCAATCTTCAAATCTGCGTCAATACGTCTTTGTCTAGCCTCCATTTGTAACTTTATATTATCCCCGTGCTTTTCAATACATGATTGATCGTCTTCTCTAAACATAGATTTTGACATTTTTTATTTCCCATTACGCTTCTTTTTGGCCGCCTCCTGACCTTCTGGACGTCTATTCACGTCTTCATCGTAATTTACACTAGATGGAGTGGAGATACCAACATTAGTAGGGGTGGTATCAAAATCCGACCTCGATCATTTTGTGCTGGAACTGCTTTTATTTGACATGTCACTAAAGTTGTTGTTTGGTAAGCTCCATTTTGGATGCTTACTCATAACGTTGTTGTAAACTTCAAAATAATCAAAATCGTTACAGTTGTTGCCTTTGCGAAATAATATTTGAGCCGCCTTAATATCATCTTCTATGTTGGTGCCACTAGCCGGTGGTCGATTAATAATTTTGCTGTAACAACTAACCCATTTGTTGACAATGGTATTGAGCCGCTTAAAACGACCTTTCATAGCATCGATACTCCTAATAGTTAGTTGAGTATTATTCTCGTTTTTTACACTCGATTGTTCATATAACTCACTTATTTTTTTCCACATTGTTAATGTGTTTTGATTTTTGCCAACAATTGGATCTTCGCTAGCCAAGCACCAACTCGACATAAGTGCAACGTCTTCCTTGTCATTCCAATTTGATTTTTCAATGGGGTTCGATTTGGGTTGTTTTTTTGGACCCTTGATGGTGTTTTTGTAGAAGAAATTGGAATGTCTTCAACAAAAGCTTGAGCTGAAAACTGAGACAATAAATTTGAGTCATCAAATTGATCAATATTTTCACAATTCTGCCTTTCGGAAATTAAATCCGTAAAAGAAGGAATATAATTTTGACTATTTAGAGTTAAATCAAAATCGTGAGTATCTTCATATGATGTGTAATCGTCGCCCTCAAAATTTGGGGAAAAAGAATTATTTAAATCCATATTATAAGTTGAATTTTATTTTTGAGGTATAAGAGAATATGAGATTATTTAAATAAGGTTATGAGTAATATTTTTTTGTAGAAATGTATGATTATTTATAGAGAAAAATAAATAGTTGGTAGATAAAAAAAGAGTTGTTGTAAAATTGGTACGTTGAATGATGAAGAAAGTGCTGTCAGAGTGGAAGAAAGAGTTGTTGGGTCCGACAAAAGTGTGCAGGAGTGGAAGAAAGAGATGTCGGGTCTAACAAAAGTGTGCAGGAGTGGAAGAAAAGAGAGAGAGAGAAAAAGTGAAGGTCATCCAAATTGTTGAAGGGTCATGCCATGACCTTCATCATGAGAAAGTCATCTTAATTAATTAAGGATGTCATGTTAAATTGTTAATTCTTCATTAGGGTGACCCCCATGACCCAATGAATGGGATGATCTTATATAAAGTCAGGGCCGTCAAATGATATATGGTGGCCCTGTGCCGAATATTTTTTGGAGGCCCTTTATCAAACATCGTCTCCCATATTTTTAAGCTATTTCGAAAAACAATACTCGTACGTATTATAAATAGATTCTCAAATTGAAATTACGTTTCAAATTTTTAAATATATTATAGTGTCATGATCCACATATTATAATAGTTAGGTAGTTCCAAAATTTGAGATGTACGAGTTACGATCCATAGATAGGGACTTATTAGCTATAGATAATTTTAAAAAAAAATGTTTCTATGGATCGTGAATCTCATAGTATGATACAAAATTTATTTACAAGGATTCTTTCAATTTAAAAAACATATGCTAGCAAACATCCCCAAATTATAATTAAAAATAGATATCCTCTTTATATTAAAACAGGAAGCACTCCCCAATTTTTAAGAACATGTGAGGCTCCCATTCTGAAATAGGCCTCATTTTTTATACTTTCCACTATTCATCTAATGTGAACGCAATGTTGTGTGCATTCAAATTAAATGCCTCAAATTAGCCCAAAATCTCCTCCCAAAAACAATAGGAATCGATCCCGCCACTACAAGAAAAGTCGAATTTAGCAACCGAAATTTTCCGATCGCACGAAAAACAGTTGCTAATTAGACATACCGACCGCAAACGGTCGGTAAATGGTGCAGTCAGTCGGTAAATTACCGACCGATCAAATCAGTCGGTAAACAAGCGGAATGGTCGGTAGTCACCTGATTTACCGACCGCAAGTTAATATTACCGACCGATTATTGTCGGTCGGTGCTGTTTTTGAAATATAACCCACCAGCTTCATTCATTATTTACTTTGCCTTAGAAATAAAAAAAACCCCCGAACACCCCCTATCCCCTTCGCGAAAACCGACCCCATACCACACTCCCCTTTGCCGGACACCACCCATCGCCGGACGCCGGAGCTTCGCCGGAGATCTTCCCCGCACCGCCGCCCTTTTGTCGGATTATCTACCCCTTTTCCCCAAAATCCCCAATTTCAACCTAGGTATTAATTTTAATTGAATTTTTTGTTTGATTTTGTTTATATTTGGTTTATTATTGCTGTTAATTCCCAAGTGCTTGATGAATTTAGAGTTAAATTTAGATGAAACTTGTTTAATTTAGGTTACTGTAGAGACTAGGGTTAAATTAGATTTAGGGTGAAACTTGGTTGTTAGATTAGGTTAATGTAATTAGGTTAGTGTATTTTAGACTAGTGTATTTAGGTTAGTGTAATTTAGATGAAACTTGTTTGTTAGATTAGGGTTAAATTAGATTTAGGGTGAAATTGAATTTTAGTTTAATTAAGGGTTAAATTATCGAATTTTAGTTTAATAATCGAATTTTAGTTTAATAATCGAATATCGAATACGACGAACATCGAAAATATTAAATCGAAAAAAACCCTAGCGTCGTGACCAGAGATCGGCAAGGAGAAGCGGCTGCGACACGATGGTCCGGTCTTCTTCTTCTGGTTCGCCGGTGATCAGCAACATCACGAAGCGAAGGCAGAGAAAACATTCTTTAGAAAGAGAACTATACAAGGAAGATAATGTGACTAGGAAGAACCCTTCCATGGACGTGCCTTAGAAGGAAAAATCCATGCAGGAAATAATGGGCGTCCCGCCATACGAAATTCTGGATGATGATGATGGGTGTCTTCTCGATGATGGTTTAAATACTGAATTGTGTGAGAGGGATCATAGTTCTCCTGATAATGTGGAGCATGATGGAGGTGTATGGCTCACGAAACAAGGGAGGAAAACTGTGATGGAGACGGATGAAGATATTCTACAATTATCTGTGGAAGATGTTCAGCCAGAGATTGATTACTGGCGTTCATCTGTTTACGGTTTTATTGTAGGTTCAAACCCTCCATGGCAAGTACTGGAAGGATTTTTGAAACGGATTTGGAAACAGCACGCCATCGACAAGATTTCATTCTTGCCGAATGGAGTATTCTTGGTGAGATTTCCTACGGAGGCCATAAAGAATATTGTCCTACAGTCTGGTTACTACCTCTTCGATAATAAGCCCATGATTATCAAGGGATGGCAACCAGACATTGACTTGGAGAAAGAAGATGTGAAGGTGATGCCAACATGGATTCGACTTCACAACTTACCATTGAAATTTTGGGGAGATAGCCTCCGCAAGATTGCCGGAATTGTAGGCCCTATGAGTAAAAGAGACGAGGCTACTGCTCATAGGTCAAGGCTTGGTTTTGCTCGGGTCTTAATTGAGGTCACACTGGGCCAAAAGCTACCTGAAAAAATTCAATTCAAGGATGAGAAGGGGGTCCTGATTTCGATTAACGTGGAGTATGACTGGAAGCCTGTTATATGTGAGAAATGCAAAAGAATGGGCCATGAGAAGAAAGAATGTCGGACTCAAGCAAAAACATCGGTGGCGAAGACACATAAAGTTTGGAGACCGATTATTAACCAGGAAGACAAAGATCAGAAACTGCTGAATGAGACAATTGATCCACCAGCACTTATTATTAATTATGTAAACACTCCTTCACAGGAGGTGAGACAGGATAATGGGAACAAGAAGCATAATATGAGGATTGGAGATACGGATAACTCTGATGAGCTGCAAGACACAAACTCCCCTCATAATGGAAGCATGGGAATGGCTGGACAACTCTCTAGTCCGTCTTTCAAGCATGTTCTCCTAAGTAGACAAGAGCCTGGTAAAGGAAGTAAGGTAACCCTCTCCCCACATATTCCCTCATGAATATTGGTTTTTGGAATGTGAGGGGGATGAATAGGGTGGATAAACAGTGTGAGATAAATAAATTTCTTGAGGTGAATAAAATAGGTTTGTTTGGACTCCTTGAGACCAAAATCAAACCTCAGAATTTTAATAAGGTGCAAAGCCATGTCTTTAATAATTGGTGCATTTCTACTAATAGCCACATGCATCCTAGAGGTCGAATTTGGGTACTGTGGGATCCGAGTCAATGCAATGTTCAGTTCTATAAGTATACTGCTCAGTTGGTTCACTGCACGGTGCATGACCTTGTTGGGAATATTGAATATAATGTCACGTTTGTCTATGCTTTTAATAGCATCGCTGACAGGGGGTGCTTTGGACAGATTTAGAACAAATCAGTCGTTTGGTGCAGGGGGCCTAGCTAATTGGGGGGGATTTTAACTGTGTTCTAGTCTCAGAAGAAAGATTGGGAGGGGGTTTCAACCCTAATGAAGCTCAACCCTTCCTAAATTGTATTGATCAATGCTCTGTTATGGATTGTCCGGCTATAGGGGCCTTTTATACTTGGAATAATAAACAACCTCCTGAAGACAGGGTGTATAGCAGGTTGGATAGGGTTCTTGTTAATCAAGAATGGATTGATTGTTTTGATGATTTTAGGGCTCATTTTCTTCCCGAAGGACTGTATGATCACAATCCTTGTGTGATCCGGAGAATTGCAGGCCCGACTAAGCGAAATAGATGTTTCAAATACTATAACATGTGGAGTCAAGCTCCTGATTTTGAAAACATTGTTGAAGCATCTTGGAAGCAAGAGGTGGAAGGAACGAAGATGTTTAAACTGGCAGTGAAATTAAAGAGACTCAAAAGGCCTTTAAAACAACTGAACAGAACGAGATTCCATGAAATAGAACTTCAGGCGGACTTAGCTCAGGTGAAACTCATTGATATCCAGAAGAAAATCAGCAGTAATATGGGCAACAATGATCTTATTGGGGCGGAACTGGATGCAGCGGAGCAATACAGAATATTAGACAAGGCGAGAATGAGCTATTTGAGGCAAAAAGCAAAATTACATTGGTTGAGAGAAGGCGATACCAATTCTGCGGCATTCCATGGTGCTTTAAAGGCTAGGAGAGTAAAGAACAAAATCACTCAGATTGAGGATAACCACGGGAGAATGTACAACAGCACTGAATCAGTTCAGGATGCGTTCTTATCATACTATAAAAGTCTGCTGGGGGAAAACACGCACACCACCAGGGTTGCGAGGAAGGTAATGCAGTTGGGACCGGTTTGTACTCCGGAACACTGGGTTATTCTTAACTCTCCAGTTACGAGGGAGGAAATTAAGGAAACAATGTTTAGCATTCCCAATGATAAGGCCCCGGGGCCTGATGGGTACTCGAGTAAGTTCTTCAAAGACGCTTGGAATATTGTTGGGGATGAAGTTTGTGATGCTATAGTGGATTTTTTTAATTCTGGTCGTCTTTTGAAGCAGCTAAATACTACTGCCATATCTTTAATTCCTAAAATTGAGCGACCAGTTACGGTGATGCAATTCCGCCCAATCGCATGCTGTAACACGGTCTACAAATGCATTTCTAAAATCTTATGCAACAGACTCGCACATATTCTTCCTGATGTCATTTCTCCTGTGCAAGGTGGATTCATTCGAGGGAGGAGTATAGTCGAAAATATCCTCATTTGTCAAGACTTAGTGAGATTATACTCGAGGAAAGCTGTATCTGCGAGATGTATGATAAAGATGGAGCGTATGATTCGATTGAATGGGAGTTTTTAGATCAAATGCTGCAACTCCTTAACATGCCTGACAAATTCAGGAACCTGCTGATGCAATGCGTGACCACTGCAGCGTTTTCTCTCAATCTGAACGGTGATTCTTTCGGGTTTTTTCCGGGTAAACGAGGCTTGAGACAAGGTGATCCGCTATCACCCCTATTGTTTACAATATGCATGGAATACTTATCGCGGTTGATCCAATTTACTACTGAAAACAACGAGTTCAGCTATCATCCGCTATGCAAATAAACGAAACTGGTCAATCTCATGTTTGATGATGACCTGCTGCTCTTTAGTAAAGGCGATACTCCGTCTATGATGGTGCTGATCCGAACTTTCGCTACCTTCTCTAAGGCTTCGGGTCTTCATCTCAGTAAAGGAAAATCTCATATTTATTTCAACGGTGTTAAAAAGGAAACTCAGCAAGATATCTTGGGTATTTCTGGGTGCAAAGCTGGATCATTACCTTTCAAGTACCTCGGAGTACCGATCAAATCTTCAAGACTATCAATTCTAGATTGCCAACCACTGGTGCATAGCATTACAGAACGCATTAGAAGATTGGGGGCGAAGAAGCTATCATACGCAGGGCGACTTGTACTGGTAAAATCGGTCCTATCTACTTTGCACAACTACTGGGCGAGCATTTTCTTGCTCCCTTCAGGAGTTCTCAAGCAAATTGAAGGTATATGTCGGACCTTTCTTTGGAAAGGGGGGATCACCTATACTAAAGCCCCTCCTGTATCATGGAAAAAAGCCTATGTGCCTTATAGAGAAGGTGGACTGAATCTAATCCAATGCTCCAACTGGAATAAAGCGGCTATAGGCAAACTAGTCTGGTGGGTCGCCAAGAATCCTATCAAATTATGGGTTACCTGGGTCAACTCTGTTTACCTAAAAGGAAAAGAGTGGCTGCAGTACAGCCCGCCGGCTGATGTCGGGTGGAATTGGAAGCGAATCTGCAAGATGAAGGAACGGTTTAAACCGAGTATTGAGAGCGGGGAATGGAATGATGCTAACCCGTACACGATAGCAAAAGGATACCACTGGACGAGAGATAAAGAAGATGAAGTGTCGTGGCATAGATTAGTGTGGAATAAATGGACGATCCCGAAACATAGAATGGTGGCGTGGTTATATCAGCACAATGGAATGAATACGAAGGTAAAATTGAAAGCTCATAATGTGGTAGACGAAAATTTGTGCTGCATTTGTGGTGATCAGCCTGAAGAAATCGGGCATCTATTCTGTGAGTGTAGTTATAGCAGGAAGGTTATCGAATGCCTGACTACGTGGAAGGTCCAAGGAATCAGAAGTACGATCGATAATGAATGGCGGAACAAGATGAAGGGTAGCAAACTACAACGGGCTGTGGCAAATAGTGTTATCAACGCCACAATCTACAGCATATGGGAACAAAGGAATAAGAGTAGAGTGGATGGAGTCCTTCTTCGTCCTCACATTATTGCTAAATCTATAGTAGAAGAGCTTCGATCTTATTTTGGATGTATTAAAAAAGGGTCTCTGAATACTAGAGATAAAGCTTTTATCTCTAGTTTTTTTTTTTTGAACTAGCATGTATATTTGATTGATTCATTTATATATACCACTTACATTTCCCAAAAAAAAAAAAGGGTTAAATTAGCTGAAAAATTATTTAGTATAGTTTAGTTAGATTAGTATAGCTCTCCCTATAGTACTTTAGATGAAAAATTGGTTACATTAGTATAGCTCTCCCTATAGTACTTACCCTTTGGAAAATTCTTGAAATTAGTCTTAAGAATATATTCAATGTTGATTGGATTAGCTGTAACTATGCCCTTAAATCCACCATTAATAGTCCTAATCCTATAACTTCCTCCACATATTTGTAAGGTTAGAGGTTAGAGTTAGAGTTATTTGGTTTGTAAGGTTGATTGGTAAGGTTAAGGTTAAATCCACCAATAATTCTTGAAATTTGTAAGGTTGATTGGTTTTAGGTTAGAGTTGTTTGTGATCATGGTTTGCATTAGGAAATGTATGGGATTTGGATGTATATGAAATTTGAGGAATGCATGGTTATAATATATACTTCCTCCGTTCTATTTGATCTCCTCTCATCTCGCCTGCCTCTATTATTCTTCACTTTTTTTTTCTTCGTAGTTTAGTATAGTTTAGTTGTTGCTCCGTAATTAAAAGTCTTGAGGACAATTCCTTGTTATAACATTAAAATATGCATATTCATGTTACTCTCAAATGTATATACAAATGGCCATCATCCCTTACCATAGACACTTCAACTACTGTTTATTCTCAACTTAACAAATAATAACAATGTAGGGACTAACATTTCATATTGATCAATCTAACATCTACGAAGTGGTGGTGTTAATAGGAAACTTTGGATGGAATGTTGTGAACGGGGTTAAGTGGGGTTGTGGAGTAATGTGAGAACTTAGATTTACCTTCCCTGGATTAATGCATCAATTAAGTTAATTAATAAACTACTACAATAGTTGTAGCTTGGTTGGGATGAATGAGTTTTTTTTTTCTCTTTAGCCTAATATAGTTGTAGCTTAGTATAATTTAGTGTTCTAGAATAATAGTGAAATATTCTAAGTTTAGTTCTACTTGGACCACTCCATTCAAAGTTTTTAGGCATGAACCTCTTATTTGTCAAATGTTTTTAGGCCAACTAGATACAATATGGTGTAATATGACTCAATCAAATTCAATAAAGAATACTAACAATTTGAGTTTATATATTAAAATAAGGTTAGATGTGAAAACTTAATTAAATAATGAAGGGGTACGAATGAGATGGGATCATGGGAGTTCAAATTGTCTAATTAGAGTAAACGTATCAACCCCTACTCTAATTATATCGATTATTGTTTTTTAACATAACGAGAGTAAACTCATGGTTATTTTTGTGTTATTTAATCCATTTTTATATGTTATTTAAATAAGTTTTCGTTCCTCTTATAGAAAATCTAATAATGACGAATACCGAAAGAAAATGGATGTACGAAAGGGTAGACGATAGAAACAAAGTTAAGTATGAGTTTATACTTGGGGTGGATGATTTTATTATATATGCTAAGGAACAAGAAGAATACAAGACACATCAGATTCTTAGATGTCCATGTGTAAGTGCCAAAATTTGAAGTACTTGAATGAGTTTACGGTGAAAGAGCATCTCATTAGCAAAGGGTTTACGCCTAGTTACACTAATTGGGTGTGCCATGGAGAACCCTTTTCTTTTATTAGTAATCCTACTACTTCAACAAACACTAATGCTTTCATCGACCAACCTTATGGGGAGATGGTAGTAGATGCATTTGGAGACATAATGTTCGGCCGTGTTGAGGATTCTCCTTTGGGTGAAGAAGAAAGCCCCCACCCTGATCTGAAAGAATTTTTTTGAAATGTTAGAGGCCGCCGAGAAACCTCTGTATCGTGGATGTGAGTTGTCATTGCTAGAAGTAGCTTCTAGGATGATTAACATTAAATGTGAAGACAACCTTCCGGAAAGAAGTTTAGATAAGATTGCTGCTTTGATTGAGGATATCATTCCACGAGATAATCTGATGACTCGCACATACATTTTATGACACTAAAAAGTTGCTTAGTGGCCTTCAAACGCCCCATCATAGGATCCATTCATGTCAGGACGGATGCATGCTATTTTGGAAAGAAGACTCCATGCTTGATAAGTGTAAAAAGTGTGGAAAAGATAGGTACAAGAAGAAAACATTTAGTGGGGCAGACATACCTTTCAAAGTCCTAACCTATCTCCCTGTAGCACCAAGGTTGCAACGTTTATATGCAACCAAGAACATTGCAAAAGAAATAAGATGGCATATTGAAAATCCACGTGTACCAGGGACCATGGCTCATCCAAGTGACAGTGAGGCTTGGAAGCATCAAGATTATATGTTTTTGGAGTTTGCTAGTGAGCCTCGTAATGTTAGACTTGGACTCTGCACAGATGGTTTTACACCATACAGTCAATTTGGTAAGTCGTACTCATGTTGGCCGGTGATTCTCACTTCTTATAATCTACCCCCTGGATTATGCATGAAAAAACAATTTATGTTTGTGGACATGACATAGGTCCACCCCGACGCGGCCACGCGCGGGTTTGGGGAAGCGAATGAATCTCCATATGAGATGGTCAAATTGAAATTTAAATCGAAGTAGGAGTCGCCACCGAACTTTGTGGGAGTTCGGGCCCGTTCGAACCCACTCTATGTCGTAGTGGGCCGTGTACAAAATACGGCCCATTTCCGATGTCAGAGTTTATTGGGTTCGTCCCTTTGCATTATGATACCGATACCGACATTATCGGATATCGTGTATTGAATGACTCTCGTTGCCAATGGATTCGGACATCCGGAAACCATGGTTCTGAGTAAGGGGTGAGGGTACGTGTTGGGAAGTTCACTAAGAACACCCAACCCCGCCTGCACTTAGCGGCCTTTACTAAGATATCATTCGTTTTTGGTGTACACGCGTTAGTTCGACGGTTGAATGATATGAAAAGATTATTTTCCCTAAGCATGTGAGAAAAATAAATGGGTTGCTAAGTCGTTTAATGCATCTTAAACTAATAACGTCAAAGTTATATTTAGCATGTGAAATTCGTTTTAGTCTAATAAAACAAAAGATGAAAATAAATCGCTACAAACACGAGCAAACAAGTTAGTAACGGTTCATAAATCGAATAAAGATGTAAATACGATAATATGCATGATTTTGAAAAAGGTTTATGACACGTGATGGATTAACACGTGTTAACCGAGGTCGAAAAAGTATTTATAGAAATCTGAAAATATGTCGCGAAAGTCGCTGAAAAGAATAAAAAAACGAGAAAACCAAGAAAAAAGGGCTCGGTTTTCAGGCTCTCGCGCGAGTTGCCTAGGAGGAACGCGACTCGCGCGGGCGTCTGTCCCGGATTTTTTATTTTCGAAAATCGTTAATTTTTATAAATCGCGTACAAATATGGATTAATTTATACTCGATTTATATTTTCGATATTCGTCGTATTCGATATTCGATTATGAAATCGATATCAAATAGTCGGAATGATTTTAGAAAAAGTTAAAAAAGTTTGTTTCGAAAAGGATTTGAATGAAAAGAAAATAATGTTAATTCTCTCCGCGTAAAAATCGTCGTATTTTGTTTTAAAAAGATGTAACGATTTTTTTAGCATCAACGAGATTTAATTTAGTTCTTGTTTGATACGATATTCGATTAGAGAATCGATATCGTATTTTAAGAACGTTTGTTTTATGAAAATATTTTTGTAATATCGTTTATTAGAAATAAAAAAAATGCGACAACGACCCATATTAAAAAACGGACCGACGACACGACACGAAAACGAAAAAAACGCGAAAAAGGAAGAGAAAGAGGAAGAATCGGGTTTGATTTTACACCCTCAACCTACATGCTTTGTTTTCTCGGAAAAGAGCTCGTCGGGAAGTGGCTTAGGCACGGGAGCATCGAGACGATGTGGATGAGTTAGGGTGTCGGTTTTGGGTCATGTAGGCTAGCGGGTTCGGTCGGCTTTTTGGTTGGAGTCGTCGGGATTTACTTTGAATTGTTTTGTGAAACGTCGAAGATGTATGAATGTAGATGTCGATGGTAGATAATTCTGTGTTTCTGTAGATGAATAATGAATGGGAATAATTGATGTGAATAGTTGATATATGTATTGTAGATGATAGATGTAGATGGATTATTTGTGTGACCGGAGGGTACTATTTATAGGTGAAGTCCTTGATAGGAGCTAGGAGAAGTACTCTTGCTTAGGTGACAAGAAATACCGGTTTGGATGGGAAACGTAAGAGTTTGAAGGGAACGAGAGTCCCGTTTCTTGGTGAGGAAGCCAAGTATCTCGGCTGAAGGGGGGTTGGCCGAGTATTTTGATGCTCGGTCGGTAAATCGATTTGGTTTTCGGATAGAATTCCTACTTGAGATCGAATTCTATCCTTGAATGGACTTATTTAATATTTTCGAAGCTGATTTTTTGTAGTATTTGAGTCCAAACCGGACGTGTGGTGTCACGGCTGGTCCGTGTATCTCGGGAAAAAATATCTTTGACCGGGTTTGACCCGGTCGCTAAAAGACGGTTTTGCCCCTGGTGCCGGATTCGACCCAAATTAGTCTTATTTAACTCGAAACGACCCATTGGGCCTGATTTTGAGGTTGGTTTTGTAATATTTGTACTCCGTAATAAGCCCAAGCCAAATGTCCATGATTTCGAGCCCGTTTTTGAGTATACTAAAGCACGTTTGCGTCCGATCATCATCGGGTGTTTGGCGGAAACTACTATAGACACCTGGCGGTCAAAATGTGGGTGTCTACAGAGCCTCCACTTTGACTGAGGCTTGGACAAGGCGAAAGTCAGAGTAGCTACAAGGCCAATCGAGGATTAAGACCTGGCAGACTTCCGATCCGGTCGTTTATAGTCCATTAGACTTGCGTGAAGGGCTCGCCAGCCATAAGTTAGAAATCATACCTGGATAGATGTCAATAATGTCGCGGGGACTTTGCTTGAAAAGTCTTGGGTGTGTCTGTTTACAGACACATCCCATCTTGGAGTTGTGTGGGAGCTTGCCTTGGAAGCTCTGGGTGTGTCTGTTTACAGATACATCCCATCTTGGAATTGCGTGGGAGCTTGCCTTGGAAGCTCTGGGTGTATCTGCTTACAGATACATCCCGATTCCTTAGTAAAAAATGTTGCCTGAGCCTTCCACTGGGGAGTTTTTGAGAATTCTTCGGGTGTCTTGGGTGCACCTGTCTGTTTATACATAGCAATTTGCATGTAACATTTAGTCGAAACACCGACTCACGCTGGGGAAGAAATGATTTTTTGATTGATTGATTTTTTGGAAAAAAAAACTGAAAATTTCGATTTTTTTTTTGAAAATAGGAATGCTTGGGATGACTTGATTCTTAATCAGATTCTGACACGGATTCCTAAAATTCTCTGGTTAGGCCTGTATGCCTAGATGAAGCAGGGAATATCATAAAAATTCCTATTCCTTGGGTGACTAGGAAAAGGATTTTCTCTATTATAAATAGAGAGTTCTTGCTCTTAATCTTTTCATATTCCAACCCAAATCTTTTCTTCCATCTTAAAATCCCTTAGACTTTTAAGACAAAAAACTTCTTGCTATGGGCATCGAACATCTGACCGTGATGCTTCAGGCGTGGGCTCAGAATTTTCGAGACGAAGATAAAATTCAGCTAACTCAAATGGGAATTGTTGCCTTATTCCCGCTTCAACGACTTAGGGTAGATTCCCATTTTTTGGACGCTTGCCTATCCTTTTGGGATACTACTCACCATGTTTTTGCCTTTCCTCGGGGAGAAATATGTCCCCTTCCTGAAGAGATTGCAGCTATAGGGAGTTGGTGCCCTAATGCTTGTTCTGCTATTCCTCTCTTTTATCCTGACCCAAGGAGGAGACTGAGGGATTTTCTTGGGTTGTCTCATGCTGAGACAGCTCGTATGGTAAAGGGAAATTATGTCTCCCTGTTTGACCTGGCTGACAAATTCATGAATCCAAACGGCGCAAGAATTACTTCTACCCATAGGCGTAGGGCCTTCGCCTTTTGTATGCTGCATCGATATGCCTTTGAAGGTCGGATGGATGCTGACTCATGCCTAGGCGAAATCAAGCTAATCAGCATAGTGGACCAGATGGAGACAGGTCACAGCCCAGCCTGGCTGATAACTGGGGAGATCATTATGGGCCTTGATGCTAGAAGGCTTGACCCGGATCGGCAATTGACGGGAAGCATTCGGCTTTTGCAGGTATTGGACCGCGTTTTCCTCGAATTTTTTCGAATTTCCCGATTTTTGATTTTTTTTGTTTCTTTTTTTGAATTTTTTTTCCAAAGATTTTTTTGAATTTTTTTTCGGAAATTTTCCCGAATTTTCTGAAATTTTTCGACTTTCTCGAAAAAAAAAATTCGAAAGTTTTTTACTTTTCGATTTTTTTTTTTTGACAGATCTGGTTATCCGAGCGTTTGTCGATCATAGAGCCCCCGGTGAGCATATCCAGATATCGCAGCTGTCAGATAGGTTCACGGTCTCGACGAATAAGCTCGAGTCATCACATAAATCGAAATTATTGGGATGAAGAGCTAAAATTCCATGGTGGGCCCTTGATTAGATGCACTGTCATCTGGTGGTTCCTCTCGAAACTGACGGAGTTAGCTAAGAGAGCCAAAGCCCGATATCTGGTGATCCTGTCTTTGGATCGGACTGTCCATATTTATCCGGATCGCATCCTGAGGCAGGTCGGTTTGTTTCAGCAGATCCCTGAAACCGAAGCAATCATTAGCGTCTCGCTCCAATTGACGGACGCTGATGGGTGGGATTTGTCGTGGAATCCCAACCGTCAATAAATAACCGGCTATTCCTACGGTAGATAGGGCAAGTCGGGTCGAACGTAATGTATAGCCTAGACTAAGGTCGCCTAAATACGAGACTAAGTCAACGAGCTAAGCTAGAGAATGATAAGAGAGGGGAGAAAGCTAGACTAAGACTAAGGAGAAAGCAAACAAAGGAGAACGGGCTAGGGTTAGGTCGGGGTCGAAGGGGTAACGGAATGGTCAAGGGATAACTAGAGTGAAGGAGGTAGTAGGGTGATCTAGGTAGGCCCGGGCTCTCGCAACTTAGACCCACCTAAAGGTTCCACCTAGAACCCATCTCGGCGACACACTACACAATCGGGGTTCTAGCGCGCTATGGTCCTAGGTCGGATCCAGGCTCTCGCTACTTAGATAGACCTAGGGGTCGCCCTCACCGGGCTCTCGCAACTTAGTGAGGGAACCGAACCCACAAACAAACTAACACCCACAAAAGAAAGGCAAGAAAAACAAGCATTCGTACATACTTAGTCATTCAAGCATTTCAACAAACAAGTGATGTGCACCAAACAAGAGGAAACCCAAATCTTCCACCAACATCTCTAACCAACCCTTAATCACCCAATTAACACCCTAATCACCTTACTAACCCTAGAAAGAACACTACTCTAACATAATCAAACTACAACTAACACTAACAAGATGGATTAACAAATGACACAACACAAACATCTACAAACTAGTGAAAACTATTAACTACAATCAAAGATTTAAACTTGAATAACATAAATAAAGATTAAGAGGAAAAGGAAAGGATTATACCAAACTAGTGAAGGAGAAAGAACAAAACTTGCATTAATGAAGAAAACCCAAAACAAACATCCAAGGTTGTCAAGCTTGGAGAAGATCTTGAAGAATTCCCTTAATACAAGTACTAATCTAAGATTAACTACTAATTATCGACTAATCTACACTAATCTAATCTAATCTAACCTAAAGTAGTCTAGGGTTTAATGTCTAATGAAGTGCATATGCTCAGGCCCGTCAAATAATATTTAGTGGCCCTGTTCTAAATATTTTTTGGAGGCCCTTCAATTACCGTTTCCAATTGTTTTAGGTTATTTTGAAAAATAATACTACTCTGTAGTATTATAAAAGACCCACAAATTGAAGTTAGCTTTCAAATTTTTTGATATAATTGAGTCTCATGAACGACAAATATTAACGGAGTACTACTATTTATAATACTAGGTACTTCCGTACTTATCCAGTACTCTATATTTGAGATTTACGATTTATAATCCATAGACGGTGCATTATTAAGGGTCATAAATCTCATACTTGTATTGTATGATATTTGTTACAAGGATTATTTCATTATGATAAAATGATTATTACTCTGTATAAATTAGTAAATCATCCATAAATTATAATTAAAATGGATATGTATATTAATGGTCATATACTTCGTATATTAATTTTAGACGTTAAAAACGTAAAACACATTAAAGGTCGAAAAGAAACGTAGTAACAAAAAAGAAACACAATAACAAAGACAACATTCATGAATAAGCGTACGAAATGAGCATAAAAGAATTAAAAGACAATAATAAAATTAATAGATGTATAAAAAATCCCTCGTGTAAGGGGATTCGAACCTGCTCCCTCGTACAACTAGGTTCCCTTACGCTACAACATGGTACCACTGCACCTCAATCACCTTTAACACTCTTTGTTTACTTTTAATATATCTATACTTTGTTTTGACCTGACGAGGCCCTCTAACAAGTTGGGCCCCTGTTCTTGGAACAGGCTGAACATGTTATTGGACGGGCCTGCATATGCTTAACATAACAAGGGAAGAGTATATATAGGGTTACAAATGAAAGGGAGAAGAGAAGAAAACAAAGCGGAGTAGCAGTGGCCCATCCCGGCCGAGACGGGGTGGTCCCGATCGGGACGAGGTCGGTCCCGGTCGGGACGCCTCCATCCCGATCGGGATGGGCCCAGGTCAGCAGCTTCTCTTTTTGCTCCTTCATCCCGAACGGGATGAGCTTATCCCGAACGGGATGAGCCTTGTAGGCCTCCATTATGATCTTTTTGGTCCCTCCTTGCTTCTCATGGGCTTCTCACCGATTCTCGGGACTCGGGATCGGGTCTCGGAGGCTCGGGATTGGGTCCCAAGGTCTCGGGATCGACTCCAAGGCATCGAGTCATCGTTCCTTAGTTTCGTTGGCTCCAAAATGTGTATGTATTGAGTCGGAATTGCTTCAACTCTTCCAAATCGGTCCCGGGAACCTGAAACCAACTAAAGGAAGCATAAGAAGCCCCTAAACCGCTCCCAAGGAGCGATTCTACAAGGAAAATGGGACCAAAACACTACGAAATAGGCACTACAAATGACACTTATCAACTCCCTCACACTTAACCCTTACTCGCCCTCGAGTAAGCACAAACTAACTACTATACTAGCCGAATGGGTATTATGCACCCTACGCCCCTTCAACTCACGCGAGTGCACTTAGAGGACAAGTGCACTCCGCAAGGCAAGTTGGGTCTTGCGACAAAACTGTGGATGCAACCGGACACAAAACACATAAACAAACAAACACACAAACAAACTCATAATCGGTTGCACCCAAAACAAAAGAAATACCGCTTTCCTCTAAAAGCGGTGAAAGAAGCACCGGTTTAGGACTCGAGGTAAGTGACAACGTTCCAAAGCTAGCAATACAAACCAAGGTGAACTAAACCCTAATAGTATGACGATCAAGCAATAAAAACGTTGGTAACTTACCTAGGTCCTCCTAACTTTCTAAAAACGTACTACGGGACGATCGGCAGAGTGGAAAAGTGAGGAACCACGGTGTTAGTCGACACTGTAGGTAAGTGAGACCCCGCCCCCTTTAGCGTGAGCCAAGAGGGTCGTCCCGTGTCCAAAAGCCGCCTAACTAGTCCAAGTAAAAAGGTGGAAATATGCAAAATGAGGGAAGACCGACTAATGCCCCTATCATCCTTCCTCGGGACTCGGTCCTTTGGTAGGCTCTTCACGGCAAAGGTCGGAAAAAGGCTTACTTTTGTGGGGATTTCTTTTTGTGAGACGGGTTTTCTTTTGGTATTTTCTTTCTTTTCGACGTTTTGATTTGTTTGTTGCCATGCCATTTTTTTTTTCTTCTTTTCTATTTTGTTTTTTTTGGCTTTTGTGCCTTTTCTTTTTCTTCATTCTTTTCTTTCTTTTTCTTTTCTTTTCTTTTCCCTTTTGGCAAGATTTGGCATTTTTGGCATTTTTTGACACTCAAGAAAGAGAGAATCAACAATTTGCATTTTATTTGTGTGGGTATGTGTAAGAGGTAGGGTAATGGGTGAGTCGGGACGGGCCCTTCCCTTCTAACCCACAAAAAGTGGAGAACTTGGACTAATCAAGACAATCCTAAACACGGTCACCTAGGGGACGAGACTCGGTAACCAAGTCCTTTTCATTCCGTGGGTGGTCATAATGGTCAAAGGTGCAAATCCCGCAGTAAATTCCTAGTAAGCTAGGTGGACTCAAGGTAAAGGACCAACGAAATCATTGATTTAGGGTCATTCTACTAGGCTAAAGTCCAAGACTCGATTTACACTACTAGGAGGGGAATGATAGACACTCACACTCTAGCCTCTAAACCGGGTTTTCGAAAATGGTTTACGCACAAGACACACAACACACAAACAAAATGAAGACTCAACGAGAACGAACGAAAGAAAAAGAAGCAAAAGCAACAAAACAAGAACAAAACAAAACGAACACATACAAAACACACACCACCCCGAACTTCCAAATGAGCAACCAATCATCCATAAACTTTACAAAGCTCCACCCGAGCACACCACAACACATATCTCCTCCAAACTCCACAAGAAACAAAGAGGAAAAAGGGTTGAAAAGATGTTACCGGGTGTCTTGAAAGCTCTCCAAAGCTAGCGGTGATTAAGCGACCTATAAGGAAAGAGGGAGGAAAAACACGCACACACTACAAATATACGACACAAAGACATAAAGGGAAAACACACAAAAGAAAAATCTTTTTGATTTTTGCGAAATTTTTCAAATTGTTAGGGATTTTTTAAGATTTTTTTCGGGAAAACTACGAAAATAAACTAAACTATGCTAGAATATCGCTCCCCCACACTTAAATCGAGCCATGTCCTCATGCTCGATCGTAGGGTGCGGAGAGACAAAAGCAAAAAGAAAAGAAACTACGAAAATAAAGCTAAAAATCAAAAGGTGGAGAAAAAGGTAGAAGGTGTCCGGCCGGGGTGTAGTCAAGTCACCATGGGCCGAGACAAGAAAAAGATATGGATGGGAGAAGAAATAAAAAGAAGGAAATAAAAGGAAATGGGAGGGGAGGGCTAGGTGTAATCAAGTCACCTAGCCCGGATTCCGCCTAAATCCGACTAAATCCTCAAAAAAAGAAAGTGAAAATCTTGTAAAAATTTGGATTTTGAAATGACTCTCGATGTAGTCACGTCATCGAGAGTCGGGAGCAACCACTATCAAGGCCTCGAAGGCCACCATGACATCAAGAGACATAAGTGTACAAGGGGAAGGGAATGAACAAAGGAAAACAAGCAACAACAAAAACGGAAAAGAAAGGATAGCTGCCGTACCATAGGTTAGCAACTCACTCTCTCCATCGTCTCATAGATCAATAAAGGCGCTTGCTTGTCTTCATCATTGCTTTTCCGCTTCATTCTCGATAAAACGCATGGTAGAGGTAGTAATGGTGTGAGGGGAGTGGAAATTGATGTGGATCCGGTGAAGGTGAGGTGTACGGGTCATATGATAGGAGTAAGGAGAAGTAGGGAGGTTGGGAGGGGGTATAATGGATGGGTACGTGGAGACAAAGGGACCATCCCGGTCGGGATGGATGGTCCCGATCGGGTTGATAAACCCTTCCCGATCGGGAAGCTCTCATCTCGGTCGGGAATGCACTCCAGTGAGTCCGATTTTCAGCACCTTCATCCCGATCGGGATGGCTCCTTCCCGGTCGGGATTCCTCATCCTTCCCGGTCGGGAAGCCATCTTCCCGGTCGGGATGAGTCTTCTTTGCTTCCCCAAGCCCAAAAGCTTATCATAAGCTTCAAAAACCGACTCCCTTACTTACCATCCAAGCTCTATCATCAACCACTCCTTTCTAGGAGTCACCTTCACTTCATCTATCACAATAAACTCAAACAAAACATCAAATTCACTCCCTCACATCGCTCATCAAAATACCAAATCAATTACAAGAATCCCACAAAAACAAAGAAAGTCCTAGAAACAAAAATCACGAATACAAGCACAAGAATTCTAAAGAAGAGAGGAGGGGAATATACAACATGACGGTTCTTTTAGGAACTCTGTCAAACCTAGGATGGTGGATTCTTATTCAACCGTAGCCCTCAAGGGCATGGAGGAGCAAGTCGAACGCGCTACCGACATCATAGTGAAGGCCCAAGAAGCGCTCGAGCTTAACCGACCTCCACGGCCTCCAAGGAGGAGGCAAGAAGTAGGATTCCCAAGACCCGACATCATTTTCAAAGTAGTCTCCGGGGTCTCTCCATCCTACGAGCTTCACCGATCTCTTCTTCCCTAAGCATTGCCTCCAATCACAAGAAAGCTTCATCTCCAAGAAACAAGGCACAAAAAGCGGCTTTGGCCTCGTCTCCTCAATGCACACCCCCACACTATCCTCAAGTTGTGGTTCCCCATCTTCATCACTCGGCCCCACATCATCTTGGAGAGGAGAATCGAAACTTCTACCGGCGGTTTCAATCTCTTCCAAATCATCTCTCGGTGTACTAGCAAGGGGCTCATGATGCCTATCCACGTTCTCGGACAAGGGCAACTCGAGGCTAACAATTTCACCCAACAACTTCACAAACTCCACCAAATCATCCAACTCACCATCCTCCTCCAATTCCTCACCAATGTTGCCTTCACCAAGGGTCATATCCTCATCCGTCTCTTTTTGGGTAGACGATTGAGGTTCTTCAAAGCAAACTTCTCTATCAAAGGGAACTACATCGGCGGCTTCGTAATTCGGTTGCTCCTCTTTCTCAAGTGGGCACCCTCCATCTAAATACGATGCTCGGGATAAATACATTACGGCTTGAACCGATAATGCATTTAATTGAGCATTCCTCGCCTCGTTTGCCCTTCGCATTTGGACCATTAATTCCTCTTGTTCTTTTCGCAATTGAATGGCCATTCTTGTGTGCTCCTTTGCAATTGAAGAATCGAATGACACAACTCCAAGTTGGGCAATTGGTGATCATTGGAGTCTTGTAAGGCTCCTTGATAATCTTGATGATGCCCATAGGGTGGGGCATCATATTGTTGGTAGCAAGGTTGGGGTGATTGGTAGTATTGTGGGTCATAGGGTTCATATTGTGGTTGGGGTGGAGGGTAATATTGTGGGTCTTGGGGGTATTGGCTTCCACAAGGTGAATCTTGAGTGTACATGGTGGGGTCACAATCATAACTCGAGTAGTAACCACCATGATCGTAGGATTGATAGTCATTCACTTGTTGGTAGCCATTTTCATAACCTTGAAGATCATACCCGTCTTGATTACCCCAAGAAGCTTGATTATGGTAGGGGGACGTCATGTCATAGCTTTGGTTCATGGAAGAAGAGTGGTAGCTCATATCGGCTCCCGAGTGTGTGGAGTTTAGATCAAACCCCATGCTTGCTCGAAAATCGTAGTCCATACCCGGTTGGAAACCACTCATTCTAACAACCGTCCGTTTAAGCGGCTCTGAGTTGCAAGAAGAAGAAAATCACCACCTCTAAGCACAAACTGTAGACTAAGAAAAAACGTGAGAGGTCTAGTGCTTGTTGGGCACTAGACAAGAGAGAAATAAACCACACACACAAGGAGCAAAGTAACCAAAAAGAAAAAAAGAAAACACAAACACAAAGACAAAGTCAAGCAAAAAGGAAAACAAAGTCTAAACTAGCACCGTCCCCGGCAACGGCGCCAAATTGATGGGAGGGATTTGTCGTGGAATCCCAACCGTCAATAAATAACCGGCTATTCCTACGGTAGATAGGGCAAGTCGGGTCGAATCCACGGGGACGGTAATGTATAGCCTAGACTAAGGTCGCCTAAATACGAGACTAAGTCAACGAGCTAAGCTAGAGAATGATAAGAGAGGGGAGAAAGCTAGACTAAGACTAAGGAGAAAGCAAACAAAGGAGAACGGGCTAGGGTTAGGTCGGGGTCGAAGGGGTAACGGAATGGTCAAGGGATAAATAGAGTGAAGGAGGTAGTAGGGTGATCTAGGTAGGCCCGGGCTCTCACAACTTAGACCCACCTAGAGGTTCCACCTAGAACCCATCTCGGCGACACACTACACAATCGGGGTTCTAGCGCGCTATGGTCCTAGGTCGGATCCGGGCTCTCGCTACTTAGATAGACCTAGGAGTCGCCCTCACCGGGCTCTCGCAACTTATTGAGGGAACCGAACCCACAAACAAACTAACACCCACAAAAGAAAGGCAAGAAAAACAAGCATTCGTACATACTTAGTCATTCAAGCATTTCAACAAACAAGTGATGTGCACCAAACAAGAGGAAACCCAAATCTTCCACCAACATCTCTAACCAACCCTTAATCACCCAATTAACACCCTAATCACCTTACTAACCCTATCAAGAACACTACTCTAACATAATCAAACTACAACTAACACTAACAAGATGGATTAACAAAAGAAACAACACAAACATCTACAAACTAGTAAAAACTATTAACTACAATCAAAGATTTAAACTTGAATAACATAAATAAAGATTAAGAGGAAAAGGAAAGGATTATAACAAACTAGTGAAGGAGAAAGAACAAAACTTGCATTAATGAAGAAAACCCAAAACAAACATCCAAGGTTGTCAAGCTTGGAGAAGATCTTGAAGAATTCCCTTAATACAAGTACTAATCTAAGATTAACTACTAATTATCGACTAATCTACATTAATCTAATCTAATCTAACCTAAAGTAGTCTAGGGTTTAATGTCTAATGAAGTGCATATGCTTAACATAACAAGGGAAGAGTATATATAGGGTTACAAATGAAAGGGAGAAGAGAAGAAAACAAAGCGGAGTAGCAGTGGCCCGTCCCGGCCGAGACGGGGTGGTCCCGATCGGGACGAGGTCGGTCCCGGTCGGGACGCCTCCATCCCGATCGGGATGGGCCCAGGTCAGCAGCTTCTCTTTTTGCTCCTTCATCCCGAACGGGATGAGCTTATCCTGAACAGGATGAGCCTTGTAGGCCTTCATTATGATCTTTTTGGTCCCTCCTTGCTTCTCATGGGCTTCTCACCGATTCTCGGGACTCGAGATCGGGTCTCGGAGGCTCGGGATTGGGTCCCAAGGTCTCGGGATCGACTCCAAGGCATCGAGTCATCGTTCCTTAGTTTCGTTGGCTCCAAAATGTGTATGTATTGAGTCGGAATTGCTCCAACTCTTCCAAATCGGTCTCGGGAACCTGAAACGAACTAAAGGAAGCATAAGAAGCCCCTAAACTGCTCCCAAGGAGCGATTCTACAAGGAAAATGGGACCAAAACACTACGAAATAGGCACTACAAATGACACTTATCAGACGCTATGTGTGACACGTGGCTACAACGTTGGTTTACCCGTGTCATATGGACTATACCTCGCCCCTGTCAATCTGTTTGGGTCTCGGAAGCATATCGCAAATGGACCTCTGAAGAATCAAAAGAGGCCCGTAAGACATTGAAGACTGACGAGGCTTTTGACTTGGCCCGTCGAGAATCGGTAAAAGACAACAGGTGGTTTTTTGACGAAGAAGAAACTCCAACTACCCTTGTCCGGCCGGAGTCGGGTTCTAAGTCAAAAACTAAGACTCGAGCTAAGGAGACCGGTGCTAGTGACCTGGAGAGAAGACTCGGACCAAAACTAGCGGTCCGAGACAGACTAGGCCCGCGAGACCGGTTACCCGAGAGGGTAAGGGCCCGACTAGGACCGACTGAGGTGATCGGGGAATCAAGTTTGAAGAAACGTGCCCGGGTTAAGGAGGTTCCCTTGGTGATTCGGGAGCGTTCACCTCCGCGTCGACGCCGGTGGACGGAAAAAGAAGCTAAGGATAAAGGAAAGGGAAAGATGCCTTAGTTTTTTATTATTTAAGTATTAGTACTATTTATGTGTGCTTTTTTTTTTGGGAATTTTTTGTAATTTTCCGAGCTATCGGATTTTTTTTTTGAAATAAATAAGGAAGTTTATTAAAAACCGTTCCTATTTTTTTTTTCGATTGCAGCGGTTGTGCCCTTTTGAGGGGCTGCCTACGTATCCACAATCAGCGGAATCAAACCAAACGTAGTTCAGACTTAATTTGCAATTTCCAAATACATCAAGACTATTGGTTCAAGATGTTTATAACAGTAGAATAAGTAATTCTAACTTTTGACTTGTCTTTAAAAGTTTATTTAAAAATGATTTTTATAAACTTTTGCAAATGACATTGAGAGAAATGGGTTAAGGGTAGTAACGCTTCAGCTGGTCCAGGTTAGTTTGGCTGACAAACTCATTCCCGTCCAGATCCGTTAGCATCACTCCTCTGCCTGACAGAATCTTCTTTACCAAGTATGGTCCGGCCCAATTAGGTTTGAACTTTCCCCTTGGGTCTACTGGTAATAAAGCTCGAACAGACTTGAGAACCAAATCTCCTTCTTTGATGTTCCTGGGCCTTACCCTTTTATTGAAGGCCCGTTGGATCCTCTTCTGATATATTTGTATATTATTGATGGCACGAGATCGTCGTTCGTCTAAAAGGACTAGCGAGTCATATCGTGCTCGAACCCAATCTGCTTCGGGTACTTGACTCTTGAGCAAGATTCTGAGTGACGGCACCTCTAACTCAACAGGTTGGACCGCTTCCATCCCATATGTAAGGTAATACGGCGTTGCCCCGGTCGTAGTACGAATCGAGGTCCGATATCCCCAAAGTGCAAATGGTATCTTGTCGGGCCAGTCCCGGTAGTTATCAGCCATCTTTTTTAGTATGGTGACAATTGTTTTATTAGCCGCTTCTACCGCTCCATTGGTTTGGGGTCGGTAGGGTGACGACGTATGTCTTTGAATTTTGTATTTGGCTAACAAGGCTGCCGTCTCAGCTTGAAAATGGGTCCCGTGGTCACTGATGAATTCATGAGGGATCCCATACCGGCATATTATCCTATTTTTGATAAATTTGGCGACATGACTGGCATTGAGAATACGATAAGACGCTTTGACCCATTTCGTGAAATAGTCGATCGCTACCAAAATGAAGCAGTGTCCTCTGGTTCCCGAGGGGTTTTTCTTTCCAATTATATCGATCCCCCATGTTGAAAACGGCCAAGGTGACGTAATAGTGTACAACAGGGATGGCGGCATATGCTGCACATTAGCGAAAATCTGGCAGTTGTGGCAATGTTTGACATAGAGTTGGCAGTCAGTCTCCATGCTATTCCAGTAATATCCGAGTCTCATGATCCTCCGGACTAGCATCTGGGCGTTCATGTGTGGACCGCACTCACCGTCGTGCACTTCGGCCATGACCTTATCGGCGTTACCTTTAACAACACAAAAAAGGAGAGCCCCCTGCGGTGTCTTTTTGTAGAGTTGTCCGTCGTCGGTACGGACGAACTGGGCCGCTATCCTACGTAAGGCCTTTTTGGCTCGATTGTCGGCCCCGGGTGGATACTCCCCGGTCGTCAAGTATGCTTGGATAGCCTTATACCACGGCTTGGGATCGGGTATCTCGATATCTTCGATGTCGTGGATATATGCTGGCTCGAATCGTCTTTCGACACAAATTGGCATGCTGGTCACATGATCGGGAATGTTTAGTAAAGATGCCAGTTTTGAAAGTGCATCTGCGAACTGATTTTCTTCCCGAGGTAGGTATATATACTCTACCTTTTGGAATTGTTTCTCGAGATCCCTTACTCGTGCCTGGTAGGCCACGAGATTAGCATTTCGGGTTTTCCATTTTTGGAGCGCTTGGTTAATGACCAGAGATGAGTCGCCGTGTACTCGGAGGTTTGTGACCCCTAAATCGGCGGCGGCTTGTAGCCCGTGGATACATGCTTCATACTCGGCGGCATTATTGGTGACGACAAAGTCCAATTTGATGGACACGGGAGTATGCTCCCCTTTTGGCGAGATTAGGAGAATTCCGACTCCAAATCCTCGGAAATTTGATGCCCCGTCGAAGTATAAGTCCCACGTTTCGGTACCGGTATGGAAAATATCTTCATCCGGAAAGGACCAAGTGTCAGTGTGTCCTTCGGTTATGGCCGGGACTGTCGGCGAGAAACTCGGCTTCTATTCGGCCTTTGGTGGCTTTCAATGGTACGAACTTTAGATCGAATTCTGCCAACATTAGAGTCCATCTTGATATCTTGCCGTTGAGAATGGGCTTTTCGAAAAGGTACTTGATCGGATCCATTCTTGATAGTACTTGTACCTCATAGCTGAGCATGTAATGTCGGAACTTCTTAGTGGCCCAGACCAAAGCTAAACACGTTTTTTCGAGCATAGTGTACTTACACTCGTACTCTAAAAACTTTTTGCTGATGTAGTATATAGCCCGTTCTTCGGAGTTGACCGTTTGAGCTAGCATAGCCCCCATGGCTGTCTCTGTCGTGGTTAGGTATAGTGACAAAGGCAAACCAGGTTGAGGTGGCATCAGGACCGGTGGTGAAGACAAGATTTCTTTGATTCTATCAAAGGCTGCTTGACACTTGTCGTCCCATAGTAACCGTTCCCCTATTTTCAGCTTCTTGAAGATCGGTTCACACACCATGGTTAGCTTTGAAATGAATCTGCTGATGTATTGAACTTTTCCGAGAAACCCTCTTATCTCCTTTTCGGTCTTAAGGGGTTGCATCTCGGTGATGGCCTTAATTTTGGCTGGATCGACTTCGATACCGTGTTGGCTAACGATATGACCCAATAATTTGCCAGATGTTACCCCGAAACTGCATTTCTGAGGGTTTAACCTCATGTTGTACTTGCGTAATCGGGTGAAGAACTTTCTCAGGGCGGTGATGTGACCGTCCCTGTCTTTAGATTTGACGATCATATCGTCCACGTAAACTTCCACTTCTTTATGCATCATGTCATGTAATAAAGTTGTGGCGGTTCGTTGATAGGTGGCCCCAGCATTGATGACACCAAACGGCATAACAGTATAGCAATAAGTACCCCAAGGTGTAAGGTGGTCTTATCCATATCCTCCTATGCCATTTTTATTTGATTGTACCCGGCATACCCATCCATGAATGATAGAAGGGCATGATCAGCTGTGTTATCTACCAGTATATCGATGTGTGGTAACGGGAAATCGTCTTTCGGGATCGCCTTGTTAAGATCCCGAAAGTCTACACAGACGCGTACTTTACCGTCTTTTTTAGGAACTAGCACGATGTTCGCAACCCAATCTTGATACTCGGAGACTTGTATGAACCCAGCCTTGAATTGTTTGTCGACTTCCTCCTTGACCTTGAGGGACCATTCGGGCCTAATACGTCGGAGTTTATGCTTAACCGGCTTGAACCCTTCCTTGATCGGTATATGGTGCTCGGCTATTTCGCGATCTATCCCCGCCATGTCCTTGTAGGACCATGCGAAGACGTCTTTGAATTCTTGAAGGAGATTTACGAATTGTTGTTTCTCCTCGGGATCTAAAGATAACCCTATCTTAAGCAGTTGAGGCTCTAAGGTTGTTCCCACGTTGATGGATTCGGTTTCTTCGATTACCGGATTGCGGGATTCCCTTTGCTCTAGCTGCTCGATCAGATGTGGAGGTAAGGATACCTGTTCGCCGGGTTTCTCAATTTCATTGCACAGAATATTTTTGAAATTAAGAAAATTTTGAAAATGAGACAAGTCGTAAGCAGAACGGTTGTTATTATTCATAAATTGGGAAAATAGCTCGAAAAGAGCTGCCATCTGATCGCTAGTCAGTGGTGGGATAGGTAAAATGCCCGGGACAGACCCTGGGGCACTAGGAGTAGCTAAAGGGAGAGGGGGAGTTACAGGGATGACCTAGCACCGGACTCACTAAACTCAATCTCAGAATCTGACTCCGACTCCGACTCGGACTCGGACTCAGACTCTGGCATTTCTCCTTCTCCTGCGATTAGCTTGTAGGTTCTTCCTTGACCGTCAGTCCATTTGACGGTTTTCCTCCAAGCTCTCTTTCCTGTCCCGGATCCGACATCCGAGATCAGCTTAGATGGGTCAAAGGTGCGACTGCGGAGAATGAGGCTGACCAGCTCTTCCTTTGGCGTTGGGGCCGCGAGTTCCTCTCCGAAAATTAGTCCGAGTGCGGGCTCAGCATTCTTAGCATCGTCGGACTGGATGAGAGCGAAGATGTCGTCTGGTATGTTGATGGGCGGGATTTGCCATGGATCCCGCCGTCAAATAAATAACCGGCTAATCCTAACTGGGTAGCTAGGGTAAGTCGGGTCGAATCCACGGGGACGGTAAGAGGCGTCTAGACTAAGGTCGCCCAAATACGAGACTCGGTCAACAAACTAGGCTAAACTACTATGATAAGGAGGGGAGAAGGCTGAGACTATGACTAAGGAAAACAAATAAGGAACAGGCTAGGATTAGGTCGGGTTCAAAGGGGTAATGGAATGGTCAAGGAAGAGCTAAAGTGAAGGGGTAGTCGGGTAATCTAGGTGTAGTCCGGGCTCTCGCTACGTAGACCGACCTAGAGGTTCTTGATAGAACCCACCTTGGTGACACACATGACAAACGGGATTCCTAGCGTGCTATCGTGGCCTAGGTCACATCCGGGCTCTCGCTACGTAGACCGACCTAGGAGTCGTCCTCACCGGGCTCTCGCTACGTAGTGAGGGAACCAAACCCACAAGCAAACTATCACCCACAAGAGAAAAGGCAAGAAAAACAAGCATATGCATCTACATGTCATTCAAGCATTTCAACAAACATGTACCATGCATCAAACCAAGAGGAAACCCAAAACTTCCACCAACATCTCCAACAAACCCTTAATCACCCATTAAACACCCTAATCACCTTACTAACCCTAACAAGAATCTACTCAACCATATCTAATCTAAAACTAACAAAAACAAGATAAACCAACTCAAACAACAAAACATACATAAACAAACTAGTTAAAACAATGAACAATGAACAAAACAATCAACAAAGATTGAAACTTGGATGATTAAACAAAATAAAGAGAAGGTAAAAGAAGATTATACCTACTAACAAGATGAAAGAAAGATTGAAACTTGCATTAATGAGAAAAACCCAAAACAAACCACCAAGGTTGTCAATCTTGGATGGATCTTGAAGAATTCCCTTAATACAAGTACTAAACTAAGATTAACAACTAATTACCGACTAATCTACTCTAATCTAAACTAATCTAACCTAAAATAGTCTAGGGTTTAAGGGGAAGTATATATATATACCATGCAAAATTACAAGAGGGGGTATATATATATATAAGGTTACAAGAATGAAAGTAGAAGAAAGGAAGCGAAGTCACGCTGCAGCGCCTCCGTCCCGACCGAGACGGCCCCATCTCGGCCGGGAAGGGCTGGTCCCGACCGAGACAAGGTTGGTCTCGGTCGAGATGGCCCAAAACAGGGGCTGGTTGCATCGCGCACTCCTTCCTGGTCGGGAATGCCACTATCCCGCGATGTAGATGGCCCATCCCGGGGACGTGAAAATTTTTCACAAAAATCAAAAAGATTTTCCTTTTTTTGTGTTTTCCTTTTATGTTTTTGTATCGTATACTTGTTTTGTTGTGTGTGTTTTGCCTCTCTTTTCCTTATAGGTTGCTTAATCACCGTTAGTTTTGGAAAACTTTCAAGACATCCGGTAACATCTTCTATCCCTTTTCCCTCTTTATTTCTTGTGGAGTTTGGAGGAAATTGTGATGTTGTGTGCTCGGGTGGAGCTTTGTGCATATTGGTGGATGATTTGGTGACTTGTATGGAATATCGGGGTGGTGTTTGTTCCCTTGTGTGTTTCTTTTATTTTGTTTTGTTGTCTTATGTCTCTTTTTCTTTCGTTTTCGCCATGTCTTCATTTTGTATTGTGTTAGTTGTGTCTTGTGTGTGTAAATGGTTTTCGAAAACCCGGTTTAGAGGCTAATGTGCGAGTGTCTACTTTCCCTTCCTAGTAATGTAAATCGAGTCTTGGACTTTAGTCTAGTAGAATGATCCTAAATCAATTGTTTCGTTGGTCCTTTACCTTGAGTCCACCTAGCTTACTAGGGATTTACTGCGGCATTTGCACTTTTGACCATTATGACCACCCACGGTGTGAAAAGGCTTTGGTTATCGAGTCTCGTCCCTTAGGTGACC
This sequence comes from Agrostemma githago, assembly GCA_958450325.1. Taxonomy (NCBI): domain Eukaryota; kingdom Viridiplantae; phylum Streptophyta; class Magnoliopsida; order Caryophyllales; family Caryophyllaceae; genus Agrostemma; species Agrostemma githago. The sequence goes on along the minus strand of OY288254.1, from coordinate 49,333,325 downwards.
ATGTTCGGGATTGTTTGATTAGTCCAAGTTCTCCACCTTTTTTGTGGGTTTGAAGGGAAAGCGCGCTCCCGACATACCTATTCCCCTACCTCCTACACATTCCACACAATAAATTGCAATTTGTTGAATTCTCTCTTTCTTGTTACACAAAGAAATGCCAAAAAGTCAAATCAAGCCAAAAGGGCAAAGAAAAGAAAAAGAAATAAAATGAAAGAAAGAAAATGAAAGAAAGAAAAAGAAAAGGCACAAAAGCCAAAAAGAAAATAGAAAAGAAGAAAAAGAAACGGCATGGCAACAAACAAAGCAAATATGCAAAGAAAAGAGAAAATGCCAAAAGAAAAACCGTCTCACAAAAAGAAACCTCACACCTCAAAAATAAGCCTTTTACCGACTATTACCGTGAAGAGCCTACCAAAGGACCGAGTCCCTAGGTAGGATGATAGCGGTAATGGTCGGTCTTCCCTCACTTTGCAATATTTTCCACCTTTTTACCTGGACTAGTTGGGCGGTTTTGGGCACGGGACGACCCTCTTGGCTCATCGCTAAAGGGGGCGGGGTCTCACTTGCCTACAGTGTCGACTAACACCGTGGTTCATCCTTTTTCCACTCCACCGATCGTCCCGTAGTACGTTCTTAGAAAGTTAGGAGGAATCTAGGTAAGTTACCAACGTTTTTGTTGCTTTATCGTCATACTATTAGGGTTTAGTTCACCTTGGTTTGTATTGCTAGCTTGGGAACGTGGTCACTTGCCTTGAGTCCTAAACCGGTGTCTTTTCACCGCTTTGTTGAGGGAAGCGGTATTTGTTTTCTTTTGGGTGCAACCGATTATTTGTTTGTTTGTGTGCTTGCTTGTCTTTGTGTTTTGTGTCCGGTTGCATCCACGATTTTGTCGCAAGACCTTACTTGCCTTGCGGAGTGCACTTTTCCTCTAAGTTTACTCGCGTGAGTTGAAAGGGCGTAGGGTGCGCTAATACCCACTCAGATAGTTTAGTAGTTAGTATGTGCTTACTCGAGGGCGAGTAAGGGTTAAGTGTGGGGGAGTTTATAAGTGTAGTTTGTAGTACCTATTTTCATGTGTTTTGGTCCCATTTTCCTTGTGGAATCGCTCCTTGGGAGCGATTTATGGGCTTCTTATGCTTCCTTTAGTTCGTTTCAGGTTCCCGAGACCGATTTGGAAGAGTTGGAGCGATTCTGACTCGATACATACACATTTTGGAGCCAACGGAGTTAAGGAACGATCACTCGGTGCCTTGGACTCGACCCCGAGACCTCGAGACCCGATCCCGAGTCCCGAGAATCGATGAGAAACCCATGAGAGGCAAGGAGGGACCAAAAGGAGCTTATTTGAGGCCTACAAGACTCATCCCCGACGGGAATAGCCTCATCCCGTCCGGGATGAGGTGCACAAATGGAGCGCTGCTGTGAGGTGCTCTTCCCGACCGGGAAGGTCCTTCCCGACCGGGAAGGATGGCCCATCCCGACCGGGAAGGATCAGTTACAGCCCGCGTGACTTGTTTTCTCCTCCTTCATTCTTGTAATCTTATATATACTTCCCTCTTGTATTATTTAGACATCTTATCATACCCTAGACTCTCTTAAGCCTCTCTACAACTTTCATAACCCTAAATTAGTGTTCCTCTCATTAGCTTAATTCACTCTTTAATCTTTAGTTAATCATTGTAATTAGTCTTGTATTAAGTGGATTCTTGAAGATTATTCCAAGATTGACAACCTTGGGGTTTTATTTGGGCTTCTTATTTATACAAGTTCTCATCTTTTTCATCCATTATTAGTTGGTGTGGACATGACGAAGGTCCACCCCAACGCGGCGAAGCGCGGGTTTGGGTAGGTGAATGAATCTCATGGTAAGATTGTTCTCGGGTTCGAAATTTAAGTCAAAATGGAGTCGCCACCGAATTTTGTGGTTATTCGGAACCATACGAGCCCACTCTATGTCGTCATGGGCTATACACAAAGTAAGCCCACTCCGATTTCAGATTTTATGGGGCTCGTCCCTTTGCATTGTTATACCGATACCGTTTACACCGGCTTTCGAATATAAAATGACTCTCGTGCGCCAAGGGTTTCGGACATCCGGAAACCAAAGGTTCTGAGTAAGGGGTGAGGGTACGTGTTGGGAAGCCCGCTAAGGACACCCAACCCCGCCCGCACATGGTGGCCACTACTAAGACATCGTTCGTGTTCGTGTACGCGCGCTAGTAAAACGACTAAATGATATGCAAACAGCGTTTTCGGGCTAAGCATGTGAATTTTGCGTTAACTACGTCATTTAATGCATCTTATTATTCGTCGAAGTGATTTAGCATGCGAGGTTCATTTATAAAGCGTAAAGCAAGTAAATAAACAAAGCTCGGAAATAAATAACGTACAAATTACACGGGCGGAAATACAACCCGGAATTCACAATACAACATTACGTAAAAATAATAAACAAAATAAAAATAACGCGATATAATGATAGGGACGGACCCGTATGTAAACTAGACCGCGAAATAGGTGAATGGACTACCCCGATTGAATACACATTATGTTGTGTACTAAACGAAGGACGGAAATATGAGACTGTGGCATATTGCTAGCCCGATCTCATATCCCGTAGTCTTGTCCCGACTTATCACGTCAAAAGTTGATCAAAGTCGTGCTACGTGTCGTGATGTGCGTGGTTTTGAAAATAGGAAGATCACGTGATAGTCTTTACACGTGATGACTAAAGTCGATAAAAGACGGGGCTTGAAACGTGTGTCAAACCCCTCGGATTTTTGGGTTACAGGACCCACTCGACCGAGTCGTGGTGTGACTCGGTCGAGTGCACCTTTTACGTGGCTACTGCCCATTTTTATGGGTGCTACTCGATCGAGTAGCGTATGTACTCGGTCGAGTAGACCCTGTACGAATGATAATTCGTTTCGTTTCATGATTTGAAATCGATGATCGGTCGAACCAAATACAAACATCGCACGATTTGTATTTAACTCAACCTCCGGTACTATAATCGTGTACGAACGATTATAATACCGTTATCGGAGTTTTATAAAAATGCTTATCGTTGTGCTAAAAAATTTGAATTAGTAACGAAAGATGTCCCTCTACGTCACGACATCGAAACTAACCCTTTCGAGTCATGTGATGTCGGTTTTCAGGTCAGTGGGTTCCGCATTAATTATGGAAATGGGATTAAATACGTTCAACTACGACCGTTTGCAATCGCGTCACGCCCTTGAGTATGTTGGGGCGGGGCTCCTCGAAAGGGCTCCACCTCCATTGTTGCTCGTAAAGGGATTAGACGGATTTTAGGCAAACATCGTAGTCAAACGGTTTTAAAACCGGATTTTGATACTAGTTTACGTATATACGATATAATAACAATATTAGTAATAAAAGATGATACAAAAATAAAGATGCAAAAAAAAGTATAAGAAACGTTAGTGTTAGTGTTACTACGATTATAAATATGATGCAAAAATACGATAAATAAAACGAAAATGGGACTAAATGAATGAGATCGAGATGGGGTTAGGGACACCCTCAACATACATGCTTAATAAGGACCTCGGAAATGGACTCGTAATAGCGGCACGGGCTCGGGAGTATCGAGGATGTATGCGAGTTATGGTGTGTATGGGTGTGTGTGTGTGTGTTTCGCCGGTTTCCGAGGGACGAGGGGCTCGGGTTTTTGTGTAGTCTTGCTAGGGACGTGGTATAGGGAGTGTAGTAGGGTTAGGATGTGAAATGTAGGGTAAATGCTTAGGGTAAAAACTGTGCAAATGAATGGGGGTGAAGCGGTATTTATAGACTTCACCTCACGACATAGGGGCACTCGATCGAGTGGCCCTAGTGCACTCGATCGAGTGCCTTCGCAAACGGGCCAAACCCGGGTTCAAAAGGCTCCACTCGACCGAGTGGGGTCAATCCACTCGATCGAGTGGGTCAAACGGGTGAGACAAATAAGGGAAGAATTGATCTTGTTGTTTTGATTGACTTTTTGAATTTTATTTTGTGCGCCAACTGAACTTGGCTGTTTTATGAGACGGTTTCGTCTTTGACCGGGTTTTGACCCGGTCGCCAAAAGACGGGATTTATCTTTGGTGTCGGTTTTGGCCCAAATTAGTCTCTTTTTGCTCGGAACGACCCACTGGGCCTGGATTTGAGGTCTGTTTTGTGAGATTTTTACTCCGCTAAAACTCCATGTCGGATATTATTGGTTTCGAGTCCAAGTCCGAGTATACCAAGTCACGTTTGCGTCCGATCATCATCGGGTGTTTTTCGAAGACTACCATAGACACGTGGCAGTCAAAATGCGGGTGTCTACAGAGCCCCCACTCTGACTGAGGCTTGGACAAGGCAAAAGTCAGAGTAGCTACCAAGCCTGTTAAGACCTGGTAGACTTCCGGTCAGGTCACTTATAGTCCAGTGGACTTGCGTGAAGGGCTCGCCAGCCATAAGCAGAGGGTCATACCTGTCCTGATGATGATAGCTTCGCGGTGAGTCAGACTTGTAGCATAAGTCCTGGGCGCCTGTATGTGGGCCCATCCCGTACCATTTCCGGAAAATGCCGCCTTAGGCGTTCTGCTGGGGAAACATGTGAGCTGTACAAGCTTGCTTTTGAAGCCTTGAGTCGTACCTGAGCTGATGATGAGGCTCCGTGGGGAGTAAAGCTTGCCTCTTTTGGGGAGTAGGTGTACCCGTATGCCGATACATCACACCTGGGATGTAGCATACCCGGGAAAATCTGCCTCCGTTGGGGAATTTGAATAGTTTCGCGGAGACTTGCTTCTGAAGTCCGGAGTGTACCTGTATGCTGACACATAACAACTTGTATGTAACACATAGGCAAAACAACGACTCGTGCTGGGGAGACAAAAATGTTTGAATTTTCGAAGGGACAAAATTTTGAAAAGAATTTTTATCGCGAAGAAATTTTATCACAGAAAGATTTTGGAGACTCTTAGGAAAGCTCGGGACAGCTTGATTCCTATTCTGGGTTCTAGTTTGAAATCAGGCTTGCGCGCGCATAGGGCCCAGTTTGTTGAGGAGGCAGAGTAGTTAGGTTTTCTGTTAGGTTTTCTCATTATAAATATGAGAATCCCTGCTTCAGTTCTCTGCATCTCAACTCAAATTCTTCTTTTCCTTCTCAAAATCTTTTAGACTTTCAAGAAAGTTAGAAATCTCCGCTATGGGTATCGACCATTTGACGGCTATGCTTCTCGCTTGGTCCCAATACTTTCGGGATGAGGAGAAAGTCCGACTGACCCAGATGGGAATTGTCAATTTATTCCCTTTCCAGCGTCTAATAGTTGACTCGCATTTCCTGAATGCCTGCTTGTCGTTTTGGGACACCACCCATCACGTATTTACGTTCCCACGGGGAGAAATGTGTCCTTTGCCCGAGGAGGTTGCGGCCATAGGCGGTTGGGGTCTTGCTGTTCAGCCAGCTTATCCCCGTTCTACCCGGATCCAAGGAGGAGATTAAGGGAGTTTTTGGGTTTGTCTTATGCTGAGGCAAATCGGATGGTGCAGGGAGACACCATTTCCCTGTTTGACCTGGCCGACAAGTTCATGAATCCCCGGGACGTAAGGGCCACCTCTACTCACAGGCGTAGGGCATTCGCCTTTCGCATGCTGCATTGCTATGTCTTCGAGGGGCTGATGGAGCTTGACTCATGCAGGGGTCAAATCAGGCTGATTGGAGTGGTTGACCAGATGGAGACTGGTCATAGCCCTTCTTGGCTAGCCACTGGAGAAATCATCATGGGTCTGGACGCCAGGCGGCTTGACCCAACTCGACCGCTGACGGGGAGTACCCGTATTCTGCAAGTATGCGTCTCGATTTTTTTTTTTTTTTTTTACGCGAAATACTTGAAGTACGCAAGTCACTTGATCGAGTGGACCTGTCACTCGATCGAGTGACACTCATACCGAGCTACTGCCTGCTTTCAGAGGGCTAACTCGATCGAGTCATCTGCTGCACTCGATCGAGTGGACTCTGGCGAACCATTCCGTTGCTTATAAAATTTGTGCATTCTTTTCAGATATGGCTGTCGGAGCGGTTATCGATCATAGAGACCCCTCCGAGCATTCCCAATTATCGGAGCAGTCAGATTAGCTCTCGAAGGCGAAAGATAAGCTCGAGTCATCGGATAGATCGAGCTTACTGGGACGAGGAGCTGGTGTTCCATGGGGGTCCCTTGATCAGGTGGACCGTTGCTTGGTGGTTTCTTTCGAAGTTGACCGGATTGGCCAAGAGGGACCAAGCTCGCTACCTGGTGATCTTGTCCCTTGACTGGACAGTTCACATTTATCCGGATCGTCTCCTAAGACAGTTCGGTTCATCTCAGCGCATCCCTGAGACTGAAGCCATTATCGGCGTCTCGCTCCAATTGACGGACGCTATGTGCGACACCTGGTTGCAGAGATGGTTCACTCGTCCTACATGGACTATACCCAGCCCTTGCCAATCCGCTTGGGTGTCACGGGCTTATCAGAAATGGACTTCTGAGGAGTCCGAGGAAGCTCGAAAGGCCCTGAAGCTTGAGGAGGCCTTTGAATTGGTTCATCTCGAGTCGGCGAAGGACAACAGGGACTTTTTCACCGGGGAATATATTCCTGAAGCCACAGTCCGGGGAGAATCGGGTCTTAAGTCACAAACTAAGACTCGATCTAAGGAAGTCGGTTCTAGCAGCACACGGGGACAGACTGACTTGGAACGACGACTTGGGCCAAGGCTGGCGGTCCGGGACCGACTAGGTCCGCGTGACCGGCTCCCTGAGCCCGTGAGGGCCCGACTTGGGCCTATTGATGTGATAGAGGAGTCGGGTTCAAACACTCGAGCCCGAGCTAGAGAGGTTCCTGTGGTGATTCGGGAACGCTCCCCTCCGCGTCGTCGCCAGTGGACGGCTAAGGAGGCTAAGGACAAGGGGAAGGGCAAGATGCCCTAAGTGCCGAGTCCTTTAGCTTTATTATTATTTAAGTATTACTATTATTTTTTGTTGTGTGCCCTTTTTTTTTGTATTTATTTTTTGAATTCCTGCACTTTTGTAATTTCCCGAGTTTATCGGAATTTTTTGGATTTAATAAAAGAGGTTTATTATAAAACCGTCCCTGGCTTTTCTTGATTGCATTGGTTGTACCCTTTTGAGGGGTTGCCTACGTATCCACGATTAGCAGAATCAAACCAAACGTAGTTCAGGCTTAGGAAACTTGCAATCTCGAATTACACCAAGACTATTGGTTCAAGATGTTTATGACAGTAGAATAAGTAATTCTAGCTTATTGACTTGCTTTTTGTAAAAAAAATAATTTTTATAAAATTTGCTAATGACATTGAGAAGAGGCTAGGGGTAGTAACGCTTCAGCTGGTCCAGGTTGGTCGGGTTGACAAATTCATTCCCGTCTAGGTCCGTTAGCATCACTGCTCCCCCTGATAGGATTTTCTTCACCAGATATGGCCCAGCCCAATTGGGTTTGAATTTTCCCCTCGGGTCAACTGGTAGTAGAGCTCGAACAGACTTAACGACTAGATCACCCTCCTTAATGTTCCTGGGCCTTACCCTCTTGTTGAAGGCGCGTTGGATCCTCTTCTGGTAGATTTGGATATTATTGAGAGCACGGGACCGTCGTTCGTCTAGTAGAACCAATGAGTCATATCGTGCTCGAACCCAATCAGCTTCGTGTACTTGGCTTTCTAGCAGCATTCTGAGGGACGGTACCTCCAGCTCAACTGGTTGGACTGCCTCCATCCCATAGGTTAGATAATACGGTGTTGCCCCGGTTGCGGTGCGAATTGACGTTCGGTATCCCCACAGGGCAAAAGGTATTTTGTCGGGCCAGTCCCGGTAATTATCAGCCATCTTTTTTAGTATGGTGACAATTGTTTTATTGGCCGCCTCCACGGCTCCATTTGTTTGGCGACGGTAAGGCGAGGAAGTATGCCTTTGGATTTTATACTTAGTCATCAGGGCTGCAGCCTCGGCTTGGAAATAAGTCCCGTGATCACTGATAAATTTAGAGGGAATTCCATATCGACATATTATCTTGTTTTAGATAAACTTGGCGACATGCTTGGCATTGAGAATGCGATATGATTCAGCTTCGACCCACTTGGTGAAATAGTCGATAGCTACCAGAATAAAGCAGTGTCCACCAGTACCTGAGGGATTTATTTTCCCGATTATGTCGATACCCCATGTTGAGAATGGCCAGGGTGACGTCATGGTATAAAGCAGTGATGACGGCATATGTTGCACATTGCCAAAGATTTGACAGTTATGACAATGTTTGACATATGATCGGCAGTCGGCTTCCATGGTATTCCAGTAATAACCGAGCCTCATTATTTTTCGGACCAGCATGTGGGCATTCATGTGTGGGCCGTTTTCTCCATCATGTACTTCGGCCATAACCTTTTCAGCTTTATACTTGTCAACACAAAGGAGAAGAGCCCCCTGTGCCGTCTTTTTATACAGTTGCCCATCGTCGGTACGGATAAACTGGGTGGCCAGCCTTCGTAAGGCTTTCTTGGCTCGACCTTCCGACCCGGGAGGATATTCTCCGTTTGTCAGGTACGTTAACACAGCTTGGTACCACGGTTCGGGATCGGTTATTTCAATGTCTTCAATGTCGTAAATGTATGCCGGCTCGGACCGTATTTCGACGCAAATTAGCATACTGGTCACATGGTCGGGAATATTCAGTAAGGACCCCAATTTTGAGAGTGCATCTGCGAACTGATTTTCTTCCCGAGGCAGGTATGTATACTCTACCTTTTGGAATTGTTTCTCGAGATCCCTTACTCGTGCCTGGTAGGCCATGAGATTAGCATTTCGAGTCTTCCATTTTTGAAGTGCTTGGTTAATGACCAAGGATGAGTCACCATGTACTCGGAGATTTGTAATCCCTAGATTGGCGGCGGCTTGTAGCCCGTAAATGCATGCTTCGTACTCTGCTGCATTATTGGTAACATCAAAGTCCAGCTTGATGGAGACGGGAGTATGTTCCCCTTTTGGTGAAATTAGGAGGATCCCGACTCCGAACCCTCGAAAATTGGATGCTCCATCGAAGTATAAATCCCAAGTTTCAGTATCAGTATAGAAAATATCTTCGTCTGGGAAGGACCAAGTGTCGGTGTGTCCTTCTTCGGTTATCGGACTGTCGGCGAGAAACTCAGCTACTACTCGACCGTTGATAGCCTTTAATGGTACAAACTTTAGGTCAAACTCTAGAGATTCGGCCGATGAGGACGGGCTTTTCGAAGATGTATTTGATGGGGTCCATCTTGGATAGCACATGGACCTCGTAACTGAGCATATAATGCCGGAGTTTCTTAGTGGCCCAGACTAGGGCCAAACATGTCTTTTCGAGCATGGTATATTTGCACTCATACTCTAAAAACTTTTTGCTGATGTAGTAAATGGCTCTTTCTTCGGAGTCAACTGTCTGAGCCAGCATAGCCCCCATGGCTGTCTCGGTCGTCGTTAGGTATAACGACAGAGGCAAACCGGGTTGAGGTGGCATTAAGACCGGCGGAGTAGACAGAATTTCCTTGATCTTGTCGAAAGCGGCTTGGCACTTGTCATCCCATAGTACCCGTTCTCCCACTTTCAGTTTTTTTGAAAATTGGTTCACACACCATGGTTAGCTTGGAAATGAACCGACCGATGTACTGGACTTTCCCGAGAAATCCTCTTATTTTTTTTTCGGTTTTGGGAGGTTGCATCTCAGTAATGGCTTTGATTTTAGCTGGGTCGACTTCGATACCTCGTTGGCTAACGATATGACCCAGTAATTTGCCTGATGTTACCCCGAAACTGCAATTTTGAGGGTTTAACCTCATGTTGTACTTGCGCAGCCGGGTGAAGAATTTTCTTAGGGCGGTGATGTGACCGTCCCGTTCTTTGGATTTGACGATCATGTCGTCTACATAAACTTCTAGCTCTTTATGCATCATGTCGTGTAATAAAGTGGTAGCGGTCCTCTGATATGTGGCCCCGGCATTAATGACACCGAAAGGCATGACGGTATAGCAGTAAGTACCCCAAGGTGTAGTGAAGGTAGTCTTACTCATATCTTCTTCCGCCATCTTGATTTGATTATACCCGGCATACCCGTCCATGAATGATAGAAGGGCATGATCGGCCGTGTTATCCACCAGTATGTCGATGTGTGGTAACGGAAAATCATCTTTCGGGCTCGCCTTGTTAAGATCCCGAAAATCTATACATACTCGCACCTTACCGTCCTTTTTAGGAACCGGCACGATGTTTGCAACCCAGTCCGGATATTCGGACACTTGTATGAAGCCGGCCTTGAACTGTTTATCGACTTCTTCTTTTACTTTGAGAGACCACTCGGGCCTCATTCGACGAAGCTTCTGCTTGACCGGTTTGCACCCATCTTTGATTGGTATGTGGTGCTTGGCTATTTCCCGGTCTATCCCCGGCATGTCCTTGTAGGACCATGCGAAGACATCCTTGAACTCTTGGAGGAGGCTTATGAACTGTTGTTTCTCCTCGGGATCTAAGGATAACCCTATCTTAAGTGTCTGAGGCTCTAAGGTTGTTCCCACATTTATGGACTCGGTTTCTTCGATCACCGGGTTTCGGGACTCCCTTTTCTCTAGTTGCTCGATCAGATGCGGAGGTAAGGGTACCTGTTCCTCTGGTTTCTCAATGTCATAGCATAAAACATTTTTAAAAGCAGAATTTAAAAGAGACAAGTCGTAAGCAGAACGGTTGTTATTATTGATTGAAAACTTGGAGAACAGCTCAAAAAGAGCAGCCATCTGATCATTGGTCAGTGGCGGGATTGGTAGAGCACTCGGGACAGACCCCGAAGTGCCAGCAGCAGGAATGATAAAAGGGAGAGGGGTTACAGGAGTGACTCTAGCACCGACTTCCCTAGACTCGATCTCAGACTCTGACTCAGACTCCGACGCAGACTCGGACTCGGACTTAGACTCAGGCATGTCTCCCTCTCCGGTGACCAGCTTGTAGATCCTTCCCTGACTGTCAGTCCACTTGACCGTCTTCCTCCAGGCCCTGTTTCCCGTCTCGGAACCAACATCCGAGATCAGCTTGGTCGGGTCAAACCTGTTGCTGCGAAGAATCAGGTTGACCAGGTCTTCCTTTGGAGTTGGGGCTATGGCGTCTTCCCCAAATAGTAGCCCTAGTGCGGGCTCACCATCTTCAGCTCCATTGGACTGGATGAGGGCGAACACATCATCCGGGATGTAGTTGCAGTCCTGGGCCAAGTGGGTCCCGAGCTGCATAGCATTGGGTTGGTATAGACCAACCTGAATAGCCCCAAACACCGGTGTGACAAAGTAGTCAGCCAACCGTGGGCTGTAAGGGCTCAAGTGGATACCCTTAATATTGTTGCAGGCCTTCTCAATTTCTGCTCGGACAACATTGTCTGGAGTTATGGCATACCCAAGACCAAAGTGAGACTCTTCGTCTTTGAGAACTTCGATGATCTTCCCAGCTGGAAGATCTGGTCGAGAGGTAGCCCCCGGAAAGTACCCTAGGTTTTGGAGCATCATGTCGATAGTCGTAGGGAAGTAAGGCCTAAAGAGGTACTCTTCCTCGATCATCCCCACAAAGTCGAACCCCCAAAGGTCTGTGCGTCCCGTGGCATTACCGCTAGCCACAGTCATTGGAGTTGCCTCTAAGGTGATAACATCGTTGAGCAGAGGCATCTTGATCTTCCGATGAAGGGTGGATGATACTGCCTTGACCGCGTGGATCCAAGGCCTACCTAGGAGCAAGTTGAATGATGAGGTGACATCGATCACCTGAAATTCGAGCTCCTTTTCTATCGGGCCCGTTATGACGGTCATTTTTACGGCCCCAGCTACCGACTTTGGGCTCCCATCAAAGGCTTGGATGGTTTGAGCAGTCGGGATGTAATCGGCCTCGGTAATGCTGAGGGCCTTGGCGGTCCTTAAGGGAAGGACATTCACGGCGGACCCATCATCAACCAGGGTCATAGGGAGGTATTTTCCTCGGCAAACCACCGTAATGTAGAGGGCCAGGTTATGGGAGTCCTCGAATGGTGGTAGGTCGGCCTCAGAGAAAGTGATCATCAGACCTCCTTCCTTAGCTTTGCCCTTCAGGTGGGGCAGGACCGTGGCTACCATCTCAGCAGGGGTAACCAAAGAGTCAACCTTAATTTGATCGAGAGCCTTTGTAAGTGCTTCTCGATGCTCTTGAGAACTAACCAGGAGTTGCCATATAGTGAGGTCAACTCGGGTTTTCTTCAACTGCTTCACGAGAGCCGTTTCAGCAGTCGGCTCTTCAGGGGCGACTTCCGTCCTGAATGGTTCAGTGACGGTTGTCGGGATAGGGGTGTCCCTAGAGCTAGTGGCTTGATAGGGACGACCAAGGTGGTTACTGGTTAGGACCCGGGAATTAGTCCTTCGGATCTTCTCGGAGGTGATGGGGACAGCTTCCCCTTTGGTGAGGTAGACGTCATCCTCGTCGTCAAACCAGATCCCGTTCACTTGCGGGATGAATGGAGAGATAAGGTGAGAACAATCAATCACCTCCCCGGTAAAGATGGCGTGGGAGCTGAAAGGGTTCTCCTTGTTGCTGGGCTTATCTCCGGGTAGCGGGATTTTACCGCTTTCGATCAGGTCCTGAATCAAGTGCTTCAGCTTCCAGCACTTCTCGGTATCATGCCCATTGCCTCGGTGGTATTGGCAATAGGCTTGGGCATTGTAGTTCTTGGAGCGTCGCTCGACCGGAACTTCAGAAGTTGGGCCTATCGGTTAGATTAGGCCTTTTGAGGATAGCCTTTGTAAGGCATAAGTATAGGTCGTACCTATGTCAGTGAAAACCCAAGGTGGGGTGTTCTTCTTGGACGGGGCATCTAGTAGATTAACCGCGTCGAAAATGCTGCGGGTTGCAGCTTGAGGCTTGGTAGTCGAGGAAGAAGCCCCTTGGTAACCCGTAGCAGCGGCCTTAGTGAGGCCTTCCAATCTTAGGTCATCTTCGATCCTCATACCCATTTCAGTAAGGGTGGTGAAATTGGGTATGATAGCATATCGGAGGTGAGCCCGGTAGGAGGGGAGGAGGTTCTTGACAAAAGCCTCCACCAAAGTTTTCTCGCTGGGCTTATCGACCAGCTTCACACTCTTGGCCCTCCAGCGTTGAAGGTATTTGGTAAAACCTTTCTTCGGCTCCTGGGCCATAACCTCCAGAGATCTCATTGTGGTTTGGATCTCGGTGTTGTCAGCATAGTTCCGAGCGAACTCGGTGGCCACATCATCCCAAGTAGGGTATTTCTTCGGGTCTAGCCTGTAGTACCAGGCCCGAGGGTGCTTTTCAAGAGATGCAGCAAAAAGGTTCTTGAACATGGAGGAATCCACTCCCTTGATGGCCATGAACTCCTTGAAGGCCCGTACATGTAGTAACGGGTCTTCAGTTCCCTCAAACATGGGCAAACCCGTGAGATTCAGGTTTGCGGGCAGTTTGTCACTCACCGGGTTGTACTCACGACTATTCTCCCGATGGATAATATTACTTCCAGTCAGGTGAACTTGCTCCTCCAGTCGGCGTACTGAGCTAACTAGATCAGCCAGAGGCCCATTAGTCCCGGTATTGGGAGTCCTGTGCTCCACTGCAGCCAATCGAGTGACGATAGCAACTTGTCCAGCCCTCATTTCATTCAGTTGGGCGTCGATGTCGGACTGTTTGTCGACCATGGCGTCCACAGAGGTTTTCAGATCAGCTAAAGCAGCTTCCATCTTGCGGGTGAGCCTAGTGGATGGTGGCATGTCTGTAAGAACACCACGTAATCAGAAACCGAACCCAGATCTCGGAACCGTAAAAAAACACATCCCGAGCGATCCAAAAGGAAAAGGACTGAGTGGAAAAGACTCGAGAAAGACACTTAGACGGGTGACTCGTAGGTGGTATGACTTCCTTAGGATTTTGGCTTAGTGGGCCTTGTCCCGTTCGAAGGAAGGTCCACGTGAGATTATTCCCCAGACTTTTGACTCGAGTGTATGGACGGACTTTCCTTTGTAGGGGTATGCCCCACGCGGGTTGGTCGTGCCTTGACAGATAAGGCGGACTCGGTAAAGGGGGGAAACTCGTGATATAAGATCGACGGAGTTTCGACGCTATAAACCCTCTACGTACTATGCAAAGACCCGACACACGGATAGACGGTAGGTCCTATAATAAGGAAGGTTTATTTTAGGAAAGTTGAAAGTTGAGGTTTGAATGCAAAATGAACGAATTTCCGAGAGTTTTGAAAACTGAAAACGGAATTTCGAAAACCGAGATTAGAATTTTGAAAAGGAAAATTCCGAAAATCAAGGTGGTGAAAATTTGAGAATTAAAACGGACAGCATGCCGACTATAGAAAAGGATATTTTGAGTCAAATCGTTTGATCCTAAATTTCGGCGGCATTCCGAGTTTTGAAAATGGGATATTTTCGAAAAGATGAGTCTCGAAATGGGCAGCATTTCGGGTTTTTCAAATTTGGATGTTTTGGAAAGATGGGTCCCGAAACGGACGGTATTTCGGGTTTTTTGAAATTTGGTATTTTGGAAAGATGCAATATTGAAATGACGGTTTTTGAAAAAATGACACGGAAACCAAGTAGCACGTAGTCAAACAAGCATTATAACGACGCTTATATATGCATTACGCTAAGTCTCGGTCGGTCAAAATAGGGTCTATACCAACAACGATGGCTTTCTCGTGTGATGGACGGACTCCTTAAGCCGAGTTGGTCTTAGGACATGCCGCGAAACCGAGACGAGTTCCACCATCGATGTCTTTAGCGCACCCATGTAGGAATGCACCGTGGTTTAGTGGGACGTCGGTCACAAGTGACCGGCCCGGGCAAATTTGGGTTATGCATGAATCATTAAAATAATGCGCGCACACTAATCTACGAACGATTTCTCTTCGAGTCTCACCCTAGGAACCCCGATGACATGTGGTACATCAGGTATCCCCAGCGGAGTCGCCAAATTGTGGACATGACGAAGGTCCACCCCGACGCGGCGAAGCGCGGGTTTGGGTAGGCAAATGAATCTCATGGTAAGATTGTTCTCGGGTTCGAAATTTAAGTCAAAATGGAGTCGCCACCGAATTTTGTGGTTATTCGGAACCATACGAGCCCACTCTATGTCGTCATGGGCTATACATAAAGTAAGACCACTCCGATTTCAGAGTTTATGGGGCTCGTCCCTTTGCATTGTTATACCGATACCGTTTACACCGGCTTTCGTATATAAAATGACTCTCGTGCGCCAAGGGTTTCGGACATCCGGAAACCAAAGGTTCTGAGTAAGGGGTGAGGGTACGTGTTGGGAAGCCCGCTAAGGACACCCAACCCCGCCCGCACATGGCGGCCTTTACTAAGACATCGTTCGTGTTCGTGTACGCGCGCTAGTAAAACGACTAAATGATATGCAAACAGCGTTTTCGGGCTAAGCATGTGAATTTTGCGTTAACTACGTCATTTAATGCATCTTATTATTTGTCGAAGTGATTTAGCATGCGAGGTTCATTTATAAAGCGTAAAGCAAGTAAATAAACAAAGCTCGGAAATAAATAACGTACAAATTACACGGGCGGAAATACAACCCGGAATTCACAATACAACATTACGTAAAAATAATAAACAAAATAAAAATAACGCGATATAATGATAGGGACGGACCCGTATGTAAACTAGACCGCGAAATAGGTGAATGGACTACCCCGATTGAATACACATTATGTTGTGTACTAAACGAAGGACGGAAATATGAGACTGTGGCATATTGCTAGCCCGATCTCATATCCCGTAGTCTTGTCCCGACTTATCACGTCAAAAGTTGATCAAAGTCGTGCTACGTGTCGTGATGTGCGTGGTTTTGAAAATAGGAAGATCACGTGATAGTCTTTACACGTGATGACTAAAGTCGATAAAAGACGGGGCTTGAAACGTGTGTCAAACCCCTCGGATTTTTTGGTTACAGGACCCACTCGACCGAGTCGTGGTGTGACTCGGTCGAGTGCACCTTTTACGTGGCTACTGCCCATTTTTATGGGTGCTACTCGATCGAGTAGCATATGTACTCGGTCGAGTAAACCCTGTACGAATGATAATTCGTTTCGTTTCATGATTTGAAATTGATGATCGGTCGAACCAAATACAAACATCGCACGATTTATATTTAACTCAATCTCCGGTACTATAATCGTGTACGAACGATTATAATACCGTTATCGGAGTTTTATAAAAATGCTTATCGTTATGCTAGAAAATTTGAATTAGTAACGAAAGATGTCCCTCTACGTCACGACATCGAAACTAACCCTTTCGAGTCATGTGATGTCGGTTTTCGGGTCAATGGGTTCCGCATTAATTATGGAAATGGGATTAAATACGTTCAACTACGACCGTTTGCACCCGCGTCACGCCCTTGAGTACGTTGGGGCGGGGCTCCTCGAAAGGGCTCCACCTCCATTGTTGCTCGTAAAGGGATTAGACGGATTTTAGGCAAACATCGTAGTCAAACGGATTTAAAACCGGATTTTGATACTAGTTTACGTATATACGGTATAATAACAATATTAGTAATAAAAGATGATACAAAAATAAAGATGCAAAAAAAAGTATAAGAAACGTTAGTGTTAGTGTTACTACGATTATAAATATGATGCAAAAATACGATAAATAAAACAAAAATGGGACTAAATGAAAGAGATCGAGATGGGTTAGGGACACCCTCAACATACATGCTTAATAAGGACCTCGGAAATGGACTCGTAATAGCGGCACGGGCTCGGGAGTATCGAGGATGTATGCGAGTTATGGTGTGTATGGGTGTGTGTGTGTGTGTTTCGCCGGTTTCCGAGGGACGAGGGGCTCGGGTTTTTGTGTAGTCTTGCTAGGGACGTGGTATAGGGAGTGTAGTAGGGTTAGGATGTGAAATGTAGGGTAAATGCTTAGGGTAAAAACTGTGCAAATGAATGGGGGTGAAGCGGTATTTATAGACTTCACCTCACGACATAGGGGCACTCGATCGAGTGGCCCTAGTGCACTCGATCGAGTGCCTTCGCAAACGGGCCAAACCCGGGTTCAAAAGGCTCCACTCGACCGAGTGGGGTCAATCCACTCGATCGAGTGGGTCAAACGGGTGAGACAAATAAGGGAAGAATTGATCTTGTTGTTTTGATTGACTTTTTGAATTTTATTTTGTGCGCCAACTGAACTTGGCTGTTTTATGAGACGGTTTCGTCTTTGACCGGGTTTTGACCCGGTCGCCAAAAGACGGGATTTATCTTTGGTGTCGGTTTTGGCCCAAATTAGTCTCTTTTTGCTCGGAACGACCCACTGGGCCTGGATTTGAGGTCTGTTTTGTGAGATTTTTACTCCGCTAAAACTCCATGTCGGATATTATTGGTTTCGAGTCCAAGTCCGAGTATACCAAGTCACGTTTGCGTCCGATCATCATCGGGTGTTTTTCGGAGACTACCATAGACACGTGGCAGTCAAATAACGGGTGTCTACAGTTGGTATAATCTTCTTCTCCCTTTTATTCTTGTTCTTTGTTTATTGTTCAAGTTTGAATCTTTTATATATTGTTATTGTTGTTAGTTGTTCATAATGAATGCTTGGATGTTTAGTTTGTTTTCTCTTGTTATTGTTATGGGTAATTTGTTAATGAGTGAGTAGTCTCCTTGTGAGGTTAGTAGGGGGATTAGGGGTAGATTATGGGTGATTAGGGTTGATTAGGGGAAAAAGGGTAAATCTTTGTTGTTAGTCACATATTGGGCACTCTATGTGTTTGTTGATTTCCTTGTATTTGTAGTAGTGGTCAATGCTTCCCATACTTGTGCTCATCTTCTCATTGTTTATTATGTGATCATGTTGAGAATAGTCTTAGTCACGAGAGTGCGGACTAGGGTCTACGTAGCGAGAGCCCGGACCGACTCTAGCAACTAGGAGACACCTACACCCTTGATCACCCCAATTACCCATGTACACTTATGAACCCGACCTACCCCACTTCCTTTCATATTTGAGTTCATCCTCTAAGTTAGTCATCATTCCATTAGTTTCATTGTTTAGTTTGTTTCTATTTATTTCTCTTAATCTTGTTTTAGCTAGTTCATCATTAGTCTAGTTCTTACTTCTCCTCCACCTTAGTTTTCCAATTATCGCTTTCTTTGTGTTTGTTTGGTGATTTAGTCTCGTTTTTAGGCCGACATAGCCTAGACTTCGCAATACCGTCTCCGTGGATATGATCTCGACTTACCCTAACTACCGTTAGGTCTAGCCGGTTACATTATTGACGGTGGGGACGTGACAAATCCCTACCATCAATTTGGCGCCGTTGCCGGGGACGGTGCATTGTTTAGACTTAGTTTGCTTATAGCTAGACTTAGTTACCCTTCTTTGTGCCTTTCTATCATCTCTTGTGCATATTTTCTAGATTCTTCTAGTTTCCTTAGTTTTATTTCTTCTTTTTCTCTTTGTCTTTCGATTGTGCTTGTTTATTGTCGTTGCCTAGTGCCCATAAAGCACTAGGTGTTCTCACGTTTGCTCTAGTGTGTAGTGTATGCCTAGGAGGGGAGGCGATTTCTTTCTCTTCAATCCAGAGCCGGAGAGACTCTTTAGAGCCTTTCGCCAACGGACGATTGATCGGGTTAGACACTCTCAACCGGGTACTAGCAATATCCATCAAGAGCAAGCTAAAGGATCCGACTTTAGCGAGTCACCTTGAGAGACGGCCGAAGGGATCTTCATAAATCCCTTTGGTTTATCTATCCATTCTTCTTCTCCAAGTTCCCCATCTTCATCTACATCAACACCGTCTACACCATCATCTCCCGCAAATCCAATCATGCCTAAGTTTTCTTCTCACTCAACCTTCACGGAAGACGTTTTGCCGGGTCCTACCAATTTACCGGAGGCATATACCGGGAATTTTGTGGCGAAAACACAATTCATCCAATTGGTCGAAAGAAGTCAATTTGGTGGGTTACCAACCGAAGATCCTCATCAACACATGGAAACCTTTTCGGATTATTGCGATGCTATCTCACAAACGGGAATAATACAAGACCAAATCCGGTGGGTATTATTTCCTTTCTCTGTAATCGGTAAAGCTAAGCAATGGTTCAAGGGGTTGGACAAAGCAAGACTCGGTATTGATACTTGGAAGAAGCTAGCCTTGGCTTTTTACCAACCATTCTATCCCCCGGAGAAGACAAATCTATTGAGAGCCTCTATCACGGGATTCCAACAACGTGATGATGACAGCCTCTATGAATCGTGGGAAAGATTCAAAGCCTTGATCCATTCTTGTCCACACCATGGTCTATCACAATGGTTCCTCGTCCAACAATTTTGGAACGGGTTATATGAAGACTCAAGGGCCATACTCAACATGGGATCTAATGGTAGGTTTACCGAAGTGGAGGACGACCAAACTTGGTCGAGGATTGAAGAGATGGCGGCGCATAATTCCCAATACTCTAGGCCTAGAAAGGCGAACCGAGGAGGTAGGCATGAGGTCGATGCTATTACACAATTAAGCATCGATCTTGGAGCTCAACTAAGAACTCACATGGAGACCATTGACAAGAAGCTCCAAAGCCACCTCAATCAAGTTCAAGGCTCTAGTTCCTCCAACCAACACTCGGTTCATGAGATTAATGCCTTGGGAGTTGTGTCTCCTACACCTTATTTCGGGATGTGTGATACTTGTGGAATCGTTGGTCATGATCCTATGCATTGTCGAGGAAGTGTTGAGCAAGTGAACGCCTTTCAAGCATTCAAGCAAGGTGCCTCCTATTCTAATCCATACCAAGCTTCCAATCAAGTCCCTCAACAACAAGCTATGCAACCTCGTCCCTATGTTCCACCTCCCTTAAGGGACAACAATCAAGGCTACCAAGGTTATGTGGGTAATCCAAGACCCTTCAACAACTTCAAGCAAAATAACCAAGGTACCTTCCACAACAACAATCAAGGGTTCCAACAAGGGAACTTCAATCAAGGTGGTTTCCAAGGAAACCAAAGCTTTCAAGGGAAACAAAACCACAACCAAGGACAATAAAACCACAATCAAGGCCTTAATCAAGGCAATTCTCATGGGTTCCAAGGGAGCCGTCAACAACAACAAGCAACACAAGGCAATCAACAAAGCAAGCCTAGGAGCCGATCTCCTATTCATGATTATGGTACTCCGTTAGCCATCACCGATACTCCGCATAATCCACAATCTCCTCCTCGGGATTTCGACATTCAAAAGACTATGATGGATGTGAAAAAGAGTAATCAAGAGTTGCAAAAAAATCAAATGGAGATGTCAAGAATCCAACAAGAGCTCTTTGCTTATGTTCAAGGGGAAAACGCGGTAAGAGATGCCCGTACGAAGATGCTTGAGACTCAAGTATCTCAACTTGCTTCGGGGAGCTCCTCAAGACAAAAGGGGCAACTACCTTCTCAAGGTGAAACACCAACATTTGAGCATGTAAATGCTATCACCACAAGGAGAGGTACATCTTATAACTCCCCTTCATTCCCTAGTGAGAAAGAGCCAATGCAAGAACCGAAAAAGAAAATGGCATCTCCAATTCAAGAAAGCTCAAGCTTTGATAATCCAATGGAGGAACAAGTCTTATGGGAGATCGAAAAATCCATTGAAGACAAGCTTCCCCCACTTCAAGCAAAAGAAAAAGGTAAAGGGAAAGTGTCATGTGAGAAGTCCACCCCTATTGAGCAAAACGAGTACCAAATCAAGTTGCCTTTCCCAACAAGGCAAATGAAGACTAAGGTGGATGTCCAATTTGACAAGTCCCTTAACATTGTGAAGCAATTGGATGTGAGTATCCCGTTCACCGAGTTACTTACCCAAATCCCGGCATATGAAAAATTCATGCGAGAAATCCTAGCTAGGAAGAGATCCATCGACAAGGAAGAGACAATAGCGTTCACGAGGGTGGTGAGCGAGCTTATTCAAGGTTCGACGCTTCCAAAGTTGGAGGATCCGGGTAGTTTCTCGATCCCATGCACCATAGGCAACTTTGAGATTGAGAGAGCTATGTGTGATTTGGGTGCGAGTGTGAGCATTATTCCCTACACCATTTGTGAGAGATTAGGATGAAGGAGCTCAAATGTACGTCCATTACACTCCAAATGGCCGATAAATCATTTAACCGACCATTAGGGATGTTAGAAGACGTGCCGGTACGAATCGGGAAGTTATTCATTCCGGTCGACTTCATCGTGCTCGATATGCCGGAAGATGCCAACACTCCCATTATCCTTGGGCGCCCATTTCTACACACCGCCGGTGCCATGATCGACGTAAAGAAGGGTAGGATCACATTTGAGTTAGGCGAAGAGAAGCTCGTGTTCGACCTCCAAGGCAACACCTCGCCTACTAATGATGAGTCTTGCAATATGATCCAAGCCAAGAAAGACGTCGATCTAGGGAAAGAGTCGGGACAAAGCTTGAAGCATTACTCTTATGTACTCGATGATGATGACTCCGAGAGTGAGGAGGATGAGTGCCCATATCATGGTTGTATGACAAGTGCAATGACAAGGAGAAAGATGAGCCGCCCTTGGGGCCACATGAGGATCGGTGGACGTTTGGGTATATCCCGAAGGATCGCAAGTACAAGTTCAAGCCATTGAGCTTGGAAGATCGGGATGCCCCGGGAACGTCAAGGCAAGGTCATGAAGAGCCTTGGTTTTTGGACGGTTATATCTCGAGCTTGATTGAAGACTTTGCTAGGGCCTTCGACTTGTTCCTTCGTGCCCTTGAAGGAGATGGAATCGGTTATTGTTGTTGAAAAATAATGAAGAAAGCACCATCCTTGGTTTGACGGAGTTCCACAAGAACCGTCCCATTGTATATATCTTTTTATTGTAGTTTCTTTGGTCTTGTGAATTCTTGTTATTTGGATTGATTGATGAGTGTTGTGAGGGAGAGAATTTGATGTGTATGTGAGTTTTGTTGGATAGGTGAAGTGAAGATGATTACTAGAGAGGAATGGCTATGATAGAGCTTGAATATTAAGCATGAGGATCGGGTTTTTGAAGCTTGGAATAAGCTTTTGGGTTTGTGGAAGGTCAAGAAGACCCATCCCGACCGGGAAGGGTGCGGCATCCCGACCGGGAAGGAGCCGTCCCGATCGGGATGGAGGTACACATTTTCGACCCTACTGGAGGTCCGTCCCGACCGGGAAGGGAGCGTCCCGACCATGACGAGTGAGGCATCCCGACCGGGACCATCCATCCGGACCGGGATGGTCCCCTACTCCCCTTTGTGCCTTTTCTTCGACGTTTGAGTCCACCCAACCGTTGTATACCCCCTCCCAACCTCCCTAACTATCCTTGCTTTTATCATATGCCCCATGTACTTCATTTTCATACGCTCACATCATTTTCTATCCACTCTACACCGACTCCTACTACAAATCCCACCCCCTACCATTACTACCTCTACCGTGAGTTATTCTCAAGTTTGAAGCGAGATGGCAACAAAGAAGACAAGCTACGTACCTATAATGATCATTGAGACGATGGAGCGAGTGAGTTACTAGCCGATTGGTTTGGGTAACTATCCTTACTTTTCCGTCTTTTATCGCTTGTTTCCTCTTGTTTGCCCCCTTCCCCTTGAGTCATGTTGTCTTAGTGGCCTTCGAGGCCTCGGTAGTGGTTGCTCCCGACTCCCGATAATGTGATTACGTCGAGAGTCAATCGATTAATCCAAATATACAAGATTTTCGCCCCTTTTTAGGAATTAGTCGGATTTAGGCGGAATCCGGGCTAGGTGACTTGATTACACCTAGCCCTCCCCTCCCATTCCCTTTTATTTCTTTCTTTTTATTTTCTTCCCCCATCCATATCTTTTCTCGTCTCGGCTCATGGTGACTTGACTACACCCCGGCCGGACACATTCTACCCCCTTTCTTCACTTCTATCTTCGATTTTTAGCTTTATTTTCGTATTTTCTTTTCTTTTCTTTTGCGTCTCCGCACACTACGATCGAGCATGAGGACATTGCTCGGTTTAAGTGTGGGGGAGCGATATTCTATCATAGTTAGTTTTATTTTTCTAAGTTTTCCGGAAAATCTTTAAAAACCCTAAAAATTTGAAAGTATTTCACAAAAATCAAAAAGATTTTCCTTTTTTTGTGTTTTCCTTTTATGTTTTTGTATCGTATACTTGTTTCGTTGTGTGTATTTTGCCTCCCTTTTCCTTATAGGTTGCTTAATCACCGTTAGTTTTGGAAAGCTTTCAAGACATCCGGTAACATCTTCTATCCCTTTTCCCTCTTTATTTCTTGTGGAGTTTGGAGGAAATTGTGATGTTGTGTGCTCGGGTGGAGCTTTGTGCATATTGGTGGATGATTTGGTGACTTGTATGGAATATCGGGGTGGTGTTTGTTCCCTTGTGTGTTTGTTTTATTTTGTTTTGTTTTGTTGTCTTATGTCTCTTTTTCTTTCGTTTTCGCCATGTCTTCATTTTGTGTTGTGTTAGTTGTGTCTTGTGTGTGTAAATGGTTTTCGAAAACCCGGTTTAGAGGCTAGTGTGCGAGTGTCTACTTTCCCTTCCTAGTAATGTAAATCGAGTCTTGGACTTTAGTCTAGTAGAATGACCCTAAATCAATGGTTTCGTTGGTTCTTTACCTTGAGTCCACCTAGCTTACTAGGAATTTACTGCGGGATTTGCACTTTTGACCATTATGACCACCCACGGTGTGAAAAGGCCTTGGTTACTGAGTCCTGTCCCTTAGGTGACCGTGTTCGGGATTGTTTGATTAGTCCAAGTTCTCCACCTTTTTGTGAGTTTGAAGGGAAAGCGCGCTCCCGACATACCCATTCCCCTACCTCCTACACATTCCACACAATAAATTGCAATTTGTTGAATTCTCTCTTTCTTGTTACACAAAGAAATGCCAAAAAGCCAAATCAAGCCAAAAGGGCAAAGAAAAGAAAAAGAAAGAATATGAAAGAAAGAAAAAGAATGAAGAAAAAGAAAAGGCACAAAAGCCAAAAAGAAAATAGAAAAGAAGAAAAAGAAACGGCATGGCAACAAACAAAGCAAAGATGCAAAGAAAAGAGAAAATGCCAAAAGAAAAACCGTCTCACAAAAAGAAACCTCACACCTCAAAAATAAGTCTTTTACCGACTATTACCGTGAAGAGCCTACCAAAGGACCGAGTCCCTAGGAAGGATGATAGCGGTAATGGTCGGTCTTCCCTCACTTTGCAATATTTTCCACCTTTTTACCTGGACTAGTTGGGCGGTTTTGGGCACGAGACAACCCTCTTGGCTCATCGCTAAAGGAAGCGGGGTCTCACTTACCTACAGTGTCGACTAACACCATGGTTCATCCCTTTTCCACTCCACCGATCGTCCCGTAGTACGTTCTTAGAAAGTTAGGAGGAATCTAGGTAAGTTACCAACGTTTTTGTTGCTTTATCGTCATACTATTAGGGTTTAGTTCACCTTGGTTTGTATTGCTAGCTTGGGAACGTGGTCACTTGCCTTGAGTCCTAAACCGGTGTCTTTTCACCGCTTTTTTGAGGGAAGTGGTATTTGTTTTCTTTTGGGTGCAACCGATTATTTGTTTGTTTCTGTGCTTGCTTGTCTTTGTGTTTTGTGTCCGGTTGCATCCACGATTTTGTCGCAAGACCTTACTTGCCTTGCGGAGTGCACTTTTCCTCTAAGTTTACTCGCGTGAGTTGAAAGGGCGTAGGGTGCGCTAATACCCACTCAGATAGTTTAGTAGTTAGTATGTGCTTACTCGAGGGCGAGTAAGGGTTAAGTGTGGGGGAGTTTATAAGTGTAGTTTGTAGTACCTATTTTCATGTGTTTTGGTCCCATTTTCCTTGTGGAATCGCTCCTTGGGAGCGATTTATGGGCTTCTTATGCTTCCTTTAGTTCGTTTCAGGTTCCCGAGACCGATTTGGAAGAGTTGGAGCGATTCTGACTCGATACATACACATTTTGGAGCCAACGGAGTTAAGGAACGATAACTCGGTGCCTTGGACTCGACCCCGAGACCTCGAGACCCGATCCCGAGTCCCGAGAATCGATGAGAAACCCATGAGAGGCAAGGAGGGACCAAAAGGAGCTTATTTGAGGCCTACAAGACTCATCCCCGACGGGAATGGCCTCATCCCGTCCGGGATGAGGTGCACAAATGGAGCGCTGCTGTGAGGTGCTCTTCCCGACCGGGAAGGTCCTTCCCGACAGGGAAGGATGGCCCATCCCGACCGGGACCATTCCTTCCCGACCGGGAAGGATCACTTACAGCCCGCGTGACTTGTTTTCTCCTCCTTCATTCTTGTAACCTTATATATACTTCCCTCTTGTATTATTTAGACATCTTATCATACCCTAGACTCTCTTAAGCCTCTCTAAAACTTTCATAACCCTAGATTAGTGTTCCTCTCATTAGCTTAATTCTCTCTTTAATCTTTAGTTAATCATTGTTTTTAGTCTTGTATTAAGTGGATTCTTGAAGATTATTCCAAGATTGACAACCTTGGGGTTTTATTTGGGCTTCTTATTTATACAAGTTCTCATCTTTTTCATCCATTATTAGTTGGTATAATCTTCTTCTCCCTTTTATTCTTGTTCTTTGTTTATTGTTCAAGTTTGAATCTTTTATATATTGTTATTGTTGTTAGTTGTTCATAATGAATGCTTGGATGTTTAGTTTGTTTTCTCTTGTTATTGTTATGGGTAATTTGTTAATGAGTGAGTAGTCTACTTGTGGGGTTAGTAGGGGGATTAGGGGTAGATTATGGGTGATTAGGGTTGATTAGGGGAAAAAGGGTAAATCTTTGTTGTTAGTCACATATTGGGCACTCTAGGTGTTTGTTGATTTCCTTGTATGAGTAGTAGTGGCCAATGCTTCCCATACTTGTGCTCATCTTCTCATTGTTTGTCTATTATGTGATCATGTTGAGTATAGTCGTAGTCACGAGAGTGCGGTCTAGGGTCTACGTAGCGAGAGCCCGGACCTACCTTGACATCGGTCTACGTAGCGAGAGCCCGGACCGACTCTAGCAACTAGGAGACACCTACACCCTTGATCACCCCAATTACCCATCTACACTTATGAACCCGACCTACCCCACTTCCTTTCATATTTGAGTTCATCCTCTAAGTTAGTCATCATTCCATTAGTTTCATTGTTTAGTTTGTTTCTATTTATTTCTCTTAATCTTGTTTTAGCTAGTTCATCATTAGTCTAGTTCTTACTTCTCCTCCACCTTAGTTTTCCAATTATCGCTTTCTTTGTGTTTGTTTGGTGATTTAGTCTCGTTTTTAGGCCGACATAGCCTAGACTTCGCAATACCGTCTCCGTGGATACGATCCCGACTTACCCTAACTACCGTTAGGTCTAGCCGGTTACATTATTGACGGTGGGGACGTGACAAATCCCTACCATCAATTTGGCGCCGTTGCCGGGGACGGTGCATTGTTTAGACTTAGTTTGCTTATAGCTAGACTTAGTTACCCTTCTTTGTGCCCTTCTATCATCTCTTGTGCATATTTTCTAGATTCTTCTTGTTTCCTTAGTTTGATTTTTGTGAAAATTTTATGATAAGTGTAGTTTGTAGTACCTATTTTCATGTGTTTTGGTCCCATTTTCCTTGTGGAATCGCTCCTTGGGAGCGATTTATGGGCTTCTTATGCTTCCTTTAGTTCGTTTCAGGTTCCCGAGACCGATTTGGAAGAGTTGGAGCGATTCCGACTCGATACATACACATTTTGGAGCCAACGGAGTTAAGGAACGATCACTCGGTGCCTTGGACTCGACCCCGAGACCTCGAGACCCGATCCCGAGTCCCGAGAATCGATGAGAAACCCATGAGAGGCAAGGAGGGACCAAAAGGAGCTTATTTGAGGACTACAAGACTCATCCCCGACGGGAATGGCCTCATCCCGTCCGGGATGAGGTGCACAAATGGAGCGCTGCTGTGAGGTGCTCTTCCCGACCGGGAAGGTCCTTCCCGACCGGGAAGGTCCTTCCCGACAGGGAAGGATGGCCCATCCCGACCGGGACCATTCCTTCCCGACCGGGAAGGATCAGTTACAGCCCGCGTGACTTGTTTTCTCCTCCTTCATTCTTGTAACCTTATATATACTTCCCTCTTGTATTATTTAGACATCTTATCATACCCTAGACTCTCTTAAGCCTCTCTACAACTTTCATAACCCTTGATTATGAAAAAATTTTACAAAATCAAAAAGATATTCCTTTTTTTGTGACCCTAAATTTTTACTTCCCGGCCGAGATGGGGTCGTCTCGGTCGGGACGGAGGCGCTGCAGCGTGACTTCGCTTCCTTTCTTCTTCTTTCATTCTTGTAACCTTATATATATACCCCCTCTTGTAATTTTATGTTATGTTAGATACTTCCCCTTAAACCCTAGACTATTTTAGGTTATATTAGTTTAGATTAGAGTAGATTAGTCGGTAATTAGTTGTTAATCTTAGTTTAGTACTTGTATTAAGGGAATTCTTCAAGATCCATCCAAGATTGACAACCTTGGTGGTTTGTTTTGGGTTTTTCTCATTAATGCAAGTTTCAATCTATCTTTCATCTTGTTAGTAGGTATAATCTTGTTTTCCCTTCTCTTTATTTTGTTTAATCATCCAAGTTTCAATCTTTGTTGATTGTTTTGTTCATTGTTCATTGTTTTAACTAGTTTGTTTATGTATGTTTTGTTGTTTGAGTTGGTTTATCTTGTTTTTGTTAGTTTTAGATTAGATATGGTTGAGTAAATTCTTGCTAGGGTTAGTAAGGTGATTAGGGTGTTTAATGGGTGATTAAGGGTTTGTTGGAGATGTTGGTGGAAGTTTTGGGTTTCCTCTTGGTTTGATGCATGGTACATGTTTGTTGAAATGCTTGAATGACATGTAGATGCATGTGTTTGTTTTTCTTGCCTTTTCTCTTGTGGGTAATAGTTTTCTTGTGGGTTTGGTTCCCTCACTACGTAGCGAGAGCCCGGTGAGGACGACCCCTAGGTCGGTCTACGTAGCGAGAGCCCGGATGTGACCTAGGCCACGATAGCACGCTAGGAATCCCGTTTGTCATGTGTGTCACCAAGGTGGGTTCTATCAAGAACCTCTAGGTCGGTCTACGTAGCGAGAGCCCGGACTACACCTAGATTACCCGACTACCCCTTCACTTTAGCTCTTCCTTGACCATTCCATTACCCCTTTGAACCCGACCTAATCCTAGCCCGTTCCTTATTTGTTTTCCTTAGTCATAGTCTTAGCCTTCTCCCCTCCTTATCATAGTAGTTTAGCCTAGTTTGTTGACCGAGTCTCGTATTTGGGCGACCTTAGTCTAGACGCCTCTTACCGTCCCCGTGGATTCGACCCGACTTACCCTAGCTACCCAGTTAGGATTAGCCGGTTATTTATTTGACGGCGGGATCCACGGCAAATCCCGCCCATCAAATTGGCGCCGTTGCCGAGGACGGTGCTAGTTTAGACTTTGTTTTCCTAGTTACTTGACTTTGTCTTTTGTTTTGTGTTTTTCTTTTTTTGTTTCTTTGCTTCTTGTGTGTGTGAGGTTTATTTCTCTCTTGTCTAGTGCCCAAACAGCACTAGGCTTCTCACGTTTGCTCTTAGTCTACAGTTTGTGTTTAGAGGTGGTGACCATCTTCTTCTTGCAACTTAGAGCCGCTTTAACGGACGGTTGCTAGATTGAGAAGTCCTCAACCGGGTACGAGCCGAGATTTCGAGCAAGCATGAGGTTTGATCTAAACTCCCCACACTCGGGAGCCGATATGAGCTACTCCTCTCCCTCTATGAACCAAGGGTATGACATGATGTCCCCCTACCACTATCAAGCTTCTTGGGGTAATCAAGACACTAGTGGGTGTGAGCTTCAAGGATATGGAAATGGCTACCAACAAGTGAACGCTTATCAATCCTATGATCATGGTGACTATTACTCAAGCTATGAATGTGAACCCACCATGTTTAATCATGATTCACCGTATGGAAGCCAATTTTCTCAAAACCCACCACATTACCCTCCACCCTAACCACAATATGAACCCCATAACCCACAATACTACCAATCACCTAAACCTCACTATCAACAATATGATGCCCCACTCCTTGGGCATCATCAAGATTTTCAAGGAGCGTTACAAGACTCCAATGACCACCAATTGTCAAACTCGGAGTTGTATCAATCGATTTTTCAATTGCAAAGGAGCAACCAAGAAATGGCCATTCAAATGCTAAAAGATCAAGATGAATTCGTGGCCCAATATAAAAGGGAAAACGAGGCGAGGGATGCTCGATTAAATGCATTATCGGTTCAAACCGTAATGTTTTTATCCCGAACGTCGCAACTAGATGAAGGGTGCCCACTTGAGAAAGAGGAGCAACCTAATCATGAAGCCGCCGATGAAGTCCCTTTTGGAAGTGAAACTTGCTTTGAAGAACCTCAATCGTCTACCCAAAAAGAGACGAATGAGGATATGACCCTTGGTGAAGGCAACATTGGTGAGGAATTGGAGGAGGATAGTGAGTTGGATGATTTGGTGGAGTTTGTGAAGTTGTTGGGTGAAATTGGCAAGCCCAAGTTGCCCATGTCCGAGAATGTGGATAAGCATCAAGAGCCCCTTGTAAGTGAACCAAGCAATGGTTTGGAAGAGATTGAAACTGCCGGTAGAAGTTTCAATTCTCCCCTCCAAGATGATGTGGGGCCAAGTGATGAAGATGGGGAACCACAACTTGAGGAAAGTGTGGGGTTGTGCAACAAGGAAATGGGGCCAAAGCCGCTTTTCGTGCCTCGTTTCTTGGATTTGAAACTTGCTTGTGATTGGAGACGATGCCTAGGGAGGAAGAGGTCGGTGAAGCTCGTAGGATGGATAGACCCCGGAGACAAAATGAAAGATGATATTTGGTCTTGGGATTCCTACTTCTTGCCTCCACCTTGGAGGCCGTGGAGGATAGCTTGGCTCGAGCACACTTTGGGCCGTCTCTATCATGTCGGTAGTGCGTTCGAATTGCTCCTCCATGCCCTTGAGGGCTATGGTTGAAGAATGAGAGTCCACCATCCTCGGTATGACGGAGTTCCTTAAGAACCGTCATGTTGTATATTCCCCTATCTCTCTTCTCTTTAGTTTTGTGGTTGTAATTGTGTGATTTAATTGCTTAATTTTAGGATTTGTTTGTATTTTTTGGAATTCTTGTAATTTGGAATTTTTG
This sequence comes from Agrostemma githago, assembly GCA_958450325.1. Lineage (NCBI taxonomy): Eukaryota > Viridiplantae > Streptophyta > Magnoliopsida > Caryophyllales > Caryophyllaceae > Agrostemma > Agrostemma githago. The sequence goes on along the minus strand of OY288254.1, from coordinate 49,303,086 downwards.
TTGAGTGATGAGAGGGAGGGGATTCTAATGATTATTGTGAAGTTGTGTAGGATGATTGATGTTTGAAGGTGATTATATGAGTTTTGGAGGTGAATGCTTGAAGCGGTCTTGGGAGCGGTTCTATTATTGATTTTTGGAAGCTTTGATGAAGCTATGTGCTTAGGTGAATATTCGAAAATCAAGAGAAGCTCCACTTATATCGATTAGCATCAAGTATTTCGTGCTCGGTCTTCTATTTTTCCGTCAAGTCTCGGCTCGGTGGGATTTTTATTGGAAGACGGGAGCTAGATGGTTGTTTTTGAGCTTGCAATAAGCTTTTGGGGACGGGATTTCGGATCCCGAGTTGTTATTTGTGGATTGGGAGAAAGGCTAGGTGAGTTCTTGAAAGGAAGCTTCAAAGGGCATCCCGGGCGAGAACGGGTTTTATTTGGGCGAGAAATGGTGTCATCTCGGGCGGGATGACAACTCTTCCCGACCGAGACGATCCCATCTCGGTCGGGTTGATGTGGCACAAAATCGCAGCTACTATAGTACCATCCCGGGCGAGACGAAGACCCGTCCCGACCGAGACGAACCCTTCTCGGTCGAGACGGGCTGTTTACAGCAGTGCTTCGTTTTGTTTCCTCCTGCAGCCCGAGCCCACCCATCCTCATTAAGCCCGCCCCGCCCCACACTCCTCTCACACACTAATACCCAACCCAACCCAACCCATTCCCATCTCATACTAACTCATCTTCAACCTCCTTCATCTTCATAACACACAAAATAAACCCCAATTCCATAACCCCCAAAACACCATAAATATACAAATACTCCACCAAATCTCATCAAATCACTTCCTAAACCACCCAAAATCAGTTTCTATCACATTAATACCTATCCTAGACCCATTTTCTACCATTTAAATCACCAAAAACGAAAAAAAATCGAGTTTTTATCACCATTTTTTCCAAAATCCGAGTTTGAGGTTTTGGTTTCAAACTCGATTTGGCTTGTTGGAGTTGATCTTGGAAGCTTATTGCACCATTTTTAAGCTTCTATTGTGTGTTTTTGTGGGTTCTAGTTAGTATTTTTGGGTAAAATCCGAGTTTGGGTGTTCACCATTTTTGAAGCTTCTTCATCTTTAATGGCTCCAAAGAAAAGAGGGAATGTGGTAGCTAGCAAGAAAAGGAAGAGTGCTTCCACTTCTAGAGCCGAAATTGAGCACGAGGTCGAGGTTGAAGAGCCGGAAATTCCTTGCCATCCGGATTTTCCTACCCTTATCTTTGGTTCGGAATGGCAAAAGGAGCAATTCTACAAGCTCCTTGGTAAGCCTCTTGAGCCAACTCGTTTTATTTGTAAAATCATACTTAGGAAGCTTGGCATCCTTGAACAATGTAGACAATTGTTTGTGGGTATGGGGTTGGAAATGTTATTTAACATGCATGAGCGGACCTACAAGCAACTCACCCTTGAGTGCTTTAGTAGCTTTGTTCTAAATACTCGAGTTGATCCACCCCGGGTTGCTTTTCGGGTGAATAATGGTGACTACAATTACACCCTCCCCGAGTTTGGTGATATTTTTGGTCTTCCCCTAGCTTCTAATTGTGACCCACCCACCGGTTTTAGTGAAATTGATGTTTGGAAAAGTATAACCGGTCTTAGCCTTGTCGACTATCGACGGTTGTCTAGCCGTCATGTCCATCACCCGGTTTTGCGTTTTTGGCATCGATTAATTGCGGGTACGATATTTGGGAGACCCGAAATGAGCTCTTTCACGCAACAAGAATTAAACATACTCGGGGCCTATTTAAATCTTAAGAGTCAACCTAGGTTCACCCCGACCTTTCCCTTGCCTTGGCTAAGCACTTTCTTAAGATAAGTAAGGCGGGGAAGAATGTGAGTGAGATTGTTCTCGGGGGGCTTATAACACACATAGCTAAGGCGGTAGATGAGAATTTCAGCGAGGAGGACTTGATCCTCGTACCGGGGGATACGACCATAGATGAGGACCGTTTGACTAGGTTCCATAAATGGATCGCCTATGAGAGGGAGCACAAGAGGTATCAATGGTTTACCTCGGGTCGGCCACACTTCACTTTGCCATGCCCTACGCTTCCGACCCTTGTGCCTTTGCGACATTCCCTAGTCCCGGTCCGAGAGCCTAACCTTCTAATGCCCGGTGCGGGAGGTGACCCCGGTGCCTCTTCCTCCCTTAGTCCGCATACACATGCTAGTGTGAGGCCTCGACAGCAACCAACCCAACAACAACAACAGCAAGCTACCCGACCACTACCCTTTTACCCTACGCCCCCGGTGTATGTGTACGTTCCTCCGTACACCCCCTACACTCCATTTGCCTACCCTCAGCCCCCGGCCGATGCATCCATGGCCGCGATGCTTAGTGCTCTACATCTAGGGCAATATGAGCAGAGGAGGGATGATTATTATGCTCAATACCCCGGTTATTATCTTTTGGCTCAACAGGGGTATATTGATCCACATGGCAACCTTCCGTCATGGTATAGGCCCGAGTATTTCCCTAACCACGGTAATTCTAGTGGTAGTGGTGCCATGATGGATGATGAGGAGTACGAGGCCGAGGATGCCTTCGATATAAATACGGGGATGGGTAATCAGGAAGCCGATGAAGAAGATGAAGATGGAAATGATGATGATGATGATGACAACAATGGATGTGAGGAGGGGGATGATGACGATCGAGATGACTATTGATTATTGAAACGATGGAGATGCGTTAGTTGCTAACCCTTGGTATGGCAACTCTCTTTTCTTTTCCATTTTTGATGCTTGTCTATTTTATTTCCCCCTTGCTATGAGTAATTTGTTGGCCCTCGGGGCCTTTATGGTGATCGCTCCCGATTCACGACGACGTGATTACATCGAGAATCATTTGAAAAATCCAAATTTACAAGTCTTTTCTCTTTCTTTATTTTATTTTTCTTTTAGTTGGAATTAGTCGGATTTAGGCGGAATCCGGGCTAGGTGACTTGATTACACCTAGCCCTCCCCTCCCATTTCCTTTTATTTCTTTCTTTTTACTTTCTTCCCCCATCCATATCTTTTCTCGTCTCGGCCCATGGTGACTTGAGTACACCCCGGCCGGACACATTCTACCCTTTTCTTCATGTTCGTTTTTGATTTTTAGCTTTATTTTCGTAGTTTCTTTTCTTTGCTTTTGTCTCTCCGCATACTACGATCGAGCATGAGGACATTGCTCGGTTTAAGTGTGGGGGAGCGATATTCTATCGTAGTTAGTTTTATTTTCGTAGTTTCTTGAAAAAAATCTTTAAAAATCCCTAAAAATTTGAAAAAATTTCGCAAAAATCAAAAAGATTTTCTTTTGTGTATTTTCCTTTTGTGTCTTTGTATCGTATATTTGTTTTGTTGTGTGTGTTTTGCCTCCCTTTTCCTTATAGGTTGCTTAATCACCGTTGGTTTTGGAAAGCTTTCAAGGCATCCGGTAACATCTTCTATCCCTTTCCCCTCTTTATTTCTTGTGGAGTTTGGAGGAAATTGTGATGTTGTGTGCTCGGGTGGAGCTTTGTAAAGATTGCGGTTGATTTAGACGCTTGTTTGGATGTTCGGGGTGGTATTTGTTTCGTTTGTGTGTTTGATTTGTTATGTTTTGCTTTTTGTTGTTTTTTCGTCTTTTTCTTTCATTTTCATGTCTTCATTTTGTGTTGTCTTAGTTGAGTCTTGTTTGTAAATGGTTTTCGAAAACCCGGTTTAGAGGCTAGTGTGCAAGCGTTTACTTTCCCTTCCTAGTAGTGTAAATCGAGTCTTGGACTTTAGTCTAGTAGAATGACCCTAAATCAATGAATTCGTTGGTCCTTTACCTTGAGTCCACCTAGCTTACTAGGGATTTACTACGGGATTTGCATTTTGACCATTATGACCACCCACGGTGTGAAAACACCTTGGTTGCCGAGTCCCGTCCCTTAGGTGACCGTGTTTAGGATCGTTTGATTAGTCCAAGTTCTCCACCTTTTTGTGCGTTTGAAAGGGGATGCGCACCCCCGACATACCCATTCCTCTACCTCCTACACATATCCACCCAATAAATTGCAATTTGTTGAATTCTCTCTTTCTTGTTACACAAAGAAATGCCAAAAAGCCAAATCATGCCAAAAAGGACAAAGAAAAGAAAGAAAATGAAAGAAAGAAAGAAATGAAGAAAAAGAAAAGCCAAAAAAGCCAAAAAGAAAATAGAAAAGAAGAAAAAGAAATGGCATAGCAAAACAAAGCAAAAATGCAAAAGAAAGAAAAAAAAATGCCAAAAAGAAAATCGTCTCACAAAAAGATCTCAACCCCACAAAAATAAGCCTTTTACCGACTATTACCGTGAAGAGCCTACCAAAGGACCGAGTCCCTAGGAAGGATGATAGCGGTGATGGTCGGTCTTCCCTCACTTTGCAATATTTACCACCTTTTTACTTGGACTAGTTAGGCGGTTTTGGGCACGGGACGACCCTCTTGGCTCATCGCTAAAGGGGGCGGGGTCTCACTTACCAACAGTGTCGACTAACACCGTGGTTCATCACTTTCCATCCCGCCGATCGTCCCGTAGTACGTTCTTAGAAAGTTAGGAGGAATCTAGGTAAGTTACCAACGTTTTTGTTGCTTTATCGTCATACTATTAGGGTTTAGTTCACCTTGGTTTGTATTGCTAGCTTGGGAACGTGGTCACTTGCCTTGAGTCCTAAACCGGTGTCTTTTCACCGCTTTGTTGAGGGAAGCGGTATTTGTTTTCTTTTGGGTGCAACCAATTATTTGTTTGTTTGTGTGTTTATTTGTTTATATGTTGTTGTGTCCGGTTGCATCCACAGTTTTGTCGCAAGACCCCACTTGCCTTGCGGAGTGCACTTTTCCCTCTAAGTTTACTCGCGTGAGTTGAAAGGGCGTAGGATGCCCTAATACCCGCTCGGCTAGTTTATTAGTTAGTATGTGCTTACTCGAGGGCGAGTAAGGGTTAAGTGTGGGGGAGTTGATAAGTGTAGTTTGTAGTGCCTATTTTGCTATGTTTTGGTCCCATTTTCCTTGTGGAATCACTCCTTGGGAGCAATTTATGGGCTACTTATGCTTCTTCTAGTTTGTTTTAGGTTCCCGAGACCATACATGAAGAATTGGAATGATTCCGACTCGTTTCATACACTTTTGGAGCCAACGAAGAGAAGGAACGATCACTTGGTGTCTTGGATTCGATCCCGAGACCTTGGGACCCATTCCCGAGCCCCTTAGACTCGATCCCGAGCCCCGAGGATCGATGAGAAGCCCATGAGATGCAAGGAGGGACCTTAGAGCTCTTATTGGAGGCCTACAAGACCCTTCCCGGGCGGGACAGTGGCATTCCCGACCGGGAAGGAGTGCGCGATGCAACCAGCCCCTGTTTTGGGCCATCTCGGCCGAGACCAACCTTGTCTCAGTCGGGACCAGCCCTTCCTGGCCGAGATGGGGCCGTCTCGGTCGGGACGGAGGCGCTGCAGCGTGACTTCGCTTCCTTTCTTCTCCTTTCATTCTAGTAACCTTATATATATATACCCCCTCTTGTAATTTTATGTTATGTTAGATACTTCCCCTTAAACCCTAGACTATTTTAGGTTAGATTAGTTTAGATTAGAGTAGATTAGTCGGTAATTAGTTGTTAATCTTAGTTTAGTACTTGTATTAAGGGAATTCTTCAAGATCCATCCAAGATTGACAACCTTGGTGGTTTGTTTTGGGTTTTTCTCATTAATGCAAGTTTCAATCTTTCTTTCATCTTGTTAGTAGGTATAATCTTCTTTTCCCTTCTCTTTATTTTGTTTAATCATCCAAGTTTCAATCTTTGTTGATTGTTTTGTTCATTGTTCATTGTTTTAACTAGTTTGTTTATGTATGTTTTGTTGTTTGAGTTGGTTTATCTTGTTTTTGTTAGTTTTAGATTAGATATGGTTGAGTAGATTCTTGCTAGGGTTAGTAAGGTGATTAGGGTGTTTAATGGGTGATTAAGGGTTTGTTGGAGATGTTGGTGGAAGTTTTGGGTTTCCTCTTGGTTTGATGCATGGTACATGTTTGTTGAAATGCTTGAATGACATGTAGATGCATGTGATTGTTTTTCTTGCCTTTTCTCTTGTGGGTAATAGTTTTCTTGTGGGTTTGGTTCCCTCACTACGTAGCGAGAGCCCGGTGAGGACGACCCCTAGGTCGGTCTACGTAGCGAGAGCCCGGATGTGACCTAGGCCACGATAGCACGCTAGGAATCCCATTTGTCATGTGTGTCACCAAGGTGGGTTCTATCAAGAACCTCTAGGTCGGTCTACGTAGCGAGAGCCTGGACTACACCTAGATTACCCGACTACCCCTTCACTTTAGCTCTTCCTTGACCATTCCATTACCCCTTTGAACCCGACCTAATCCTAGCCCGTTCCTTATTTGTTTTCCTTAGTCATAGTCTTAGCCTTCTCCCCTCCTTATCATAGTAGTTTAGCCTAGTTTGTTGACCGAGTCTCGTATTTGGGCGACCTTAGTCTAGACGCCTCTTACTGTCCCCGTGGATTCGACCCGACTTACCCTAGCTACCCAGTTAGGATTAGCCGGTTATTTATTTGACGGCGGGATCCGTGGCAAATCCCGCCCATCATATGTAGTTACAGTCCTGGGCCAAGTGGGTCCCAGGGCACGCAGTACTGGGCCGATATAGGCCTGTCTGGACGGGCTCGAACACTGGAGTGACGAAAATGACTTTGCTGGCTCCGGTTTGGCCCATATTTTCTGGGGTTTTGGTGTAACCCAGACCGGTTTGAGTCCTGCCGTTATCTAGGACTTCGAGGATTTTCCCTGCGGGGAGATTGGGCCTGGATGTAGCCCCCGGTAGAAAATCCAGATTCTGTAGCATCCGGTCAATGCTAACCGTGAAGTAGGGTCGGAAAAGGTACTCTTCTTCGATGGCCCCTATGAAGTCGAAACCCCAGAGATCGGTGCGGCCCGAGGTGTTGCAGTTAGCCACAGTCATAGGCGTGGCTTCTAGAGTGATGACGGTATCGTGCAAAGGTAGCTTGATTTTCCGATGCAGGTTGGAGGATACAGCCCTGGCCGCGTGGATCCAGGGTCTTCCTAAAAGAAGGTTAAAGGAAGAAGTCACGTCGATCACTTGAAATTCCAGCTCTTTTTCTATCGGGCCTGTTATGATAGTATGTTTTACGGCCCCGGCTACTGACTTTGAACTTCCGTCGAAAGCCTGAATGGTTTGAGCTGTAGGAATGTAGTCGGCCTCGGTGATGCCGAGGGCTTTGGCGGTCCTCAAAGGGAGGACGTTGACTGCGGACCCGTCGTCGATTAAGGTCATGGGCAGGTACTTTCCACGGCAGATCACCGTGATGTAGAGGGTCATGTTGTGGGCTGGCCCAAATGGTGGTAGATCAGCATTGGAGAAGGTAATAAGTGGGCCTTCTTCTTTAGCTTTCCCCTTTAGGTGGGGCAGAACCGTGGCTACCATTTCAGCTGGAGTAGCCGTAGAGTCGATCTTGACTTGATCGAGGGCCTTAGTGAGTGCCTCTCGATGTTCCTGTGAGCTAACTAGGAGTTTCCATATAGAGAGGTCAACTCGAGTCCTGCTCAGCTGCTTCACAAGAGCCTTTTCGGTAGTTAGCTCTTCCGGGGCGACCTCCACTCTAGGTGGCGGCTCGTTGATGATGAGGGCGTGACTGCTGGTTAAGGCCTTGGACTTAACCTTCTGGATCTCCTCGGGCGTGATGGGGACAGCTTCCCCCTTGGTGAGATAGACGTCGTCTTCGTCGTCGCACCAGATCCCGTTTATTTGCGGGACAAACGAGGAAATGAGATGTGAACAGTCCATGACTTCCCCGGAGAAGATGGCGTGAGTGGCCAACGGGTTATCCTTGTTGTTGGGATTGCCTCCAGGTAAGGGGATCTTCCCACTTTCGATGAGGTCCTGGTTAAGATGCTTTAGCTTCCAACATTTCTCGGTATCGTGTCCCTTGCCCCGATGGTACTGGCAGTAGGCCTGGATGTCGTAGGCCTTGGAGCGACGCTCGACCGGGAGCTCAAGTGTTGGGCCTATCGGGTTGATCAGGCCTTTTGATGAGAGCCTTGTAAAGCATTTGCATAGGTGGTACCTATGTCGGTGAATACCCGGGGTGTGGTATTCTTCTTGGACGGGGTATCAAGTAGATTTACCTCGTCAAAAATGCTACGAGTAGCAGCGGCAGATGTGGGCTTGCTTGTCGACGAGCTGGCCCCTTGGTATCCCTTGGCGGAGGCCTTAGTGAGGCTTTCCAACCTTAGATCATCTTCGATTCTCGTCCCCATTTCAGTTAGGACCGCGAAACTAGGTATGATGACGTACCGGAGATGGACCCGATAGGCAGGAAGGAGGTTCTTGACAAAGGCTTCAACCAGCACTTTTTCACTGGGCTTATCGACCAGTTTGACGCTTTCAGCCCTCCAGCGCTGAAGGTATTTCGTAAATCCTTCCTTAGGTTCCTGGGCCATTACCTCCAAGGTGCGCATCGTGGTCTGGATTTCCGTGTTGTCGGCGTAGTTCCGAGCGAATTCCGTCGCCACATCATCCCAAGACTTGTATTTCTTGGAATCGAGCCTATAGAACCAGGCTCTCGGGTGCTTCTCGAAGGAGGAGGCAAACAAATGCTTGAACATGTTTGACTTGACTCCCTTTAGGGCCATAAACTCTTTGAAGGCCCGGATATGTAATACCGGGTCTTCGGTTCCGTCTAACATTGGGAGGCCTGTCAAGTTAAGGTTGGCAGGCAGTTGGTCGGTCAGGGGGGAATAGGTTCGAGCATTTCTGCAGCTTGAGAACTGCGCTGGTCAATTCGGCTAATGGCCCCTTTGTTTCATCTCCGTCCCTCGGCCTACCCTGTTCCATGGCGCTTACCCGGGTAACGATGGCGATTTGGTCTCCCCTCATCTGTGTTAGTTGATCTTGGATCTTAGCCAGCGAGGCGGTCAGTGCGTCTATAGCTTGTTGAGTCATGGTTCGGGTGAAAGGTGGCCTGTCTGTAAGAACACCGTGTAATCAGAATCGGACCTAGATCGAAGAGTGCATCCCGAGCAAGAAGAAAAGGACTAGACTTAGAAAAAGACTGAAAACTGACTCCTAGACGGGTGACTCGTGGACGGTGGGCTTTCCTTGGTATTTTGGCAAGATGGGTCTAGTCCCGTGTGAAGGAAGGCCTACGTGTGAGCTATTCCCCAGACTTTAGACCCTAAAGTGTAAATGAGCTTCCCTTTGTAGGAGTTTGTCCTACGTAGGTGGGCCGTGCCTTGTCAAATAAGGCGGACTGGGATGGGGTAGAAACTTGCGATGTAGGATCGACGGAGTTTCGACGCTATAGACTCTAACAACTTATGACATGACCCGACACTGCTAAATACGGGAAGTCCTAAGAAGAAGAAAGTTTTGAAAAGGGAATTTGGATTTGAAAACCGAACAAAGTCGGATGGGATGGCCCGATTTTTTTTGAAAATCGAAAAAAAAACGTTACCGGGCCGAGATTTCGGATTTTTGAAAAGGTTTGGACAGCATACCGGCTAGAAAATAGGCTATTTTGAGTCAAAATTATAATTCCTAAATTCGGTAGTTTTCCAGGTTTTGAAAAATGGATAGGTTTGAAAAAGATGCAAGTTTTTTAAAAACGACGGTTTTTGAAAAGACGACCAAAGAAAATCAAGTAGCACGTAGTCATGGAAACAGTATAATGACACCATGTATGCTCATAGTCTAAGTCTCGGTCGGTCGAATAGGGTCTATACCAACGACGATAGCTTTCTCGCAAATCAGGACGGTCTTCCCAAGCCGAGTTGGTCTTAGAACCTGCCGTAAAACCTATGCGAGTTCCGCCATCGAAGTCTTTAGTGCGCCCATTTAGGAACGCACCGTGGTATAGTGGGACGTCGGTCACAAGTAACCGACCCGGGAAAGAATTGGGTTATGCATGAACCATTGAACTAAAACGTGTACATTACTATTCGAACGATTTCTTTTCGAGTCTCACCCTGAGGATGCCGATGGTAAGTGACTCATCAGTTGATCCCCAGCGGAGTCGCCAAATTGTGGACATGACATAGGTCCACCTCGACGCGGCCACGCGCGGGTTTGGGGAGGCGAATGAATCTCCATATGAGATGGTCAAATTGAAATTTAAATCAAAGTAGGAGTCGCCACCGAACTTTGTGGGAGTTCGGGCCCGTTCGAACCCACTCTATGTCGTAGTGGGCCGTGTAAAACATACGGCCCATTTCCGATGTCAGAGTTTATTGGGTTCGTCCCTTTGCATTATGATACCGATACCGACATTATCGGATATCGTGTATTGAATGACTCTCGTTGCCAATGGAATCGGACATCCGGAAACCATGGTTCTGAGTAAGGGGTGAGGGTACGTGTTGGGAAGTTCACTAAGAACACCCAACCCCGCCTGCACTTAGCGGCCTTTACTAAGATATCGTTCGTTTTTGGTGTACACGCGTTAGTTCGACGGTTGAATGATATGCAAAGATTATTTTCCCTAAGCATGTGAGAAAAATAAATGGGTTGCTAAGTCGTTTAATGCATCTTAAACTAATAACGTCAAAGTTATATTTGGCATGTGAAATTCGTTTTAGTCTAATAAAACAAAAGATGAAAATAAATCGCTACAAACACGAGCAAACAAGTTAGTAACGGTTCATAAATCGAATAAAGATGTAAATACGATAATATGCATGATTTTGAAAAAGGTTTATGACACGTGATGGATTAACACGTGTTGACCGAAGTCGAAAAAGTATTTATCGAAATCTGAAAATATGTCGCGAAAGTCGCTGAAAAGAATAAAAAAACGAGAAAACGAAGAAAAAAGGGCTCGGTTTTAAGGCTCTCGCGCGAGTCGCCTAGGAGGGGCGCGACTCGCGCGGGAGTCTGTCCCGGATTTTTTATTTTCGAAAATCGTTAATTTTTATAAATCGCGTACAAATATGGATTAATTTATACTCGATTTATATTTTCGATATTCGTCGTATTCGATATTCGATTATGAAATCGATATCAAATAGTCGGAATGATTTTAGAAAAAGTTAAAAAAGTTTGTTTCGAAAAGGATTTGAATGAAAAGAAAAGAATGTTAATTCTCTCCGCGTAAAAATTGTCGTATTTTGTTTTAAAAAGATGTAACGATTTTTTTAGCATCAACGAGATTTAATTTAGTACTTCTTTGATACGATATTCGATTAGAGAATCGATATCGTATTTTAAGAACGTTTGTTTTATGAAAATATTTTTGTAATATCGTTTATTAGAAATTAAAAAAAATGCGACAACGACCCATATTAAAAAACGGACCGACGACACGACACGAAAACGAAAAAAACGCGAAAAAGGAAGAGAAAGAATAAGAATCGGGTTTGATTTTACACCCTCAACCTACATGCTTTGTTTTCTCGGAAAAGAGCTCGTCGGGAAGTGGCTTAGGCACGGGAGCGTCGAGACGATGTGGATGAGTTAGGGTGTCGGTTTTGGGTCGTGTAGGCTAGCGGGTTCGGCCGGCTTTTTGGTTGGACTCGTCGGGATTTACTTTGAATTGTTTTGTGAAACGTCGATGATGTATGAATGTAGATGTCGATGGTAGATAATTCTGTGTTTCTGTAGATGAATAATGAATGGGAATAATTGATGTGAATAGTTGATAGATGTATTGTAGATGATAGATGTAGATGGATTATTTGTGTGACCGAAGGGTCCTATTTATAGGTGAAGTCCTTGATAGGAGCTAGGAGAAGTACTCTTGCTTAGGTGACAAGAATACCGGTTTGGATGGGAAACGTAAGAGTTTGAAGGGAATGAGAGTCCCGTTTCTTGGTGAGGAAGCCAAGTATCTCGGCTGAAGGGGGCGTTGGTCGAGTATTTTGATGCTCGGTCGGTAAATCGATTTGGTTTTCGGATAGAATTTCTACTTGAGATCGAATTCTATCCTTGAATGAACTTATTTAATATTTTCGAAGCTGATTTTTTGTAGTATTTGAGTCCAAACCGGACGTGTGGTGTCACGGCTGGTCTGTGTATCTCGGGAAAAAATATCTTTGACCGGGTTTGACCCGGTCGCTAAAAGACGGTTTTGCCCCTGGTGTCGGATTCGACCCAAATTAGTCTTATTTGACTCGAAATGACCCATTGGGCCTGATTTTGAGGTTGGTTTTGTAAGATTTGTACTCTGTAATAAGCCCAAGCCAAATGTCCATGATTTCGAGCCCGTTTTCGAGTATACTAAAGCACGTTTGTGTCCGATCATCATCGGGTGTTTGGCGGAAACTACTATAGACATCTGGCGGTCAAAATGTGGGTGTCTACAATGTTTCTATCTTTGATCGTTCCCGGGCCAAAAAATCCTAAGAAAAACTTGGACATATACATGCAACCTCTTATTGATGAATTGAAAGAGTTGTGGGACACGGGAGTGCTCACCTATGATGTGTCCAGGAAACAAAATTTTCGGCTGAAAGCATGTATCCTATGGACCATCAATGATTTTCTGGCATATGGGATGCTCTCTGGGTGGGCTACTGCTGGCAAACTTGCATGTCCATATTGTATGAAAGACACCAAGGCGTTTTGGCTTCCACATGGAGGTAAAATGAGTTGGTTCGATTGTCACAGACAATTCTTACCCCTACATCATGCATTCCGTTACAATAAAACTGCCTTTAGGAAGGGTAAGTGCGAGAATGACGAACCACCTCCGACATTGTCAGGATGTGAAATCTGGGAGACGATATCAGACTACCCGACGATCATTGATGGTACTGATCGTGAACTCAAAGAACTTAAAAAGATGAAAACAGGATGGTTCAAAAAGAGCTTGTTATGGGACCTACCTTATTGGAAGCATTTGTTGATTCGACACAATTTGGATGTCATGCATATTGAAAAAAACTTTTTCGAGCAATTAATTCATACAGTACTGGATAATAAAAATAAAACAACTGACACCCATAACACAAGGAAGGACTTGCCCAAATTATGTAGTAGAGGTCACCTACACATCAAGGACGGCCGCAAACCAAAAGCTCCCTACATTCTTGACAAACTGCAAAGAAAGATACTATGTGAGTGGATATGCAATTTGAGGTTTCCAAATGGATACGCATCGGATTTAGATCGCTGCGTCGACCTACACAGTCTCACACTTCATGGTATGAAGAGTCACGATTGCCATGTGTTCATGGAACGGCTATTACCCGTTGCTTTGAAACACTTGTTACCAACTAATGTGTGGAATTCAATTACCGAGATCAGTCAATTTTTTCGTGATTTATGTGTGTCAAGCCTTACAACCCAAAATACAGAGCGGCTGGAGAACGATATTGCGGAGATCCTCTGCAAACTTGAGAAAGTGTTTCCACCATCATTCTTCAATTCAATGGAGCACTTACCAATACATTTGCCTTATGAAGCAAGGGTTGGTGGCCCAGTACAATACAGGTGGATGTAACCTTTTGAGAGGTATAATTGTGAAAATACTCAACTTATTAATGTTTCATCGTACTCTCAGTAATTTTAAAATCCCGTATTAACACTATATCGAAATGTAGGTTTCTTAATCATTTGAAAAAAAAATGGGTAATAAAGCACGTGTGAAAGGTTCAATTTACAATGCTTTCTTAACTGAAGAAATATCAAATTTCTGTTCTCTATACTTTGAAGACCACGTAGATACAAAGGCTGAGGATTTGGATGTGGGCACGGGAGATGAAAATGATTCATCTTTACCCGAGCTCTTTCGACAACACAAAGGTAGAGCATTTGCTAAACCAAAACAGAGATACTTGGACGAACAAGAGTTCGATCGTGCCCATCTATACGCATTATCAAATTGTGAACTACTAGGAGAATATGAACGGTACGTAAATAGTAACAACTTACTTATTTATTTTAAAATTAAGAGATGTAGATGTCACGACTAAACTGGATAATTACAGCTTATTTGAACAGTTCATTATGGAGCAACATCCACGAGCTAAAACCGATGAAGTTTGGACTACATATGAGAAGTTGTTTCCAAATTGGTTTAAAGGATATGTAAGTCTCAGTATTGACATATTAGAATGAAATAAACTTTGAGCACGTCACAAATGCACTAACACTACTACGCAATTAGGTATCTGAGATGAATGTCAAAGATGATGTGATTCAAGCCCTAGCATTTGGTCCTTCTAAAGAAGTAAACACTTGGCAAAGATATATGATTAATGGGTTTAATTTCCACACACAGAAATATGGGAAAAACAGAGCTACCATGAATTACGGGGTTTGCATAAGTAATGTTGAAGGAAACGATTACCACGGCACTTTAGAGGAAATTATTGAATTGAGGTATTGTGGGGAGAAGAGAATTCATAATGCAATCATGTTCAAGTGTTCATGGATGGATAATTCCACAAATGGTACAAGTGTTCATGGCCTTTATAAACTAGTAGAAGTTAATAGTAGGAGGAAATATAGTAAATATGATCCTTTTGTACTTGCCCATCAAGCTAGTGATAAGTGTCATTTGTAGTGCCTATTTCGTAGTGTTTTGGTCCCATTTTCCTTGTGGAATCGCTCCTTGGGAGCGGTTTATTGGCTTCTTATGCTTCCTTTAGTTTGTTTCAGGTTCCTGAGACCGATTTGGAAGAGTTGGAGCGATTCCGACTCGATACATACACTTTTTGGAGCCAACGAAGTTAAGGAACGATGACTCGATGCCTTGGAGTCGACCCCGAGACCTTGGGACCCAATCCCGAGCCTCCGAGACCCGATCCCGAGTCCCGAGAATCGGTGAGAAGCCCATGAGAACCAAGGAGGGACCAAAAAGATCATAATGGAGGCCTACAAGGCTCATCCCGTTCGGGATGGCCTCATCCCGTTCGGGATGAGGTGCACAAACAAGGAGGTTGCTCTGAAGAGCCGTCTCGGCCGAGACCAACCTTGTCTCGGTCGGGACCATCCCTTCCCGACCGGGACCATCCCGTCTCGGCCGGGACGGGCCTGCTGCAGCTCCGCTTTGTTTTCTTTCTTCTCCCTTCCACTTGTAACCCTATATATACCCTTCCCTTGTTATATAAAGCTTATGCACTTCATTAGACCTTAAACCCTAGACTACTTTAGGTTAGATTAGATTAGATTAGTGTAGATTTGTCGGTAATTAGTAGCTAATCTTAGTTTAATCTTGTATTATTGGATCTCTTGAAGAATCCATCCAAGATTGACAGCCTTGGTGGATGAATTTGGGTCATCTTCTATGCAAGTGTTTTCCTTTTCCATTTCCTTTGTAGTATGGTATAATCCTCTCTTCCTCTTTACTCTTAATCCTTTGTTTTTCATCAAGTTCTCATCTTTAGTCATAGTTCATTGTTTTTACTAGTTTGTAGATGTTTGTTTTGTTTCTCTTGTTAATCCATCTTGTTCTTGTTAGTATTAGCTTGATTATGTTAGAGTAGTGTTCTTGCTAGGGTTAGTAAGGCGATTAGGGTGTTGATTGGGTGATTAAGGGCTTGTTGGAGATGTTGGTGGAAGATTTGGGTTTCCTCTTGGTTTGGTGCACATCACATGTTTGTTGAATTGCTTGAATGACTAAGTAGTTGAGAATGCTTGTTTTTCTTGCCTTTCTTTTGTGGGTGTTAGTTTTTTGTGGGTTCGGTTCCCTCACTAAGTTGCGAGAGCCCGGTGAGGACGACCCCTAGGCCGGTCTAAGTAGCGAGAGCCCGGATGCGACCTAGGACCATAGCGCGCTAGAACCCCGTTTGTCATGTGCGTCGCCGAGATGGGTTCTAGGTGGAACCTCTAGGTGAGTCTAAGTTGCGAGAGCCCGGACCAACCTAGATCACCCTACTACCTCCTTCACTCTAGTTCTCCCTTGACCATTCTGTTGCCCCTTTGACCCCGACCTAATCCTAGCCCGTTTTCCTTAGTTGTTTTCTCCGGCACCTTAGTCATAGTCTAGTCTTCTTCCCTCTCTACCATTCTTAGCTTAGTCCATTGACTTAGTCTAGTATTTGGGCCGACCTAGTCTAGACACCTCTTACCGTCCCCGTGGATTAGACCCGACTTGCCCTATCTACCGTAGGAATAGCCGGTTATATTATTGATCGGTTGCGATTCGCGACAAATCCCTACCATCAATTTGGCGCCGTTGCCGGGGATGGTGCTAGTTTAGACTTTGTTTTCCTAGTTACTTGACTTTGTCTTTGTCTTTGTGTTTTCTTTTTTTCTTTTTGTTACCTTGCTTCTTGTGTGTGTGAAGTTTATTTCTCTCTTGTCTAGTGCCCAAAAAGCACTAGACTTCTTACGTTTGTTCTTAGTCTACAGTTTGTGCTTAGAGGTGGTGATTATCTTCTTCTTGCAACTCAGAGCCGCTTAAACGAACGGTTGCTAGAATGAGTGGTTTCCAACCGGGTATGGACTACGATTTTCGAGCAAGCATGGGGTTTGACCTAAACTCCCCACACATGGAAGCCGATATGAGCTACCACTCTTCTTCTTTGAACCAAAGCTATGACATGACGTCCCCCTACCATAATCAAGCTTCTTGGGGTAATCAAGATGGGTATGATCCTCAAGAATATGGATATGGCTACCAACAAGTGAATGACTATCACTCCTACGACCATGGTGGCTATTACTCGAGTTATGATTGTGAGCCCACCATGTTCAATCAAGATTCACCATATGGAAGCCAATATTCCCAATACCCACCATATTACCCTCCACCCCAACCACAATATGAACCCCATGACCCACAATACTACCAATCACCCCAACCTTGCTACCAACAATATGATGCCCCACCCCTTGGGCATCATCAAGATTATCAAGGAGCTTTACAAGACCCCAATGACCACCAATCGTCAAACTTGGAGTTGTATCATTCGATTCTTCAATTGCAAAGGAGCACACAAGAAATGGCCATTCAAATGCAAAAAGAGCAAAATGAATTCATGGCCCGATTTCGAAGGGAAAACGAGGCGAGGGATGCTCGATTAAATGCAATAGCGGTTAAAACCGTAATGCTTTTATCCCGAACATCACAATTAGATGAAGGGTGCCCACTTGAGAAAGGGGAGCAACCTAGCCATGAATCCGCCGATGTAGTTCCCTTTGGAGGAGAAATTTGCCTTGAAGAACCTCAACCGTCTACCCAAAAAGAGACGAATGAGGATATGACCCTTGGTGAAGGCAACATTGGTGAGGAATTGGAGGAGGATAGTGGGTTGGATGAGTTGGTGGAGTTTGTGAAGTTGTTGGGTGAAATTGTTAGCCTCGAGTTGCCCTTGTCCGATAATGAGGATAAGCATCAAGAGCCCCTTGCTAGTACACCGAGAGATGGTTTGGAAGAGATTGAAACCGCCGGTAGAAGTTTCGATCCTCTCCTCCATGATGATGTGGGGCCGGATGATGAAGATGGGGAACCACAACTTGAGGAAAGTGTGGGGGTGAGCAACGAGGAAATGAGGCCAAAACCGCTTTTTGTGCCTTGTTTCTTGGAGATGAAGCTTGCTTGTGATTGGAGGCAATGCTTAGGGAGGAAGAGGTCGGTGAAGCTCGTAGGATGGAGAGACCCCGGAGACTAATTTGAAGATGATTTTGGGTCTTGGGAATCCTACTTCTTGCCTCCTCCTTGGAGGCCATGGAGGTTGGTTAAGCTCGAGCGCTTCTTGGGCCTTCACTATGATGTCGGTAGCGCGTTCGACTTGCTCCTCCATGCCCTTGAGGGCTACGGTTGAAGAAGAGTCCACCATCCTAGGTTTGACGGAGTTCCTAAAAGGACCGTCATGTTGTATATTCCCCTCCTCTCTTCTTTAGAATTCTTGTGCTTGTATTTGTGTTTTTTTTGTTTCTAGGACTCTTTTGTTTTTGTGGGACTCTTTTAATTGATTTGGTATTTTGATGAGCGATGTAAGGGAGTGAATTTGATGTGTGTTTTGAGTTTATTGTGATAGGTGAAGTGAAGGTGACTCCTAGAAAGGAGTGGTTAGTGATAAAGCTTGGATCGTGAGTAAGGGAGTCGGTTTTTTGGGGTCATGGGAGTCATGAAGACCCTTCCCGACCGGGAAGGGTGTGTCATCCCGACCAAGATGGGGCCGTCCCGATCGGGATGAGGGTGCCAAAAATCGAGTCCACTGGAGTGTCATCCCGATCGGGAAGGAGGCTTCCCGACCGGGAAGGGTTTATCGACCCGATCGGGATCATCCATCCCGACCGGGATGGTCCCCTACTCCTTTTTGGTGCTTCTTCTTCGACATTCAAGCCCACCCATCCATTATATACCCCCACCCAACCTCTCTACCTTCCTTGCTCATATAATACCACCCACATACTTCATTTTCATATCCTCACTTCATCTTCTATCTACTTTAGACCGGTATTCACATCAAATCTCACCCCCTACCATTACTACCCCAACCATGCGGTTTTATCAAGCTTGAAGGAGGATGACAACGAAGACAACAAGCAAGCGCCTATATTGATCATTGAGACGATGGAGAAAGTGAGTTGCTAACCGGTCGGTACGGCAACTATCCTTTCTTTTCCGTCTTTTATTGCTTGTTTTTCTCTTGTTTGCCCCCTTCCCCTTGAGTCATGGTACCTTGGTGGCCTTCGAGGCCTCGGTAGTGGTTGCTCCCGACTCCCGACGATGTGATTACGTCGAGAGTCATTTCAAAATCCAAATTTTTACAAGTTTTTCACTTTCTTTTTTGAGGATTTAGTCGGATTTAGGCGGAATCCGGGCTAGGTGACTTGATTACACCTAGCCCTCCCCTCCCATTTCATTTTATTTCCTTCTTTTTCTTTCTTCCCCCATCCATATCTCTTTCTTGTCTTGGCCCATGGTGACTTGACTACATCCCGGCCGGACACCTTCTACCTTTTCTTCACCTTATTCTTTGATTTGTAGCTTTATTTTCGTAGTTTCTTTTCTTTTTCTTTTGTCTCTCCGCACACTACGATTGAGCATATGAGGACATTGCTCGGTTTAAGTGTGGGGGAGCGATATTCTAGCATAGTTAGTTTTATTTTCTTAGTTTTTTCGAAAAAAATCTTCAAAAATCCTAAAAATTTGAAAAATTTTCACAAAAAAATCAAAAAGATTTTTCTTTTATGTGTTTTCCTTTTGTGTCATTGTGTCGTATATTTGTTTTGTGTGCGTGTTTTGCCTCCCTTTTTCCTTATAGGTTGCTTAATCGCCGTTAACTCTGGAAAGCTTTGAAGACTCCCGGTAACATCTTATCCCTTTTTCTTCTTTACCTCTTGCGGAGTTTGGAGGAGATTGTGATGTTGTGTGCTCGGGTGGAGCTTTGTATAGTGTGGTCGATTTGGTGGCTTGTTTGGATGATTGGGGTGGTGTTTATGTTGTGTTTGTGTTCATTTTGTGTTGTTCGTGTTTTGTCTCTTTTGCTTCTTTTTCTTTCGTTTTCGTTGAGTCTTTGTTTGTGTGTGTAATTGTGTCTTGTGTGTAAACCGTTTTCGAAAACCCGGTTTAGAGGCTAGAGTGTGAGTGTCTATTTTCCCTTCCTAGTTGTATAAATCGATTTTTGGACTTTAATCTAGTAGAATGACCCTAAATCAATGAGTTCGTTGGTCCTTTACCTTGAGTCCACCTAGCTTACTAGGGATTTACTACGTGATTTGCATTTTGACCATTATGACCACCCACGGTGTGTAAAGGCCTTGGTTACCGAGTCTCGTCCCCTAGGTGACCGTGTTTAGGATTGTCTTGATTAGTCCAAGTTCTCCACTTTTTGTGGGTTAGAAGGGAAGGGCCCGTCCCGACTTACCCATTTCCCCTACCTTCTACACATATACACACAATAAATTGCAAATTGTTGATTCTCTCTTTCTTGTTACTCAATGAAATGCCAAAAATGCCAAATCTTGCCAAAAAGGGCAAAGAAAAGAAAAAGAAAGAAAAAAAAGGAAAGAAAGAAAAGAATGAAGAAAAAGAAAAGGCACAAAAGCCAAAAAGAAAATAGAAAAGAAGAAAAAGAAATGGTATGGCAACAAACAAATCAAAATGTCGAAAAGAAAGAAAATGCCAAAAGAAAACCCGTCTCACAAAAAGAAATCCCCACAAAAATAAGCCTTTTTCTGACTTTTGCCGTGAAGAGCCTACCAAAGGACCGAGTCCCGAGGAAGGATGATAGCGGCATTAGTCGGTCTTCCCTCATTTTGCATGTTTTCCACCTTTTTACTTGGACTAGTTAGGCGGTCTTGGACACGGGACGACCCTCTTGGCTCACGCAAAGGGGGCGGGGTCTCACTTACCTACAGTGTCGACTAACACCGTGGTTCTTCATTTTCCACTCCGTCGATCGTCCCGTAGTACGTTTTTAGAAAGTTAGGAGGACCTAGGTAAGTTACCAACGTTTTTGTTGCTTTATCGTCATACTATTAGGGTTTAGTTCACCTTGGTTTGTATTGCTAGCTTGGGAACGTTGTCACTTACCTCGAGTCCTAAACCAGTGCTTCTTTCACCGCTTTTAGAGGGAAGCGGTATTTATTTTCTTTTCGGTGCAACCGATTATTTGTTTTTTTGTGTGTTTGTTCGTTTATGTGTTGTTGTGTCCGGTTGCATCCACGGTTTTGTCGCAAGACCCAACTTTCCTTGCGGAGCGCACTTTTCCTCTAATTTCACTCGCGTGAGTTGAAGGGGCGTAGGGTGCGCTAAAACCCATTCGGCTAGTATAGTAGTTAGTATGTGCTTACTCGAGGGCGAGTAAGGGTTAAGTGTGGGGGAGTTGATAAGTGTCATTTGTAGTGCCTATTTCGTAGTGTTTTGGTCCCATTTTCCTTGTGGAATTGCTCCTTGGGAGCGGTTTATGGGCTTCTTATGCTTCCTTTAGTTCGTTTCAGGTTCCCAAGACCGATTTAGAAGAGTTGGAGTGATTCCGACTCGATACATACACTTTTTGGAGCCAACGAAGTTAAGGAACGATGACTCGATGCCTTGGAGTCGACCCCGAGACCTTGGGACCCAATCCCGAGCCTCCGAGACCCGATCCCGAGTCCCGAGAATCGGTGAGAAGCCCATGAGAACCAAGGAGGGACCAAAAAGATCATAATGGAGGCCTACAAGGCTCATCCCGTTCGGGATGGCCTCATCCCGTTCGGGATGAGGTGCACAAACAAGGAGGTTGCTGTGAAGAGCCGTCTTGGCCAAGACCAACCTTGTCTCGGTCGGGACCATCCCTTCCCGACCGGGACCATCCCGTCTCGGCCGGGACGGGCCTACTGCAGCTCCGCTTTGTTTTCTTTCTTCTCCCTTCCACTTGTAACCCTATATATACCCTTCCCTTGTTATGTAAAGCTTATGCACTTCATTAGACCTTAAACCCTAGACTACTTTAGGTTAGATTAGATTAGATTAGTGTAGATTAGTCGGTAATTAGTAGCTAATCTTAGTTTAATCTTGTATTATTGGATCTCTTGAAGAATCCATCCAAGATTGACAGCCTTGGTGGATGAATTTGGGTCATCTTCTATGCAAGTGTTTTCCATTTCCATTTCCTTTGTAGTATGGTATAATCCTCTCTTCCTCTTTACTCTTAATCCTTTGTTTTTCATCAAGTTCTCATCTTTAGTCATAGTTCATTATTTTTACTAGTTTGTAGATGTTTGTTTTGTTTCTCTTGTTAATCCATCTTGTTCTTGTTAGTATTAGCTTGATTATGTTAGAGTAGTGTTCTTGCTAGGGTTAGTAAGGCGATTAGGGTGTTGATTGGGTGATTAAGGGTTTGTTGGAGATGTTGGTGGAAGATTTGGGTTTCCTCTTGGTTTGGTGCACATCACATGTTTGTTGAATTGCTTGAATGACTAAGTAGTTGAGAATGCTTGTTTTTCTTGCCTTTCTTTTGTGGGTGTTAGTTTTTTGTGGGTTCGGTTCCCTCACTAAGTTGCGAGAGCCCGGTGAGGACGACCCCTAGGCCGGTCCAAGTAGCGAGAGCCCGGATGCGACCTAGGACCATAGCGCGCTAGAACCCCGTTTGTCATGTGCGTCGCCGAGATGGGTTCTAAGTGGAACCTCTAGGTGAGTCTAAGTTGCGAGAGCCCGGACCAACCTAGATCACCCTACTACCTCCTTCACTCTAGTTCTCCCTTGACCATTCCGTTGCCCCTTTGACCCCGACCTAATCCTAGCCCGTTTTCCTTAGTTGTTTTCTCCGGCACCTTAGTCATAGTCTAGTCTTCTTCCCTCTCTACCATTCTTAGCTTAGTCCGTTGACTTAGTCTAGTATTTGGGCCGACCTAGTCTAGACGCCTCTTACCTTCCCCGTGGATTCGATCCGACTTGCCCTATCTACCGTAGGAATAGCCGGTTATATTATTGATCGGTTGGGATTCGCGACAAATCCCTACCATCAGCTAGTCAAGTTTATTATGCTCCATACCCAAACCCAAAGAAGGATAGAGATCATTGGTGGGCTGTTTTTAAGGGTCGGGCAAAGTCACAATTTAATGCACCAGTGGATGTCACAGTATTTCAAGAAGATGTGACATGTACTTCATTATTATCTAGCCTTGTCGACGATGACGTCTTCGAAAGTTTTAGTGAAGGGGAGGACATGGAAGAGATGAATGAGATGGGTGATGACGTGGTTGTCGAAGATGATCACATTGATGAGGAGGAGGAATTTGAAGATGAATTTGAGGAGGAGGAAGAAGAAGAAGAAGAAGAAGAAGAAGAAGAAGAAGAAGAAGACGATGATGATGATGATTGCTAACTTGTATTTGTTTAGTCAATGAAATAGTTGTCGATCAACACTCATGGATAATTCTAGTTATTTGTATATGTTTGTTTGGCTTTAGGCAGGGTGATATTATTTGTTAAATGTTTTCTTGGATTGCATTTGGTAAGTGTTGTTTGCATATGTTTGTTTGTTTTGTCATTCGACAGATCATATCTGAAAGATGATTGGACGTGGACGCGGACGCGGACGTGGACGTGGACGTGGACCACCGGTGGAGGTCGACGAGCACGAGCAGGAGCAGGAGGAACAACAACAACAACAACAACAACAACAACAACAACAACAACAAGAAGATGATAATCTGCCGTAATTGCGATAGAACCCAAAGGGAGATGGTATTGCTTATTCTATCCTTATCGAAGTAGATGTAGTATATAATATATTTTTATACAAAAATATAATTTGTTGCATTTGTGTTGCTTAAGGTTTGATGACTCCACCGTGGTAAGAAGAGTAACAAAGTCATTCAAGGGTTTCTACCATGAACCTCATATGAACTACCGGGAGACCCCGAATACGGTCAAGATAAATGGTTCAACAATTTTAGGGTATACATTTACTTTATTTTATATGAGTATATTGCTAACTATATATATATATATATATATATATATATATATATATAGGTTCTAATGAGTCCCTATATAAGTGTTGAGTCCCTAAGTCCTCATCCCATCCGTTGGATGGGAAATGGATGAAGGGACGAGATTAATCACTATATTATTAAAAAAAAAAAGGAAAAAAAAAAGATACTGCTTCCAACAAAATAGGAAGGAGAATATCATTCAGTAACGTATCATTCACATTCATTCAATCATTCACTCTCTCGTTCATAATCGTTCTCTCGTTCAAAAAAAAAGAAGATACTGCTTCATCGTTCTTCATCGTTCTCTCGTTCATCAATTTAGTTTCCATTACTTTCTTCATCGTTCTTCATCGTTCTCTCGCTCATTCAATCATTCATTCTTCCTTCAAAACCACACAATCAAGACCACATTCAATAAGTAATCATCTTCATCGCGCTGCATTATACGTTCGATCAATCCGACTTTTACTTTTCATTCAATGGCTGATATGCAAATCGTAGTAAACACAAACGGTGAGTATATACATTGTAGTTTATACTGGATTGTATATGGGAGTCATTGAGATGATATTAGATTATTAGTAATTCTACTTTTCTACGTTGAACTGCATATTCATCTGCGCACACGAAAATATATTGGTTTATTTTAGTTCACATACTGTGTTACTTTAGTGTGGAGTGTCTGTTACTTTAGTGACAAACATCTATTACTTTTATGGTCTGTTACTTTAATTCATCGAAGATGTTACTTTGGTTAATAATGTCTGTTTTTGTAACGCATTAAAGAGTCATGGGGATATATTAAACCGCTATATAGAATAATAATAAAAAAAAAGATCTTGTTTCCTATAATAGTGGGACGTGATTGCCAACAAAATAGGAAAAAGATATTGGTTTATTTTCTAATTTTCTACGTTGAACTGCATATTCATCATATGAAATTTGCGCGCACACAATATATTGAGTTATTGTAGTTCATATACTGCGTTACTTTAGTGTATAACATCTGTTATTTTAATGTCTACCATCTGTTACTTTATATGTCGTGTTACTTTAATACACTCCAGTCGTTACTTTAATGCTTTTCATCTGTTATTGTAGTGCATTGTGGTGTCGTAAGAATAAAGGAAACCGCCATATTAAAAAAAAAGATATTGTTTCCTATAATAATGGGACATGATTGCCACCAAAATAGGAAACAATATCAAAGAGTAACGCCATATAAAAAAAATTAAAGAAAGATATTGCATCCTAAAATTATGGGACATTATGACTTCAAAATAGAAAACAATATCAAAGAGTAAGATATTGCGTCATACTCTCATTTCTGATCATTATATGAACTAGTACAAAACTCGTGCCTGCGCACAGTTTTTCATTAATTTTTATTTATACAAATATTACAAAATTATTTCCTTCGTTTAAGTCTATAATTGACATTTCTCTTTTGGAAATGTCAATTTGGAAATATAACCGTCACATTTTGACTTTACTCGTAAAATCAACCTATTTTTTTTGGTTCAAGACCATAAAGTTGGACCTACATACGACCCGTTTGACTCGAACCCGTAACGATCCATTACTTTAGGATCAAATCATGACCCGAAGGGGTCAACCCGTTAGATTGATGAATGTCATTTTAGTTATTATATACGATATTAGTAAGTACGAAGTATATACTATGTGAGTATATCATATTTTAAATAATAATTAGAATTTTATTAACTTTAATATTGTAAACAAAAAAATAAAAATAATATTATATAATTTTTATTGCATTTGATAAAAAAATATTTTAAAAAAAAATCTTTTTACAATTTTTAAAATCTAAATATAGTAATTACTGAATTTAATAGTGTCAGTGATATTAAATATTAAATATGATTAATGTTTTTAAAAATTTAATTTTTAATTGATAAATGTATGGTGTCGGAAATTATATATGTCGAGTATTATGATCCTAACCCGACCCATGACATGTATTTGATCTGATCCATATTTTGTTCAACCCGTATTTGACATGATCCGTATTTTGTCCAACACATAAATAATTTTTTTCTTAAATGTTTGTTATAGCTATCTCTAAATGGTTCGTAAATATTTGTTATACGTGTAAACAAATCAATAAAAGATTTTACTTTCCTAATTTTTTGTTATAGCAATCACACATTCAGACATATAGCAATCTCTATATCTTTTCAATCACCTATTCTATCTTAATTTATCCTAATTTTTAGTACTCCGTATAATTTATTAATTGGACTAAATGATATGGAAAGATTTTAATTAGTCCATTATCAAATGTTTGGGTCGTGTAGGTGGATTCATTTTATAAAAGTTCACTTTGTTAAATTATTAGAGAGTTTAGGCGGGAAAGATGAAAAGACGAATTTGCCCTTTGGTTTTTGTTTTAGTGAATAGGGGATTTTTTGCACTAACCTATACCTGGTGTTATTTTGATAAGCATTATCTGTTACTTTAATTCACACTATCTGTTACTTTAATGTCTGACCTCTGTTACTTTATACCTGGTGTATAAGCATCCTCTGTTAATTTAATCCAATGTTACTTCAATGCACTTCATCTGTTACTTTAATTCTTCTTATCTGTTACTTTAATCCATATTTCAAGTTTTAATTGTTTTTTTCCGTCACGTTTATTGGCACTGTTATTATTTTTCAGTAGACGCAAAAGCACATGAATGATGTAGGGATGTGGGTGAGAGTTTCCTCCATTGTGCGGTGGTGAGATTAAATCAAAGCTTCTGAGATGATGATGAGTTAAAGTAACACAGTTCATGAATTAGAGTAACACAACGTATGAGTTACAGTAACATAGTTTATGGATTATCGCAGTAACATGGTAACATACGTACAATGGCAGTAGGGAACGGATGACTTTTTGCTGAAGATGAAAAAAACTTAATTTTAAATAAACTTGTTGTGTGAGAGAAAGAGGCAATTAAAAATTTGATAGGAGAGAGAGAATTTGTACTGAGATAATTAAGGAAGAGAGAGAAAGAAAATATATTTTAATAGATATTATACTTATTTCCTTAATTATGAGATCAAATCATGTTCATTAATCTAACATTGAATCAAGGGCTAAGATGGGAACTCACGGACTCAACATATATAAGTGGACTCACCTGATCCCACTTATATATATATATATATATATATATATATATATATATATATATATATATATATATAGGGATGGGATCCCATCCGAACCTTACATCGGTACGAACCGTCCGAACTAACCTTTAAACACTCCGGTTACACTTTTAAGGATCCCAATTACACTTTTAAGATTAAAACAAACATAAGAGTATTTGGTGTCCCATTATTCCCTTAATTTTTGAATAATTTTTAAGTAGTTAGAAATTACATTCTTTAATGATCCCATTACCCTCTTATTTTTTGTTTTTTCTCAAAAGTGTAACTGAGGTCCTTAAAAGTGTAACTAAGGTCACTAAAAGTGTAACTAGTTAAACTTTAAAAGTGTAAGTGGGGTCCTTAAAAGTGTAACTAGTTGGTTCGGACGGTTCGCACCGAAGTTGTGGTTCGGACGGGATCCTAATTCTATATATATATATATATATATATATATATATATATATATATATATATATATATATATATATATATATATATATATATATAGTTATATGCACTTATAATTGTTATTTGAATTTTTTTTCTTAATATGTAATTATTAAATTATGATCGGTCACAATGTCAGGGCTACTGCTCATGGAAGCCTGAGGACGAACAGCAAGTTAGAACCAACTACGACGTTGAAGCACGAAAACGGTTGAAGGATACCATCAACGACATCTGCGAACTACAGAATGGCAAGAACAAGGCTTGCCCTGGGTGGATGGTGCCGCAAGTATACAAGGACATATTGGAGAGACGGAAGACAAAGGCATTTCTGAAGAAATCGAAGACAGCGGCGGCCAATAAAGCTTGTGCTCAGCCTGGCCCTACACACCACGGGGGGTCGATCAAGGCAACTAAACATGCTTCCAGGCTGGTAATGACCAAATATATATATTAAAATGTTCCATAATTTTTTTATTAATATTTTTTTTAAGATGATAGTAATAATTTATCCAAGTTTATGCATAGTAAGTTCTAATTTGTCTTTGTAGATGGAGCAACTGGGTGGTAGGAGGCCCAGTGCGCCCGAGCTTACGCAAGCCATACATAGCAAGGAAGTCGACGGTAAAAGGGTTTTTACTAGTCAGAAGGCGAAGGCAACATTTGTAAGTATTAATTTAGTTAATTATAGCGATTATCTTAAAATTCCTTATTAAATTAGTTATAATTTGTTCCCAAACATTACCTTTCTCTGTTTGCTAATAGGACCGATTTGAAGAGCTGAAGAAGAAGAACGAGGAGGAGGGCAAAGAAAAACCGGACGACGAAGTTTGGTTTGAAGCGGCTGAGGGTTTCAAGAAGGGTCACGTATACGGAGTGGGAACCGCCGGCCCATTGTACTCCCCCCCCCCCCCCCCCCCCGACACAGAATAAGGGGAAGGCTTCATGCTCTTATCATCCCGGTAATCTTGTTCAACAAGAAAAATGGGAAGAGGAATTTCAAAACAAAATTTTGGAAGCCTTAGAGAAGGAGAAAGATGAGAATAGGCGATTTAGAGAAAAGACCCGGGAGCTCATGTCAACGCTTTCCACTGTATTGAAAACTCATAATTGTAATCCGTTTAACTTTACTAACTTCCGTAATCACAATGATGATAATTCGGGAGGTGGTGGAGTTGGGGGAGCCGGGCTCGATTTTCAGGTGTAGCTTGAACCTCTAATTGATTACTCTTTTAAGTTGTGTAAACTTTGATTACGCTTTCAAGTTGTTTAGACTCTTTAGACTTTAATTAGTACTCTCTTAAGTAGTTTAAACATTTTAGAAAGTTATGTCCATGATATCGAATGGTTTTATGTGAATGAATTGTGGGGATGTTGGATTCTGAATGAATTGGATGAAGTTAATGAATGAAGGTTGAAGTGAATGATGTTGTAGTTTGAATGAGTTGGAATAATTGAATGGTATGATGGTTATAATGCAGATTTGTATGTTGCAAATTGGAGGACAACAAAACCTCTAGACCCCACGACATTTTTCAGTTTACCGACCGAAAACTACCCTTACCGACCGCCCATACCTCCTTACCGACCGCCCTAACTGACCACGATACTGTCAAACGTCGGTCGTTAAGGATTACCGACCGATAGTAGTGGTCGGTAAGAAGCAGAGATACCCACCGCATTACCGACCGCAAAAAGTTTTTCCCGACCAAACATCTTCCAGGAGCTCCTGGTTTAGATTTGGTCGGTAACACTTACCGATCGCAAAAATCAGTCGATAAATATATTCACCGACCGCAGTTTAGCTTTTCCGACCGACAGTTCGGTCAGTATTCCTGAATTTACCGACCACCAGCATCAGTCGGTGATTATTTTTACCGACCGAATCCGCTTTTTACCAACCGCACTTCGGTCGGTGGTTTAGCGACCGGGATTTTCGGTCGGTGAGTTGTGTTTCCGACTATAGTTTTCAACTAGATTCTTTCGGTCGGAATTATTTCAAATTCGGTCGGTAATTCTATTTACCGACCGATTTCTAATCTTCCCGACCGATTTACTCGGTTGCTAAATGCCGTCTTCCTTGTAGTGCGCGACCTCCAGTATCTATCCAACAAATACAAACCACTAATCCTAGACATCAGTCTATGTTCAATCCGTAGAAAATAGATATAGTAGGCTTGCTAAAAAATTTAAAAACAAAACAATAGGAACCAGTTCACGAGGCATCACCATTAAGGCATTATACACAATTACTCTTCTTGACAATCTTGAAAATTTAATTGCGTACATTGGGACTCTTCATTTCCATCCTCTTTATTTCCCATGTCTTCTTTCCCATTTCTCCATAATTGTAATCTTCTTTCATAATGTCTCTCATCTTGCTTGATTCAAAGTTTTCCTAATTTCTTATCTCTATTTTCAATCTCGCTTAATTTAAATCTCATCTCTACATTTAATCTTACTACTTATATTTAGTTTTTTGTGCTCTTTCTTATACGACAGATTTCAGGCTCTCTTATGAGAACAAGCACATCAGCAATGCGAGGTGGGGTATCAAGTAGTCGTGATGCAGTATTTGCTGGAGTGACGTAGGTACCACTCGACCTGGAACAGCAAGGTGTGTTGCCAAGGTAAATTAATTCAACTTTTATACTTGGTTTATTTAATTTTTGATTTGTTTTGGTAAACAAAAAAAGTAATTTATGCAGATTGTTACAAATTCAGGTTTTAGGGTTTTTGGTTATGAATCAATTGAATTAGAGATATATGGATTAATTTGTAAAGGTGTCTGGGTTTCTTCAAATCTTCGCTTATTGACTTATTCACGTGTCGATATGATAAAAATCACCGATAAAGATTATATTTTTTTGTTTTATAAGAAAGATGATCACTTGCAGGTAATTGAATAATCAGGAGTCATAGAGGCACCCGGATTCGGCTATCGAGGCACGCCAGCTGTTGTTAGGGTAAGTGATTGTAAATTGTCTATTATTTTCCTTACAAAATATACATTTTTTTTTTAATACATGAAATACAACAAATTTTGCATTTTTATTTGGGGAAATGCAGATTTATTTTCAATTGCAGATTAGCTTATATTCTTTTGGTAACATATGTCTCATACAAATTTGACAAATTCAATTTGGTGTTGAACGATGCGCGGATTAATTGAGGTGTGTGATTGAAATTGACATATTAATGAAATTGCAATTTTAGTTTTGGGGGAAATTGATCGGAATTAGGTTGCTTCAGTTGGGTTTAGTATTGATTTCATTGGCATTTGGATCAATAAAAAATTATACTATATAAATTGTTAATTGATTTAATAAAATCAATTTATTGTTAAAAGTTGGTATTTAATTTATTTCTATCAAAATTATATATGCATTGTTACCAATTTTGTATGATTTTTATTTGAGCTTAATTGTATTATTTTAGAATTATAGGTCTTCTTCCTCTTAGTTTCACAAAATGTCTTCTATATGAATTAGATTATGAATTAATATATAATGATTTTGTTAGTTCAAAGTTCTACTTTAATTACTTTGTTTGTGAGTATAAGTTTTAAATTTATATTTCTAAGATCAAGATGATGTAATCGCATTATTAATGTATTATTAATCAACTAATGATTTGTTCTGTCTATTTATTATGATTTGCAGTTCTAACCAAGTTCAAAATCAATGGTGATACTCTAATCTAATTAATCAAAGCTTTTAATTAATTTCGTTTCATTCTCTGATTTATTTGTATCATTAGTGTGATACTAATTAACTGACTTAGTTTTTTAATAATAGATACAAACGAAATTTTGAAGATAAGATATTACTGATCATGCCAGAGAATCTAAGAGAGACATTACTGTCGAGATTCTTACCAAAAAATGAGACACGGACTGTTTTCAAACCAATACCTTATTCTAATACCATGCAGGTACGATCGGGTCGACCAGGCCAGATCATGAGTGAATAGAAAATCGAAAACACTACCCATCCAACCAACCAATATAGCTATCCACCCGCTCACTCAGGAAGCCAATCACACAAGCGCCCTTACTGCCCCCTTGTTCCTTTCTCCTTGACGTTATTTTCCTCGTTTTTATTACAATAAGATAAGGTAGCTAATTCCCAATGGCAAAGAGCCTTCCCTCGGAATCCCTTTTTGACTCTGCACCATTGATGTGAGATGAAGAATGACGTTTAAAAGTTCAGGTAAGTTTAATTGTAGTTTATAATATAATGATGAGTAGATTTTTTTAAGGGAGTTTTAATTATTATTCTTTATATTGGGTTATAAGAACTCAATTTGTCGATTTTATTTTGCATTTTTATTAACCATTAATTTTCTTGGTATACATAACATCACTTATATGGAGCTTACCCATTGTATTGATAATTTGTATCAAAAACTTCAACCCGTAATCGATTACTCTGTTCTCAAGCTATATAGAGCTTACCCATTGTTTTGCGCTTTCTGTTTTACACTTATATAAGCAAATAATTAAGTTTCAGGATATGCATTTGGAGCTTTGGGCGTTCAAGTTTGAAACAAAAGAAGACGATATATGACCATTGCAATGTCTAACATTTAGATATTGATGAAACATTTGAGTAAGATGTTTTAAACACATTTGAGTGTAATTTAGCAGGAGATATAGAGGTACCGATTTTTTTTAAAAGATTTTTATGTTATTTAATTTTATTATTTTATTTGGGTGTTACTCAATGTATATTTTATTTGAGTGGTGTTTGAGAATTATATATTATACGTTATATTCAACTTTATATCAACATTGAACCTGTTAATAGAGGCGGAAGGGCAAATATATTTAAACATAAAATAAATATGTTTAATGGTCGTGTACAATTTGTAAGATAGTTTGATAATCATGTTATGTTTCACAGGTTTTACATTTATTTTACAATAAGACTCCTACTCAGTACTCACTTATGAATGCTCAACTGTAAATGTATCGATAATGCTCAATGTTCACTAATTGACCATATGCATTTAACTCTCTTTTGCAAATTCCCAAACAAACAGTCTCATTAACTTATTTATAACTCCCTAATTTTAACGGTTGATACACTCATATGTATGACCCGATCCGTATTCGACAGGACCCGCATACGACCCGACCTGTATCCTAGACTGGTTTGTATAACTCGACCCAAGACTTGACCCGTCCAACCAGTTTAGTCTAATTAACCGTCTAATCCGTACGATTAACCGTCCCTTCACAAATTATTTGTCGCACAAGTCATACATGATTTTCCCATTTACGTATCATTAAGATTAAATAATTGCTTTTGAATCGCTAATTACGACGTCTAATAAATCTAAATTCTCGAAAAAGAAATTTTTAAAAAGACATGTGCTTAATAATCCCGCAATTCTTCACGGGTCAAATGATATATAAAAATAATAATACTCCGTAATTCTCATGTTATAATTAATCTCTTAATAATTGATTTTCATAATTTAGGTTGTGCTTTAGTAAATTTACTGGATACATAATGAATTAATGATCTTTTTTTACAATAAAAGACGTGTCATATGAGAATAGTTATAATTAATGTGATACATTGTCCACAATTTATTGGTATCTCGATAATGTTGATTGTATTATACAATTACTATTTATTTATACTCCGTATAAAATAACCAGCAATTAAATAACACGGTTCACGGGGGTTACTTTTTACCGTCGGCGTTAATTACGTGAAATGACGACTTTGTCTTTGGTATTTATTCTCAAAATAATATTACTTTTAAATTTTATAGATTATCGATTTATTAAAACTCGATAATAAAATCGTCTTTTTCGATTATCGTAATAAACCAAAAACGACTTCCTATATAGTTAATTACGCAAAATGACGAGTTCTTCTTTGCAATTAATTCTCGAAATATTATCACATTTACATTTTATAGAGTATCGGTTTATTAGAACTTGATAATAGAACCGTTTTTTCGATTATTGTTACGCCTCCGATTTTAAACAGTTAATTAGATTAATTAACGACTTAATACAATTTAATAAACGTAATTAACAAATACGAGTAATATGCAAATTAAATCCTAATTAATCTATGACAAGTCGACAATCAATATTTGTTATACAGATCGATGCAAATTAAAATAAAAAAATCCGGAAATGGGTCAGGTCAAGTGGGTTTTTCGATCCACGGGTCGTATTATTTTTTTTATAATACTTGAAAGTTTTGAGAAATAGTTTAAGTATAATATAAATCTTCCAATGGTATAAGACAGGAATTATAAGGTAGTGAAGTTGGTTACGTTGACAACATTTCACACGGAAGGCTCGGGTTCGAATCCTCTTGTTTACACATTTGTCTTTTGATGAAAAAATAATTAAAATTTACAAAATAACGCTACTAACAAGGATCGAACCCCTGACCTACCGATTGGGAGCCAAATGACCTAACCACTAGACCAACATCAATATACTAATATTTTAAATGGTTGAAAACTACCTGTTTCGAAAAAAAACCGGGAAATTGAACTTAGTCGAAGAAATCCGAGAGTCGACGGATTTCTTCGACTAAGTTCAATTTCCCGGTTTTTTTTCGAAACAGGTAGTTTTCAACCATGTAAAGTATCAATATATTGATGTTGGTCTAGTGGTTAGGTCATTTGGCTCCCAATCGGTAGGTCAGGGGTTCGATCCTTGTTAATAGCGTTACTTTGTAAATTTTAATTATTTTTCCAAAAGACAAATGTGTAAACAAGGGGATTCGAACCCGAGTCACCAATATGAAAGGTTATCTCTATAACCAATTTCACCACCTTATACTTCATGTTTCATTTCATATCAAACTTTCAAGTATTATAGAGAAAATAATATGACCCTTGGTGGGTCGAAAAACCCCCATTTCCGGATTTTTTCTTTTAGTTTGCATTGATTTGTATAATTAATCTTGATTGTCGTAGATTAATTAGGATTTAATTTGCGTATTACTCGTATTTGTTAATTATGTTTATTAAATTGTATTAAGTCGTTAATTAATCTAATTAACTGTTTAAAATCAGAGGCGTAACAATAATCGAAAAAACGGTTTTATTATCGAGTTCTAATAAACCGATACTTTATAAAATGTAAATGTGATAATATTTCGAGAATTAATTGCAAATGAGAACTTGTCATTTTGCGTAATTCCATATATTAATTATATAGGAAGTCGGTTTTGGTTTATTACGATAATCGAAAAAGAAGGTTTTATTATCGAGTTTTAATAAATCGATAATCTATAAAATGTTAAAGTAATATTATTTCGAGAATAATATCAAGGGCAAAGTCGTCATTTTACATAATTAACGCCGACGGTAAGAAGTAAAGCGCCGACGGTAAAAAGTAGTTGCGATTATTTTTTGTCGTTTTTTGTACAGCACAATCAGATTTTATGTTTTCGAGGCCGACTTATCATATTTCAATTGTTTGACTACAGGACTATAGAGACTTATAAATTGCAAGACCTGAAGGGGCCGTTTGGTATGGGGTATTCAGGAAAGGGAAAGGAATCAAAGCTTGGAGTAATCTCATTCCTTTCCCTCTGTTTCCCTTTGTTGATTCCATTCCCTTTCCCTTTGATGAACCAAACGCCCCCTAATTTCTTTATATTTCACCAGTATACTTAAACTTTAATTGAAAATATTTTATATCATCAATGTGCAGTATATCATCTCAGAAAATTCAGTGAATATGAATATGACATTAATGGAATATGTACATCATCAATGAATACGGCAGTAGTAGTCTTCTTTCTCCTTTTTAAATCAACTCTGTGTTTTTTTCCTCTAATAGTCGTTTTTGTTTTCGATTTTAAAATAAATTTTTGTTTGAATCCAGGAATTGTTTTCCAGCAATTTCATCAAACTTAAGTTTACACACCTCTCATTACCATTTAACTGTGACTTTTTCTTCTTCGTCTCATACAAGTTTGTGTGTTCCTTGAAACACTCCCAATTTTAAAACTTCCTAACAAATTATGTCCAACTTAATTTTTTCAACTCTCCCATATCTTTCTCATTTCCCCATAATTTTGTCTTCTCTATAATATTTTAGTTGATGGATTGCATATACTAATGTATAGAATAAAATATGTTGTGTTTTGAGTATATATATATCAGAAAGATATTAAGAAGTAAAAGATGATATTAATAGCTAGGATGATATTCACATGAATTATGTTTTTATTGTATCGCACGCTAATTTGTTGAATAAGATGAACCGATATACGATCTTTAATAACGTTATTTAAAAACGTCTAACATAATGTGGATTGTTGTTATTTGACGGTCTTTAATAACGCTATTTATTACTCCCTCCGGTTCTTTGGAATTGCAACATTTGATTAAAATACTTCTCACAAATCATAAAAAGTGTTGCAATTCCGAAGAACCAGAGGGAGTATGTCTTACACTAATTTTGATTTTCCACCGAAGATGTCTTAACCCAGTGGTTAGGACTAGGTGCTCTGGGACAGTAGGTCTTAGGTTCGAATCCCCCTCCCCCTATATTGTAATGCGACTAAGTTCGCTCTTCGTTGAACCGAAAAAAAAAAACTAATTTTGATTTTCCTTGAAAACATATCTAAAAAACCCAAGAGACAATTCATAACTCATGAAGTCACCTTATTTTATACCTCAAGTAATAGTTGTTTTTCACCCATTTAATTAGTAGTTTAATCACCCAATAATATTTTTTATAATTTAATATCATATGTTGGTAAAGAAAACTTCAACTATTAAGTTAAATCAACGCCTCATCGGGCTAATTACACTTTTTAACTGTGGATAGTCACGGAACAATATAAATCATGTTATATTCACCGAAGATTATAAACCGCTTACAATTTTTGCCTTTAATTTTTAATACGAAGTATTAGACTACAGTGTGATACCCGTGATAAATTACGGAAGTCTATTGATCTTATTTTTTAAATTTGAAGTATCGTAAGGTTTATTATCAACATTGAGTGTGTATATTGAAGTAATAAAAATGATTTCTATACATTACACATTCCAAAGAAGTCTATAGGGTTGTGTACGTTCAATAATATGACATAAAGTTTGACTGTTTGACGGACATTATTTTTCACTATTCTTACATGCATGACGAAGATGTCAACCAACTACAACTGATGATAATGGATTAAGATCAAATAGTTGGTGAGGAAGGCCTTCGTTCCTCAACTAATAGATTTTTCTTTTTTGGATTTAAAGAGTAATCTGTGGATTAGGGTTGGGTGTGTACGGATCAGGTTTATACGGGTCGGGTTTATACGGATTTCTATATTTATCATAAGGGTCGAGTTTATACGGGTTTCTGCGTTTAGTATAACTATATTCGTCGGTGGACAGTTGACTACTTATACAAACATTTCAGCGTACTAGTCTGTATTGAATGTCACATATTATGTATTTTTTTATACTTTAAGAAAACGGACCCAAAATTCAGAGGAATAATAAAAGCAGCTTTCGCTTTAGTAGGGACTTGAACCCCTACCCCTACGCCAAGGAGAACCCTTTGTTTCCCCTAGTTACCATTGGGCTGCTACTACTGGTGATTCAATTGGCCACATAATATATACTAGTATATATATATAATGGGTCTTAACTTGATGCGGCCCCTTTAAGAATTCGGCCTGGTTCCAAGAACCGGTGACCATGCAGTCTGACGAGCCTGTATAAAGTAGAAGTTATGAGAATGATAAGACATATGAGAATATACATCGAATAGTTCATCATCCAAATCTCTTTGATAAATTCTGAATATATCATCGAGTTCCAACTCCTAATGACAGAGTACGCAACTTTTAGGAGTACTAGATTAAAGCCCGTGCGCTGCACGGGTTAGTTGGATTAATTACATTGGAAAAAAAGTTATATAGAAATAAAAGAACTCATATGAAGATTATAAAAATAAAGGTAAATTGATAGACTCATAGTAAGTTTTACACAGCAACATTATTCTTTCAATGTGGGACAAACCATGCAGAAAAATATGATTATTCAATGTGGGACGAAAAAAACTCTATATATTTTTTGTTGAGATCTAAAGACGAATGATTACTTTTAATTATATAATGAAATTTCATCGCCCTATTATATAATTTTTCTATGTGGATAATTTTACTTAAGTTTATTATAGTCTTAAAGAGTTTTTCTAAGACTCAAAAGAGGTTTGGTTGATATTTATGGACGCATGATTACTCTTTTTTATTTTTTATAATATATAACTTCATCAAGTCATCATAATTTTTCGATGTGGGATAATTTTAATCAAGTTTATAGTCTTAAAAACTTAGAAACTTTTTTTAAGACTCAAAAGAATCTTGGTTGATATCTAATGATGAATGATTACTTTTATTTATAATATAGAATCTTTTTTTTTATAATTTTTCGATGTGGAATAATTTAATATCTTAAGAGCTCTTTTAAAGACTCAAAAGAACACATGATCAATTTTATGTTTGTAGTCTTATTAAGAGAAATTTTAAGACTTAAAAGCTTTTTGTTTGATGTGGGATAATTTTAAGTTTGTTGTCTTATTAAGAGAAATTTTAAGACTAAAAAGTTTTTTGGTCGATATTTAAAAACATCCAAAACCTTATCATAATATTAGAAAGTTTTGGTGGATATCTAATGATGAATAATTACTCTTATTTATAATATAAAAATTTTTATTTATAATTTTTCGATGTGGGATAATTTACTATTTTAAGAGCTCTCTTTTAAAGACTTAATTATAATATAGAATCATCATCTTATTTTTTCAATGTGGGATAATTTTACTCAAGTTTATAGTCTTAAGAACTTTTTTTAAGACTCAAAGGAGTTTTAGTGGATATCTAATGATGAATGATTACTCTTATTTATAATATAGAATTTTTTTTTTTATAATTTTTCGATTTGGGATAATTTACTGTCCTAAGAGGTATTTTAAAGACTCAAAAGAATACATGATTGCTTTTATTCTTATTTTAATTTTTTCGATTTTGGATAATTTTATGTTTGTAGTCTTATTAAAAGAATTTTTAGGACCGAAAGGTTTTTATACAAATAATTAGTCTTATTTACAGTATAGAAATCCATCAGCTTACTATAATATACCGATGTGAGATAATTTAACTAAAATTTGTAGTCTTATTTATAATATATAATATCACCGTAACTTATTTTAATTGTTTCGACGTGGAATAATTTTAAATTTGTAGTCTTATTAAAAAAAAATTTAAACTCAAAAGTTTTTTAAAAAAAAATCAAAAAATAAGACTACAAATTCATGACCTCATCATAATTTAAGAAAACAATGATATAGAATTCCATCGTAGTTTTCTAAAAAAAAACAAAAAAAAATTTGTTGGTTGATATTTAAAAACAATAATTACTCTTCTCTAGTAGAAATTTATAGTCTCATCATAATTTTCAATGTGGGAGAATTACTTAAAGTTGGTTGATGTCTAAGATTTTTTTTATTAGTTTTATTTATAATATAGAATTTCATCACCTTATTATAATTTTTTAAGACTCAAGAGATTTATGTTTGATGACCTTTATAATTTTTCGAATATGGGATAGTTTTACTTAAGTTTATAGCCTTAATATATTTTAAGACTCAAAACATTTTTGGTTAATATTTAAGAGCACATGATTACTACGGAGTATTATTTATAATATAAAGTTTCATCACCTTATTACTGAGATTATTTTTACTTGATTAATATTTAAGAACGAATGAATAGTCTTATTTATAATACAGAATTCATCAACTTATTATAATTTTTCGATGTGAGATAATTTATTTAATTTTATAGTCTTCCATCAGTTCTTTTTAAGATTAATAAAATACATCATCATTCTTGTTTATAATATAGAATTTCATCATACACTATAATTTTCAATGTGGGATGATTTTAAATTTGTAGTCTAATAAAAAGTTTTTTGGTCGATATTTAAAACGAATGATTACTAATATTTATAATATAGAATTTCATCATCCCATCATAATTTTTCGATGTGGGATATTTTAAAAGTTTTTCTTGGTCGATATTTGAAACCGAATGATTACTCTTATTTATACTAAAAAATTTCATCCCCATCATAATTTTTCGATGTGGGATACTTTAAAAGTTTTTCTTGGTCAGTATTTGAAACCGAATAATGATTACTCTTATTTATATATAAAAAAAAATCATCACCTCATCATAATTTTTTGATATAATATAAAATTTCATCACTTTATCATAATTATTTAATATAGGATACTTAATTGAGGTTTATAGTCTTAAGAATTATTTTTGATATTCAAAAGACTTTTTGGTAGATATTGAAGAACGAATGATTACTAAACAAATAATATGAAGTTTATAATTAGTCTAAGAGCACCTATAATATA
Source organism: Agrostemma githago (assembly GCA_958450325.1). Lineage (NCBI taxonomy): Eukaryota > Viridiplantae > Streptophyta > Magnoliopsida > Caryophyllales > Caryophyllaceae > Agrostemma > Agrostemma githago. The sequence goes on along the minus strand of OY288254.1, from coordinate 49,263,692 downwards.
ACTCAAAAGAGAGGGAGTAAACTTAACCGAATGATAAACCGAATGATAACCAAATAATTAGTCTTATTTATAATATAGAACCATAACCATATTATAATTTGTCGATGTGGTATAATTTAAGTAAAATTTGTAGTCTTATTTATAATATAGAATCATCACCGTACCTTATTTTAATTGTTTTAAAATATTTTTGGTTGATATTTAAAAACAATGATTACTCTTATTTAGTAGAAATTCATAACTTCATCATTATTTTTCGATGTGAGAGAATTACTTAAGTTGGTTGATGTCTAAGGATCTTTTGTGTATAATTAGTCTTTTGTGTATAGTCTAAAGAATCTTTTTAAGACTCAAAAGATTTTTGTTTGATAAAACTTTATAATTTTTCGGATGTGGGATAGTTTTACTTAAGTTTCACCTTATTATGATTTTTCGATGTGAGATTATTTTAGTTAAGCTTGTAGTCTTATTAAGAGACTTTTTAAGACTTAGAATTTTTCATTGATATTTAAGAGCAAATGATTAGTCATATTTATACTATAAAGTTTCATCACCTTATTTGAGTTTATTTTTATTTAACTTTATAGTCTTATTAAGAGACTTAAATGTTTTTTTTATTGATATTTAAGAACGAATGATTTGTCTTATTTATAATGTATAATTCATCAACTTATCATAACTTTTCGATGTGGGATGATTTATTTAAGTTTATGGTCTTCCATCAGCTCGCCAATTTTTTTTCGATGTGAGATAATTTATCTAAGCTTATAGTTTAAGCTCTTTTTAACTCTTGATTATAATACGAAGTATAGAATTTCATCACACAATTTTCAATGTGGGATGATTTTAAGTTTGTAGTCTTGTATATTAAAAGTTTTTTTTTTAAGATTCAAAAGTTTTTTTGTCGGTATTTAACCCATAGGATTGTATTCAAGCATTTAAAATATTCCACTTTTAGTATAAATATATGGATTATCTTATTATATATTTTAGATGAATGATTACTCTTATTTATATAATAATAAAAATTCACCTTATTATAATTTTTCGATGTGAATAATTTTATTATGATTAATCTTATTTATAATATTTATAATATAGAATTTAATCACCCCATCATAATTTGGAGAACTGACTACTTTTATTAGTATAATAGAATTTCATCGTCTTATTATACTCTCTTTATTCACTATTTTTTTCTCCATTACCTATTATTTACCTTAATATTTGGGGTATAATTTTTCGGTGTGGGATAATTTACTTAAGTTTATAGTCTTAATAGTTTCTTTAAGACTCAAAAGATTTTGATTGATATCTAAGAATCTAAGAACAAATAATTAGTCTTATTTATAATATAAAAATCCATCACCTTATTATAATTTGTCGATGTGGGATAAATTTAACTAAAATTTATAGTCTTATATATAATATAGAATCATTACCGTAACTTATTTTAATTGTTTTGATGTGGGATAATTTAAGTTTGTAGTCTTATTAAGATCCTTTATAAACTCAAGACTACAAATTCATGACTTCATCATAATTTAAAAAACAATGACATAGAATTCCATCCTAGGTTTTTTTTAAAAATAAAAGTTTTTTTGTTGGTTGATATTTAAAAACTATGATTATTCGTTGATGTCTAAAGAATTTTTTTAGTTTTATTTATAATATAGACTTTCATCACCTTATTATAATTTTTTTATTTTTAAAATTTTTCTTCGTCGATATTTAAAACGAATGATTACTCTAATTTATAATATAAAATTTCATCATCTCGATGTAGGATAATTACTTAACTTTATAGTCTTAGAAACTCTTTTTGAGATTCAAAAGAATTTTGGTAGATATTGAAGAACGAATTATTACTCTTTATTTATAATATAGAATTTCATTATCATATTGTAATTTGTCGATGTGGGATAATTTTAAAACTGTTATATGTTATAAATTCATCACATAATGTGAAACAACTGATATGAAAATTTATACTCTAATGAAAGCATTTTTTTTATCACGAATCTAATTATTTCATTTTTATAATTTATTTTACGATAATGTTTTAAAAAAATGAACTCTAAAGGTTTTCACGTCAGAATTGTAAAATATCACATTAATATAATAAATTAAATATATATTGTAATAATCAAAAGATTATCTAATTGATTTTTTTTATTATTTATGATACTTTCCTAATTTGAAGTTTGATTGAACGGACCAATGAGATCGCTCGAAAAAAGCCTAATATATATATATATATATATATATATATATATTGATTGTGTGACCTTGGGAGACGACGCCCGTTTCGATTTGTACCGTAGTCGGGTTGATTTCGTTTCTCATTTATTAACCTTCTTAGCACAACACAACAACGTATATTCTCTAATTATATATTGTCCCTATAATAACCTTATATTTCCAACACCATCAAGATGACTTTGGATGGAGATGGTCTAAGACCATCCGCAATGGTTTTCATCTTCTTCTTTTTCATCTTACCTTCTCTCCTCATTTGAATCATCCACCTCATTTTTCCACTCACCATCTTCTTATTTTTCATCTTACAAAAAAACACTTCACATTCATTTCATCTTCTACTTTTATTCTCTCTCCTATTTTATTATACCCCACACATTTACACATCAAATTTATCTTAACCCAATCATTTATTTTCATACTATTATAATTTTTACTCTTATTTTGCTTACATTTTTTTTAATATTATTGTTTCTAAAAAAATTTAAGAAATGAAAATAAAACATACGGATGTAATCGCTTAAAGTTAAATAATTTTAAATTAAAACCGACGAAAACTTAATATTTACGGAGTAATACATTGTAAAACCTAATTTAATTAAGCCTTAAAATAAATTTAAACAAGCATAAAGTAAATAAAAAGTAGGACGACAACGATAGTACCTAAAAACTCTTACAAACTGAAAGATTCGACGGTTAATATTGGACAAAATTCATTATTTTCTAATAGGCTCATGGTCCCCATCGTAATTACTGCAAAGTATAATTTTTTTGCATTTTACTATAATTACGATAATATCTAATATAGAGTATAATTGAAATACAATTTTAACTTAATTTAGAAAAATTAACCCACATCAAATTTTAAAAAATACGAAGTAAACAAACCACATTAAAACAAAAAAACAAAAAAAATTAACCAAAAGATCCCTGCTTCCCCCTACACACACGTCCTTTCCTCTCATCTCTCTCTTCATTTCAAGATTTCAACTGCATGAAATCATGAAAATATTTCAAGTTTCATTTCAACTTTTTCAACCATTGTGAACCCAAATTTCAACTTCCTCTTCAATTTTCTTCTTTCCTCCTCATTTCATCTTTGATTTTTTTCACCATTGTGGGTGGTCTAAGCTATTAGGCAATTAATTATTCTGTATATTATTTTATATCGATATCTCATGTATTATTGTTACGTAACTTATTCTCATATCATATATTCTGTAACTAGAGCAACTATATTTATTTTGTAATCTTTAGAGTAGATTCTTATTCTGTAATCTCACCGATGTACTCAACTATATATTGTGTCGAAATTAATGAGAAAAGTATGCTTTCACAAAATCTCTTTCTTCAATCTTTATATGGTATCAGAGCTGTGATCCAATTTTTTTTTTTCCTTGCAAACAACGACATGGCCGCCCCAACCAGCACTCTGCCCAACCCTCATGAACCGACATCCCCCTTTCTTGTCGTCAACCTCTCGTCCGTCACAAAACTCAATCCCAAAAACTATCAGAACTGGCTTACCCAGGTCACTGCTATACTCATTGGCTTCGATCTCCTGAAATTTGTCGATGGAAGTCACCCAGCACCAGCCAAAACCGTTCCGTCCACTCCCTCTTCCGATGCAGGTAAGGCCGACGCAGCCACTCCCGGTAAGGATGTTCCCAACCCAGCCTACTTTACATGGTTTCGCCAAGACCACCTTCTCCGAGGGGCCCTTCTTGGCACCCTCGAATCCGACATCTTCGCCCATGTCAATACAGCCAAAACCTCCCTCGATGTCTGGTCAATGCTACACAAAACATATGCTAACCCATCCCGGGGTCATAGACTCCAACTTAAACACCGTCTTGATAGCATCTCCAAAGGTGACAAGACGATCTCTGAGTATATCACATCTATTACTTCTTGTGTCAATGACCTAGCCCTCCTAGGAAAACCTGTTGATCCCGAGGATATTATTGATAAAATCCTCAAAGGACTCCCTTACTCGACCTACCACTCCGTCATCGACGGTGTTCGTGCTAGAGATGACCTAATTACCATAGAGGCCCTCCATGAGAAATTACTGAATCACGAACTCAACCTTGAGTATCAACCAAACCAACCTCCTCACCCCTCTGCCTCGCCATTACCCGCCACAGCCTTGACAACCCAATACCGTCAACCTTCTCACCGTCCTGCTCCACCCCTGTCTAAGAAAACAACCGACATACTTCCTACCCCTCAGTCCACTCCCTCGAACACTCCATTCAAGGGACGTTGTCAGTATTGCAAAATTCATGGGCATTATCTTTACAGCCCCTGTCGCAAATTTCTTAGGGATTTCCCCCAAATCAATCTACCTCCTCAACCGACTCCACCACAACGCCAAAACCGTCCTTATCAGGCCCATACAGCCACGGTCCAAACCCACCCCAACTCCACTACATCACAACCTCAACCGACTTCCTCTACTTGGCTCCTTGACAGTGGTGCAAGTCACCATGTCACCAATGACCTACAAAACTTGTCCTTACACGCTCCATATGACGGGACCGAAGAACTAATTATCGGTGATGGATCGAGCTTACCTATCTCTCACATAGGTTCACTCTTACTTCCTCTCTCTCCCTCTTTTTCTGTTATCTTAACTAACGTTCTTTATGTACCCTCAATTTCTCGAAATATATTGTCTATTTCTAAGCTATGCACTGACAATGATATTACTATTGAATTCACCTCTTCCTCTTTTCTTATTAAGGTGCCTTCGATGATGTCCCCGGTCCTTCACGGTCAGCTTAACCTCGGCGTCTACTCATGGACCCCGACTCCGCCTCAAGCATTTACAAGCACACTCTCGGACACCCTTGACTGGCACCACCGTCTCGGGCATCCGTCTATATCTACTACTAATAAGTTTTTTCGTACTTTAAATTTAGGCTTACCATCATTTAATCAATGTAACTCTTGTGACACTAGTAAAAGTCACAAACTACCCTTCAATAATACTTCCCTTTCTTCTAAAGCTCCGCTCGAGTTAATTTTTACCGATTTATGGATCTCTCCTATTCCGTCTATTGATAATTTTAAGTATTATGTCATCTTTGTGGATCACTTTACCCACTATATTTGGTTCTATCCGCTTAAGCTCAAATCGACACGGCCTCGGTATTTTCTCGATTCTGTGCGCTTGTAGAAAAATACTTTAATCGACCAATAGTTCGACTATACTCCGATAACGGAGGTGAATACCTCAAGCTCACTCCGTCCATCACCTTGGACGGTATTTCTCATCTCACATCCCCGCCTCACACACCCGAACACAATGGGTTCGCGGAGCGACGACATCGTCATATTGTAGAAACGGGTCTTGCCCTACTTAGTCACGCCAAGCTTCCATCTATTTTTTGGTCTTATGCTTTTACTACAGCTGCCTATCTAATCAATCGTCTTCCTACACCAACTCTCAGTAATAAATCTCCATTCTCTACTCTTTTTTAGTGTGAACCAAACTACACAAAATTACGTAGCTTTGGGTGTTTATGTTACCCATGGCTCCGTCCCTACTCCGCTAATAAACTCTCACCTCGCTCTATTCCGTGTATTTTCATAGGATACTCCGCCTCCCAAAGTGCCTATCACTGTCTCGATCCAGTATCTCACCGCGTTTATACATCCCGTCATGTGAAGTTTGTCGAAAATATTTTTCCATCTTATAAAAATACCACTCCTACCTCACTTTTAAATCCTGACACATGGTGTAACATTGAACTCACCCTCCTGCAAACTAATCCAACCTCCCCTGATAACCCTCCCCTTCACGCCCTTATAACTAACCTAGTAAACAATCTCTCTCCCCCTCCTGCTCCCACGCCTAATCCCTCACCTGACCAACCCTCGTCCTTGCCCACTAACCAACCCGATCCTGCTGCCACCTCCATCCCCAACCCGCCTCAGCCCCCACCTACCAGCACCATCGTCACTCGTCCAAGAAACAACATCATTAAACCAAATCCTAAATACACAACAAAACAAGCAATCCTTGACCAACGATGGCGCACTGCCATGAATGACGAGTTTGATGCGCTCGTCCGTAACCAAACCTGGACTCTCGTCCCTCGTGAACCTCACCACAATATTATCGGCTGCAAATGGGTTTACCGTATTAAATACAAAGCTGACAATTCCATCGACAAATTCAAGGCTCGACTCGTTGCCAAAGGGTTCCATCAGCGTCCAGGTATTGACTATTCTGAAACTTTTAGTCCTGTTGTTAAACCCACTACTATACGTGTCTTACTCTCCATTGCTGTGTCCAAGAGCTAGCCACTCCGTCAGCTCGATATAAATAATGCGTTCCTTCAAGGTCGTCTTTCTGAGTCTGTCTATATGTCACAACCCCCTGGATTTGTCGACCCGTCTCATCCCAATTATGTATGTCGTCTGTCAAAAGCCATTTATGGCCTCAAACAAGCTCCAAGAGCTTGGTATACGGAGCTCAGAAATCACCTTGTCTCTAATGGTTTCTGTAGTTCCAAGTCCGACCCTTCTTTATTCATTCATTCATCCCCCTCCCCTATTTATCTTCTCGTCTACGTCGACGATATAATTGTTACGGGTCCTCCCTAATTGTTCAACAATTTATTACATCCCTGGCATCTCGGTTCTCCTTAAAGGACCTTGGTCCTCTAAGCTACTTTCTCGGTGTTGAAGTTACACCGACTTCCTATGGTCTGCATTTGTCTCAGTCGAAATATATTCGCGACATTCTAGACAAGTACAAAATGTCCGAGTCTCAACCATGTCCAACCCCACTTACCCCGGATCTGCACCTTCGTCGTGATGATGGGGATCCCCACGAGGATGTCACATCGTACCGAGCTCTCCTTGGTAGCCTACAATATCTATCTTTGACTCGTCCCGATATCTCCTTTGCTGTCAATCGCCTTGCCAATTCGCTCAATCTCCACGAAGCACGCATTGGCAGGCTCTAAAGCGATTACTTCGCTACTTGAATGGTACTACAGGGCATGGTCTTCCCGTGTTCCGAAATAGTCCGCTCAATCTCCACTCCTTCTGTGATGCTGACTGGGCGGGTGACAAACGTGACTACGTCTCCACTACCGGCTATCTTGTTTACATTGGTCGGAATGCGATCTCTTGGTCCTCCAAGAAACAATCTGGTGTTACTCTATCCACCACTGAAGCAGAATATCGCGCTGTTGCTGCCACCGCTACTGAAATTGCATGGGTCAATTCTCTGTTCAGTGAGCTTGGCATTTCTTCGTCTACTCCTCCTGTTTTTTATTGCGATAACTTAAGCACTACTTCGTATGCAGCTAACCCCGTGTTTCATTCTAAGATGAAGCACATTGCTTTGTCTTACTATTTTGTCCGTGAAAGAGTACAGAATGGGTCTCTTCGAGTTCAGCACATCCCGGGTGATGATCAGTTGGCTGACCTTCTTACTAAACCTTTGGGTAGACCCCGGTTCGAACGACTTCTCTCCAAGATTGGCCTTGCTCCTGGCTAGTCCATCTTGCGGGACCGTATTAGGCAATTAATTATTCTGTATATTATTTTATATCGATATCTCATGTATTATTGTTATGTAACTTATTCTCATATCATATATTCTGTAACTAGAGCAAGTATATTTATTTTGTAATCTTTAGAGTAGATTCTTATTCTGTAATCTCACCTATATACTCAACTATATATTGTGTCGAAAATAATGAGAAAAGTATACTTTCACAAAATCTCTTTCTTCAATCTTTATATAAGCGAGGTGTAACATTTCCGATCGAATATCTGATCTATGGTCCGGGCTCGGAGTTACTTGGGGGTAAAGTTTTGAAAAACAACAAAGGAACGTGGAAAGGAAACAGAAATGTATGCTCAAAATGTGTGCAACAGCTGGGTATGTTTGTCCCACACTGACTACACCCTTTCTCTCTCCAACATAAATACTTCGTACAAGCTTCACTACAACTGTGAATTCTTGTTTCCCCACACTCTCACTCACTCTCTCTCTCTCTCTCTCTCTCTCTCTCACGTTCACTCTTCTTCTTCTCTGCCATTTTGAGATCTAGGAGAGAATGGAGAAAGCACTGTCAAAGGTAGGCAGCATTAAATCTGCAGCAGGAAGCTTCTGGATTGCTAAGAAGGCTAAAGAAGAACTTGCTGATATTTCACACGATATCTCTGTTTGTTCCCTTCCTTTTCTTTTACTCCATTTATATTTATATTGCAATTTGCATTGTTTTCATTCCTGATTCCTGACCACCCTTTTAATTTCTGTTTCCTCTTTCTTAATTCTATTTTCTTCATGATCAATATTTGTACCGTAGATGTCTTAGGTTAAGACGGCATTACCATGTAATACGACCAAGTGTGTTCTTTGTTAGTTTGTTGAATCAAAATGATCAATATCTGTGATTTGATTACCTATTTGTGAATTGTGATACCATTTTACTTTTAATGGGGTGTGTGCCGATGTTTGAGCCAATTCAGTGCTGAATAATGAACTAATGCATATGTTGATATGTATGTGGGAGATCTAGATTATATATATATATATATATATATATATGTGTGTGTGTGTGTGTGTGTGTGTTTTACTGTTTCGTGATCTCTTTGAACTTCAATGCTGGATCCTTTGCTGTATTATACTAGCTAACAGTGAAAAAAATAATTGAACTTTAAGTAATGACTGTTACTTTAAATCTTGGGGAGATTCACCAACTTTACATTTTTTTTCCCTGTTATGGACCAACAGTTTGTTCCGTTCGATTTGGGTTAATCGAGTATATTCATTCTACTAGTGTCTCTTGATTAAATATTTGTTAAACATTGGCTCCTCAGTCCTCACTTCCGCTGTCTTGAAATTGATCACATCTCAGCACTCTAGTAATCAAATTTAGCTCCACAATTTATGGTGGTCTTGAATTTGTTTTCTTTTATACACCCCTCACTTATTAAAAATGGGGATTATTTTTCTACTCCGTATCCGTATCCGTATCCGTATATATATATATATATATACATATATATATATATATATATATATATATATATATATATATATATTATATATATATATATATAGAAATTGCATCTTGTGAGTCCTCACATCTTAAATGAGTCCGTCCCGTAAATCAGGACCGTTCGATTTGATCAGATCAACGATCTGAAAAGCACGCGGAGTTTATATAAACCTTCTTCCCCCTCGTGAAACTCCCTCTCTACGCTCAATTCTTCTCCCCCTCTGTTTCTTCAAATTTTCTATGTTTTTCTACGTTCTCTCCAACTTTTCTCAATCAAATTCATCAACACGTTCAATCAAAATACGCAACACGTTCAATCAAATTCATCAATTTACGCAACACGTTCAATCAAAATCATCGTTTGATTAGCGTTATTTTGCTGGTGATTCTCTGTTAGTTTTCCTGTTATTTTGCAGAATCAACGTTTATTCAATCAACATTTACTCAATTAGCGCTTATTCAATTTGATTTGAGTTCTTCTAAACGTACGTGTATGAAATTAGTAATTCCACTGTTATTGTTTCAATTAGCGCTTATTCAATGTAACACAAACAATGTAACAGTAACTGTGTAACAGAAACAATGTAACAGTAACTGTGTAACAGAAACAATGTAACACAAACAATGTAACAGTAACTGTGTAACAGAAACAATGTAACAATGTAACAGTGTAACAGTGTAACAGTGTAATAGCACTGTTACAGTAACACAGATATCTTAAGTGTCACAGTAATAATGTAACAGTAACAATATAATATAATAGAAACAATGTTACAGTAACTGTGTAACTGAAACAATGTTACAGTAACTGTGTAACAGTGTAATAAAAAAAGATGGCAAGTGGATAGCAAATACTTTGTCATTATTCATCAAGTGGACAATACTTAACCCGTAATAAGGCACAAGGGAGACTTAATACTAGGTCTAATCGATCCTAATCTTAATACTAGGTCTAATCGGCTAGGCAGTGTGCAGTGGGTCGTAATTAATAGAAAACTCTAGTTGCTTTAAGGTTGATTTACGTAGTGGTTAGCCAATAGTAATGTTTGGAGAAAGGCTTGGTCGTCCTAGAACCGTTAGCAAGTTTGTTAGTGGTACTAATAAATAAATAAATAATGAAAACTTGATTCAATTTCAAGTGTGTACGTTAAAGAAATTGAAAGAGAAGGATGAGCGAAAGCCCCTGGTGGAGTACGTACATGCTTTCTTGTCCATATCTACATAATTAATTAATTAATTAATTAATAGTAATAAGGGGTAACCAACCTTCAGGCATGGTGAGGCAACCAATCAACCAACGTGATAGGTGAAGAAGATCTGATGCGTACTCTTATTGATTAGTCATAGGCGACGTGGCATCATCTGGTGCGTCTAATGCAAGAAGATCTAATGGTGTATAATTGCGGGACGGACTCATTTAAATGAAGGGACTCACAGGATCCTCACTATATATATATATATATATATATATATATATATATATATATATATATATATGACGTTTTGGTTTTTGAATTGAGTTTTAACTTTAATTTTTGTGTAAATATAATAGTCCAAAATTTTTAAAAATACACCATAAATTTCCTTACAAAAAGTGTTTTCAAAGAGTATACATTTCATAATATTTATTCTTTTTATATTCTAAGAGATATTGAAGAACAAAGAGACGTCTCGAAAAGTAAGAATGACTTATAAAAAACAGAAGATGTATTTTAAATTCTTAACCACTCCCGTCATCCATCTTTAAACTTCATGGGTAGTTGGCTCCAATATTAAGTTAGGGTATGAATATGTAGTGGGAAATGAAAGTCAAGAAAAAATGTGGGGTCAGAATGTCTAATGACCACGCATTTCAGACTGAAAACAAGATATTCCAAATATAAAATTTAAAGATCGACAATCGAAAGAGGAAAGTAGGAAGTTATAAAACGGAGGGAGGGAATCTCCATTTTCTAGGTCTATTCCCCATGTTTGAATCAGGTTAGGTTAGGGTCGTCTTGGAGTCCGGTCATTCAGATAGATGTTGGCTTGGGTTGGGTGGGATCATTACAAACTTAGGAGGGCTTAGGTGATTGATTTGTCTCACTAATATTAGGAGAATAGAAGTAAATCAAGTATTAATGTCGATTCTGATCCTCTCGGGTCAAAGAAAATTCACTAACTAGCTAAGCATCTTGATCATTGACTACTAATTCTAATTTAATCCTTAATATTTTATTGTGTAACTAAGAGTTCCAATTGTTCGTTAATAACATTAGTTAGCATCGCGATACTAAGCTATCTAATAACTGGAAAATCTAATCCTAGCATCTAGATTTAATTCGATAATAGCATTAACGATATGAGCAATCAATAGAAATAATGACCTTTAACACAAACGGTTATTCGTTCAAATGTTAAGTTTATTCCATTTTTCTCCAATTACGATGAAACGAATACAAATAATTAAGTAAAAAATTACAACTTTAGTAAGTGAATTGAACAATTATGAATTCAAACATAGAATTGCAATAGATTGAAGCATGAAATAGTCAATTGGCCAAATAGATTAAATTGCAGTATGGAATAAGCAATACTCAAGTATCATGAAAAGTCTTACAATTGAAGACCTATTAGCTTCAAATCCTTGATTCTGAATGAGAAAATTAGTTCTCTATTAATCTCTAACTAAACAATAAAATTGGGGCTCTAAAATAGAGTATAAGTTATGAAAAATACAAAGCAAAAGGTCTTTTATAGATTTAAGAACAATGGGAAATAATAAAACACGAAATAGATGCGCGTAGGTGATGCGACAGCCAGCCGGGTAGGGCGGAGACCAACCCGACTTCATCTTCATGTTTGTGCTCCTCTTGGACGGCCCGTCTTGCTTGTCATTTTCTCCTCCGCTTGACTTCTTTTGGGCTTCAAGTCATGCCGTCATGGGCTCCTAAGAGTCCATCTTTCTTATATTTGACTTTTGGATCCATCTTGATTCAACCCGGCGCCAATCATAGACCCATCAACCTTCATAGCTCTAAAAACCGTCCCCCCATTTTCCTCAACAACTCTAAATAGACAATTTTCACTCTACTTCCCCCAATTTACCACCAAATCTAGCCTATTTTTTTTAAACACCTACAAAACCCGCTAGATCACATAGACCAAATGTTAATCTTGGGAGTGTTAACTGTTCGTCTGTTTAAACTTTAGCGTTGAATTAATCAGTCGAGAATAGTCATTCTTGTTTCAATGGATCTTCGTGATGGATTTGTCAATATACATAGCTACTAACAATATTATCCCAATTCTCAACGACTCAAAGACTCCCGCATATATTCCCTCGTAACTAAGGTGTATCTACGCACATTGACGGCGTAATCCAACTGTAACTAAGGTGTACCAAGATGTATCAAAGTGCCTGCTACTGTAAATTTATTGAGTCTTTTCTTTTATGATCATAATCCAAAATTCCAAATCCAAAGAAAACCAGGTATTTGGCTCAACTGTTAGTAAAAAAGTACTCGTATACAATAACAGTAATCATATCTTGCAAGGACATTCAATGGTGTCGCCGAAATCTCAGTATCACTCCCTCTCAAATAATAGACCCTACATTACGGAATGCAAGAGGGCGGTTAGTGGCCACTCTGATCTAGGATTGGTCATTTTGAAAAATTGTTTTCCTTGCTCAAATTAATCTCATATTTTTTATAACTTAGTTATTTAGTACCTCTTGGCTGAAATGATCCAATATTCCATGTGTTCTACAGGCTGTCTCAAATGTAGTGGAAGAGAAGGCAAAATGGATATTCAACAAGCTGAAGGGTAATACACTAATACAGATGACAAATTGCTTTAGTCATTTTACCATACATGATTCCATTGGATATTCAACAAGCTGAAGGCAAAATGTTTTGTGTGTAACATAGTTTGATCACTAATACTGGGTGTGTTCCAACTTCCAATTCATGTAGGGAAACCGACAAAAGGGTTACCGGAACTTTTGAAAGAGTACAACTTACCTGCGGGCCTCTTCCCACAAAACATTACCTGCTACGAGTTTGATGAGACAAAAGCGAAGCTTATAGTCTACTTGCCCCATTCTTGCGAGGTGAGCTTCAAGGATTCATCAGTTATAAGATACGCAACACGAGTAAAAGCAGTTTTGCTTCGAGGGAAGATGATGAGCATCGAAGGCATGAAGACCAAAGTTTTGGTATGGGTTAAAGTTACGCGCGTAGGTGTTGAAGGCTATAAATCTGATAAAGTATGGTTTACTGCTGGAATGAAGAAATCCAGGCCTAAAGATGCTTATGATACGCCTCTTGACGCACGACGAGTAGAAGAGAATTAAGCTCTCCTTATATTTCTTGAAGAGTTGTTTATTCTACTGACAGAACCGATAATTGCTCCAAGCTCTGTGAGACTGACCTATGTAATGTGATGTAATGGACACCCTCTATACACGAGCAAAACATCCGATTCCACAAGAAAGTGATTTTCAGCAATTTTTGTACTACATAATAATAATCACGCCTAATTGTTCCAACTTGTTTAATTTGTTCCAATTTGACACTTAACGCCTAATTGTACTTTAATCACGGTTGGGACTAATTAATATAGTTCAGGGTTTAATTGCTAATACGTAGGAGTACAATTGGGAAAAGTAAAAATTTAGAGGATATAAATGAGAATTTTCCCTTTTTTTATGGGATTATTACTCTTGGTCTTGGCGATCAAATAGTCTCATTGATCTTGACTTAATACTTGAATAGGAGTTTCTAAGCTTCAATCCCATATCAACCAAATAACCTGCACCGAGTATAGAAATCGATGGAGGCCAATCCACATGAAACTACACATATTTTGGTTCCCTGGGGGGCTACCGAACGGAATCATATACAACGGAAAAGTTTTGAACTCCATTCAATCAACTTTCTTGTTTGGTAATTCTTAGTCCATCCCAACAAGCCCCACCACTGAAACCGCTAATCCTCGTAACCACCACCATCACAGCCCCCACCTGCCGACAACCCCATCTCACCCTTGGGTTGGTGTGGAGTAGGCGTTTGAAATGGGGTAGAGGTAACATGCGCTTGTGGTGGGTGGGTGGCTGGATGATGTTGCTGGTGACAGCCAATGGGTTAGGCTTAACCAGGTAAGAATGCACAGTACATGACAGGTAATGGAAAAACATCAACAAAGTGATTCATCACTTTTGAATCTCTAGCCGGCTAGCCCTTTCCTGAGACCCCGAGCAAAACGCCCCCATAAGAGTATAGCATCAAACCAACCATGATTGGACTGGACTCATAAGCATCAACAAAATTGCTTCTTTGATAGATTCCTCTTTAATTAAGTAAGATACATACAGTATACAGTAAGAATTATTGAAAAAAAAAATTAGGAAGAAAGAAAATATATACTCCGTATAAATGAATGAAGGCAAAGTTAAAAGTAATCCTTCCCGTATCAAAGAGAACCAGCCATGGAGTCCTTGACAATTTCATACAATCCTATCACATTCTCGATACTCAACAGAACAATAATGCACCACTCCAACAGATCTGATCTCCTATTTTGCAGTACTTCTTGCAAGAAATGAATGTTGTGCTGCAATTCGCCACCAAGAGAGTATCGAATTAAATTCTAGTATGAAACGGTCTCACATTGAACTACTGAGGGACTGCTAATTTATAGCTACTGTCTTTACTTTTAACTCAGTAGACTTGTCACAAAAATTGTCTCACGCTTCTTTCAGATCTCTCAAAAAATATGTTAACAAAAGCTCACAAGGAATGAGAATTCAGACCATAATATAATCTACCATACGGTCCACATATAACTATTTTTGGGACTTCAGTTTAGCTACTCGATTGAAAGTGTTGGACACGACAAGATTTTAGCATAGGCAGAAGTGTTAGGGAAAGGGTCGCGAAATCAGGCCACACAACAAATGTCAGTAGAATAGGCAGGCATAAATTATGAAAGAGATTAAGAGTCAAGTCATACCTCAATAAACTTCAGTTTTATATCAAGATTTCCAAATCGCTGAGCGACCTCATACTCTTCACGAAGATACTCGTTTATCTGTGCATATCTTGCATCCCTCCAAGCAATCTCTGATCTATGTTTATGAGAAAAGAAACAACAAATAATCAGTTTCAAGCTATAGTGAAAAACAGCCACAACATATACCTCTAGTAGCAATCATCATCAACAACATCAGAGACTTAGTCCCAAAAAGATTTGGGGTTGGATAACATGAATCATTATCTGAAATCGTCAGGCCATTCCCAAAAAAACAATCATATAAAAAGGCATAATAGCACCAATATTAGGAAAGTGAACAATAAAATAATACTAAAAATACATAACTTCAAACTCAAAATAAAGTTGAAACAGTTAATAATATGAGTCATTTTTAAAGGGTAACAAACTCCAAATCAAAGAAGAAAGGTAAAAATGCCAGCAATTGAAATAAACTTTCTAGTAATTTCTCAATTTCATGCAAATACTGTTCAGTTCTAGTCCATAAGTCAAATACTGTTCAGTTCTAGTCCATAAGTCAAAATGAAACAAGCAGAAACCTTTCAACCAAATTACATTCAGAATGGATTATAGCGGCCGCTAGAGAGATTCCTAGATCCCAGTTGGCGAGAGGCGCAATGAGGCAATGGGGTCCCTAGGCGATGAGGCGCACGCCTTTTGGACACGAGGTGCACTGACTTTTCAAAGGAACATGCATAGCTATAATTTCAAATCTTGTGCAAGAATACTTTTTTTAAGAAAAAGAGAAGTGTAAAATAGAACAATTTGAGAAAAAAATATACGGTATAGCATAGTAATGCGCCTCACGTGTGCTTTGGTGCGCCTCACTAGTTGCGCCTAGGGTGCGCCTTTTGTATTCTATGAGCCTCAGGCACCCTGATGCGATTTGGCTGGCACCTCACTGTACCTAGCGCGATTTTTAAACTAAGGATCTCACTTAACAAACGACCAAGTAATGTATAAGAAGCTCCCGACACCTGATAGGGTTTCAACACTCGGTACAACTTATGCTACTCAGTGCGAGTTTCAGATAAGCATACATAGCTGAGAGTCAGACTTGCTGTGACACAACTTTTTGCACATGCGGACTCTGCCTTTAAGTGGAGATATATGTGCAACTACACATCATCATAGCAACAATACGTTATAAATTTTAAGGATATTTACGTGGTACTCTTGTGTTTTCATATTCTATGGCATTGATTACAAGCAGCTATATAATGATACCATATGATATTAATTAGTAAGAGCTGGGAATGGATACCTGTCAAAAAGACCAACTTTAAGAATGACATCAGCAAGATTGGAGTTTGCTTTGCCAACAAGTTGAAAAAGCTTTTTACGATGCATTGTAAAGGTTCCAGTGTTCTCCATTCCACGATTTATATCTGCAAATTCATCTACCATGATGTCAACCTGAAATACAAAAGGGAGTTAAACTTTGAGTGAATACTTGATTTCAGGGAAGAGCACACTGAAAATCATTAGTCTCACAAAGATTACAAAAAACAATAAAAATCGTAGTTTGGAAGGGAAGAAGGAAAACACTACCTGAGATACAAAATAATCTAAGGCAATACTTTGGCCAAGCACACTCCCAATAATGCGGATACCATCAGTATCTAGATGTCTAAGAACTATGTAATCGGCACCACCCCGCATGTCTTCGACAAGCGTGGGTTTCTCCATCACTGTATAGTCTGTTGATACATACAAACATTAGTACTGAAAAAAATAAATCAAAAAGGTACAAATATCTAGTTACTAAGATCAAGATTAATATGCGAGCGTGTGTATTCGAGTGGATGTGTGTATCCCGGTTACCGGATACATGATTCGCTCAATTCGAATTCATTCGTTAAAAAAGTATAATTCGTAATTATTGTAACCAAACATCATAATTCGCTCTAATACGGATTCGAAATTCGATCGAATAGATTCGTGATACGAAGGGTGATAGACCAAATTAGGTAACCCTGGTGTGTACCATAGGAAGTTAGAATTTACGAGTAGAAGTGACACTCTAACTCAGTTGCAAGTGTCCCTAGTGATCTAGTGGTTCTTTTTCTTTTCCTTGTGCAGAAGTTTCATGTTTCGCCTAAAATGAAATATCTTTGTATTGTATCGCTCAGGGATGTTGGAGTGTCAGACACAAGACTCAAAATAGTATGCAACATAATCTATCCACACTTGAAGATAGTGAACATTGGATACACAATGATGAGATCTCAGTAATCTCCAGAGGGATTCTGATCATCAACCAGGCAGTAAGAACAAATTACAGTATATGGCCAGTGAGCCACGTTGCATCAATCATATCAAAAAGATACGAAGTACAATATTTCAAAGCTTCACAACTTATGGTATACCTTGGCAAAACTGTAAAACTGCAATTGATGGATTGGAACTTCGGACGTGGGGAGTCAAAGTCAAGTTATAGGCTTATGTTTATATCCTTTGTGCGCTTAAACTATAAAGAAAAGTTTAAAAATCAATCGCAGCTCACAAACCCATACAGTATGAACTGAATTCCATCAATATTTGATTAGGTTGTAACTTGTAAGATGTTCCTTATACAACTTTTTATTACCATCAACATAATATTAAAAACAAAGGTATCTTCATAAGGGTGAGAAGTCACTAGAATTCAGCGTACCAGTGAAAAATAACACGAAATAACTAAGTTAGGGTAGTATTTTCTATTTTTTGAATATTCTAAGTCAATTTCAATATAGCCTTAAGTTCCATCAAACCCAAAGTTGTAGCGCTTATGATCCATAAGTTTGCTTCAGCATTTCTTTCAATTGAACTTGTGAACTTTTAAGAATGGAACTGTCTTCTCTTTTCGACCTCAATGGTAAACGAAATATAATTCCTAGCTCTTCCGTAAACCGGGCTTTAATTCGATGTACAAGACTAGGTATCAGAGAAAGAAACAAGATGAATTTCCTGAAAAAATTACCATCTTTCTTCGTTTCTCGCAGCACTCCAGAAGCATGTCTCCTAGCGATGTTCAAAAAGAAATCAACTTCATGGTCCTCAATGTTGAAAAGAATAGCAGATCCATAGTGAAACACCACCATGTAGCGGTGACAAATCACATCATTCCTAAATGACATTCCCTAAGAAATAAAGATCAACAGCTGGTTTAGGCATTAGGCAACTAAAGACTTTAAAAAAGTTGAAATTGAACTTATTATCAAGTAAAGGCTTTGAAAGTTCACAAGTTCAATCAACAGCTAGATTACCCATTATCAATCATTTCAAAAGTGAAGGTTTCTGAATTATAAAGAGCAATGACAATACTTAACAGCAAAGCTTGTGCTACACAGTCTAGCAATTAAGCAGATGGTCCTATTTTTTCACCCAATAATAACATACTACAAATAACAAGAAAAATTGTTCTTTTAATAAAAGTCTTTCAGCAAAGAAGGAAAATCTTCTTAAAAGCTCCAACTTAAATCTATTTATAATACTAAACCATGTTGGTAGATAAACAAGGTGAAGGTTTGTTGAATATTTGGTGTATCATGCTTAAATGACAAACTGAAGCCAGAACAAGATTCTGTATTTTTGTAGTTCTGACCACAACAACAGGCTCCAGTGCTCAACGGCTATTTTCTTGCTCACTTTCCAGCAATGAGATCTTTCTTTGCCCATTTAGATGGAATCATAGAAAGGACACAAAGCAATAAGTATGTATTAGGCATTTTAAGTTAACATTTTTTTTCAAGTGTGAACCCCACAAATTGTTTCGCAATGCTGGCAGGTTAGTGACGAGTTTCTATAATGTATAGCTTTGAAAATGTACTACAGTGCTAACTACGCTATACGTCAATAAATAAATCAATATTCTCTCCATCCCCGTCATTTGTTTACCTATTCCATTTTAGAGTGTATTTTGGGAATGCTCTTTATGAATAATTTCATTCCCACCTAGATTTTGGTGCACATGTCATCCAATAACAAGACCTACAAATGGTCCCCTCCTTCCTCCTTTATGTTTGCACCAAAAACAAAGGTAAACAAATGATCAGAAAGAAGGGAGGAGTACATAACTAAGCAAGTGCTAGACTCAAAGAAGCTGTTAGCAAAACAAGTTCTAACAAAGGTACAGTACTAAATTCCTTGAAAACACAAGGACCGAACTAGGGGTGTGCACAACACTCCAAGTGCACACCCTTAGGTTCTGGAAATTAATTAGAAAAAAAAATCAGTGAAGAGATACATATTATAGGCGGAGAACAAAAGTACCGTTGGTGCAGCGGATAGAAACATTAAATTCAGAGGAACTATCTGGGTTCAAGCAATCAAGCCCCCGTAGTTCAATTTTTAGTATGTATCTCTCTTATAAAGACCCTTCCCTTTTACTCGTATTTCTTTTTCTTCTTCATTGATTAATGGTAACGAGTAAGTTCTTAAACTTGCATTGTACTCCGTACATAGCTTATCAACACCATTTTTCCTTCATCGACAGAATCTATCATTACAATTGTTTAAATTTTTTGTTTTCAATTTTTGCTATTATTGTTAACTACTACTTGTAAGTTTTACTCATGTCCGCTATAACCCTAATGTTCACAGCCATCAATAAATTTCTTGCATATAATTATGTAACTCCGAACTTAGCAATCCTAAAACGTTGAATTCAAAGTTTATCGGTGACTGTAAAAAAAATTCATGTGTGAACCCCAGTGATAAAATCCTGGGTCCGCCATTGGGGGTCAATAAACCCAAGTATCAAGAGGTAATCACATTCAATTACGAAAAAGCCATCGCAACAGACAGGAACGAAAGAAGGCCAAAAGAAGAGTGAGACAAAGAAAAGTATCTACTTACAATTGGTTCAGACTGTTTATGGGAGAATCTGAGCGTAACGTAATTTGAGTTACGAGAGTTTGAAGGAACGACATTTCCAGAATTCTCTGCCTGTATGCTCCTCAAGTTGATACTGCCAAAACCATGATTCTGAGAGACCAGATGGATAAAACCACAACAAACATAATGATAAGGAAACGTGAGCATGATTGACTCAAGCCCAAAAAAGCTCTATTTTTACAACAGAGATCCCTAAAAAGCTTATAGCAAAACGTAGGCCTCTTAATGTCCAATTACTGTTCCAATTACGAGTACATATTTAGGGGCTAAAACTTCGTTGTTAACGCTGTATTGCAGGTACTTGATGCACAAACAAATGTGAATCTTGACAGCAAAGTCGGCTACAAAGCTCTCCCATTGCCATCCAAATTCAAGTTCTCTCGTTTTGTTTCATTTACAATCACCCCTAACATTCGCCCTTTAGGCTCTAACATCCAACAGCAAATTCCAAAAAGTCTCTCTTTAGTGAGAACAAACATTCCCTTCCCTTTTTCACCTCTCAAAGTTCCGTATCCGTCAGTCATTAGCCCAAAGGCCACTGCCATCAACCCCAATACGTACTTGGCATTTTAAACCATCTAAAACCAACAACAAAAAATACTACTGTACATGAAACAGCCTAATCAATAAAAAAACAGGGGCTTAATCATCAATAAAACAAGCAAACAGCCTAATCATCAATAAAAACAGTTTAAAAAAAAAAAAAAAAAAGTTGAAACCTTGTGGAAAGAAAGAAGGCTTTAACAGGAATCTTAGCCGTTTGTTCATCCACATCTTCGTATTCAAGTTCATGGGACGGACCATGAGAATAATCTGAAGAATTGTGAGACTCGAAATCGAAATCATGAGCCAAAGCAGCAGCAGAAGAAGGAGGGGAAGAATAAGAAGAAGAAGAAAAGGGTGGAGAAAGATGAAATCTGGAGGTGCGATCTAAGGAAAATGAAGAGAAAAGACGACGGGAGGGTGTATTTTGAAGGAAAGATGATGAAGATATCCGGCGAAAGAGGAGACGATAAGCTGCCCATCTCCCCATTCACTATGAACAAGATGTTGCTGTTTGTTTCCTCATCAATTTGATTCCTGTCTGTCTTTGAGTTTGGGTGTCAATGGCACGGCACAGTAGTATCAACTCTCAAGTCTCAACAACAAAGCCGTCTTCAATGCACGAGATTCCAAAAACTGTGGTTCGGGAGAGGAGTGGAGGGTTTTGTGGTAAGCGACTTGCCTTCTTGGGCTGAACTCTCAAGACCTACGTCCATTTTCGGACTAAAAAACTGGTCCAACTCCCAACTTGGAAACCATCTTCTACTCCCTCCCAGTCTAGTCCAGGGTCAGATTAACCGGAATTACTATTTCATACTCCCTCCCAGTCCTATGATACGTTCTCTTGGAGTTTTGGGGGAAAAAAATAAAAGTGTGGAAATGTGTAGCTCAAAAATGAAGGAGGAACCGAGACAAATGAAGTCATGAATATGAGCCACAAATTCATGACTTAAAAAGAAAATAGTGAAAAAAGAATGACTCAGCCCAAAAGAGAAAAAGAGAACATAAGTCAGACTCGGATGGAGTATTTTTTTTGGGTATGTCATTCTTATCGGAGACGGTGAAGAGGCGGTGGGCGGTGGTAGTATAGGAGAGGTCAACATGGATAGAAGCGGCCGACGAGGTGGGCACTGGGTCGGGATTGTTATCCGACAGGAGAGAGATCAGAGCAACGGTAAGGGGGTGTGGTAGGCGACTGTGGCTGGTGAGGAAAGTGGGCAGAGGGAGCGTGACTAGACCTGTCGAACAGGTCAGGTTTATACGAGTTTCGGGTCGGATTTCGGGTCAAATACGGGTTATTAACGTACTTTGAAAACATTAACGTTCTTTAATTTTTTTTTTTTTTTTCATAAATACAGTTTTATTTTTAATTTTCTTAATCATCTAATTGATATTAATGAGAATAAACATATTTTATTTGATATACTAGTTTTGATGTCCATGCGATGCACGGGTGCAGTAATAACATTATAATATGATTGTTCTATGATCAGCTAATTACCATCCTTTTTAATTCTGTTAATTTAATTTGATGTTCAACCCTGTTATTACAATCTACTAACCGTGTTTTGCTAATACTAGGCTACTTTGGCAGAATTGGTCAGTCAATAGTACATATTGAGGCATTCCACTTACTTGAACCCCCAATTCGACGGTTCCTAGAATCGAAATGAATAACCTTTGGACTGACCCTGAATACATATCGATTAGGAGCATTAACATATGAAATCCAACATTAACTATGTCACATAATCTGAATTCATTCTATCATTATAGTAATTCTTTTACTTAACGGTAAAAAAAATTAGGCGTTCGAACTATTTATGATTTGTATTCTAACCATAAGCCGACCCATGACCCTTATTTGACCCCACCTACCAACCAGGTTTAGTGCCTACATTAGAGCATTGTAACAACCCGGATTTTCGATGACTTAATTTAATAGATAATGCGGAAGATTATCTAAGTCATTTAATTATACAATATCAGAGTATGTTTTAGAAATCCGGATCGCTACGGATCCATTACAAAATGCGACTATAAATATTACATAGTCTAGAATTACTAGTACAAAAATATAAATTGTCGTTTTACACTACTTATTTTTATTACAATCCTTGCTCGATTTCCCCCCATCGTCTATTGCCTGCAAAAAAAATAAAACAGTGGACGCTAGCGGGACAGCAACCAAACTGTTCTTCTAACATCACTTTATACACATAAGACAATCATGTGACTAACAAATATCATGCTTACAGAAATATTAAAGGATATCACTTAACAAATAGTTTCCCTTAATTCAGTTAATAAGCATGTGAGGCGATGAAAAACGGTAAAGTTTTTAAAGATGAAACGTTGGCAGCCATTTGATTTTTAAAAGATTTGTTTCCACGTAAACACATTAATACACGAGTCGTGGCTCCTAGTACCACCGCTACACCCTATTCACTTGCATCTCACCAATAGGAGTAACCGTGTTACCAACTCGTAGACCGAACCGATCTTATGAGGTTTACATCTTACCCATAAGGCTCAATTGGGTCGGACTTCAATTATATTATATGTTTATTCAAACGGGGCTCTGGGCGGAATGAAAGCTGATGATTACATTCTCTGCATCAACAAGAGGGTACCTGCAGTTTTCAGAATCTTGTTCTGCCCCCGCTACCTAGGTAGTAATACTGATCAAGTACTTGTCTATATATGCGCACATACCCTACGCAGACTCTTGAACCGCAGCTCTCACTGCCATAGGACGACTACCTTAAACACTAGATCGACTCTTTGACCGCAGCCTCCGAGTCTGCTTTTCATTACAAGTGCAGTCGATGACATCTCAATGACGTATCCAACACAAGCTATCCGGACCCCAGACTCGCATTGTAAACTTTATATAAAAGTCACCCGTGATCAAGTAATATTTTATTTGGTGACCTTTAATTAATTGGTCGGACTCATTTGAAACAGTAAAATTACCACATTCTTACTTTCGAGGTGACAGCGTTATACTTTAATCCTCAATGGTCACTTGAAACATTTTATTCCAAATATCATACAACATTTATTTGAGAAGGTACATTATTTCTAAATACGTTATTTTGGATATAGATGTTTATTTACTTCGTTAAGACCTTATATATATATTTTGTATTTGTTTATAAATTTAAATTTAGAAATTATAGATTTAAAATTTAATAGGGTCACATGACATGTGTCGTCCTATCATTTGTCAATTTCTAAAAATAACCTTTAAACAAGTTTTCTTTATTTTAAACTTATTTCTAAATCAAAATTTCTTTAAATAAGGTTTTATTAAAATAGACTAAGGTATAATAAAATACTATTTGTGACTTAAGGTTTCGGAAAAATATATATTAAGTCATACGTAATTGATTTTGGAAATCTTGACGTTTCTATACATTAAAACGTATTCCTTGTTAATGATTTTACAATTCTTTAGTTTATTTATAAATTAAAGTTAAATAAAATACTTTTGTAAAAATTTTATAGTTTCTGAAAATTTATTTAACAAGTCATATTTTAATAATTTTTAATTTTTCAAAGTTTTAAACTAGTAAACAAGATTTTTTATCAAAACTCGGTTTTAAGTAATATATTTTTAAATTACGTTTGATGATCTAAAACTCGATGAAAAATTATGAAAATTTGCAGGATATAACTTTGAATTGTAAATAGAATTACCATATTTATTTCCAAATTTTTAAAGTGATAAAATAATTTACGTAATTCCTTAAAACCTAAATAATGAAAATTTCATAATTAAATTTATACTTATCTAAAAATTATGAAATTTGACGTGGTACTACTTTTAATAATTATGGGTGTCGTGTAAAATTTTCAATATAAAATAAATTTATTTAATATATCCGAGGTAACCTTTAAAGTTTCCGTCTTCTTAAAATGAAATAAAATGTGATTAAAATAAAATGTTTTTGTATGTTACCCACTTACACATTGTTACAAAATATAAATAAGTACAAATAATACTAAAAGAAAAATATGAACAAAACCATAATACACAAAGTAATTAATTAGCAAGAAATGTAAAACAAAAGTAAAGTGGAATATAGTGCAAATAATAAACAATACATAAATAATAATAATAATAATAATAAAAATGAAGAGATACTAAAAACAACAAAAATCAATTTTATTCTTTATAGGTTCTTTTAACCATTTTTATCCATTTGCTTTTATATAACAAAAATTAAAGTGATGAGAAATTTAATAGTGAAGCTTTCGTCACGGCATTATTTTAGTCATAAACGAAACTACATAACGAAAATTAAATCGAAGTCCACTACAAGTAAATTTCGGTTCCATAGTAACTCTACGTCCTCTAAATCAAATTTACTATAAGTCTTATAACCAAAATAAAAAGCATTAAAATTAATCATCTAATATTTTTATATATATAACTTAGTAATGTTAGTCATAAAATAAGCCTAAATATTAAACTAAGCATATTATTATATTAGTAACATAAATATACTTATATATAAAAAGGATGTTAGAAGAAAAGCTTGGTTACCTTATTAGCTTATTATATACTTATTAAAGTTATTAGAGAATTAGATCAGAGGTTGCCATATTTTTTACATTTTCTTGTCTCGGAAATTCTTCACCTTCTTCTAATCAAACACGGCCTCACAAGAGATAATAAGGAGAGGAAGTGATATTTGATTACGTAAAATGTATACGTAAACTAAGAGGAAATATAAGTTTTTAGGAGAATAAGAAATTGGATGGTGTATGTGTTTGTTATATTACTAACTTAACAAAACAAATAAGAACTTGATGAATAAATGAAGAACATAAAGAGAACTTTAGTAAATAATTTTGATTTTGTTAAAGATGTAGTAACTCTTAAGATGATTTGTGAGTTTACTACCTTTGTAAAATGAAGTCTTTATATTTATATGTATAGGAAATTTTTGAAGAGGAAAATAGTGGAAGTGGTGGTGGTAGTAAATTAAATGAATTGTAAAAATGAATTTTGATGTGTAAGGTAGTACGTAGTATTTATAGGAAACTAGTTTTCGTGCCCGTGAAATTCACGGGGCTTGCAATGGTATATTTGTGCGATCTTCCTTTAGCGCAGTACCTTCTTTGTGAGCGTTTGTTGTCAACGTAGTGGTCAATTGGTGAAAGAGTGGAAATTCTTAATGATTGGTTTTGTTACGTGAAGTTGGGTAAACCCCAACGATAAGCGTAATGTAGACAGCAAAACAATGCCAGTAAATAAGAAATATGGGAATCTGGGTAAGCCACACCCCCAAATCTTGCTAAACAAATTGGAATATAGTTCGTGATAGGTGGAAAACAGCGTATCACGACACATTTAACTAACAATAATACGTAAGTATTTTTTATTTTTTTCAACCAATGCTTGTAGGTTTCTTTATTCAACTATTTCTGCCGCAACACAATTAACTACTGCAACCAGTAAACCAGTTGAATAAAGAATGCACAGAAGACCAGATGCACGCAACCTTACCCTCAATGACTTGAATTTTTTTTCATAAGATGCTAAGCCTAGAATCAAACCATAATAAAAGACGGTGAATAAAGAATGGTGAGGATAAATATATCAGTGTAACTGGCAATGTTAAATTAATTTACTTTAGATCATATGATGACAGTCACAGGACAGACAATTATGTACTGTCTTCAGCTAGTTTTTGAGGGAGACAATGTTCCGAATACTTTGTCCCACAAATCTGATGTTATGCCAAAACCCTTGTCTTCGATTCGAAAGTGGTGGTTCAAGTGATACCGCTGTTCAGAGAAATAAGAAAGCATGATTATCAATGCACATCAATGATCAAATGCATTCAAGTTTCCAGATAACACGTTCTCTTAATATAGATTAAATCTTAAGTTCACAGCAAGCTGCAGAAAGCACTTCAAAGAACTAACAAAGCAATAGCCCTGAACCCAAATGAAATTATTGAAAAAACAATGCTACAAACTGATAAAAAAAAAGTTATATCCAGATGAAATAAATTTCCAACAATAAATCTAATTTGTAATTTGTCAATTATCCTTCGCTCACAGAGTGAAACACGTACGGACAGTTCAATTATTGCTCACATCTTGAAGGTCATCATCACCGGTGTCGCTGTTTATTCTGTTACTTTTCTTGGTGCGTTATAACGGGCAAATAATGCGTACGAAGAAAAACATTGCTGTTGCAGGCATCGTTGTTTGGGCACCAAAAATGCAAATATTTAGCTCATCTGGAGATACAGTAAGATGCAATATATGTCCTATTAAGGTATCAACTGAGGCCTTATCAGTTGGTACTCAGTACACAAAATCCTCAATCTAAGAGCAACTTAAATAGGCCTTAATAATTTATTTTAGGACTTCAACTAAGGATGGATTAGCTCATGCAATGTCATGAGAGCCTAAATTTGACCGATAAAGAACAATAACCAAATAACATAAATCTTACCGATGAAGAAGGATGCGGCTGGCAGCAACTTTTGGAGCAAATTGTCGGCGAAGGAGTAGAGGGACGAAAAGAGGAAGGCAAGCGAATGTCTGATTTTATCATTTGTATGAACTTGGAAAGTATAAATAGACTCAAATAACTTCAGTTCATCGGATGCCATTGTAACCACAAGGAATTTAATGGAGGAGAACTTCAATGGAGGAGTAAATGTGCTGTAATGGAGGCAGATTCTGTTTCAGGTGAACGAAGAGGGGAGTAGGAACATGGCAGCATATTACTAAGGAAGTTAGCAAATAGGTAGATAAGAAATTTAGGAGGCCTTTCATTTAGGGGGTTAGGGTAGCTGGCATTTAATTTCACATGCCACGTGTCAACCTCTGAAAGCTTGTTAGTCTAATTAACTAAGAGGGAACGACTTTTTATTGTTTTATATAGATTTGAAGTTGACAAATCAAAGTGATGTATGTGCATGAGATAGGCGTGACATTGGCCTCATACGGGTTAATTTTCCGTTTTTTTAAAAATTCGTTACGGGTTACGTAAAAATCGTTACCGAAAATTTTGATTTTGAATTTATAGATTGAAATTAAAACTTGAAAACTAAAAACGTTTCGAAAATATCGATAAATGAATTTTTACACGAGTTAAAAATAAAATCATTTTCTAATTTTTTTTTTTTACGTAAATGGTTAAGAGATTAAAATAACGGAAACCTTAAATTTAGATTTCAAAACGAGACTCGTGAGACGGTGTCTAAAACAGACGATGAATCGTGTGAAAGTACGTGCATTAAATGCACGTAATGATGGCAAATGCAAGTGGCATTTTCCACCTAGGAAATCGTGCCATGTGTCCTTAGACGGGCTATATTAGTTGTTCGAGTTACGTCTTTGCGCACGTAAGTTTCGAAATATTATTTTAATAAATCGATAAATCATTTTAAAGTTTTATAAGCTAGAAAATATTTTAAATTGTCGGGACGACATGTTACTATTCATAAAAATGTTTTCTCGTGTTTTAAACTCGAGTTAATGAAAATTAAAATGTTAATAATTCGATAAATAAATTCCTATGTTTTTATAAAGAAATAATTTTTAAGTTGACGAAAGAAAATATTTTTATTCACGAAATAATGTTTCAAGTGTTAAATTTGGTTTAAATAAATGTTTAAATTTTAACACTGTTCGAAAAATACAGGGTGTTACAGTCCACCCTCCTTAAAACAATTTCGTCCTCGAAATTTCCGGCATAACTTAGGCAATAAACGTGGTTTAAGACACTACGAAAAAAAATGTTAGATTTTCTCTCGCACGGAAGCCTTGGCTCCTAAATGGTTTGCTCGTATATTTGACTCTCCGCAAATGGTTTACAGATGGTGTATATCCCAAATTGGTATAGTAGGTATTATTGATCTAACGGTAGATTCTAAATTCCCATATAATTGCACAATTTAATCTCGAATAATTCTCAAGATTTGGTTTATGGTTTGTTCTATCTCCAAAACGTCGTGATGTCTATATTTCTTAAAATCGAAAGGTGCTCGTGGATAACTTAGTTTCTCTTAGTGTATAAATTTATTAAGCAATAAGGTTGTCCTAATTTTCACACAAGCTCTAGGTGTTCGTAGGCTAGGGTACTTTTGGGTCTAGTAGGACACTTCCCTCGTATGTTTCAAGACATAGATTATACAAAAGTTCGATGTTCCTATGACAACATTAACATTTCCCATGAACAAGGTTGATCTCTTAAGGTTAATCCTCAAGTGCTTTTGTCGGTCACGACAAGGTTAATCCTAAATTCTCATGTTGAATTTCTAGAGTTCTTAAATTCAAAATCATCACTCTGTTGCTTTATTCCTCAAATTAAACAACGGTTGAATCTTAACTTCTTCAGATAAAAAAAAATTCTTGGTTCACAAGCGTCCTTTTGATTTACAAGTATGACACTTAAGGTTTGTAATATTATCAAACATTATTCACACAAAAGTGGTTCTCCAAAATAGATACGGTATTTTATAGGGATTCCCAAAAAAAAATATTGTACTTAAATCAATCAATCAAATCAGATTCTAGAGATCTGACAAGGCATGTTGAACATAGAATTCCTCAAAATGCATTTCGATGTTTACAATGATAATCCTCAAATAAGTTCAATCGATGATCATTCTCCTTAATATTCTCAAATACTAGCTCCATAAATAGAAGGTATTGATCTCTTGAACATTTACTCGACCTCCAGGGTATTCTTTCTCTGGTCTAAGTCTCGCGATAGGTTAATGTTATGAAAGGTTAATATGTAAGACACATAAAAAAAAACATAACTTATGGTTCTCATTCTATAAGTGTTTTAAAGTTGACAAAAGGTCAGGTAGGTAGAAACAAATATTAGGTTAGTAGCATTCTCGGCCAAGATTCATACAACGATTCTGGTTGAAATCCTACACTAGTATATACAGTCCATGATCATGATTATGTATTCGAGTTTCTTAATGACATCCTTTGATAATAACTTGAACAGATTCATCTTGTTGCGGTTTGTACTTCCGTCAGGTCTTGTGGAGTTGTTCCCTTGATTCTTGCGTTCTTGGTGCATCATCTACTCGTGTTAGTATCATAACGTAAAGATAAAGGTTCTAACCAAGAATTATACCAGGGTCTACATAGGTAAGTCTGGTTAATGTTCACTCGACTAGAGATACATGGAGAAAACTTTAAGGCCATGTATATATGAAGGTATGGTTAGCTAAAGTATCGAGTTTAGGAAGCAAAGTGAACGACATACAAATTAGAAGTGGTATTAATAAAGAATGTTTATGAAAAATTATTAATAGAATGACACTACAGATCATTCTATCATAAGACCTCTCCTTGATGACGGCAGAAGATGAAGTTGAAGTTTGTCAAAAAGAAATTTAAATCAAGGTTTGGGTTATGGAGAGCATATGTGAAATGAGAATCAAAGATACGGGATTGTAATATCTCAAATAGGAGAATAAAGTTGAGATAAGTTACTTCGAAGAATATATAATAGATCAATAGGTTGATTGAAAGTAAAACTAGAATTCAATACTAATGGTAAGGGTTGGAGGTTGACTTAGGTTCATTTATGATACAAAGTCGGGCAAAGAAATGACAACACGACTTTAAGCAATCAATAAGATAAGAACAACATATCATAAGAAGAGCATTGATGATCAAGAAATGTCTTGGTTTGAGGAGTGAACGAGAATGATGTCCAATCACAAAAAGTGGAGATAGTATGAAATGATTTAGTACGAGAGAGAACATAACACATCAATCATGAACCATTTTGATAAGGTTACTCGAGATAAGTTGGTCGGAAAAAAAAACTATATATATTCTACTCCCTCCGGACACTATTTTTTGCCCCATTTCATTAAAATACTCCTCACAAATATTAGGGTAACGGGGCGAAAAATAATGTCCGGAGGGAGTATAAGGTTAGGGGGTTTTCATACTTCTTCAATGTTGTGTATAAATCTATTAGCAATCCATACCTCAATTCATGACAATAATACTTCATAATATCTTTAAAAGAAAATGAACCATTATATAATCAAAGGTTCCTAAATTAGAACGATCCATGATACATATCAACAATACTCAATACTAACTAATATCCTCAAAGTATATAGATGATACTACACCAAGAGTTCATCACTCTACAGTCGCTTCAAGCTGCTTCTCTATTTTCCATTGTTAAAGATTCATGGGTTGCGTTTTATATCATTAATCTACGTAAGCTTGATCCCTCAAATACCATTACACGATTCCTCAAGTGGTGTTCTTCTCATTCGTATACGTTCTTAATCTAATTCCATATAAATCAAACCTCAGTGATCATTACATCTACACACTTTTAGGTTCCTTAAAACTTCCTAATCCTAGTGAATGAGTCTCAAATTTCACGAATCATATGTTTGACCTAGGTTCTCTTCAAATTACCTAGTAAATAGGTCCGATCTCCCTTAATTTTAATTTCTTTGATTACCTCAGTTACAAGTTAACACTCCCAAATTTTTCAGCGATCCTTTATCATCCATCCTCAAAGCTATTAATTTAAGTCATAACATTTTAATCACATCGTTCGATTCCCTAATATTTATGAGCTCTTATCAACCAATTATATTTACACTTAATATCAACAGAGTACTAAATCCAATCATTTGTAAGAGTTAACCAAAGGGTAAAGGTTAGTGATCCATCATGGTTGGTTTAAAAAGATAAGGAAGAGTACATTTGATCCATTATACTATTGTGCTATAGGGATACGAGTATGTATGTCGATGGTGAATAGGTTAAGGGTTCATCATGCGGTACTACACACTCTGCTATTGTAACCATGGTTCAGTGAAGATGTAATTATATAAGAATTGAGATGAATAACTTTTTCAATACTCCGATTAAATAAAGGGTTAGAATTAGGAGAGAGTATCAAAGTTTATTTTATTTTCTTATAGCAAAGTGTAGACACCCGCATTTTGACTGCCAGGTGTCTATGGCAGTTGCCTACCCAAACCCGCGCGTGGCCGCGTCGGGGTGGACCTATGTCATGTCCACACAAAGGCTAAGGCAATCATGATATCAAGGATGATATAAGCTAAGGGTAGAGATGAATGATATGCATAACGTTTAGGAATAACGCAACTCATTTAGTGGCCTCAAGGTATAAGATAAAGGTTTAGAAAAGATCAAACACTTTGAAATAAACAAGTTTCAAGTTAATTAAAGTCAAGTTTAACAATTTTTTTTCAAAAAGTCAACTTTAACAAGAATATACAAACGAAAGATAAGCAAAAGAATTACTAGTCTGACTCAGGAAAGAAGTTGGATTAGTGAATATTTTCATAGATAAAGAAGAATGAGCTAAAGAGACTGAGAGGGTTCGGGTTTCAAATGACGATAGGAATAAGTAGAAGTTGCTCGTTGATAGCATAAACGTTTGAGATTCGAAAAACTTTTGTCTGCTAATCTTGAAAGAGTTTCAGACATAGATTCAGGTTAGTTTGATGAACAAATCAATTAGGAAGGTATAAAGATTTCTGATAATAAAAAAAATGTTCATCTAAAATTAAAGTTTAAATTAAAGATATAGGTGATGGTTGGGGTTCAATGTTGTGTTCAAGTAAATCATATTGAAAGGTTGAAGGTTAAAGCTAAAGGTGAAATTCAGATTAACTAGTTTTGAAAAATTAGGAAAGTAATAATAGGATGAACAAAATTCGAAGATATGGTAGGAGGTGTTTATTGAGAAATTAATATAGGCAAAAGGGCTCATTCTCAGAATAATACAGTATAGGCAAACATGCGATCTCCAATCTACGAGGTAGTTAGGTAAGTAGGTCACTAGAGTCTCGATTAGATATAAGTCGACACATAGCTAGGACTTGAGGTCTACTATACTACACACGTCTATACGTACTGGATATTCATGTGCCTTTCATCTTGTTACCATAACTGTACTTGATGCTTTATCGTGTTTATCTTGATTGGATTCCGATGGGTTGATTTGGAAGTTGTTTTGTTGGGGTGCGAAAATGCTAACGTCCAACTCTGGCCGGCCATTTGATGGCTCTGAGTGTCAAGATCTTCCTTCTTGGTTATCGTATTGATCAAAAATAAATTTAAACTAGCCAATAGGCTAAAGGTTAGGTAGTCAATTTACAAACAATTATGCAGATAGTATGTCAATAATTATACAGGTAAACATTTAAATACATTGCGTTTCTCTTTAATGACAATTGTACCCCGATAAATTATTTGATAGGATCCTAGTAGTTTCTAAGTGAATCTCTCTTTTTAGTGATCTAATATTGTATTAGTATTTTAGTAAGTCTACCCAGGCGCGCTCCTCGTTAGGTAAATGAAGTTTAATCCTCATTTACGGTCACAAGGTCGCTCTGATACCAATTGTAACAACCCGGATTTTCGATGACTTAATTTAATAGATAATGCGGAAGATTATCTAAGTCATTTAATTATACAATATCAGAGTATGTTTTAGAAATCCGGATCGCTACGGATCCATTACAAAATGCGACTATAAATATTACATAGTCTAGAATTACTAGTACAAAAATATAAATTGTCGTTTTACACTACTTATTTTTATTACAATCCTTGCTCGATTCCCCCCCCCCCCCATCGTCTATTACCTGCAAAAAAAATAAAACAGTGGACGCTGAGCGGGACAGCAACCAAACCGTTCTTCTAACATCACTTTATACACATAAGACAATCATGTGACTAACAAATATCATGCTTACAGAAATATTAAAGGATATCACTTAACAAATAGTTTCTCTTAATTCAGTTAATAAGCATGTGAGGTGATGAAAAACGGTAAAGTTTTTAAAGATGAAACGTTGGCAGCCATTTGATTTTTAAAAGATTTGTTTCCACGTAAACACATTAATACACGAGTCGTGGCTCCTAGTACCACCCTACACCCTATTGACTTGCATCTCACCAATAGGAGTAACCGTGTTACCAACTCGTAGACCGAACCGATCTTATGAGGTTTACATCTTACCCATAAGGCTCAATTGGGTCGGACTTCAATTATATTATATGTTTATTCAAACGGGGCTCTGGGCGGAATGGAATCTGATGATTACATTCTCTGCATCAACAAGAGGGTACCCGCAGTTTTCAGAATCTTGTTCTGCCCCCGCTACCTAGGTAGTAATACTGATCAAGTACTTGTCTATATATGCGCACATACCCTACGCAGACTCTTGAACCGCAGCTCTCACTGCCATAGGACGACTACCTTAAACACTAGGTCGACTCTTTGACTGCAGCCTCCGAGTCTGCTTTTCATTACAAGTGCAGTCGATGACATCTCAATGACGTATCCAACACAAGCTATCCGGACCCCAGACTCGCATTGTAAACTTTATATAAAAGTCACCCGTGATCAAGTAATATTTTATTTGGTGACCTTTAATAATTGGTCGGACTCATTTGAAACAGTCAAATTACCACATTCTTACTTTCTGGTGACAGCGTTATACTTTAATCCTCAATGGTCACTTGAAACATTTTATTCCAAATATCATACAACATTTATTTGAGAAGGTACATTATTTCTAAATACGTTATTTTGGATATAGATGTTTATTTACTTCGTTAAGTCCTTATATATATATTTTGTATTTGTTTATAAATTTAAATTTAGAAATTATAGATTTAAAATTTAATAGGGTCACATGACATGTGTCGTCCTATCATTTGTCAATTTCTAAAAATAACCTTTAAACAAGTTTTCTTTATTTTAAACTTATTTCTAAATCAAAATTTCTTTAAATAAGGTTTTATTAAAATAGACTAAGGTATAATAAAATACTATTTGTGACTTAAGGTTTCGGAAAAATATATATTAAGTCATACGTAATTGATTTTGGAAATCTTGACGTTTCTATACATTAAAACGTATTCCTTGTTAAGGATTTTACAATTCTTTAGTTTATTTATAAATTAAAGTTAAATAAAATACTTTTGTAAAAATTTTATAGTTTCTGAAAATTTATTTAACAAGTCATATTTTAATAATTTTTAATTTTTCAAAGTTTTAAACTAGTAAACAAGATTTTTTTTATCAAAACTCGATTTTAAGTAATATATTTGTAAATTACGTTTGATGATCTAAAACTCGATGAAAAATTATGAAAATTTGCAGGATATAACTTTGAATTGTAATTAGAATTACCATATTTATTTCCAAATTTTTAAAGTGATAAAATAATTTACGTAATTCCTTAAAACCTAAATAATGAAAATTTCATAATTAAATTTATACTTATCTAAAAATTATGAAATTTGACATGGTACTACTTTTAATAATTATGGGTGTTGTGTAAAATTTTCAATATAAAATAAATTTATTTAATATATCCGAGGTAACCTTTAAAGTTTCCGTCTTCTTAAAATGAAATAAAATGTGATTAAAATAAAATGTTTTTGTATGTTACCCACTTACACATTGTTACAAAATATAAATAAGTACAAATAATACTAAAAGAAAAATATGAACAAAACCATAATACACAAAGTAATTAATTAGCAAGAAATGTAAAACAAAAGTAAAGTGGAATATAGTGCAAATAATAAACAATACATAAATAATTTCTTAGATTCCTCTCTCTCTCTACTCTCTCTCTAGAGGAAGCTTCCTCTCTGACGATCACCATCAAATGCAGATTTCGACTGCCGGCACGTGAAGGGGAAGGGGAAGAGGAAGGCCTCGCAAACATAAAGCAACTGAAACTTCGGATCATGGAGACTCTGTTAGTACAGGTTCGGTAAGCACTGAGGCTGCAGAGGAACAATTGTCTCAACTTCAGGAATCTCAGCAACAAGGCCATCCTAATGTTAATGATCTGATTGATCTGGGGCTGAAATCAGTGATGCAACCTGGAGGGGGGGAAACATCGGGGGGCAACTCTGCGTTACAGAAGAGGAATTTGGAAGGAAATGGCAACAACGATGATGGGAAAGGTATTAATACAACTTCATTTACTTTGAATTCTGAGTCAATTGCTAATGATTCTGGAATTCGAGAGACTGGTAATCAGATATTTAATTCTGGGGGGGTTATAACGCAGAAGGGGGGCTTGGAGGAAAATGGTGGGAAAACCTCATTAAACTCTGAGTTAATTGCTACTGAAGCTGGTCCAACAGCTCTTGGAACTGGTCGAACATCTTGGGCAAGTAAAGTTACAGAGCAAAAGAAAGGAATGGGACTGTACTATGATGAGTTGAGTGCAAACTCTGAGGAAATTGACATAGGAATTTCGGATTTTGAGGATGAATTAAAACTTTGGAAGCATACTCTTATGGGGAATGTAATCGGAGCAAGACCCACACTAAAACAGGTGACTGAGTTTGTCAACAAATACTGGAACACTGTATATCCTGTGGTTCAATATTTCAAAAGAGGGTGGTTCTGTTTTCGATTCAGGAATAAGGAGGACATGGACCAAGTCCTTAGAGGAGGGCCTTGGCATATGGGACGCAACACGTTAATCTTGAAACAATGGAGCCCTTTATTCTCTCATGAGATGGATAGAATTTCTATTGTGCCTGTATGGGTGATTTTTCCTGACCTTGATCCCTATCTTTGGTCTGACCATGTTTTAAGTAAGATGGCAAGTAAAGTGGGCTCTCCACTCTACGCTGATACCACCACAACTTACAAAGAACGATTATCTTTTGCAAGAGTTATGGTAGAGGTGGATGTGTCAAAAGAATTACCTCAATCAGTAACACTTAATCTTCCAAT
Organism: Agrostemma githago; assembly: GCA_958450325.1. Taxonomy (NCBI): domain Eukaryota; kingdom Viridiplantae; phylum Streptophyta; class Magnoliopsida; order Caryophyllales; family Caryophyllaceae; genus Agrostemma; species Agrostemma githago. The sequence continues at coordinate 49,227,167 of OY288254.1, read as the reverse complement.
GTTGGGGAAGTCTGTACAGAGGATAGATTACGAATGGGTTCCATATTATTGTGATTTGTGTGGAAAGCTGGGCCATGTTCAGAGTTCGTGCAAAAAAGAAAAAGCTAAGAAAAGCGGAGAAGGAGGAGTCTCAACTATGATGAGATATACTCCAAAGAAGAAGAGCTCCCAGGGGATAGGTGGTACCTCAGAGGAACGGATGCAAGTTCATTCAGACCCTGTAATGCATCAAGGACCCCCTGGGAAAGAGTCGGATGGAGGCCTGATTATCACTGGCTCAGGACCCGAGGAGCTAGGCGGTACCTCAACAGAGTTAAAGTCCCCCTTAAGACAGCCAGTGAATGTAGATGACTCAGTATGCCACGGGCTAGGTCATGCTATTCACACTGATCTTGAGGACGACTTTACTCATGTTGTAAGGCGTCAAGGATGCTCCGGGGTAGGCCTTAAGGTGAAAGGCTCCACTCCTGACTGTGGTTTGAATGAGGATACTGAGAAATTGATTCTGCTGCACACTCCAAACAGGTATGCAATTCTGCAGCCTGGAGAGGAAAGTCCAGCCAGGAACATGACAGTGGAGGACATATTCCCTGCAGTAGGGGAAGGAGTACCACCGGATAATTAATGATCATTTGTACTTGGAACATAAGAGGTGGGAATGAGCCTTATAAGCAAAACGAGGTTATTAATCTTATGAAGGCTAAGGGTATTGATATGCTTGGTTTATTGGAAACTAGAATAAAGGAGCCTAAAGCTAATTCTATTATGGCTACTACGTTTAGAGATTATTCTGTGGATTGTAATTATAAATATCATTATAATGGAAGAATTTGGACTATTTGGAATCATAGTAAGATAAGTGTTGTTGTCCTTAGGGAACATGATCAATTTATGCATTGTAAGGTGCACTCTTTCTCGACTGGGCTGGAGCTCTATGTCACTTTGGTTTATGGTTTTAATGAGGCTCGAAGAAGGGACATGCTTTGGGATCAGCTACATTTGGTGATGCATGAAATTGTGGGCCCTGAGCAGGCTGCTTTTGTGCAGGGACGTAATATTCACGAAAATATCGCTCTATCTCAGCTTCTTGTTAAAGGATATGGAAGGAAATTCATTACCCCTCCCTGTCTTCTAAAAGTCGACTTGCGAAAGGCATTTGATTCATTGCAATGGGGATTTATCGGGGCTATGATGTTGGAACTGAATTTTCCACCTCGGTTAATTGCCTGGATTCAAGGGTGTATCACGGGATCTTGGTTTTCGATTAAGATGAATGGCAACTCTCATGGTTTCTTTAAGGGAAAGAGTGGAATTCGTCAAGGGGATCCATTATCTCCTTACATTTTTGTTCTAAGTATGGAAAGTCTATCTAGATCTCTTCGACACATGATGGGGAAGCTGCAGGTCTCATTTCATCCTAAATGCAAGAGAATAGGATTAAACCATCTAATCTTTGCCGATGACCTCATGATTTTCACTAGAGGTGATGTGCCTTCTGTGGCTGCTGCTTTGGAGGAATTGGATAATTTTGCTAAGATTTCTGGTCTTCATGTTAATAGGGACAAAACGGATATCTATTTTGGGGGTGTTGCTGATGAGATAAAACAGGAAATCCTATTAGCAACGGGGTTTAAACAAGGTATATTTCCTTGTCGATACTTGGGGTTGCCGCTAAATGATGTGAACAATAGGCTAATGCATTATAATGGGTTATTTCATGCTGTTCAGACTGTGTTGAGTAACTGGTCATCAAAGAGCCTTACGTATGCAGGACGGATTCAAATTATTAATTCTATTCACTTTGGTATTCTCAACTATTGGTGCTCTAACACGATTCTGCCAGGTAATGTCCGCTGCAAATTGATTCAGATATGCAGGAGATATTTCTGGACTGGTGGGCAAGAGGATCGTGGTGCGTATTATAAGAGTTGGGATAGTATATGCGCTCCATGGGACGAGGGTGGATTTGACATCAAGGACTTAGCAGCTTGGAATAAAGCCTTAATAAGTCAATGGTTATGGAAGATTTTGACAGTTAGAGGCGGTATTTGGGGTAAATGGGTAACGAGCTACATTCTGGGAAGGCAAAGCATTTGGGAAATAAAGCAACAAGATAGGTACACATCCAGTTTCAATAGCATTCTGAAAGTTCGAGATGAAATTTGGGCAAAAGAAGGAACGGCAGAGGGAATTGCAGCTCGTATTGAAAGTTGGCATAATGTACAGGGATTTCAGCTCAAAGATGCGTATAATTGGTTTAGGAGGAAGCTGGGGAACTACAGTTGGTTGACTGTGCTAAAAGGGCCTAATGTTATTCCTAAACATGGGGTAGTTGCTTCAATGGCTAGCCAAGGGAAATTAGCGACGATTGATAAGATGAAGGGGAAAGGGATATACATCACTAATAGGTGTATTTTGTGTAAGGAGAATAATGAGAATCATGAGCATTTATTTTTTCAATGCCGGTATGCACAGGAGGTTTTGGCAGAGCTTCGAAGTTGGTTGGGAATTGTTGGCCGTTCTAATGACTTAAGAACTGAGTTACGATGGAGTTCGACTAGAAGGAGGAGAAAGCATTGGAAGCATCCTTGGTATTGTAGTATTCTTGGGGCTGCGGTTTACTGTATTTGGATGGAGCGAAATAATCGAATTTTCACCGGGGATGAGAGACCAGGCAAGGTTCTTGTATCGCAAATTAAGTTTGCGGTGTTCGCTCGATTAAATAGAAGGAATTTGACTAACTCGTTACATTGATTGTGTGTTGTTCTAGGGGTTATACTTTTGTAAGACTAGTCTCTTCTTTGCCCTAAATGGATGAATAAGAGTCATAACTTTTCTTGCAAAAAAAAAAAATAAAAAAAAAATAAACAATACATAAATAATAATAATAATAATAATAATAAAAATGAAGAGATACTAAAAACAACAAAAATCAATTTTATTCTTTATAGGTTCTTTTAACCATTTTTATCCATTTGCTTTTATATAACAAAAATTAAAGTGATGAGAAATTTAATAGTGAAACTTTCTTCACGGCATTATTTTAGTCATAACCGAAACTACATAACGAAAATTAAATCGAAGTCCGCTACAAGTAAATTTCGGTTCCATAGTAACTCTACGTCCTCTAAATCAAATTTACTATAAGTCTTATAACCAAAATAAAAAGCATTAAAATTAATTATCTAACATTTTTATATATATATATATAACTTAGTAATGTTAGTCATAAAATAAGCCTAAATATTAAACTAAGCATATTATTATATTAGTAACATAAATATACTTATATATAAAAAGGATGTTAGAAGAAAAGCTTGGTTACCTTATTAGCTTATTATATACTTATTAAAGTTATTAGAGAATTAGATCAGAGGTTGCCATATTTTTTACATTTTCTTGTCTCGGAAATTCTTCACCTTCTTCTAATCAAACACGGCCTCACAAGAGATAATAAGGAGAGGAAGTGATATTTGATTACGTAAAATGTATACGTAAACTAAGAGGAAATATAAGTGTTTAGGAGAATAAGAAAATGGATGGTGTATGTGTTTGTTATATTACTAACTTAACAAAACAAATAAGAACTTGATGAATAAATGAAGAACATAAAGGGAACTTTAGTAAATAATTTTGATTTTGTTAAAGATGTAGTAACTCTTAAGATGATTTGTGAGTTTACTACCTTTGTAAAATGAAGTCTTTGTATATATATGTATAGGAAATTTTTGAAGAGGAAAATAGTGGATGTGGTGGTGGTAGTAAATTAAATGATTTGTAAAAATGAATTTTGATGTGTAAGGTAGTACGTAGTATTTATAGGAAATTTGAAGTTGACAAATCAAAGTGATGTATGTGCATGAGATAGGCGTGACATTGGCCTCATACGGGTCAATTTTCCGTTTTTTTTTAAAAATTCGTTACGGGTTACGTAAAAATCGTTACCGAAAATTTTGATTTTGAATTTATAGATTGAAATTAAAACTTGAAATCTAAAAACGTTTCGAAAATATCGATAAATGAATTTTTACACGAGTTAAAAATAAAATCATTTTCTAATTTTTTTTTACGTAAATGGTTAAGAGATTAAAATAACGGAAACCTTAAATTTAGATTTCAAAACGAGACTCGTGAGACGGTGTCTAAAACAGACGATAAATCGTGTGAAAGTACGTGCATTAAATGCACGTAATGATGGCAAATGCAAGTGGCATTTTTCACCTAGGAAATCGTGCCATGTGTCCTTAGACGGGCTATATTAGTTGTTCGAGTTACGTCTTTGCGCACGTAAGTTTCGAAATATTATTTTAATAAATCGATAAATCATTTTAAAGTTTTATATGTTGGAAAATATTTTAAATTGTCGGGACGACATGTTACTATTCATAAAAATGTTTTCTCGTGTTTTAAACTCGAGTTAATGAAAATTAAAATGTTAATAATTCGATAAATAAATTCCTATGTTTTTATAAAGAAATAATTTTTAAGTTGACGAAAGAAAATATTTTTATTCACGAAATAATTTTTCAAGTGTTAAATTTGGTTTAAATAAATGTTTAAATTTTAACACTGTTCGAAAAATACGAGGTGTTACATTAGTGCCTACATTAGAGCATCCCCATCGATCCTCCATTCTCCATTCTTGGAGGAGATGGAGAAAAATGCTTCCTTTATCCACCGAGAAACCATTCTTCACGGAGAATAGAATATATTCATTCTTTCAAACGAATGGAGTGGAGAATGAAAATCGTGGGTCCCCATGATATAAATATTAATATTAAAATAAATTAAAGTGATGTGTAAATGAATGAATGGAGTAATGAAATGTGTTGGGACCCACGGAAGAATAAAAATTTCATTCTTGGATGAAGCAATTCTTTTATGATGGAAAAAGTATGATAAAAGTGATGAGGTGGATGAGTTGGGTCCCATCCAAGAATGAATTTTTCATTCATGGATGAGGATGCTCTTAGTTATCTGGGTGAAACAAATGATGCTTATCAAAATATCAGCACCTTTGTCCGTCAACAATATTAATATGTCTGTGACAACTCATATAAAACATTGAGTTTATCTATATCTTTTACCCTCTAACCATTTAATTTTCTGCATTGAATATATTATATGTATGGTCACCTCGCTCTAAATTCAACCCGACCCACAAACCGCGCTCACCTCATTTGTTGTTTTTAGAATCATGAACTTGTTTTTCTTACCCAAATCTTAAGGTGTGGTTGGATAATAAAATGAGAGAGAAACTAAAGGAGTGGAAAGGGAAAGAGAGAAGGGAAAGGGCTAGGAAGGGGAGGGAGAATGAAGATAATACATTTTTCCTCCAAATTTTGTCTATTTTGGAGAGATCTAATCATGGAGAATGAAGATAATACATTTTTCCTCCAAATTTTGTCTATTTTGGAGAGATCTAATCATGGGCCGTACCGTCAGATTGGCATGTCCTGCTCGGGCTGAATTTTTAGCTGGCTTGGACACAACATTTTCAATAATATACATAGGTCCGGCCCGCGAACATGTCCCAAACCCGTTTCTCCGTGGGTCAAAATTTTACATTTAGCCCGACCCATGTCCGGTCCGAACCGGCATATGATTACCTCTAATTTTGGAGGAAAATATTTTGCTTTGGAGAGGAGAAATGAAGGAATCCATTTTACTTTCACCTACAAATTAAATCCCTCTGTCCCATTTTGCTAACCAAACAAAGGAACTTGTTTCGCTCACTTTTCCTCTGATCCCCTCCCTTTCCTTCCAAATCAATCTTTCAAACACGCCATAAATGACCTGTTAATTTTGGACCATGACTTGGACCAACTTATTCAACCCGTATATTCATATGCTTAGATTTTGCTAAAACTCTAATTATTCGATATAATTAATTTTTATATATTATCCTTTTATTTTAATATAACTTTGTGTCTAATCGTAACTTAAATCATCTAGCAACTAGTGCAAAAGCCGTGCCTATGCACGGTTTTATAATTAATGTTTGTGTATACAAAAAGTTTGGTAACATGACAAAATAATAATCCTTGTGTCTAAGTCAATAGTTACACTTTTCTTCTATAGTGTTTCCGTCAAAAGTTTACGTTTCTGTTTTGGGTGAACTTTACTACACGGAGTACATTTTATTTTTAAGCATAAAAGCAATTTTCCTTTCACTGCCTTGTCTTTCGGTATAAAAAAAATGTAAGATTCTATTATGATGAAGAAAGTATAAAATTAGTACTCGTAATTTGTTTAGTCATACGGAGCAGATATATTGTTCCCACTATTATTTTAATTTTATATGTCATCAATAAAATAATACTCATATTCTTTAAGAAGTATAGCTAACAAATGGATCAAATTATGTCGATTTTATCATGTAAACATAACAGGATAAGAATATAAGTAAAAAATAATATTGGATGTCTTATTCTTTACTCATTTTAACTCGGAATTTATTTATTTATTATTAATTTAGATCATATTCGACGTTACTTTCTTATCATATTAACGAAGTAATTATACTTGTATCTATATTTGAAAAGATTACACGGAACTTTATATATTTAGCGTTTAGTAAAATATTTTTCGTAAATTAATTTATTTCAAAATTTTAGTGGATTATTATTAAATAGAGAATTTTTAAATTAGAAAATAGTTCTAGTTAATTTTGACCCTATAACTTTGACCTGTGTCCATTTTGTACAAACTCAAAATGATCCATTAACTAAGGATCAAAATCTGGGTTGAACCGTTGGTTCGATGACGTGTTATTAAAAAATTATTCAAAATATTATTAACTTTAATATCCTAAGTTACGAAAAAGAAAAAATTGAAAAAAATTATTATATCATTGGGCCCATTTTTTTAAATAAAAATTATAACATATGAGTATGACTTCTATCAAGTGGTTCATTAAATTGGGCCTTAAAAGCTTAAAAGTATTTGTTTTATTAGGAAGCCTAATTTCCACAATTGGGAGAAGCATTCGACGGGAAAGTTGAAAAGTCTTTAATGCCCCTTGATTTTTGTTTTAGTGAATCTATAAACCCCTTAAATGCATGAACTTACAAAACTCTCAAACAATTGCTACAGTATGAACAGTAGCCTTCTCGTGCATCTCGCGTGATGCTCTGCCTCCCTCTCCCCTGCTCCTCCTCCCCTGCTTCTTCCTTCCCTGCTGCTCCTTCGACTCTTCCTCTTTCCTTTTTCCCGTGTTCCTTCTCCGGCGGCTCTGTTTCCCCCCTTCTCTCCTGCGTTCCTCTTCTGCGTTACTTTTGATTCCTGGTAAGTCCGCTTCCTTTTTAATCAGTTTAGGGGTTCTTTTGTTTGGGTTCCGTTGTTCCTAACTGTTGCCCCTTTTCAACATCCGTTGCCACTGTGGGGTTTTTGCGGCGTTGGTTGGTTGCAATCTTCTGTTGGTTTTCGATTTTTGGTGATTTTGGTCCTGTTTTTGTGGGCTTAGAATCTGAATTTCCAATTGTTGTGTTGGATTTCTGGAGAGTTTGAGGATGTTTTGCTCCGGGTTCTGTGGTTTGCGTCTAAGGTTTTCGGTTGTCGTCGATTGTTTCCATTTGTTTTTAGCTTCCGATTGTTTTGCTTCCAGGTATGAATTTTGATTTGTTTGCTTTCGTTGACGCGACTAATTACGGGTCTGGGTCGTTTCCATTTTTTATGGTGTCGTAGCGTCGCGTTTGGGAACGGATTTTCTCGGTGGTGTTGAGTGTCCAGGTGCGATTGTAGCTCTGGTTTTCGGTTTTAGTCGACTGTTTGCCTTCAGAATGGCGACTCTGATTTGTTTGCTTCGATTGTATCCTTTGGTAATAAGTCTGAATCGTTTCCATTTGTTTGGTGTCGTAGCGTCGCGTTTCAGAACCGACTTTCTCAGTAGTTCTCAGTATCCAGGGGCGATTGTAGCTTTGGTTCTTGGTTTTCGTAGATTGTTTTCATTTGTTTGCAGCTTCCGATGCCTTCAGAATGGCGACACTGATTTGTTTGCTTCGATTGTATCCTTTGGTGTCGACTCTGATTTGTTTGCTTCGATTGTATCCTTTGGTACTAAGTCTGGATCGTTTTCGATTTGTTTGGTATCGTAGCGTCGCATTTCAGAACCAACTTTCTTAGTAGTCGTTCTCAGTGTCTAGGGGCGATTGTAGCTTTGGTTCTTGGTTTTCGTAGATTGTTTCCATTTGTTTGCAGCTTCCGATGCCTTCAGAATGGCGACTCTGATTTGTTTGCTTCGATTATATCCTTTGGTGTCGACTCTGATTTGTTTGCTTCGATTGTATCCTCTGGTAGTAAGTCTGGATCGTTTCCGATTTGTTTGGTGTCGTAGCATCGCGTTTCGTAACCGACTTTTTCAGTAGCTCTAGGTGTCTAGGGGCGATTGTAGCTTTGGTTTTGGGCTTTCGTAGATTGTTTCCATTTGTTTGCAGCTTCCGATGTTGTTTGGTGTCGTAGCGTCGCGTTTCGGAGCCAACTGTTCCGGTGATTTTGAATGGCTGGGGGCGACCTTAGTTTGGGTTTTAAACTTTTGTAGACCGTTTCCAGTTGTTTGCAGCTTCCGATTAGTAATGAATTAGATTTGTTTGGTGGCTTTGGTTTTTGGTTTTCGTAGATTGTTTCCATTTGTTTGCAGCTTCCGATTTTGTTTGGTGTCGTGGCGTAGCGTTTCGGAATCAACTATTTCGGTGGTTTTGACTGTCTAGGGGCAATCGTAGTGTTTGTTTTTTGTTTTTTCGTATACTATTTCAGTTGATCGTAGTTCAGCTGTTTTACATCCGGTTTGGTGTCGTTGTGTTGCATTTGTTAGTGGATTTCATTGGTTGCGAATGGTTGAAGTGAACTACTGTTGTGTTTCAAGTTTGTTTGGGTGCATGTCTTTGATTTCATATGTGATTGGCTTGTTTGAGTGATGGAGTAAATAAGAAGTTTGCATAATTTCTAGGGGCGATCGTAGTTTTTTTTTTGTTTTTGGTAGACTGTCTCCAGTTGTGAATGTCAAGCTCTTTCAAATTGACAGTTGAGGATCAGAGGAGCTAATGAACTACTTTGTGCATTTCTATGTCGCAGACCACCAGATAAATGGAAGATCTGCATGATACTGGAGGTTTTGTTGCTGGATGTGCATTTCCTGCAGGGTGTATTGTCGATGACATGCTATATCAAATACAGGCCACCCGTTCAGCGACACAGTGCCACGTGATTCTTGGAGACAAGATGAGGACCCGTGGCTATCCGATTACGCGCTTGGACCCCGTGAGTAGGCAAAACCGAGCCTCTGTTCATACAACTATTGTCCTAGGGTTTGAGGAAGGCGCAGACAAGTATTGGCATGCTTTTAAGCTTGAAAGCCTGATTTAAGGGCATGGCTACGGTAGGGGAGCCATCCCTGACGGCACTGACTCCTTTGGAAGCATACGACCATGGGCTGCGACACAAAAAGGCAGCGAGTGTTTACCGAAGGAAATACAGTATCAGTTTGTCTGAACAGACATTAGAACAGGTGCGATCGCCGCAGCATACGAAGGTTGTAGCAACGAATTCGCCATCATTTTAGATGCAATAGTATCCTTATAACGAGACGAGTTGATGTGTGACATTGACTAATCAATCCTACTCTTAGGGGTCACAAAAGCAGGACAAACATTCCAGACTGCGAGATGAAGGCGTGAGTGCTGGCCTGCAGGTCCACATCAACTATATGTTCTCGACTGTGTATTGTAGTCAAAAACTTCTAATAGGTAGTCGTTTTATTACCTGCCGCGTCGATGATGCGCCCCCAACTGGTCTTCTGTAATCCAATGCTTCTAATAAGTAGTCGGTCCTAAAATTTTAAGGAGAGCCAGATTATGGACTTACGGGTGCAGAACGGTCGAAGTTAGACCGCGTGCCACTTTTGTGCCGGTCTGGATCATGTTACGTAATACTGTCGACTCGGGACAGGCTCGTTCAAAATTCGAATGTGCTATAGCAATATGTACACTTGTACCCAAAAAAAAAACGGTGCACATTTGCCTGGGGAAAACTCGCGGAACCAACCCGGAAATGTCTGCGTCTCGAAATTCATTGCCCGGATGTTTGACGCTTACTTGTCCGTGTTTTGAAAGTCATCGGCCGGGTGTTTGACGCTTACTTAATGAACATACCCGCCAGAGCCCGGTACCTACCTGAAAATAAAGGGAGAGTATCTGTGACAGCAACCACCTAACCCTTCATTAAAGTCCCACCTACCCACCAAAAGCTATCATGACCAGTTGACCAAGGACAGACACGCAGTTCGCTATTCCCGCTCCTAGACCTTTTGTCCCCAGAGAGGTGAAGCCTTCCATTACATCGCTGTCCTTCCGTACAGTGGTGCCGGAGTTTAGATCAGGTGTTCTCTGACGAGTTTCTACGGTATGTCTTATGCATCGCTTCCGTACTTCCATTAATCTTTATTGTATCCCTACTATTATGTGTTGCATATGCTCGTCTTCCTCTAAATGGTGTCCACATACTCGAGCTTTCCATGCACTTGCGTTTTTCTTAGCAGTAGGTGCACATAAATGAAAAGAACCACTCGCGTACTGCTCGCTAGGTTGGCGTGCTTCGTTAGAAATATGCCTCCTTGGAACTCATGAAAAATTGTGTGGTCTTTTCAGAGATAGAGTATTCAGACTTGTGGAACATGTGCATGCTTAGCTTTTCACTGCCATGTTGTAGACACCCGCATTTTGACTGCCAGGTGTCTATGGCAGTTTCCAAAAAACAACCGATGATGATCGGACGCTAACGTGTTTCTACAAGCTCGGATATGGGCTCAAAACCTTTACTTGCTGGCTAATGCACTTACGGAGTACAAATCTCACAAAACTGACCTCAAATTCAGGCCCAGTGGGTCGTTTCCAGTCAAACAAGACTAATTTGGGTCAAAACCGACACCGGAAATAAAACCGACTTTTTGCGATCGGGTCAACCCTGGTCAAAGTCGTCTCCGAAACATACAAAACAGCCATATAAGCGTAAAAAGTCCAAGTCAAACTGAAAACCCATAAGACATCCAAAGTCACGGTCCAAAACAATGGACCCGCGTGACCCAGCTGAGCCACTCGATCGAGTGCTCAGCCCACTCGATTGAGTGGGCCTTATGCAGGCCCGACTGCAGGCACACTGGGCCACTCGACCGAGTCAGCTGGTTACTCGGTCGAGTAACCCTAGACGGGGGTCATGGCCTAGCCTATATAAACACCCCCATGCACAACCTTTCAATCATCTTTTTACATCTTGAAAAACTCTAATTCAACCCTATTCTACACTAGTCTACATACATTCAAACCCTAAACCTTGCTTTGTGAATCGAAACCCTAACCACCACAACTTAGCCTACATACTCGAAACTCCCGTGCAAGCCGCCATTTCGAGTCCCGTCCGAGCATAAGAAACATGTAGGTTGAGGGTGCCAATCCCCGCTCTTCTCCTTTCTCCTTTTTCTCGCATCGTGTCGTCTATCGTCATTATCGTTGTCTCCTTTTTTTTATATACTTTATTCGCGTTCTAATATCAATAATGTAACTAGTATAAAGTATTAAAGTATTCGTCGATTCGTGTCGAGCATGAGTGATGGTGGGATAAGGAAACCCGAATATACAAGTGTACTGCACACAGCGTTGCCGGTCGCTTATCCCATCACCCCGATTGCTTGATTGTTGAGACGAATTAGCATCAACTTTATTTTTTTTTTATCGTCGTTATCGCAATTTTCATCAATTCTAAAACCTATTTTCAAAACAAGTTCCTTTTTTTTAAGGGTCGAAACCCGTTGACGCGGATCCGACATCACAATCTCTAGGGATTTATTTCGATGTCGGAGAAGCCGAGGGAATCAAATCTTTCAATTCTAGCATAACTCAAACTCTTAGATTTGATGCTAATTTCATAAGTAGACGTCGAATCTAACGATCTAGTCACATAAATTAACTAACACGATTTTCGTTGATGCTACAATAATTGTCACGCAATTCGTTAGAATTACGACATTATTAAACGCGGAGGAAATCTATTCATATCACGATAGTTAACTTAAAACGACTTAAAGCAATTTTCTTTTATTTTCACTCTAGTATTCCATATCGATTCAATAATCGAATATGGGATATGATGAGTATCGAAGTTAAGTTTCGAGTATAAATTTCACAATATTTATGCCCGACTCGACAAACTCATCGAACTATCGAAAATTAAAAGCAATTTCAAAACCGATACTAAATTGCGAGCGAACCCCGTGTTCATACAGGGGGCACTCGACCAAGTGCCTAGCTCACTCGGTCGAGTGGCACCCCAAACACCGAAACAGAATGCACTTACGACCTCCACTCGGTTGAGTCTCGCAATGACTCGGTCGAGTGGCAACGTACTCGGTCGAGTTGGTCAATAACTCGATCGAGTAGGGTCTATAATACGGGACAAAAGCGTTATCAGAGGTCCACTCGGTTGAGTCTTTCAATGACTCGGTCGAGTCCCTCAATGACTCGGTCGAGTGGTCCCTTCATCACGTCAAACCGTGAGTCCTACAAGTCGTTTGAGTCTCGTTAATATCTCTTCACGACTTAAGTCGACACGTGTCTAATCCATCACGTGAAAACTTCACTTTTCAAAACTTTACATCATCTTTGCCTACATCGTTCAATAATTTGCAAACCGTTATTATTCGTTATACCATTACTAACCGTTTGTTATTTTCCTTGTTGATTTATCGTTTGTTTTAATGTACTAAAATGAACCCGCATGCTAAAATTCAACTTTTGAAAAGTGAAGTTGCATTAAATAGACATAGAAACCCTTTTCAATTTCATTCACATGCTTAGGGAAAACAACGTTTGCATAAGCATTTTTTCACCGAATTACTAACGCGCGTATTAGAAAGTCATTCGAGATCTTAGTAGAGGCCGCTAGTGCGGGCGGGGTTGGGTGTCCTTTGTGGGCTTCCCAACACATACCCTCACCCCTTACTCAGAACCTCGGTTTCCAGATGCCCGAAACCGTTGGCGCACGAGAGTCATTCAATACACGATATCCGATAATGTCGGTATCGGTATCAAATGCAAAGGGACGAGCCCAATAAACTCTGACATCGGAAATGGGCCGTATTTTGTATACGGCCCACTACGACATAGAGTGGGTTCGAGCGGGCCCGAACTCCCACAAAGTTCGGTGATGACTCCACTTCGATTTAAATTTCAATTCGATCCATTCTCATATGAAGATTCATTCGCCTACCCAAACCCGCGCGTGGCCGCGTCGGGGTGGACCTATGTCATGTCCACAATTTGGCGACTCCGCTGGGGATTAACTGATGCGTGACTTACCATCGGCATCCTCAGGGTGAGACTCGAATCGAAATCGTTTGACTAGTACAATACGGCATCTTCATTTTTGTATCATCTTTTCTTTATCATCATTATCGTCATAATATCGCGTAAATACATCTTAGTATGAAAATTCGGTTTCGAATGCGTTGGACTATGGTAATCAACCTAAAGTCATAGTTGAACGCATTTAATCCCATTTCCAATTAGTATGGAACCCGTTAACACGAAAACCGACGTCACATAATCCGTAAGGATTAATATCGACGTCGTGACGTAGAGGGGCGCAATTCCGTCACTAATCAAATTTTTTATCTAACAATAACCTTTTTTACAAAATTCCGATAACGGTATTATAATCATATAAGACATGATTATAATACCGACAAACCGAGTTAAATCTAAATCCGTCAATACTTTTATTTGACTCGGCCAATCATCGATTTAAAACACATTAAAACAAACGAGTCACAACTCGTACAGGTGCCACTCGACCGAGTACACCTGCTACTCGATCGAGTAGCACCCTAAATTACGGGCAGTAGCGTCTTCCAGGACGCACAAGGCCGAGTCCAGCCATGACTCGACCGAGTGGGTCCTGCAGCCCAAAAACCGAGAGTTCTTTTTTATATCATTCGAGCCTCGTCTTTTTAAAAGCGACTTAGTCGACACGTGTAAAGTTAATCACGTAGCTTTTCCAAAATTCATGCATATCACTTCATTTAAACGATTTTGATCGACGGTCTCACATTATTAATTTTATGTCGACGACTCTTTAGTCGTATCCGATGTAAAATTAATTTAGACTCAATTTCTCGAGGTGATAAGTCGGGACAAGGCATCGAGGTTCGAGATCGGGCTAGCACCACGTCTAGGTCTCGAACCTCCGTCCTTTGATTAATACGCAATATAATGTGTAACTAATTAAAGTTCGTCCACGTACACAAATTCACGGTCTAGTTTATACACGGGTCCGTTTATAATTATTGTTCGTCATTTCAATTGTATATTTCGATTGTTCTATTTTATTGTACGCCATATTGTGAATTCCGGGTTGTATTCCGCCCGTGTAACTTGTAATCGATTTATTTTTGCTTTGCTTTATTTATTTGCGTTTTACCGCTTTTAAATGAACCCTCGCATGCTAAATCACTTCGACAATAAATTAGATGCATTAAATTGACGTTGCTCACATTTAATTCGCATGCTTAGCTAAAATGCTGTTTGCATAGCATTTCACCGAATCACTAACGCGCATATTAAAAAGTCAAACGATGTCCTAGTAGAGGCCGCTAAGTGCGGGCGGGGTTGGGTGTCCTTAGTGGGCTTCCCAACACGTACCCTCACCCCTTACTCAGAACCGCGGTTTCCGGATGTCCGAATCCATTGGCAACGAGAGTCATTCAATATACGATTAACCGCTCAAGTCGGCATCTATATCGATATGCAAAGGGACGAGCCCAATAAACTCTCAAACCAAAATGGGCCATACTTTGTGTATGGACCATGGCGATATAGAGTGGGCTCGAATGGTTCCGAATAACCATAAAATTCGGTGGCGACTCCATTTCGACTTAAATTTCAATTCGATCCTTCTCATATGGAGGTGCATTCGCCTAACCCAAAACCCGCGCGTGGCCGCGTCGGGGTGGACCTACGTCATGTCCACAATTTGGCGACTCCGCTGGGGATCAACCGATGTGTGCCTTACCATCGGAGTTCTCAGGGTGAGACTCGAATAGAAATCGTTTGACGAGTACAATATGCGTTTTAGTTTTACGGTTCATGCATAACCCCATATTTACCCGGGACGGTACTGGTGACCGACGTCCCACTATACCACGACGTATTCAACTTTGGATACGTTAAAGGTGTTCATGGTCGACTCGTATGGACTTTGCGGCATGTTCTAAGCTCCACTCGAGTTAGGAAGACCGTCCCGTTTCTCGACTAGACTATGAACACTGGTATAGACCCTATTCAGACCGACCGAGACTTAGTGTAAAGCATACATGGTGTCGTTATAATGCTTACGTGACTATGTGCTACTTGGTTTCCGTGTCTTTTTCAAAAACCGTCATTTCAAAAAAAATGCATCTTTCCAAAAATATTCAAATTTTCAAAAACTCGGAAAGCTGCCGAAATTTAGACTTAAGATTTGACTCAAAACAAGCCTATTTTTTTAGCCGGCATGCTGCCCATTTCAAAATTCGAATTTCCGATCCACCATTCGATTTTCGAATTTTCAAAATTCAATTTTCAAATCCTCGCGATGCCATTTTCAACTTTCAAATCTTCGAGATGCCATTTTCAAATCTTCGGGATCTCATCTTCAAATTTTCAAATCATCGGAAATTCTTTTTTTTTTCCAACATTCAAATTTTCAAACTTCGACATATCCAGTTTTCAAAACCCGGGACACATACCGAATATAGGACTTGTGATTTTACTCAAAATAGCCTATTTCTAGCCGGTACGCTGCCCAATTCAAAACTCGAAAATATTTTCGAACCATCAAAACCAAGGTCCGTTACCCTTTCCGATTTTCTCGAAAAATCGGGCCTTTCCCTGAGATTTTCTCGGATTTTCAAAACCTTCCTTTTCTTAGGACTTCCCGTATTTAGCAGTGTCGGGTCGTGTCGTAAGTCATCAAGGTCTATAGCGTCGAAACTCTGTTGATCTTATATCACGAGTTTCCTCCCCACCCCCAGTCTGCCTTATTAGACTAAGGCAAAGCCCACCTACGTAGGACATACTCCTACAAGGGAGGGCCCGTCTACACACTCGAGTCCAAAGTCTAGGGATTAGTCTCACGTGAACCTTCCTTCGAACGGGACTAGGCTCACCAAGGCCGAAATCTTAAGGAAGTCACATCACCTACGAGTCATCCGTCTAGATGTCTTTCTCGAGTCCTTTTTTTCGGGTCGCTCGGGATGTACTTGTTTTGATTCCAAGGTCTGGGTTCGGTTCCTGATTACGTGGTGTTCTTACAGACAGGCCACCGGCAACCAGACACGCTCGAAGGATGGCCACTTTGAACAGTCTTCAAACCTCTCTAGATGCCATAATCGAGAAGCAAGCCGACATTGAAGCCCAACTGACTGAAATGAGGGCTGGCCAAGTGGCCATTGTTGCTCGCTTAGCTACAGTGGAGCAAAGGACTCCTAATACCGGGGTCATGGAACCCCTAACTGAACTAGTTAGCTCGGTCCGCCGATTGGAAGAACAAGTCTACTTAACCGGGAATAACAACATCCATCGGGAGAATAGTCGGGATTACAACCCGGTAAGTGACAAACTGCCCGCAAACCTGAATCTCACGGGCCTACCTATGTTCGAAGGGACTGAAGACCCGCTACTACACGTGCGGGCCTTCAAGGAGTTCATGGCCATTAAGGGGGTGGACTCTTCTATGTTTAAGAACCTCTTTGCTGCATCTCTGGAGAAACACCCAAAGGCCTGGTACTACAGGCTAGACCCAAAGAAGTTCTCAACCTGGGACGATGTGGCTACGGAATTCGCTCGGAACTACGCTGATAACACCGAGATCCAAACCACTATGCGGTCCCTAGAGGTTATGGCCCAAGAACCTAAGGAGGGCTTTACTAAATACCTCCAACGTTGGAGGGCCGAGAGTGTCAAACTGGTCGATAAGCACAGTGAGAAGACTTTAGTGGAGGCCTTTGTCAAGAACCTCCTCCCGTCCTACCGGGTTCACCTCTGGTATGCTGTCATACCCAATTTCACCACTCTTACTGAAATGGGCATGAGAATTGAAGATGATCTAAGACTAGAGAGCCTGACTAAGGCCTCTAACAAGGGTTACCAAGGAGCTTCCTCATCCACTACCAAACCTCCGGCCGCAACCCGAAGCATCTTCGACACGGTTAATCTCTTGGATGCCTCATCCAAAAGAAACGTCCCTCATAGGGTATTCACTGATATAGGGACTACCTACACATATGCCTTACAAAGGCTATCTTCCAAAGGCCTGGTCCAGCCGATAGGCCCAACTCCCGAAGTTCCAGTTGAAAAACGCTCCAAGAGCTACAATGCCCAAGCCTATTGCCAATATCATCGGGGCAATGGGCATGACACCGAGAAGTGTTGGAAGCTGAAGCACCTAATTCAGGATTTAATTGAGAACGGGAAAATACCACTACCCGGGGACAAGCCAAGCAACAAGGACAACCCCTTTAGCTCTCATGCCATCTTCACCGGTGAGGTGATAGACTGTTCTCATCTTATCTCTCCTTTCATTCCACAAATCAATGGGATCTGGTTCGATGATGAAGAAGACATATACCTCGCCAAAGGGGAAACTGTCCCCATTACCCTCGAAGAAGTCAGGAAGGCTAAATCCAAAGCTTTAGCCGGTAATTCCCTCACCAAAGATGGCTCAGTCCAGGCAACCGTCACTGAACTTACCAGGACGGAAGAAGCCATTGAAGAACCAAGCACCGATACGGCTCTTGTTAAACAATTGAAAAGGACCCGAGTTGACCTCACTATATGGCAACTCTTGGTTAGCTCACAAGAACATCGAGAGGCACTTACTAAGGCTCTGGATCAGATCAAGGTCAATTCCCAGGTCACCCCTACTGAAATGGTAGCCACTATCTTACCCTACCTCAAGAGCAGGCCCAAAGGAGAAGGCCCGTCAATCACCTTCTCAGATGACGACCTACCACCATTCGGGGCCTCTCACAACTTGGCTCTGTATATCACGGTAATTTGCCGGGGTAAGTATCTTCCAATGACCCTAGTTGACGACGGGTCCGCTGTGAATGTCCTCCCGTTAAGGACTGCCAAAGCCCTCGGGATCACTAAGGCCGACTACATACCAACTGCGCACACTATCCAGGCTTTCGATGGAAGCCCAAAAGCAGTTTCCGGGGCCGTCAAGCTGACTATTGTGACCGGCCCAATCGAAAAAGAGCTAGAATTCCAGGTGATCGATGTCACCTCTTCCTTCAATCTACTCCTAGGAAGACCATGGCTTCATGCTGTGAGGGCGGTATCTTCTACTCTACACCGAAAGATCAAAATGCCCCTGCAAGACGGTATTATCACCTTAGAAGCAACCCCAATGACCGTGGCTAGCTGTAACACTACGGACCGCACCGACCTTTGGGGGTTCGATTTTGTAGGGATGATTGAAGAAGAATACCTTTTTAGACCCTACTTCACCACAAGCATCGACACGATGCTACAAAACTTGGGGTACTTACCGGGGGCTACTTCGAGGCCATATCTTCCAGCTGGGAAGATTATTGAGGTTCTGGATGACGGGGAATCTCACTTCGGTCTGGGGTATGCTATAACCCCAGGAAATGTGGTCCGAGCAGGAATTGAGAAGGCCTGCAACATCATCAAGGGTATCTACTTGGGCCCTTATAGCCCAAGACTGAGTGATTACTTCGTCACACCCGTATTTGGAGCTATTCAAGTTGGCCTATATCAACCAACCATCACGCATCCCGAGGCTGCACTAGCTCGGGAATGCAACTACATTCCAGATGACATATTTGCCCTCCTCCAAGCTGAATCCAAAGAGGGTACTGACAATGCCGAGCCCGTGCTGGGACTCTTATTCGGGGAAGACAAAGCTGTCCCGAACCCCAAAGAAGACTTGGTGAACCTGATCCTTCGAAGCAACAAGTTCGACCCTTCGAAGCTGATCTCGGAAGTCGGTGCTGATACCGGGAAAAGAAGTTGGAAGAAGACCGTCAAGTGGACCGACGGTCAAGGCCGAGTCTACAGGCTGACCACCGGGGAAGGAGACGTGCCAGACACCGATTCCGAGTCTGAGTCCGAGTCAGAGTCTGAGTCCGAGTCTGTATTCGAGTCTAAGGGGTCTGATGCTAGAGTCGAAACTGTAACCCCTCTCCCTGTAGTCACTGCCACCGGAGCCTCAGGGTCTGTCCCGAGAGCACTCCCAATCCCGCCTCTGACCAATGATCAGATGGCCGCTCTCTTTGAGCTGTTTTCCAAATTCTCTATCAATAATAACGAAAACCGTTCCGCTTATGACTTGGCTTATTTTCAAAATACTTTCAAAAATACTTTTTGCAATGACATTGAGAAACCCGATGAACAGGTGTCCCTACCCCCACATCTGATCGAGCAGCTAGAGCAGAGGGAATCCCGAGACCCGGTAATCGAAGAAACTGAGTCTATCAATGTGGGAACAACCTTAGAGCCCCAGATGCTTAAGATAGGGTTATCCTTAGATCCCGAGGAGAGGCAACAACTCACAAGCCTCCTCCAAGAATTCAAGGATGTCTTTGCATGGTCCTACAAGGACATGGCGGGTATAGACCGGGAAATAGCCGAACACCGTATACCCATCAAAGATGGTTGTAAGCCGGTAAAACAGAAGCTTCGAAGAATGAAGCCCGGGTGGTCTCTCAAAGTCGAGGAAGAAGTAGACAAACAATTCAAAGCAGGCTTTATACAAGTGTCTGAATATCCAGACTGGGTTGCGAACATCGTGCCGGTACCCAAGAAGGACGGCAAAGTTCGGGTATGTGTAGATTTCCGGGACCTTAACAAGGCCAGCCCAAAAGACGATTTTCCGTTGCCCCACATCGACATATTGGTGGACAACACGGCAGATCACGCCCTTCTATCATTTATGGATGGGTATGCTGGATACAACCAAATCAAAATGGCAGAAGAAGACATGGGTAAAACCACTTTCACCATACCGTGGGGTACCTATTGCTATACCGTTATGCCATTTGGCCTCATTAATGCCGGAGCCACTTATCAACGAACAGCCACGACCTTATTACATGACATGATGCATAGGGAAGTGGAAGTTTATGTCGATGACATGATCGTCAAGTCTAAAAACCGAGATGGGCATGTCGCTGCCCTAAGAAAATTCTTCACTCGCTTGCGTAAGTATAATATGAGGTTAAACCCTCAAAAATGTAGTTTCGGGGTAACATCAGGCAAATTACTGGGCCATATCGTTAGCCAACGCGGCATCGAGGTCGACCCAGCTAAAATCAAAGCCATCACTGAGATGCAACCACCTAAGACCGAAAAGGAAATAAGGGGGCGGGAAGGTCTAATACATCAGCCGTTTTATTTCAAGGCTAACCATGGTATGTGAGCCCATTTTCAAGAAACTGAAGATAGGAGAACGGGTACTATGGGACGATAAATGTCAAGCGGCCTTCGACAAAATCAGGGAAATCCTGTCTGCTCCGCCAGTACTAATGCCACCTCAACCCGGTTTGCCTCTATCGTTATACCTAACAACGACTGAGACAGCCATGGGGGCTATGCTGGCCCAGACAGTCGATTCAGAAGAGCGGGCCATTTACTACATCAGTAAAAAGTTCCTAGAGTACGAATGCAAATATACAATGCTCGAGAAAACGTGCCTAACTCTGGTTTGGGCCACTAAAAAGCTCAGACACTACATGCTCAGTCACGAGGTACATGTTCTGTCCAAAATGGACCCAATCAAATATCTGTTCGAAAAGCCCATCCTTAATGGAAGAATGTCCAGATGGACTCTAATGCTAGCTGAGTTTGACCTCAAATTCGTACCATTAAAAGCCATCAAAGGCCGGGTAGTAGCCGAGTTCCTCGCTGAT
This sequence comes from Agrostemma githago, assembly GCA_958450325.1. Taxonomy (NCBI): domain Eukaryota; kingdom Viridiplantae; phylum Streptophyta; class Magnoliopsida; order Caryophyllales; family Caryophyllaceae; genus Agrostemma; species Agrostemma githago. Next base: position 49,206,208 of record OY288254.1, on the reverse strand, counting down.
AGTCCGATATCTGAAGAGGGCCATACCGATACTTGGGCCTTTCCTGACGAAGACATATTCCATAATGACACCGAAACATGGGACTTGTATTTCGATGGAGCATCCAATTTTCGAGGCTTTGGGGTCGGTATTCTCCTAATCTCACCCCAAGGGGAACACACCCCGTTGTCCATCAAATTAGACTTTGATGTAACCAACAATGCGGCCGAATATGAAGCATGCATCCACGGGTTGCAAGCGGCTACTGATTTGGGCATTACGAATCTCCGGGTTCACGGGGACTCATCCTTAGTCATCAATCAAGCTCTTCAAAAATGGAAAACTCGGAACGCCAATCTCGTGGCTTACCAAGCACGAGTAAGGATTCTAGAGAAACAATTCCAGAAGGTAGAATATATCTACCTCCCGCGTGAAGAAAACCAGTTCGCGGATGCACTTTCCAAATTAGCATCCTTACTAAACATCCCGGAGCATATGCCCAGTATGCAAATCTGTGTCGAAAGACGGTCCGAGCCGGCGTATGTCAACGCCATACAAGATATTGAGATCACCGATCCAGAACCTTGGTATCAGGCTGTTCTAACCTATTTGACTACGGGAGAATATCCACCGGGAACTGAAAACCGGGCCAAGAAAGCCCTGCGAAGACTGGCCACCCAATTCATACGTACGGACGACGGTCAGTTATACAAAAAGACGGCACAGGGGGCTTTACTCCTATGCATCGACAAAACACAGGCCGAAAAAGTGATGGCCGAAGTACACGACGGCGAAAACGGCCCGCATATGAACGCCCATATGCTAGCCCGAAAAATCATGAGGCTCGGATACTACTGGAACAGTATGGAGGCCGACTGTCAATCATATGTCAAACACTGCCATAATTGTCAAATTTTCGGTAATGTTCAACACATGCCATCATCCCTACTATACACCATGACATCACCATGGCCATTTTCGACATGGGGGATTGACATAATTGGAAAGGTGAATCCTTCCGGAACGGGAGGCCACTGTTTTATTTTGGTGGCGATCGACTATTTCACCAAATGGGTCGAAGCTGAATCATACCGTGTCTTGAACGCCAAGCACGTGGCCAAATTTATCCAGAATAAAATCATATGCCGGTACGGGATCCCACACGAGTTCATCAGTGATCACGGGACCCACTTCCAAGCAGAAACCGCTACTTTGCTAGCAAAGTACAAAATCCAGAGGCACACATCTTCGCCTTACCGTCCCCAAACAAACGGAGCGGTAGAAGCTGCTAATAAAACAATTGTCACCATACTCAAAAAGATGGCTGATAATTAATGGGATTGGCCCGACAAAATACCCTTCGCCCTATGGGGGTACCGGACATCGATCCGAACTGCGACCGGGGCAACTCTATATTATTTGACATATGGGATGGAGGCGGTCCAACCAGTCGAATTGGAAATACCTTCCCTCCGGATCCTGCTAGAAAGTCAAGTACCCGAAGCAGATTGGGTTCAAGCTCGATATGACTCGTTGGTTCTTTTAGACGAACGGCGGTCCCGGGCTCTCAATAACATCCAAATATACCAAAAGAGAATTAAACGGGCCTTTAACAAAAGAGTTAGGCCCAGGAACATTAAAGAAGGCGATTTGGTCCTAAAATCGGTTCGTGGCCTACTACCGGTTGACCCAAGGGGAAAATTTAAACCCAATTGGGCTGGGCCATACCTGGTCAAGAAGGTTCTATCAGGAGGAGCAATAATGCTGACAGATCTGGACGGAAATGAATTTGTCAACCCGACCAACCTAGACCAGCTAAAGCGCTACTACCCCTAAACCTTATCTCAATGTCATTCGCAAAAATTTATTTAAACACTTTTTCAAAGTTTATAAAGCAAGTCAATAAGTTAGGATTATTTATCCTACTGTCGCACATCTTGAACTCATAGTCTTGGTGTATTTCGAAATTACAAAAAATCTGCGCCCGAACTACGTTTGGTTTGATTCCACTAACTGTGGATACGTAGGCAGCCCCTCAAAAGGGCACAACCACTGCAATAGCGAAAAAAGGCAGAAACGGTTTCACTAATAATACTTTTATTATTCCAAAAAAAAACACGGATAAAACTCGGTACTTCAAAGTTACAAAAAAAAGCCACAAAAGCCACACAAAAAAACACACTACAAAAATAGTAATAATATTTCAAATAATAATAAAAGAGAGACTAGTCATATCCGGGCATCTTGCCCTTGCCTTTGCCTTTCGGGTCTTGAGGAGCCCGTGGACGTCGGGGCGGCGGCGGGGGCGGGCGCTCCCAAATGACAACGGGAACTTCCTTAACCCGAGTCCTCTTCTTCGACAGAGGATCTTCAGCTATAGTCACGGGCCCAAGTCGAGCCCGTACATGCTCCGGCAACCTATCCTTAGGACCAAGTCGGTCCTGGGCTGAAAGTCTCGGCCCTAGTCTCCTCTCCAAATCGGTCTGGGGGCTCACCTCCCCCTGAACACCTCTAGCATTGGACCCCCTAGCTCGAGTCCTAGTTCTTCTTCTCTGACTTGGCCTCAGACGGACTATGGGAGTTTGAGTCTCCCCTTCAGCAAAGAAATCCCGATTGTCTTTGACTTTTTCTCGCCTAAGCAGGTCGAAGGCCTCGTCGATCTTCAGAGCAGCACGAGCTTCGGCAGTCTCGGCTTTGGTCCACTTTTCGTAGGAATAAGACACCCAAGCAGAATGACGCGGTTTGGGAACGGACCAAGTAACTCTAGTATACCATCTCTGAATCCAGGTGTCACACAAAATGTCGGTCAGTGGGGTAGGTGCACTCACAACCGCCTCATTCTCAGGGATACGCTGTGTCCGCCCATACTGCCTGAGTATGCGGTCAGGATAGAGGTGAACTGTGTGGCTAAAGGACAGAATCACCTGGTAACGTGCCTTGTCGTCAGGTGCCAAACACGTCCAGGAATAAATAGGCCACCATAAAACCACCCATCGTATCAGCGGACCACGATGGAACGTTAGTTCTTCCTCCCAATATTTCTGAGTGACGAGGCAAGATGAATCGGTAGGCCGTCTCCTCGTCGTCACCTGGTTAAACCAATATTCACTCGGGTTGGGAGGAGGCTCGATCTTGGACAACCTTTCAAATAGCCAGAGCTGAAAAAAAGTAACGCTTATGAAATTTCGGACGAATTCAGGCGTCCGCATAAGGGCACTCGATCGAGTGCCGGGGTCACTCGATCGAGTAACATCCCTAAAACGTGGCAGAATGCTCCTCTACGAGGGCACTCGATCGAGTGCCAGGACGACTCGGTCGAGTGCCCCCCCTGTAGCAGTATATCGCGAAAAAAAAAAAAAAAAAAATCGAAGACCGAAAGAAAAAAGGAAAAAGCGATATACCTGCAGTAGACGGGTGCTCCCCGTGAAACGGGCTGACTCATCCCTCTTCCGATTGTCTAAACCCTGAATGATCTCCCCCGTAATCAACGATGCGGGACTACACTCCGTCTCCATGAGATCAGCAACAACGAGAAGACGAACGCTACCCATGCAAGACAGCAGGTCCATATGGCCTTCAAAGGCGTACACGTGCAGCATACAGAAAGCGAACGCCCTACGGCTATGAATGGGCGTAACCCGGATGTCATACGGGTTCATGAACTTCTCAGCTAAGGCAAGCAGAGAAACGGTATCCCCTTCAAGCATGCGGGATACTTCAGCGTGGGAAAGCCCCAAAAATTCCCGTAGTTTCCTCCTAGGGTCTCGAACGGAGAAAGGGACAGCAGGGCGGAGCAATGGGTTCCACCCTCCTATGGCAGCGATTTCCTCGGGGAGGGGACATATTTCGCCCCGAGGAAAAGCGAAGACGTGATAGGTGTCATCCCAGAAGGTCAGACAGGCATCAAGGAAGTGACGGTCCACGTGCAACTGACGAAACGTGAACAGTTGGAATATACCAGACTGCCTCAGAACTACCTTGCTCGCATCTCTAAAACGGTGTGACCAATCTTGCAGCATGTTGATCAGACGGTCAATACCCATGCTAAGTTTCTTGAGAGGAATAAAAAGTTTTCTTTTAGAAGAGAAGAGGAAGCTTTTGAGAATTGTGACAAAAAGAGGAACCAGGATGATGTATTTATAACATCAAAGCCCTGGAACATCCCCTGCAGCTGTGCCTCCTTGGCCCAAGCGGGCCTAGAACATACAGGCCCGACCCATGATTCTTCCTCACAGACACAGGAATTTGGTCATCCCGAGCAATCTGTCAAAAATTCAAAAAATTCCAAAACTTTCAAAGATTTAGAAAAATTTCAAAAATCATTTTCCCCAGCACGAGTCATTTTACTACCTGCGTGTCGCATACGTTTTGTGTGAAGATACGACTCAAATAGGGACATGCAACCCTCTAAATCTCCCCAGCGGAAGCCCAAGGCGGCATTTTCCCCGGAATGGTACGGGATGAGCCCACATATAGGCGCACTCAGGACTTATGCTACAAGTCTGATTCCCCACGGAGTTATTATCATCAGCTCAGGTATGATTTCTAACTTATGGCTGGCGAGCCCTTCACGCGAGTCTAATGGACTATAAACGACCCGAACGGAAGCCTACCAGGTCTTAATTGACTTGGTAGCTACTCTGACTTTCGCCTTGTCCAAGCCTCAGTCAGAGTGGGGGCTCTGTAGACACCCAAAATTTGACCGCCAGGTGTCTATGACAGTTTCCAAAAAACACCCGATGATGATCGGACGCAAACGTGACTTAGTATACTCGGACTTGGGCTCGGAATCAATAATATCCGACATGGACTTTTAGTGGAGTAAAAATATCACAAAACAGACCTCAAATTCAGGCCCAGTGGGTCGTTCCGAGTCAAACAAGACTAATTTGGGCCAAAACTGACGCCAAAAATAATTCCCGTCTTTTAGCGACCGGGTCAAAACCCGGTCAAGACAAACCCGACACAAAAAATGACCGGGTGCATTCTCGAAACTTGCACCAGATTCAAAATCAGCCAAAAAACAATCCAAATCAACCCACAATCAATTAAAATCAATCACAATCAAATTAAGGCTAATCAAGCCTTAAATTTTGCGGCTTGATTGATCCACTCGGTCGAGTGGATTGACCACTCGATCGAGTGGAGCCTCTCTGAACCAGTCCAGGTTCATTCACGAGGGCACTCGACCGAGTGCACCCGCGCCACTCGGTTGAGTGACCCAGGGTCGGGGCTTCCTATAAATACCCCATGACCCCCATGCACAACAGACACTTCGGAAGACAACTATCAACACACTTTGGAACAACTTTTGCAACTACATAACCCTTACAACCTTTACAACTAGTTTGCATGCATATTCATCCCATACACACAATACTACGACCCTAGCAACCCTAGGCAAAACACATCAAACCCGAGCCCCTCGTCCCTCGGAGAACCGGTGAAGCATACACACACATATACACACCATAACTCGCATACATCCTCGATACTCCCAAGCCCGTGCCGCTATTACGAGTCCATTTCCGAGGTCCTTACTAAGCATGTATGTTGAGGGTGTCCTAAACCCCATCTCGATCTCTTTTTCTAGTCTCATTTCCATTTTATTTATCGTATTTTCGTATCGTATTTATAATCGTAATCATAACAGTAACACTAGCATTAATATTGTCGTACTTTCGCATCTTCATTTTTGTATCATCTTTTCTTTATCATCATTATCGTCATAATATCGCGTAAATACATCTTAGTATGAAAATTCGGTTTCGAATGCGTTGGACTATGGTAATCAACCTAAAGTCATAGTTGAACGCATTTAATCCCATTTCCAATTAGTATGGAACCCGTTGACACGAAAACCGACGTCACATAATCCGTAAGGATTAATATCGACGTCGTGACGTAGAGGGGCGCAATTCCGTCACTAATCAAATTTTTTATCTAACAATAACCTTTTTTACAAAATTCCGATAACGGTATTATAATCATATAAGACATGATTATAATACCGACAAACCGAGTTAAATCTAAATCCGTCAATACTTTTATTTGACTCGGCCAATCATCGATTTAAAACACATTAAAACAAACGAGTCACAACTCGTACAGGTGCCACTCGACCGAGTACACCTGCTACTCGATCGAGTAGCACCCTAAATTACGGGCAGTAGCGTCTTCCAGGACGCACAAGGCCGAGTCCAGCCATGACTCGACCGAGTGGGTCCTGCAGCCCAAAAACCGAGAGTTCTTTTTTATATCATTCGAGCCTCGTCTTTTTAAAAGCGACTTAGTCGACACGTGTAAAGTTAATCACGTAGCTTTTCCAAAATTCATGCATATCACTTCATTTAAACGATTTTGATCGACGGTCTCACATTATTAATTTTATGTCGACGACTCTTTAGTCGTATCCGATGTAAAATTAATTTAGACTCAATTTCTCGAGGTGATAAGTCGGGACAAGGCATCGAGGTTCGAGATCGGGCTAGCACCACGTCTAGGTCTCGAACCTCCGTCCTTTGATTAATACGCAATATAATGTGTAACTAATTAAAGTTCGTCCACGTACACAAATTCACGGTCTAGTTTATACACGGGTCCGTTTATAATTATTGTTCGTCATTTCAATTGTATATTTCGATTATTCTATTTTATTGTACGCCGTATTGTGAATTCCGGGTTGTATTCCGCCCGTGTAACTTGTAATCGATTTATTTTTGCTTTGCTTTATTTATTTGCGTTTTACCGCTTTTAAATGAACCCTCGCATGCTAAATCACTTCGACAATAAATTAGAGGCATTAAATTGACGTAGCTCACATTTAATTCGCATGCTTAGCTAAAACGCTGTTTGCATAACATTTCACCGAATCACTAACGCGCATATTAAAAAGTCAAACGATGTCCTAGTAGAGGCCGCTAAGTGCGGGCGGGGTTGGGTGTCCTTAGTGGGCTTCCCAACACGTACCCTCACCCCTTACTCAGAACCGTGGTTTCCGGATGTCCGAATCCATTGGCAACGAGAGTCATTCAATATACGATTAACCGCTCAAGTCGGCATCTATATCGATATGCGAAGGGACGAGCCCAATAAACTCTCAAACCAAAATGGGCCATACTTTGTGTATGGACCATGGCGATATAGAGTGGGCTCGAATGGTTTCGAATAACCATAAAATTCGGTGGCGACTCCATTTCGACTTAAATTTCAATTCGATCCTTCTCATATGGAGGTGCATTCGCCTAACCCAAAACCCGCGCGTGGCCGCGTCGGGGTGGACCTACGTCATGTCCACAAATAGGAAATATGTATAGTCTATAATATTATGCGTACACACCATAATATTATACGTAATATTTATATATGACATATATACTTGATTGCAATCCCCTATTCACTAAAACAAAAACCAAGGGGCAAAGACGTCATTTCAACTTTCCCGCCTAAATCTACCCCTCATTACCTTAATTGGGCTTGACAAAATAAATGTTTAACCAAATACTCATTACAAGCCCAGTTCTGCAATATTCATTCATAAAATAACCAAAAAATTTACACCTACCAATTTTTACCAATTATACAAATTTGAAAAAGAAAGTAACGTAATAACAAAATAAATTTCATACTTTTTAATAGGCATGTGAAACGGGTTGGACGGGTCATGTTATCTGGGTTGGACATAATACGGGTTTGGTTAAATACATGTCACGGGACAATTAGGGTTATAATACTAGACTTATATAATTTCTGACGCCTTACAATTTATCAATTAAAAATTAATTTTTTAATATAGTAATCACATTAAATATCACTAATGTTATTAAATTCAATATTTAACATATTTGTCAATAGAATGAGGCATAACTTTATTAAAAATAAAATATTTGACTTACTATTAAAAAAAATATTTTATTATTAAAATGCTATTAACAATTATTATTTTTAATTTTTTTTGGTAGTTTACGATATTAAAGTTAATAATTTTTAAACTTATATTTTAAATATAACATACTCATATAAATACCAAGAGCAAGTAATATTGCAATAATTTTAATTAACAGATCATTTCAGATTTAAGCCAAACGGGTCGCAGGTCAAAATGTTACGGTCTTGACTCTTGAGCCTAAACAAATGGGTCGAGTTTATGAGTCGAATCGAAATCTAACAGATTTATTTACTAATTTAAAGATCCTCTATCTTATTATAATCTTCGAAAATTTAGAAAAAAATCAATTACCTAAGAATACTATACTAAGCATAATAAGAATACTAATGTTGAATGTGATCTAAAAGTAAAAAAAAAAAAAAAAATCCAACTTAAAATAAGTAAAAAAAAAGGGGGCATTTAGTACTATTATTTCTTACTTATATTATGGCATAAACTAGACGCGACCTGATTCATTTGTCAAAAATATACTGTACTCTTTCTTTTTATAAAATATCATTTTATGAATGTTATATAAAAAGAAAATAAAATCGTAAATAATATATTGTACATATTATATGACTGATCATATTAGTAATTTTATATTCATGTTGTCCCAATAGAATGTTAATCTATACCTAAAAACAAGGTAGTAAGATAAAAATTATTTTTATTATGCTTAAAACAAAAAGTAGAGGGTAAAGTTTACCCAAAACATAAATAGTTGACTGAATCACTAAAAACATAATAATGTAAATGAATGACTTAGACAGAGAATATATATTTTTGTAAGTCACTAAACTATTTGCATATATACAAAATTTAATTAAAAAACCGTGCATAGGCACGGGTTTTGCACTAGTTAGGATATAAAACTATGTATGAAAAAAAATTAGATATAATAATCTTTTAGGGAGTAGAATCATGCGTGAGTATTGATTTTCTAAAGGAGGGTTTAGAATAATATTAATAGGGAAGACCATATTTTTACGATATTATGTCCGTATTATTATTACAATAACATGATAGACGTAAAACATATTAATAGGGCACCTCCTTATTTATTGAGTCAAAGTATAGTGATAAAATATTAATAGGGAATACTCCCTCCGGTTCTTTGGAATTGCAACACTTTTTAAGATTTGTGAAAGATATTTTAATCAAATGTTGTAATTCCAAAGAACCGGAGGGAGTATCATACTATTACGACATTACGTCCGTATTATTATTACAATATCCTATTACAATAATAAGATGTTGTTTTCTTCTTACATTTCTTTCCAAATAATTTCTATGCAAATTACACAAATCTGGCAATGAATGAATATTCTATGTCCGTTTCCGTTAAAAATTCAAACAATTGGTGACCAATACGTCGAATTTATGTAGGTACTAACTACTGAAATAATATCTTTGTAATATTATACGTAATATTAATATATGGCACATATACGAGATTGCAATTAGGATTTAAAGCTATGTATGGCAAAAAATTAGATATAATTATATTTTAGGGAACTCCTATTTTAAGCGTGAGAATTGATTTTTCCGTGGACGGTTTAGAATATTAATAGGGAATACCATATTATTACAATATTATGTACGTATTGTCATTACGATATCCTATTACGATAATAAGATGTTTTTCTTCTTCTTACAATTCTTTCCAAATAACTTCCATGCAAATTACACGAACTCGACAATGAAAAATATTCTATGTCCGTTACGTTAAAAACTCAAAAAATTGGTGACCCATTCGTCGAATTTACTTACGTACTAACTGCTAAAATAATATCTTTGTATTATTATACTAAAATAATACCTTTGTAATATTACACGTAATATTAATACATAGCATATATACGAGATTGCAATTAGGATATAAAGCTATGTATGGCAAAAAAATTGATATAATTATATTTTAGGGAACTCCTATTTCCGGAGTACTGTTGTTTCCTTGGACGGTTTAGAATATTAATAGGAATACCATATTATTATGATATTATATCCATATTGTTATTACAATATCATGATGGACCTCAGAAATATTATTAGAGCAATACCTTAGTTATTGGGTCAAAGTATAGTGATAACATATTAGTAGAGAATACCATGGTTTTACGATATTATGTCCGTATTATTATTACAATATCCTCTTACGATAATAAGACGTTTTCTTCTATCATATCTAAACCAAATATTTTCCATGCAAATTGCACAAATCTGACAATGAATAATATTCTATGTCATTTAATATTCAATAATTCAAACAATTGGTGATCAAATTCTTCCATTTGTTGGAAAAGGTTGGTGTAGGTGGAAGAGGACAACATGTTTCCCTTCAACATGTGGAAGAAGACGACATGTGTCTAATTTCATCATACGTTAATGCTCATACTTAACGTATTAATAATTTATTAGCATATTGACGATGATGAACCAAGTGAATTAATAGGAAAATTATTCGAGCATATGTTAAAAGTTGTCAAATTCGAGATGGACTCAAATTATATAAAAATGTAAATCCAAAAATTCATGCAATTGTTTTGATATAAAGTTGTGAAAATAACCAAGCACTACTGAAAATAGTTAAGCATCCTTTTCCTCCTTGACTTGAATCTTTGGCTTAATAGTAGAATTTTGACCTTCGTCACCAAGTATATAATGTTCTCCCGCTACAATTTCTTCGAATCCCCTCTTAGTTGGTGTTATGTTGTACGTTTCACTTGAGTTCATTTCACTATTTTCCCCGACGTTAGAAGCTGATTCATTATAGCTGAGGAAAGATGATGCGAGAGAGTTTCCACCAGATTGACTTTCAAACTCTGGTGCCTACCAGATTGACTTTCAAACTCTGGTGCCTACATGGTTAAATAAGGATGCAGTAGACATTTTAATAAACATTCTCAGGAATTATAGGGATTTATACTAAATTGGCACTTTTGAATCGTATAATTGAGTGTAAAACGTCAAACCTCATGGATCTTCAAAAGGGCATAGTGTGAACTCAGCAGCTCTGCATCATCAATTACGCGTGCAATAGTGAAAACTTTGTAGTTATTCGTTATATTGTACTCGGTGATATTGAGCTTGAAGAGAAATTGTTTATTCAGAAGGTCGTCAAACTCCATTGGGAAAAGGTCATCCTCGCCATTCTAGCAGTATTATATATATAAAGAAATTAATCCTAGTGTCGTGTAATAATGCGGAGTAGAAGTCATTAAAACATGTATTAAATGTACAATGATAAAGTTGTAAAGGAGACTCGAATAACCTTTATCAAGGTTTCACGCAATTCGTTGGTCGTTTTCTGTAAAAGTTGTACCATTTCACGACCAAACATCAAGGAGCATGATGTACCAGTTTCGTCCTCCACTTTGAAGACAACATTGTAGCTACAATGAGTCATTTAAAAAGTAATATTAATAATAGTAGTTAAAGTGTTGATAAAGTATTTTAGCCCACGGAATGAAAAGGTGTCTTAAAATCTTGTGGTAACATTTCTTGCATTCCTTTTACATTCTTCACATTAGAAATTCCCATTTTGCAACTTGATAACCTTTGTTGAACATGTTTCGCATGATGAGTAAAACCAATCATGTTGTGTCTCAACTTGTTTGAGCGTTCCAGCAACGGTACAAAAGCAAGGCTAGCTACAAACCAAATTTTGTAATGTTGTAAGCAGTCATTAGCGCAGACATGAAATAATAATTGTAATTAAACTGCAGTCCACACTTAGAAGAATGTCACCTCATTTATTTTCATGATATCTGCAATGTATTTCCGGGCAGAGACAGTTGAAAATTCATCCTTAATGGACAATGGACACCAGACTTCCAGATCTTCTAAAGGGTGCTCATCGTTATTATCCATATGCTCAATGCTGGCAGTTAATATATATGTAAGTTCTTATTAGTTAGGTACGTGTGTAAGTAATAATTAAAGAGTTGACGTATAGTGAAAAAAATACCTTGACAAGAAAGAAGCAACAACATCGCAGTCAACGTCGAACAATATTTTGGACGTGTGGAAGGAATTTGATACTAATGAATGTCCTAGAAAAGTAATATGGATGTAGAAAAATATAGATGTAAGCGGAACAACAATTTCAAGAGTTTAATTAAGGTTGAAAAGAAAGAAATAGTGACACAAAATAAGCTTGACCGTACAGATAGTAAGAGTTAAGTGAAGTACTATACCATTAAAGTACTTTAGTTTGGCAAATTGTAAGATGACAATAACCCGACCAGAGTGATATTCCAGGTAGTTGTTCACGACATCTACATAGTCGCCCCACAAGTGAACTTCCAATGTATGTGACCTAAATTACATCAATTAAATATTCCTTGTAGTCATTTTGTCTGTACAGTACTCGCTATTTAGTACATTACTTATTCTTTCTAATCAATTGATCCATACATGTTTATTGCTCAGTCATAACGTACATACATATAGCCTCCCGTACTAAATTTAGCGTTTGTTGTCAAGCTTAATTTTAATTGTTTTCAACGTGTTAAATTTCGAGTCATATAGACAACATTCACATTCATATTATAAATTATTTCGGAAAGATTATTGACCTCTACCGTAACAATAAAATTCATTTTCGGTAAGAGAGTAACATACGTATGATTTTAGAACATATTGATTAGTGTACATTTATATGCGGTGACTAATTACACGTGGCTGCCTCACAAACATGCATATATGTATGATCTTAGAACATATTGATTAGTGTACATTTATAATACATTTATTAAAACGTCCGAAGTAGTTTTTGACACTTTTAAAAAATCATTGAATGGTATATTTCCAGTTAAACTGTATTAGTTTTATACATTGTGACCATAATTAATGGTAGGTGGGTGAGTTTATCATGTAAACCAGCTATTCAATTAGTAAAAAATTTGAATGACTCAATTTTTTTTAACGGCGACAACATAATATATCACATAATATGGCATTGAAAAACGTAATCAATGATTTGGCAGTGAAAAATTGTGACCGTATCTATATATTATATTAAATAGAGAACAAACCATTCTCCATGCTCCATCTCCCCAAATCTCAATGCTGAAGCAACCCACATGGCATGATTTTAATGGGTGGAAGAAAAAAAGAATGGAGAGTTAAATGGAAGATGAAAAGGAGGGAGTTATGAAGTGGAAGATGAGAAGGAGGGAGTTATGATTGGGTGGAAGATGAGAAGGAGGGAGAGTTAAGTAGAAGATGAAAAGGAAAGAGTTTAAATGTCCTCATTAATAATGTAGAATCCAATGTTAAGCAATCAAGTTAAGTGGAAGATGAAGATGAAAATGAGAGAGAGTTAAGTGGAAGATGAAAAGGAGGGAGCTTGAAGCAATAAATTTCAACCACCTCCATTACATTAAATAGAAAGCAAAACATCCTTCATGCTCTACACAACCAATACTTAATTCTAAGGTAACTCACTTGGCATGATGTGATTGGGTAGAAATTGAAAAGGAGGGAGTTGAATACATAATCAATGCCAAATTCGGTTATTATTAGTTAGAACCCTTCAACTTCCTCCTCATTGTTTATGTAGAATTCAAAGTGAAGAACCCATGAACTTCTTCCTCATTGATTATGTAGAATCCAAAGTGAGCAATAAATTTCAGCCACCTCCCATCCTCTTCATCTTCCTCCCTTATAATCCACCCCCTATAACAATGGGTGTTTGCCTTTCCCATTACACCATCCAAGTGTGCAACGAAACCGAGCTGATTCCCGCCGCCAAACGTCGTCTTACTGTTGCCGTTGGATGTAGACGACCCCAATTTTTTCCCAGACTAACTCGGTATGTGCGTGGCTCTCAATTCGTTCCTGCTTCATTGGGTTCATGCTTGAATTAAACACATCTTAATGCTACTCATTATTAATTCTCTGTTATCTTGGTAGTAGGAGTCAATCAATAGAACCTCATTCTCACATAATTGACATAATATTGTTATTGTAATATCGTAATAATAAGTTAATCGATGAGTTGATCTAGTATCATATCAAGACGTCGATCATAGATTTAGAGGCATCTCTACATCATCTATCTATATATTATATTAAAACTCAAACAAAGCATTCACCTTCCATCATTTGCCTAATTCTACCTCCTAATCAATCCATGTGTACTAATTTAATTGGACCATAAAACAAAAGACATTAAACCACCAACATAAATATTTCTTTTATAAAACAAGAGTATATTAAAAGATTTATCCATTTTATTCAAAATTAGTATCGTTATCGTTATTTTTATTAAACAAAGTTTGGTAATATTGGTAGTCATTTTATTATTAAGACATGCTCTATCTTTGATGACACAAAATTCTTATAAGGTATATGATCTTAATTATAACACATAATAAAATACAATCATTTCAACCTTTGATAAAAAAAATTATTTATTCCAAAATTAATACGGAGGATCTAATATTTCTTCAATTATAAATGTGCCTATAAAAATAGATAGCATGAGTTTGGAGTTAATTATATGTATGTCTAACAAAAAAAGATAGCTGCAAAAGATTGACATCGGGTTCATTTAATTTTGCGACCCTTATCTATATATGTTATTCGAGTCAAGTAAGCTTCGGGTTTGGGGAATATTAGTTAGAATGAGTTTCGATCATAAATTTGTTTAAGTGGAAGGTCAAAAAAATAGGCCTATTACATGTATGTTATAGTACTTAAAAGTAAGTAGAATAAATAAATAATCAATGAAAAACTTGTAAAATGAGAGTGTTTTTATGAGAAAATAAAAAAGTACTCTGTATTTAAGTATAGTCAATCGGTTCGTGTATAATATGTTATATTAATCCGATTCAATTTCGGTTCGATGTGGATTGGATCGGGTTTCGAGTATTACTCAAGTTAACCATATCAGGTGCTTGATCGGTTAATCATACCGGGTGTTCGACCATTTATCAATACAAATTCCTCTACTTCGGTTTTGGTATCAAAATAAGAAACTATTCTCCTATCAAATCTGTGCTACCAACTTTCATCCTAAATTCCTCTATTCAACCGCACCATAGAGGGAGGTCAAACACAACTCAGAATGAGTGTTGAAGTGCCAAAATATAATAACACACACAAAGGAAGCATCACATGCAACCACAAGAAAAAATGTCGTTCAGAATTGGAAGGTAGAAAACAACTACTTCGTAAAACATATCAACAATTACAATTTATAAACTACACCAAACAATGTGTATGAAGAATAAGAAGAAGACGATTAAGGTCAACTTATATTAGAATGAGTAGAAATATCGGATAATGATCAGGTAAAAGAGAAATTTAAAAGAAATGTAAGTCAGTCATCGTCTTAGACCTCAATCATAAAAATAATGAAAAATAATAGGATATATGTAACACAAACACACAAGAAAAATAAATAACAAATGTGAACATATAAATTAAAAAGCAAGCATAGCAAAGAAAAATACAAATAAAAATGGGCAAGAACAACAAACTCATCGACAAATTAGAAGAGTGAAAACAAAGAAGATACAAGCCCAAGAACAATAATATATGACACATCCCACTATTTGTATAATCTCATGTACAAAAACTGGAAAGAAAAAAAAAACAAGTTTCTTGTAATTACGTATCAGCTTGCTTAGTCGTATGTGTATAATGATCCAAGAACTAAAGTATAAACAATCAGCTTAACCGATACAAACTAAGGACAAAAATTTAAAAGAAAAATTGAAAAATCTGACAAAATATAAAAAACAAACATAGACCCGTGCGGTGCACGGGTGTGGCGACTAGTTAGTTTATTAAAAACGTTTGATCTAAACATCAACTTATCAGAATTGTATGGAAAAATTTACCATTCATTCTCAAGCTTAATTTTCATTTTTTTTCGTTTTTGTTGCTCCATCGCCTACGATCTCGACAACACTCTTGCCTTTCAGACTACCAATGATATCTGCAAAACAGTTTGTACGTCGTCACATGATGATTATAATTTCAAAAATTATACGAAATATTTAGGTATCATATAATTAATGTGTGTGTACAAAATTAGAGTCAATACCTACGAATATATTTGATGGTGGTTTTTGCTCATAGATTTCCTCAAATGTGACGATTTCAAAACCGTATTTTGGTATCTCCATCCCTACACAATTTCTTATGGAAGTGTTTTTATGGAAGTTTATTTTCTATTTGTGATTGCATGTTTTGTGTCTGTCATTGTTTCTAATACCACGAAATGTGAAATTAGATAAATTTCTCCTTCTTGTATCAGAGGTTTAAAAACTTTTATCAATCTGTCTTTGATTGACGCTTGAATCTTCTTCATCTGTCAAGAAGAGAGAAAGTAATAGATTAATAGTTTTTTCCATTAGAACCATAAATCAAATTTGTTAGAGATATATTACCTTTTCACCCATAAGAATCATTTCAACCCGACTTATTTCCTTCGGATTATTCCACGCTGGTACGGAGTAGAGTCTTATAACCCTAACACGTAATCTCCACGTTTCCTTAACATTGCTGACATCGTATATGAAGTTTAAAGCACATGATTGAGTTGATGCCATTAGAAAGTGTGGACATGACGTAGGTCCACCCCGACGCGGCGAAGCGCGGGTTTGGGTAGGCGAATGAATCTCGTGGTAAGATTGTTCTCGGGTTCGAAATTTAAGTCAAAATGGAGTCGCCACCGAATTTTGTGGTTATTCGGAACCATACGAGCCCACTCTATGTCGTCATGGGCGATACACAAAGTAAGCCCACTCCGATTTCAGAGTTCATGGGGCTCGTCCCTTTGCATTGCGATACCGATACCATCTATACCGGTAATCGTGTAAAGAATGACTCTCGTGCGCCAAGGGTTTCGGACATCCGGAAACCAAAGGTTCTGAGTAAGGGGTGAGGGTACGTGTTGGGAAGCCCACTAAGGACACCCAACCCCGCCCGCACATGGCGGCCTCTACTAAGACACCGTTCGTGTTCGTGTACGCGCGCTAGTAAAATAACTAAATGATATGCAAACAGCATTTTGTCTAAGCATGTGAATTTTGCGTTAACTACGTCATTTAATGCATCTTATTATTTGTCGAAATGATTTAGCATGCGAGGTTCGTTTATAAAGCGTAAAAGCAAGTAAATAAACAAAGCTCGAAAATAAATAAATAACGTACAAGTTACACGGGCGGAAATACAACCCGGAATTCACAATACAACGTTACGTAAAGGCAATAAACGAAATAAAAATAACCCGATATAATGAAAGGGACGGACCCGTATGTAGACTAGACCGTGAAAATATGTAGACGGACTAACCCCGATTAAATACGCATTATGTCACGTATTAAACGAAGGACGGGAACATGAGACTGTGGCATATTGCTAGCCTAATCTCACGTCCCGTAGTCTTGTCCCGACTTATCACGTGAAAGTGGTCAAAGTCGTTCTACGTGTCGTGATGCGTATAGTTTTGAAAATAGGATGGTCACGTGATAGTCTTTGCACGTGATGACTAAAGTCGATAAAAGGGTCGGGGGTTTGAGTTGTGAGTCAAACCCCTCGGTTTTATGGGTTACAGGACCCACTCGACCGAGTTGTGGTGTGACTCGGTCGAGTGCACGTTTAACGTGGCTACTGACCACTTTTTGGGGTGCTACTCGATCGAGTGGCCTATGGCACTCGATCGAGTGCCCCCTGTACGAATGGTAACTCGCTTTGTTTTATGACTTGAAATCGATGATCGGCCGAATCAAATACAAATATCGCACGATTTGTATTTAACTCGGCCTCCGGTACTATAATCGTGTACGAACGACTATAATACCGTTACCGGAGTTTATGAAAAATGTTTACGTTAGATTAGAAAATTTTGAATTAGTGACGAAATGTATCCCTCTACGTCACGACATCGGAACTAACCCTTTCGGGTTACGTGATGTCGATTTTCGTGTCAACGGGTTTCGTACCAATTATGGAAAGGGAATTAAATCCGTTCAACTACGACAGATCACGGTCGCATCACGCCCTTGAGTACATTGGGGCGGGGCTCCTCGAAAGGCCTCCACCTCCGTCGTTGCTCGTAAAGGGATTGGACGGACCAAAAGTGATCATCATAGTCCAACGTTTTAAAACCGATTTTGATACTAGTTTACGTATACACGGTATTATTAACGTTAATGACGATAAAATGATATAAAACGAAAATATAAAAATGCGAAAATGTTAGTGTTAGTGTTGTGACGATCATGACTACAATACAATAAAAATGAACAAAATGACGGAGTAAATAAAGATCGAAAGGGAATTTAGGACACCCTCAACATACATGCTTAGTAAGGACCTCGGAAATGGACTCGTGAATAGCGGCACGGCTTGGGAGTATCGAGGATGTATGAGAGTTATGGTGTGTATGGATGCGTGTGTGTGTGTGTCGGTTTATCGAGGGACAAGAGCTCGGTTTTTGTAGGTTTTTTGGCTTAGGTTTTCTAAGTCTTGTAAGGTGATGAGGTAGGGTTGAAGTGGGGTGAAATGTGGCTGAAGTTGTAGGGTAAAAGTGAGTGAAAAAATAAAAGTCTGAAATGCATGGGGGGGTGAAGCGGTATTTATAGACTTCACCCCTCGACATAGGGGCACTCGATCGAGTGGCCCTAGTGCACTCGATCGAGTGGCCCTAGTGCACTCGATCGAGTGCCTTCGCAAATGGGCCAAACCCGGGTAAAAAAGGCTCCACTCGATCGAGTGGGGTCAATCCACTCGATCGAGTGGATCAACAAATTGAGATAAAATAGGGAAGTTTGACTTGATTGATTTGTTTGTTATTTTTTGAATATATTTTATGCGCCAATCTGAACTTGGCTGATTTATGAGATGGTTTCGTCTTTGACCGGGTTTTGACCCGGTCGCCAAAAGACGGGAATTATTTTTGGTATCGGTTTTGGCCCAAATTAGTCTCATTTGACTCGGAATGACCCACTAGGCCTGAATTTGAGGTCTGTTTTGTGATATTTTTACTCCGCTAAAAGCCCATGTCGGATATTATTGATTCCGAGCCCAAATCCGAGTATACCAAGTCACGTTTGCGTCCGATCATCATCGGGTGTTTTTCGGAGACTACCATAGACACGTGGCAGTCAAAATGCGGGTGTCTACAGAGCCCCCACTCTGACTGAGGCTTGGACAAGGCGAAAGTCAGAGTAGATACCAAGCCCGTTAAGACCTGGTAGACTTCCGGTCGGGTCGTTTATAGTCCAGTGGCCTCGCGTGAAGGGCTCGCCAGCCATAAGCAGAGGGTCATACCTGTCCTGATGATGATAGCTTCGCGGGGGATCAGACTTGTAGCATAAGTCCTGGGCGCGCCTATATGTGGGCCCATCCCGTATCATTTCGGGGAAAATGCCGCCTTGGGCGTTCTGCTGGGGGAATATGTGAGCTGTACGGGCTTGCTTCTGAAGCCTTGAGTCGCACTTGAGCTGATGATGATGCTCCGTGGGGAGTAAAGCCTGCCTCTTTTGGGGAGTAGGTGTACCCGTATGCCGACACATCGCACTTTGGATGTAGCACACCGGGAAAAAGCTGACTCCGTTGGGGAAATTAAGTAGTTTCGCGGGGACTTGCTTCTGAAGCCTGGAGTGTACCTGTATGCCGACACATAACAACTTGTATGTAACACGTAGGTGAAATCTTGACTCTTGCTGGGGAGAAAAAGATTGAATTTCTTTTTGGAAGGACAAAATTTTGGAAAATTTTTATCGCGAGGAAATTTCATCACAGAAAAAATTTTAGAGACTCTTAGGGAAGCTCGGGACAGCTTGACTCCTAATCTGAGTTCTAGTTGGAAATCAGGCCTGCGCGCGCATAGGGCCCAGCTTGCTGAGGAGGAAGGGTAGTTAGGTTCTCTGTTAGGTTTTCTCATTATAAATGTGAGAATCCCTGCTTCAACCTTTTACATCCCAACTCAAACTCTTCTTTCCCTTCTCAAAATCTTTTAGACTTTTAAGAAAGCTAGAAATTTCCGTCATGGGTATCGACCACTTGACTGCTATGCTGCTTGCTTGGTCCCAGTACTTTCGGGACGAAGAAAAGGTCCGGCTGACTCAGATGGGGATAGTCAATTTATTCCCTTTTCAGCGTCTGATAGTCGACTCGCATTTTCTGGATGCCTGTCTGTCGTTTTGGGACACCACCCATCACGTGTTTGCATTCCCGAGGGGCGAGATGTGTCCTTTGCCCGAGGAGATTGCGGCCATAGGCGGTTGGGGTCTTGCTGTTCAGCCCGCTATTCCCCCGTTCTACCCGGATCCAAGGAGGCGTTTGAGGGAATTCTTGGGTTTGTCTCATGCTGAGACAAACCGAATGGTGCAGGGAGATAACGTTTCCCTATTTGATTTGGCCGATAAGTTTATGAACCCTCGAGATGTAAGGGCCACCCCTGCTCATAGGCGTAGGGCATTCGCCTTTTGCATGCTGCACTGCTATGTCTTTGAAGGGTTGATGGAACTTGACTCATGCATGGGTCAAATTAGGCTGATCGGAGTGGTTGACCAGATGGAGACTGGTCATAGCCCTGCTTGGCTAGCCACTGGGGAGATCATCACGGGTCTGGATGCTAGACGGCTCGACCCGGCCCGACGGTTGATGGGGAGTACCCGTTTCCTGCAGGTATACCTCTCGATTTTTTCGATATATATATATATATATATATATATATATATATATATATATTTTCTTTTTTTTTTTCTTTTTTTTTTGTTCACGTTTCACGCGAATTTCCTGATTTTCGCAAGTCACTCGATCGAGTGACACTCATACCGGGCTACTGCCTGTTTTTGACAGGCTTACTCGATCGAGTCAGCTGCTGTACTCGATCGAGTCGGCTGTAGCGGACCACTCAATGGCTTACGAAGCTTGTGTATGCTTTTCAGATATGGTTGTCGGAGCGGCTATCAATCATAGAGACTCCTCCGAGCATTCCCAATTATCGGAGTAGTCAAATTAGCTCAAGGAGGCGAAAGATAAGCTCGTACCATCAAATAACCCGAGCTTACTGGGACGAAGAACTGGTATTCCACGGAGGTCCCTTGATTAGGTGGACCGTCGCTTGGTGGTTTCTTTCAAAATTGACCGGACTGGCTAAGAGAGACCAAGCCCGGTACCTGACGATCCTGTCCTTAGACTGGACAGTTCACATCTATCCGGACCGCCTCCTAAGGCAGTTCGGTTCGTCTCAGCGCATCCCTGAGACTGAAGCCATTATCAGAGTCCCGCTCCAATTGACGGACACTATGTGCGACACTTGGTTGCAACGATGGTTCACCCGTCCTACATGGACTATACCCAGCCCTTGCCAATCCGCTTGGGTATCACGGGCTTATCAGAAGTGGACTTCAGAGGAGTCCGAGGAAGCTCGAAAGGCCCTGAAGCTTGAGGAGGCCTTTGAATTGGCTCATCGCGAGTCGGCGAAGGACAACAGGGACTTCTTCACCGGGGAATATATTCCTGAGGCTACAGTCCGGGGAGAATCGGGTCTTATGTCACAAACTAAGACTCGATCTAAGGAAGTCGGTTCTAGCAGCACTCGAGGGCAGACCGACTTGGAACGACGACTTGGGCCGAGGTTGGCGGTCCGGGACCGACTTGGTCCGCGTGACCGGCTCCCTGAGCCCGTTAGGGCTCGACTTGGGCCTATTGATATGACAGAGGAGTCGGGCTCAAACAATCGAGCCCGAGCTAGAGAAGTTCCCGTGGTGATTCGGGAACGCTCCCCTCCGCGTCGTCGCCAGTGGACGGCTAAGGAGGCCAAGGACAAGGGGAAGGGCAAGATGCCCTGAATGCCGAGTCCTTTAGCTTTATTATTATCTAAGTATTATTATTATTTTTTGTTGTGTGCCCCTTTTTTGTATTTTTATGTTTTTTGTGAATTCTTGCATTTTTGTAATTTTCCGAGTTTATCGGGATTTTTTTTTTTGAATTAATAAAAGAAGTTTATTATTAAATCGCTCCTGTCTTTTCTTGATTGCATTGGTTGTGCCCTTTTGAGGGGCTGCCTACGTATCTGCGATTAGCAGAATCAAACCAGACGTAGTTCAAGCATAGGAAATTTGCAATCTCGAATTACACCAAGACTATTAGTTCAAGATGTTTATGACAGTAGAATAAATAATTCTAGCTAATTGACTTGCTTTTTGTAAAAAAATGATTTTGATAAAATTTGCTAATGACATTGAGAGATGGCTAAGGGTAATAACGCTTCAGCTGGTCCAGGTTGGTTGGGTTGACAAACTCATTCCTGTCCAGGTCCGTCAGCATCACTGCTCCCCCTGATAGGATTTTCTTCACCAGATATGGACCAGCCCAATTGGGTTTGAATTTTCCCCTCGGGTCAACTGGTAGTAAAGCCCGGATTGACTTAAGGACTAGGTCGCCCTCTTTAATGTTCCTGGGCCTTACCCTCTTGTTGAAGGCCCGTTGGATCCTCTTCTGGTAGATTTGGATATTATTGAGGGCACGAGATCGTCGTTCGTCTAGTAGAACCAGTGAGTCATATCGTGCTCGAACCCAGTCAGCTTCGGGTACTTGACTTTCTAGCAGAATTCTGAGGGACGATACCTCCAGCTCGACTGGTTGGACTGCCTCCATCCCGTAGGTTAGGTAATATGGTGTCGCCCCGGTTGCGGTGCGAATTGACGTTCGGTATCCCCATAGGGCAAAAAGTATTTTGTCGGGCCAGTCCCGGTAATTATCAGCCATCTTTTTGAGTATGGTGACAATTGTTTTGTTAGCCGCCTCTACTGCTCCATTTCTTTGGGGACGGTAAGGCGAGGAAGTATGCCTTTGGATTTTATATTTGGTTAGCAGGGCCGCAGTCTCGGCTTGAAAGTGAGTCCCGTGATCACTGATAAATTCAGAGGGAATCCCATATCGACATATTATCTTGTTTTGGATGAACTTGGCGACATGCTTAGCATTGAGGATGCGATATGATTGAGCTTCGACCCATTTGGTGAAATAGTCGATAGCTACCAAAATAAAGCAATGCTCACCGGTACCCGAGGGATTTATTTTCCCGATTATGTCGATACCCCACGTTGAGAATGGCCAGGGTGACGTCATGGTATAGAGTAGCGATGACGGCATATGTTGCACATTGCCAAAGATTTGACAGTTATGACAATGTTTGACATACGACCGGCAATCGGCTTCCATGGTATTCCAATAATAACCGAGCCTCATGATTTTCCGGACTAGCATGTGGGCATTCATGTGTGGGCCGTTCTCACCATCGTGTACTTCGGCCATAACCTTTTCAGCCTTATACTTGTCAACACAAAAGAGTAGAGCCCCCTGTGCCGTCTTTTTGTACAGTTGCCCGTCATCGGTACGGATAAATTGGGTGGCTAGCCTTCGTAAGGCTTTCTTGGCTCGACCTTCCGTCCCGGGAGGGTATTCTCCGTTTGTCAGGTATGTTAACACAGCCTGATACCATGGTTTGGGATCAGTTACTTCAATGTCTTCTATGTCGCAAATGTATGCTGGCTCGGACCGTCTTTCGACGCAAATCGGCATACTAGTCACGTGGTCGGGAATATTCAGTAAAGATGCCAATTTTGAGAGTGCAT
This sequence comes from Agrostemma githago, assembly GCA_958450325.1. Classification (NCBI taxonomy): domain Eukaryota; kingdom Viridiplantae; phylum Streptophyta; class Magnoliopsida; order Caryophyllales; family Caryophyllaceae; genus Agrostemma; species Agrostemma githago. Next base: position 49,182,691 of record OY288254.1, on the reverse strand, counting down.
CTACGAACTGATTTTCTTCCCGGGGCAGGTATATATACTCTACCTTTTCGAATTGTTTCTCGAGATCCCTTACTCGTGCCTGGTAGGCCACGAGATTAGCATTTCGAGTCTTCCATTTTTGAAGTGCTTGGTTAATAACCAAGGATGAGTCACCATGTACCCGGAGATTTGTAATCCCCAGATCGGCGGCGGCTTGTAGCCCGTAAATGCATGCTTCGTATTCTGCCGCATTATTGGTAACATCAAAGTCCAGTTTGATGGAGACGGGAGTGTGTTCCCCTTTTGGTGAAATTAGGAGGATCCCAACTCCGAACCCTCGAAAATTAGATGCTCCATCGAAGTATAAATCCCAAGTTTCAGTATCAGTATGAAAAATATCTTCGTCTGGGAAGGACCAAGTGTCGGTGTGTCCTTCCTCGGTTACCGGGCTATCCGCGAGAAATTCAGCTACTACTCGACCTTTAATAGCCTTTAATGGTACAAACTTCAAGTCGAACTCTGCCAGCATTAGAGTCCATCTAGAGATTCGACCGTTGAGAACGGGCTTTTCGAAGATGTATTTGATGGGATCCATCTTGGATAGCACATGGACCTCGTAACTGAGCATATAATGTCGGAGTTTCTTGGTGGCCCAGACTAGAGCCAAACACGTCTTTTCGAGCATGGTATATTTGCATTCATACTCTAAAAACTTCTTGCTGATGTAGTAAATGGCTCTTTCTTCGGAGTCAACTGTCTGGGCCAGCATAGCCCCCATGGCTGTCTCGGTCGTCGTTAGGTATAACGACAGAGGCAAACCGGGTTGAGGTGGCATTAAGACTAGCGGTGCAGACAGAATTTCCTTGATCTTGTCGAAAGCAGTTTGGCACTTGTCATCCCATAGTACCCGTTCTCCTACTTTCAGTTTCTTGAAAATTGGTTCACACACCATGGTTAGTTTGGAAATGAACCGACTGATGTACTGGACTTTCCCGAGGAATCCCCTTATTTCTTTTTCGGTTTTGGGAGGTTGCATCTCGGTAATGGCTTTGATTTTAGCTGGGTCGACTTCGATACCTCGTTGGCTAACGATATGACCCAGTAATTTGCCTGATGTTACCCTGAAACTGCACTTTTGAGGGTTAAACCTCATGTTGTACCTGCGCAGTCGGGTGAAGAATTTTCTTAGGGCGGTGATGTGGCCGTCCCGTTCTTTGGATTTGACGATCATGTCGTCTACGTAAACTTCTACCTCTTTATCCATCATGTCGTGTAATAAAGTGGTAGCAGTCCTTTGATATGTGGCCCCGGCATTAATGAGACCGAAAGGCATGACGGTATAACAGTAAGTACCCCAAGGTGTGGTGAAGGTAGTCTTACTCATGTCTTCTTCCGCCATCTTGATTTGATTATACCCGGCATACCCGTCCATGAATGATAAAAGGGCATGATCGGCCGTGTTATCCACCAGTATGTCGATGTGTGGTAACGGAAAATCATCTTTCGGGCTCGCCTTGTTAAGATCCCGAAAATCTACACATACCCGCACCTTACCGTCCTTTTTAGGAACCGGCACGATGTTTGCCACCCAGTCCGGATTGCTTGTATGAAAATCGGACACTTGTATGAAGCCGGCTTTGAATTGCTTGTCGACTTCCTCTTTTACCTTGAGAGACCACTCGGGCCTCATCCGACGAAGCTTCTGTTTGACCGGTTTGCACCCATCTTTGATTGGTATGTGGTGCTCGGCTATTTCTCGGTCTATCCCCGGCATGTCCTTGTAGGACCATGCGAAGACATTCTTGAACTCTTGGAGGAGGCTTATGAACTGTTGTTTCTCCTCGGGATCTAAGGATAACCCTATCTTAAGTGTCTGAGGTTCTAAGGTTGTTCCCACATTTATGGACTCGGTTTCTTCGATTACCGGGTTCCGGGACTCCCTTTGCTCTAGTTGCTCGATTAGATGCGGAGGTAAGGGTACCTGTTCGTCTGGTTTCTCAATGTCATAGCATAAAACATTTTTAAAAGCAGAATTTAAAAGAGACAAGTCGTAAGCAGAACGGTTGTTATTATTGATTGAAAACTTGGAGAACAGCTCAAAGAGAGCAGCCATCTGATCATTGGTCAGTGGCGGGATAGGCAGGGCACTCGGGACAGACCCCGAAGTGCCAGCAGCAGGAATAATAAAAGGGAGGGGGGTTACAGGAGTGACTCTAGCACCGACTTCCCTAGACTCGACCTCAGACTCTGACTCAGACTCGGACTCGGACTCGGACTCAGACTCAGGCATGTCTCCCTCTCCGGTGACCAGCTTGTAGATCCTTCCCTGACTGTCAGTCCACTTGACAGTCTTCCTCCAGGCCATGTTTCCCGTCTCGGAACCAACATCCGAGATCAGCTTGGTCGGGTCAAACCTGTTGCTGCGGAGGATCAGGTTGACCAGGTCTTCCTTTGGAGTTGGGGCTATGATGTCTTCCCCAAATAGTAGCCCTAGTGCGAGCTCAGCATCTTCAGCTCCGTTGGATTGGATGAGGGCGAACACGTCATCCGGGATGTAGTTGCAGTCCCGGGCCAAGTGGGTCCCGAGCTGCATAGCATTGGGTTGGTATAGACCAACCTGGATAGCCCCAAACACTGGTCTGACAAAGTAGTAAGCCAACCGTGGGCTATAAGGGCTCAAGTAGATACCCTTAAGGATGTTGCAGGCATTTTCGATCCCTGCTTGGACAACATAGTCGGGGGTGATGGCATAACCGAGACCAAAGTAAGATTCTTCGTCTTTGAGAACCTCAATGATCTTCCCAGCTGGAAGATCGGGTCGAGAGGTAGCCCCCGGAAAGTACCCTAGGTTTTGGAGCATCATGTCGATACTCGTAGTGAAGTAAGGCCTAAAGAGGTACTCTTCCTCGATCATCCCCACAAAATCGAACCCCCAGAGGTCCGTGCGTCCCGTGGCGTTACAGCTAGCCACCGTCATTGGTGTTGCCTCTAAAGTGATGACATCGTTAAGCAGAGGCATCTTGATCTTTCGGTGGAGGGTGGAGGACACCGCCTTGACCGCGTGGATCCAAGGCCTACCCAGGAGCAAGTTGAAAAATGAGGTGACATCGATCACCTGAAACTCGAGCTCCTTTTCTATTGGGCCGGTTATGATGGTCAGTTTCACGGCCCCAGCTACCGACTTCGGGCTCCCATCAAAAGCTTGGATGGTCTGAGCAGTCGGGATATAGTCAGCCTCGGTAATGCCGAGGGCTTTTGCGGTCCTTAGAGGAAGGACATTCACAGCGGACCCATCATCAACCAGGGTCATAGGGAGGTATTTTCCTCGGCAAACCACCGTAATGTAGAGGGCCAGATTGTGGGAGGCCCCGAATGGCGGTAGGTCGGCTTCGGAGAAAGTGATCGTCGGACCTCCTTCCTTAGCTTTGCCCTTTAGGTGGGGCAGGACCGTGGCTACCATCTCAGTGGGGGTAACCAAAGAGTCAACCTTAATTTGATCGAGAGCCTTTGTAAGTGCTTCCCGATGTTCTTGAGAACTAACCAGGAGTTGCCATATAGTGAGGTCAACTCGGGTTTTCTTCAATTGCTTCACAAGAGCCGTCTCAGCAGTTGGCTCTTCAGGGGCGACTTCCGTAATGACGGTTGGCAGGGTAGGGGCGTCCCTAGAGCTAGTGGCTTGGTAGGGACGACCAAGGTGGTTACTGGTTAGGACTCGGGATTTAGTCTTTCGAATCTCCTCGGCGGTGATGGGGACAGCTTCCCCTTTTGCGAGGTAGACATCATCTTCGTCGTCGAACCAGATCCCGTTCACTTGCGGGATAAATGGAGAGATAAGGTGGGAGCAATCAATAACCTCCCCGGTAAAGATGGCGTGGGAGCTGAAAGGGTTCTCCTTGTTGCTGGGCTTATCTCCAGGTAGCGGGATTTTACCGCTTTCAATCAGGTCCTGAATCAAGTGCTTTAGCTTCCAGCACTTCTCGGTATCATGCCCATTGCCTCGGTGGTACTGGCAATAGGCTTGGGCATTGTAGTTCTTGGAGCGTCGCTCAACCGGAACTTCAAGAGTCGGGCCTATCGGTTGGATTAGGCCTTTTGAGGATAGCCTTTGTAAGGAATAAGTATAGGTCGTACCTATATCAGTGAAAACCCGAGGTGGGGTGTTCTTCTTGGACGGGGTATCTAGTAGATTCACCGCGTCGAAAATGTTGCAGGTTGCAGCTTGAGGCTTGGTTGTGGAGGAAGAAGCCCCTTGGTAACCCTTAGCAGCGGCCTTAGTGAGGCCTTCCAATCTTAGATCATCTTCGATCCTCATACCCATTTCAGTAAGGGTGGTGAAATTGGGTATGACAGCATATCGGAGGTGAACCCGGTAAGATGGGAGGAGGTTCTTGACAAAAGCCTCCACCAAAGTCTTCTCACTAGGCTTATCGACCAGTTTCACACTCTCGGCCCTCCATCGTTGAAGGTATTTGGTAAAACCTTCCTTCGACTCCTGGGCCATAACCTCCAGAGATCTCATTGTGGTTTGGATCTCGGTGTTATCAGCATAGTTCCGAGCGAACTCGGTGGCCACATCATCCCATGTAGGGTATTTCTTCGGGTCTAGCCTGTAGTACCAGGACCGAGGGTGCTTTTCAAGAGACGCAGCAAAGAGGTTCTTGAACATGGTAGAGTCCACCCCTTTGATGGCCATGAACTCCTTGAAGGCCCGTACATGTAGTAACGGGTCTTCAGTCCCTTCGAACATAGGCAAACCGGTGAGGTTCAGGTTTGCAGGTAGCTTGTCACTCAGTGGGTTGTACTCACGACTATTCTCCCGATGGATGTTATTACTCCCAGTCAAGTGGACTTGTTCCTCTAGTCGGCGTACTGATTTAACTAGATCAGCCAGAGGCCCCATAGCCCCGGCATTTGGAGTCCTGTGCTCCACCGCAGCCAATCGAGTGACGATGGCAACTTGTCCAGCCCTCATTTCATTCAGTTGGGCATCGATGTCGGCTTGTTTGTCGACCATGGCGTCCACAGAGGTTTTCAGATCAGCTAAGGCGGCTTCCATTCTGCGAGTGTGTCTGGTTGATGGTGGCCTGTCTGTAAGAACACCACGTAATCAGAAACCGAACCCAGTCTTGGAATCAAAGGAAACAGTACATCCCGAGCAACCCAAAAAGAAAGGACGGAGTGGAAGCGACTCGAGAAAGACATCTAGACGGATGACTCGTGGGTGGTATGACTTCCTTAGGATTTCGGCTTTGTGGGCCTAGTCCCGTTCGAAGGAAGGTCCACGTGAGATTACTCCCCAGACTTTTGACTCGAGTGTATGGACGGACTTTCCTTTGTAGGGGTGTGCCCTACGCAGGTTGGTCGTGCCTTGACAAATAAGGCGAACTCGGGAAAGGGGGGAAACTCGTGATATAAGATCGACGGAGTTTCGACGCTATAAACCCTCTACACACTATGCAAAGACCCGACACACGGATTGACGGTAGGTCCTATAATAAGGAAGGTTCATTTTAGGAAAGTTGAAAGTTGAGGTTTGAATGCAAAAATGAACGAATTTCCGAGTGTTTTGAAAACTGAAAACGGAATTAGAATTTTGAAAAGGAAAATTCCGAAAATCAAGGTGGTGGGGGTGGAAATTCGAGAATTAAAACGGACAGCATGCCGACTACCGAAAAGGATATTTTGAGTCAAATCGTTGATCCTAAATTTCGGCGGCATTCCGAGTTTTGAAAATTGGATATTTTGAAAAGGTGAGTCCCGAAATGGGCAGCATTTCGGGTTTTTCAAAATTGGACGTTTTAGAATGACGGGTCCCGAAATGGACAGTATTTCGGGTTTTTCGAAAAGGTGGGTATTTTTGGAAAGATGCAATTTTGAAATGACGGTTTTTGAAAATTGACACGGAACCAAGAGCACGTAGTCAAACAAGCATTATAACGACGCTTATGTATGCATTACACTAAGTCTCGGTCGGTCAAAATTGGGTCTATACCAACAACGATGGCTTTCTCGTGTGATGGACGGACTCCCTAAGCCGAGTTGGTCTTAGGACATGCCGCAAAACCGAGACGAGTTCCACCATCGATGTCTTTAGCGCACCCATGTAGGAATGCACCGTGGTATAGTGGGACGTCGGTCACAAGTAACCGGCCCGGGCAAATTTGGGTTATGCATGGATCATTAAACTAATGCGCGCACACTAATCTACGAACGATTTCTCTTCGAGTCTCACCCTAGGAATCCCGATGACATATGGTACATCAGGTATCCCCAGCGGAGTCGCCAAATTGTGGACATGACGTAGGTCCACCCCGACGCGGCGAAGCGCGGGTTTGGGTAGGCGAATGAATCTCGTGGTAAGATTGTTCTCGGGTTCGAAATTTAAGTCAAAATGGAGTCGCCACCGAATTTTGTGGTTATTCGGAACCATACGAGCCCACTCTATGTCGTCATGGGCGATACACAAAGTAAGCCCACTCCGATTTCAGAGTTCATGGGGCTCGTCCCTTTGCATTGCGATACCGATACCATCTATACCGGTAATCGTGTAAAGAATGACTCTCGTGCGCCAAGGGTTTCGGACATCCGGAAACCAAAGGTTCTGAGTAAGGGGTGAGGGTACGTGTTGGGAAGCCCACTAAGGACACCCAACCCCGCCCGCACATGGCGGCCTCTACTAAGACACCGTTCGTGTTCGTGTACGCGTGCTAGTAAAATAACTAAATGATATGCAAACAGCGTTTTGTCTAAGCATGTGAATTTTGCGTTAACTACGTCATTTAATGCATCTTATTATTTGTCGAAATGATTTAGCATGCGAGGTTCGTTTATAAAGCGTAAAAGCAAGTAAATAAACAAAGCTCGAAAATAAATAAATAACGTACAAGTTACACGGGCGGAAATACAACCCGGAATTCACAATACAACGTTACGTAAAGGCAATAAACGAAATAAAAATAACGCGATATAATGAAAGGGACGGACCCGTATGTAGACTAGACCGCGAAAATATGTAGACGGACTAACCCCGATTAAATACGCATTATGTCACGTATTAAACGAAGGACGGGAACATGAGACTGTGGCATATTGCTAGCCTAATCTCACGTCCCGTAGTCTTGTCCCGACTTATCACGTCAAAGTGGTCAAAGTCGTTCTACGTGTCGTGATGCGTATAGTTTTGAAAATAGGATGGTCACGTGATAGTCTTTGCACGTGATGACTAAAGTCGATAAAAGGGTCGAGGTTTGAGTTGTGAGTCAAACCCCTCGGTTTTATGGGTTACAGGACCAACTCGACCGAGTTGTGGTGTGACTCGGTCGAGTGCACGTTTAACGTGGCTACTGACCACTTTTTGGGGTGCTACTCGATCGAGTGGCCTATGGCACTCGATCGAGTGCCCCCTGTACGAATGGTAACTCGCTTTGTTTTATGACTTGAAATCGATGATCGGCCGAATCAAATACAAATATCGCACGATTTGTATTTAACTCGGCCTCCAGTACTATAATCGTGTACGAACGACTATAATACCGTTACCGAAGTTTATGAAAAATGTTTACGTTAGATTAGAAAATTTTGAATTAGTGACGAAATGTATCCCTCTACATCACGACATCGGAACTAACCCTTTCGGGTTACGTGATGTCGATTTTCGTGTCAACGGATTTCGTACCAATTATGGAAAGGGAATTAAATCCGTTCAACTACGACCGATCACGGTCGCATCACGCCCTTGAGTACATTGGGGCGGGGCTCCTCGAAAGGGCTCCACCTCCGTCGTTGCTCGTAAAGGGATTAGACGGACCAAAAGTGATCATCGTAGTCCAACGTTTTAAAACCGATTTTGATACTAGTTTACGTATACACGGTATTATTAACGTTAATGACGATAAAATGATATAAAACGAAAATATAAAAATGCGAAAATGTTAGTGTTAGTGTTGTGACGATCATGACTACAATACAATAAAAATGAACAAAATGACGGAGTAAATAAAGATCGAAAGGGAATTTAGGACACCCTCAACATACATGCTTAGTAAGGACCTCAGAAATGGACTCGTGAATAGCGGCACGGCTTGGGAGTATCGAGGATGTATGAGAGTTATGGTGTGTATGGATGCGTGTGTGTGTGTGTCGGTTTATCGAGGGACAAGAGCTCGGTTTTTGTAGGTTTTTTGCCTTAGGTTTTCTAAGGCTTGTAAGGTGATGAGTTAGGGTTGAAGTGGGGTGAAATGTGGCTGAAGTTGTAGGGTAAAAGTGAGTGGAAAAAAAAAGTCTGAAATGCATGGGGGGGAGGGGTGAAGCGGTATTTATAGACTTCACCCCTCGACATAGGGGCACTCGATCGAGTGGCCCTAGTGCACTCGATCGAGTGCCTTCGCAAACGGGCCAAACCCGGGTAAAAAAGGCTCCACTCGATCGAGTGGGGTCAATCCACTCGATCGAGTGGATCAACAAATCGAGATAAAATAGAGAAGTTTGACTTGATTGATTTGTTTGTTATTTTTTGAATTTATTTTGTGCGCCAATCTGAACTTGGCTGATTTATGAGACGGTTTCGTCTTTGACCGGGTTTTGACCGTAGAAATGAAATTATATTAGTACTATATAAACTATATTGAAAGATGTTATGTGTTGAAATGTTTAGAAGTTGATTTGTAATTATATAGGCATAGTTTAAAATAGGAAATTATTTTACCATCGGTATTAATTATTCGATAACACGGGTTATAGCTAATAAACTTGAGTTTATATAATTATATATATAAAGTCAAATCCAAAGTTTATAATCGAATAATTTGGTAGTGAATTAATTTCTTGAGTTTATATAATAGGAAAAGATAATCCGCAGTTTTAATTTCCCTAATCATGTGATCGAATAATATTATATAATAATATTATAATATAGGGAATATTATATAATAGGTTTATATATAGCATAATTGATCCTTGGGATTTATACAATTAGGGAAATATTGCAATTTCTGATCATTAGGGAAATATTGCTGTACGAAAATATTGCGTTTATATACGTAATTGTATAAATTATGCGTGAAATTGTATCAGAATTATGGGTGAAAGGAATGATTCCATTTTGATAGTCTCTAATTATGCGTTTACATACATATGGACAAGTAATTTAGGAATCATTACCAGTTATGCAGTCCACATACATATTGCTTACAAAGAATTATTTATCCGCATAGAATATTATTCATTTCTTCTTCCTGGTTTCTTTTAACTTGTGAGACTATATTATGTACTATGTACACGGATATATACAATATACTTTTATGACTATATTATGTATTACGTACTAACTACTAAATTAATATCTTTGTAATATTATACGTAATATTAATATAGGGCATATATACGGGTTTGCAATTATGATATAAAGCTATGTATGGCAAAAAATTAGATATAATTATATTTTAGGGAACTTCTTTTTTAAGCGTGAGTATTGATTTTTCCGTGGACGGTTTAGAATATTAATAGGGAATACCATATTATTATAATATTATGTACGTATTGTCATTATATTTTAAAATAATTGATTGCATATGTTCGGCGGCCCACAAAGTACCTGCGTGATTCCACTGACATGCAGCCCACAAAGAATTGCTTGTATATGTTGGGCGGGAAAGTGTGCGAGGAGGAGCAGACACATGTTATTTTTTGGGAGGAGTTCTATCCTTTTAGTAGAAAGATGATTGTTAGTTACAAGGTGACGTGGCAGGTTGTTGCATAATGTAACAAATGTCTAACAAACTTGTAACTAAATAAGTAGTAGTTACATTGTTAGTTACAAGGTGACGTGACATGTTGTTGCATAATGTAACAAATTTCTAACAAACTTGTAACAGCCCAACAACTTGTTGAGGCCATATATATTGTAATCACACAATCAATACATACTTTACATATTCAATACAATTACATTCTTCTTCACATCTCTCTCGTCTTTATCTCTATTTCTCGGGTGCCATTGTTGCTAGGTTGAGCTCGGCTGCATAGCAGGTGCTTAGTAGAAATTGCAGAAGAAAACGTATCCTGCAACACTTGTACAAGAGCTAAATCCTGGCACCGCATACTAGGACAAAGAAGAACACCGTGGATGCGCAAATTAAAGGTATGCAATCGCACAGTCGGGGGAACAGGCGGTACAGACACAAAAATTGGAGCAGGAACAGGCGGTACAGACACAAAAATTGGAGCAGCAATTCAGTCAGATGATGGTGATGATGCAAAGCATCCAAGACTCCTTGAAGACTCCTGGAGATCAAATGCCGAATTCTAACATTGTTCAACCTAGAAGAATGAGGTATGTTTCTAATCTAGAATTTCCTAAATTTGACTGGTCAAATCCAACAATGTGGGGTAAAAAAATGTTCTCGTTATTTTTCGTTGTGTCAAATTCCTAAGGAACAACATGTGGATATAGCGTATTTGAACATGTTTGATAAGGACAAAAACTCGGGTAATTAGTTACCTACATGTTAATAAAGGGGTTGATGGGGTCTGTTGGCCATCTCGGATCGTCCGCCAGTCAAGGCCCGGGTCTGATCTGGCTCTGATAAAAATCTGAGCCCTGGAATAGCCTCCTGTGCGGACCACCAGTCGGACCCAACCAACCAGCCCTCTAGGGCATCTCTGAAAGTCCTAAACCTGAGGCCCAGCCCTCGGCCAGCTGAGCTGAGCCCACCTTCAAGCTTCGCAGGGGGAATAGGTTACCTCGACCTTCCTGACCTCAGAGCAGCCTACACCGCCGATCCCAAGCTGGGCGAGGCAGACCCTTCTGATCAAAGCTTAACGTAAAAGAGAATGAGTGGGGGCCACGGCTCCACGTGTCTCTCTTTCCCTCTTTTTCTTGCCTTTTCTCTCTTTTGGAAACCTATTAATACCTCATTATTTTCCTTCATGAGGGGGTAATTAACTTTCTTTCACTAAACTCTCACTCTAGAAAACGCCACCTTACTCCTCACGAGTAAGGTTCGTCAAACGCATACACGGACTGACTTAGGCATCAGAGAGGGTTCCCTCGGACACCTCCGAGGCTCTGTACGCAACTTGTGCATTTCCCAGACCCCCTCCGCCGGGAAAAGTCCGACTACTAGAGGAGAAGAAAGGTGAGGCGTTAGGATCAAGCTAGATATAAGGAGAACCTAAACTTAATCCATGATCCGAATCTGATTTGGGTGTGATAGTTTCCTTACTGGAACAATTTGGCGCCGTCTGTGGGGAATTACGAGTTAAATATCCTCAGCACGAAAAAGCTATCAGAAGATGCATGAAGTCGTAGAAACCGAAGTAGGTGCTGATCCGGCGAGACAGATGATCGTTCCCCGGTATGGCATGCCCATCAGGCCGAGAGAAGTAATGCCTGTCGTCACCCTCCGGGGAGTTGGGCAGGCTACTCTCCATGGAGCCCCAAGGAAGGGAACGACAGCCGCAGTTGAGCAAGAGACAGAGTAGGGTCCAAACCTAGAGCTCACTCCCGCCCAAGCATAGCAGGCTGCCGCCTTCTTCACAGTCACGCCAGAGGACCTGGTAGGCGGTTTAGTAACAACCCCCAGACACCTACAGTACGCAGACACTGATGATGCCGGGGGCAAAAAGCGAACCGCCGCCAGGAAGATCTAGAGAAAGGCGAAGAAAGCGGCCAAGGGGTATGTTCGGGCGAAGAAGTGTCTGTTGGCCGACACCTAGGAGCAAAAGCCTCCACAGAAGAATGGATCTGTCCGCATGTAGACACCCAGATTTGGACCTGGTGGCTGCAGGAGTGCCCGACAAACACGCGATGACGATCGGACTGCAACGCGATGACGCGAGTTCATTTTGCAGCGTTGTTTTGATCGGTCCATATCTCGAGTTATACTTGGAATTTCGTAGTCATTCAAAATGGAGGAGATAGATATCGAGCTTATCTTTCCAATGACTACTCGTGAAGGTTCATTGAACAAGTATTGATGAAGTTATGCCCCAAACAAGTCAGCTGTGCATTGAAAAACGTTGCTGTTAAATTCTTTGAAGGAATTGTTTCTTTTGCCTCGATTTTCCTTAAAGCTTTCAATAAATTCCCGAGGAGAAGAGCTTCTATTTTCAAGTCCGTTTAATCAAGACTACTCGAGCAAACAAGGGCCTTGCATCTGATTTGGAGCATGGAAAGTAGGTTGATTGTGTTCTCACTTATTCATTGTATCTAGCTATTTAGTTCTAGCCTAGTTCATTTTCCTTTCTTTGTTTTTGTCACCCACTTTATGAGGCTTGACTTTGCTGGTTAGCCTCATCCTTGGGTTGAGTTGTAGGCTATAAATATCCAAGTACTTGATGAATAAATCATTCAATCTTCATCAAACAAAATCTGCGTTAAGCTTTGCTTTCCTTTTCGTCTTTGTAGTTCACAAGACAAAGTATTAGAGTAAGTCGCGTTACAAGCTCTATACTCGCTATTTCAATCATGTGTTTGAATTAGCACCCGCTTTGTTGAGGTATAGGTCTATCTCACTTAGCACACTATCTTTGGTTACGTTCTATCATCACTTTACAGCAGCTATTTCAACCTGATTTCGTTGGTTTGTTTCGTTCATTTCAAATTACTATCTATCATCAAATCACTTGTTCAAAGTTCATTCTAACTCACATCACGTGACGCGAGCTGCCAATGTTTTAGATAGTGTTTCTATAGAACGGATTAAATAATTACTCGGAAGGATTAAATTAACATCAAGGCAGGCTTAGTCATGTCATTACGGTCACGTCGACACTAATTAGAGTCAATTCCTACATCGGGGCCCCGAATCAGTCCCAAAATATGCAAAGTCAAACCCGAGTTAACGCGTCGGGCCGAGCAAACCTCGAGACACGCGCCCGAGGCCCACCCGCCACTCGATGCGCTAGGGTTAAAGGGAAGGCTTAACCTCCAAGAAAGACGAAGATATGCATCTTCTCCGTTTTGGAAAGTTTTGACATCGGATTTTCAAAACTTCGACAGCATGAGCTCCGGCGCCTGAAGACTGTACTGCCCCATACCAGGCGTCTGAAGACCGAGTCGCTGGACCCCGGGCGTCCATATGGGCGTCGAGGTCCGAAAACACCTATAATTACCCCCCTCCCCACCTCATTCATTGGACACAACTTCTCATCTTCCCTTCTCTCTTCGACTCGTTAAGAGTATTGCGCTTGGGCTCGCACTCCGACACCCAAAGCAAAGATCCACTCGATTGTAGTCCCGAAAGAGAAATCGACGCTACTTCTCACCTTCGAGCACTCCACTCGATACCGAGGTGTCTATGATCGGCTAGCTACTCCGAGTCTAACGGAGTTCTGCCGGATTAGCCGCAGAACTAACAAGTAGTAGCGCAGCTCTGCCGGATTAGCCGCAGGAAGGGCCAACAGTAACGGAACTCTGCCGAAATCACCGGGTGAGCTAGGAGGATCCGCCTTTGAAGTCGAATCGTCACTAGGTTGTCGTCTAAACAAAACTTTACATTCGCCTACTTTTATTATGCACTACAATATAATATCAAATGTGGACACTAGGTCCACAACACTGACTAAAACACGTAACGTCCCAACTTCGATCGTAAACACCAAAACACTTTAAATAGACCCGAGTAGTCCCGAGATCCGTTCTCAATTATCTATGCATCCAGTCCCGTTTAGCGTATACTCCGAGGGTGCAACTCCTCACTATGTGATTTACTTACATTCGCATTTACCGCTTTCGTATGATTTATTGCCTTTATGACCTTATAATCGCATGCTAAATCACCTAACACGGAAATCAAAACGTAAATAAGCTAAAAATAAACAAAGTGATGGCCGGATTCCGCATTAGTCCCGATGTTCACCTTTATTAGGTTCGATTGCATCCCTACTAATACCGAGCCGACGCATCTTAAGCAGCATACCAGGTAAGGTATACCACGAGAACGACTAATATCTGTATTATCGCGTTAAAAATGACTTGGTAATACTTATATTATTAGTACTCTCTACTCTCCTATGTGCATCTTTTCATGGTCTGCTTGTCACGTGAAATCGCATGCAAAGAATGTAAACACAACTACTTCGACGACAAAACTTACTTGTCCTTAAACAATCGACATAGCAAAAGGTATAGGGTTAAAACAACGGATGTTACAGTACTTCCGCCACAACTAGGAAACGAAGTCATCAGCCCGCCGATTGAGAAGTAGAGGCCGCTATTGTGCGGGCGGGATTGGGTGTTGATGTCTAGCGGACGTTGGCTTCCCAATACGTACCCATACCCCTTACTCAGAATCAACGGTTTCCGGATCTCCTAAACCATTGGTAATGAGAGTCATTCCGGGCATGGAGTGCTTAAGGGTACAAGTCTTTATCTTCAGGTCCCGTGCCACTCAGCTTTGAGCCGGCTAAGGATCAAAGTTGACTTGAACGGTTTTTGAGTCCCTATAATTGACTCGGGGGCGACTCCAAAAATCGGCAACGAATTCAGTTCACTAAAAAGGTCGCCTTACCAAACATATCGACCTTTAAACATTTACAACCACGACTCGATCGATCCCAACGAAAATACGGGCGCCTGCGCCCGTCTAGTACAAGTCCGGATCGTCATCCGAATCGAGGTCCGAAACATTGCCTCGAACGCGACACCGGGCCGCGTGGGTGGCCGCCGCGATTGATAACCGGGTCAGTCCCGTGCGGGGCACTAGGCGGTGCGGACGGACGTCCACAGTTTGGCGACTCCGCTGGGGAGTTGGAAACAAGTTTCCAGCGGTGGTGTAACTTGAACGACATCGGTGAAGCTCATTTCCTAGTTTCCTGTTGTGGTCCCTACAGGTTTTGGCCCTAAAAAGTCCACCCTAATCGATATTAGGACCAATCGACCTCTTCGCGGTAAGATCCTTATGGACACGCGGGGAGATCCTCGGTTGACGCTCCAGCCGCCTAACGCGCATCCCGCGGATAAACCAAGCGAATAGTCCAAGCAGACGGTACGACACTCATCTCCCCGGGTGACTTGTTGCCACCTAAGCAAGGGCTATTTGTGGGCGGTAGCCTACCCTAACCTAACCGTCTGTGCATCCTGCATGAGTGTATGCATTCCTAGTTATGTGTAGTGTGTTTGAACAACCCAAATAAAACACTAAAAATATGGATTCTACCACGACAACATATTCAACCGCACCCAACTCCATTTTCGAAAAGAAATCATCTCTTTTTTTAAAAAAAAAAGATAAAAGCTGCCCTTTTCAACACCAATGCTCCGGCCAATCTAAAATGACTTTTGAGAACCTTTTAGTGGACATGACATAGGTCCACCCCGACGCGGCCACGCGCGGGTTTGGGAAGGCGAATGAATCTCCATATGAGATGGATCAAATTGAAATTTAAATCGAAGTGGAGTCGCCACCGAACTTTGTAGGAGATCGGGCCCGTTCGAACCCACTCTATATCTTAGTGGGCCATGCACAAAGTATGGCCCATTCGGATGTCAGAGTTTATTGGGGTCGTCCCTTTGCATTTGATACCGATACCGACATTATCGGATACCGTGTATTGAATGACTCTCGTGCGCCAACGGTTTCGGACATCCGGAAATCATGGTCCTGAGTAAGGGGTAAGGGTACGTGTTGGGAAGTTCACAAAGAACACCCAACCCCGCCCGCACATTAGCGGTCTCTACTAAGATATCGTTTGACTCTCGAATACGCGCGTTAGTAATTCGATTAATGATATGCAAACAGTATTTTCGACTAAACATGTGAATTATGTTTGATCTACGTCGTTTAATGCATCTTTGAATTTATGTTGAAGTTGTATTTAGCATGCGAGGTCCGTTTTAGTATAATAAAACACACAACGAATAATAAGATACAAAGACAAAGAACAAACGAGTTAGTAACGGTTTGTAAATTGAATAAATGATGTAAATATGATGCGATGCAAGGTTTTGAAAAGGTGAATCACGTGATAGACTTGACACGTGTTGATCGAAGTCATAAAAATATTTATCGAGACTCGAAATATGCTAAGAAAGCTCGCTATTTCGCTAAACAGGAGCCACTCGATCGAGTCATCGCGGGACTCGACCGAGTGGTCTCGAAAAAAGCTTCTGTCTCGGGTTTTGGGGTGCCACTCGATCGAGTGCCCCCTGTACGGACTGCTGTCCGGTTTGTTTTTGCTCTTCGAAATTGTTTTTGAAAAGATCGACAATTTTGTCAAGCCGTGTAAGAATATAATGCGATTTTTACTCGACTTGAATTTGCGATACTCGTCATATTCGACACTTGATTATGGAATCAATATCGGATATTCAGAGCGACCTTTTAGAAAAGATGTTTTGTAAATTGTTTGAAAATCGAACTAAAAAACAATGTAGATTCTCTCCGCGTTGAAATCGTCGTATTTCGTTTTAGGACTATGTGACGATTATCTTAGCATCAACGAGATTAATTTGATTCTTGTAGATACGATATTCGACTATAGAGTCGGTATCGTATTTTAAGAATGACCGTTTTAATAAAAATAAGATAGTTGCAATAATATCGGTATTAGAGACGAAAAAGAGTAAAACGTGACGATGACTCGATAAATCCGGACCAACGACACAAAAAAAACGAGAGAGAGAAGAGAGGACAAAAATTTAAAAGAAAAATTGAAAAATCTGACAAAATATAAAAAACAAACATAGACCCGTTTGTATTGTATAAATGTATTGTATAAATGTATTGCGAAGATTATTTGTTCTAGGCTGTCTAAAGTGTTGCCTGATATAATATCTCCTACTCAAGGAGGTTTTATAGAAGGAAGAAGTATTGTAGAGAATGTGCTGATTTGTCAGGACCTAGTCCGTTTGTATAAGAGGGGGAGGATTTCACCTCGATGTCTTTTCAAGGTGGATATTCATAAGGCGTATGATTCGGTGGAATGGAGTTTTGTGGACCAGATGCTGAGGGCTCTCGACTTTCCTGATCATTTTCGGAAATTGATTATGGAATGTATTGAGACCGTCTCGTATTCTTTGAGTACTAATGGTGATAGTTTTGGCTTTTTTCGTGGGAAGAGGGGCCTGAGGCAAGGTGATCCTATTTCTCCGTTGTTGTTCACGATTTGTATGGAATATTTTTCTCGAATCATCACACGGGGGATTGGATAAGAGATTTAAATATCATCCGAAGTGCGGGGCTTTAAAGCTGACACATCTTTTATTTGCTGACGATTTACTCCTTTTTTGCAAAGGGGAAAAAGAGTCGATGGAATTCATGTGGCAGGCTTTTGCTATGTTTAGTAGGGCCTCGGGGCTGAGTATAAGCGTGGGCAAGTCTCATGCGTACTTTGCTGGGGTTGATGCTGACAGGAAGGATGAGATACTTCAGTATTCTGGCTGTGTGGAAGGTACCTTTCCTTTTCGTTATCTTGGGTTACCTATTCAGAGTAATAGATTAGGGAAGGCTGATTGTGTTATGTTGATCGCTCGCATTATTGCGAGAATTTCTAGCATTGGGGCGAGAAAACTGTCTTACGCGGGTAGACTGACTTTGGTTCAATCTGTGCTTTCCCAATTGCACAATTATTGGGCCATGGTTTTTATTATTCCGAAGTTTTTTATGGCTCGTATTAGGTCTATTTGCCGGAATTTCTTATGGGGAGGGGTAGAAGGAACTAATCGAGCATTAGTAAGCTGGGAGAATTTATGTTGCCCGAATGATGAAGGTGGATTAGGTATTAGAGACCTGAATATATGGAATGAGGCCGCGGTGGCTAAGTTAGCTTCTTGGGTTTTTGATCAACCGGATCGTCTTTGGGTTCGGTGGGTTAATAGCATCTATCTTAAGGGAGGAGATTGGAGTGCTTATAAACCCAACACAGAGGCTACTTGGGCGTGGAGGAAGATTTGTCAGGCTAAGGAGAAAATTAAAAACATGTTTGTAAATGGTCTTTGGCATGGATCGAGTACTAGTTATTCTATTTCATGTGCATATCATGAGCTGAGATCTTCTAGGCCGAAAATTCCTTGGGCTAGGATGGTTTGGAGTGGTTGGAGTGTCCCGAGACATAGTTTCATTTCTTGGCTTGTGTTTAGGGGTGCTTTAAACACGAGGAAAAAATTGGCAAGGGTTGGGGTTGCGAATTCTGACCGATGCTATTTGTGTGAAGAGGAGGAGGAGAATCTGGAGCACTTGTTTTTCAGTTGTAGGTGGAGCGCGCGAGTGATGGGACTACTTGGTGAGTGGGTAGGGAAGTCGATCCCGCATCGTAATGGGCTCGATTGGGCAACTAAAATTCGGGGTTCCAAGCTTCAATGTAATATCCTGAGAGCAATGATAAATGCAGCGATCTATCACATCTGGAAGAGTCGGAACTTGTGCAGAATTGAAGAAAAATTGCAGCGTCCACAATGCATAGTTAAGGCGATAAAATCGGATGTTAAGAATAGAATATTATGTAAGATCAAATATCCTATTCGGACTAGAGATGCTAGATGGCTACATAAATTGATGTAGTCACTGATTTGTACATTGATCATTCGATTATATATATACTTACCTTTTACCAAAAAAAACATAGACCCGTGCGGTGCACGGGTGTGGCGACTAGTTAGTTTATTAAAAACGTTTGATCTAAACATCAACTTATCAGAATCGTATGGAAAAATTTACCATTCATTCTCAAGCTTAATTTTCATTTTTTTTCGTTTTTGTTGCTCCATCGCCTACGATCTCAACAACACTCTTGCCTTTCAGACTACCAATGATATCTGCAAAACAGTTTGTACGTGGTCACATGATGATTATAATTTCAAAAATTATACGAAATATTTAGGTATCATATAATTAATGTGTGTGTACAAAATTAGAGTCAATACCTACGAATATATTTGATGGTGGTTTTTGCTCATAGATTTCCTCAAATGTGACGATTTCAAAACCGTATTTTGGTATCTCCATCCCTACACAATTTCTTATGGAAGTGTTTTTATGGAAGTTTATTTTCTATTTGTGATTGCATGTTTTGTGTCTGTCATTGTTTCTAATACCACGAAATGTGAAATTAGATCAATTTCTCCTTCTTGTATCAGAGGTTTAAAAACTTTTATCAATCTGTCTTTGATTGACGCTTGAATCTTCTTCATCTGTCAAGAAGAGAGAAAGTAATAGATTAATAGTTTTTTCCATTAGAACCATAAATCAAATTTGTTAGAGATATATTACCTTTTCACCCATAAGAATCATTTCAACCCGACTTATTTCCTTCGGATTATTCCACGCTGGTACGGAGTAGAGTCTTATAACCCTAACACGTAATCTCCACGTTTCCTTAACATTGCTGACATCGTATATGAAGTTTAAAGCACATGATTGAGTTGATGCCATTAGAAAGAAATGAAATTATATTAGTACTATATAAACTATATTGAAAGATGTTATGTGTTGAAATGTTTAGAAGTTGATTTGTAATTATATAGGCACAGTTTAAAATAGGAAATTATTTTACCATCGGTATTAATTATTCGATAACACGGGTTATAGCTAATAAACTTGAGTTTATATAATTATATATATAAAGTCAAATCCACAGTTTGTAATCGAATAATTTGGTAGTGAATTAATTTCTTGAGTTTATATAATAGGAAAAGATAATCCGCAGTTTTAATTTCCCTAATCATGTGATCGAATAATATTATATAATAATATTATAATATAGGGAATATTATATAATAGGTTTGTATATAGCATAATTGATCCTTGGGATTTATACAATTAGGGAAATATTGCAATTTTTGATCATTAGGGAAATATTGCTGTACGAAAATATTGCGTTTATATACGTAATTGTATAAATTATGCGTGAAATTGTATCAGAATTATGGGTGAAAGGAATGATTCCATTTTGATAGTCTCTAATTATGCGTTTACATACATATGGACAAGTAATTTAGGAATCATTACCAGTTATGCAGTCCACATACATATTGCTTACAAAGAATTATTTATCCGCATAGAATATTATTCATTTCTTCTTCCTGGTTTCTTTTAACTTGTGAGACTATATTATGTACTATGTACACGGATATATACAATATACTTTTATGACTATATTATGTATTACGTACTAACTACTAAATTAATATCTTTGTAATATTATACGTAATATTAATATAGGGCATATATACGGGTTTGCAATTATGATATAAAGCTATGTATGGCAAAAAATTAGATATAATTATATTTTAGGGAACTTCTTTTTTAAGCGTGAGTATTGATTTTTCCGTGGACGGTTTAGAATATTAATAGGGAATACCATATTATTATAATATTATGTACGTATTGTCATTATATTTTAAAATAATTGCTTGCATTTGTTCGGCGGCCCACAAAGTACCTGCGTGATTCCACTGACATGCAGCCCACAAAGAATTGCTTGTATATGTTGGGCGGGAAAGTGTGCGAGGAGGAGCAGACACATGTTATTTTTTGGGAGGAGTTCTATCCTTTTAGTAGAAAGAGGATTGTTAGTTACAAGGTGACGTGGCAGGTTGTTGCATAATGTAACAAATGTCTAACAAACTTGTAACTAAATAAGTAGTAGTTACATTGTTAGTTACAAGGTGACGTGACATGTTGTTGCATAATGTAACAAATTTCTAACAAACTTGTAACAGCCCAACAACTTGTTGAGGCCATATATATTGTAATCACACAATCAATACATACTTTACATATTCAATACAATTACATTCTTCTTCACATCTCTCTCGTCTTTGTCTCTATTTCTCGGGTGCCATTGTTGCTAGGTTGAGCTCGGCTGCATAGCAGGTGCTTAGTAGAAATTACAGAAGAAAACGTATCCTGCAACACTTGTACAAGAGCTAAATCCTGGCACCGCATACTAGGACAAAGAAGAACACCGTGGATGCGCAAATTAAAGGTATGCAATCGCACAGTCGGGGGAACAGGCGGTACAGACACAAAAATTGGAGCAGGAACAGGCGGTACAGACACAAAAATTGGAGCAGCAATTCAGTCAGATGACGGTGATGATGCAAAGTATGCAAGACTCCTTGAAGACTCCTGGAGATCAAATGCCGAATTCTAACATTGTTCAACCTAGAAGAATGAGGTATGTTTCTAATCTAGAATTTCCTAAATTTGACTGGTCAAATCCAACAATGTGGGGTAAAAAAATGTTCTCGTTATTTTTCGTTGTGTCAAATTCCTAAGGAACAACATGTGGATATAGCGTATTTGAACATGTTCGATAAGGAGAAAACTCGGGTAATTAGTTACCTATCTGTTAATAAAGGGGTTGATGGGGTCTGTTGGCCATCTCAGATCGTCCGCCAGTCAACGCCCGGGTCTGACCTGGCTCTGATAAAAATCTGAGCCCTGGAATAGCCTCCTGTGCGGACCACCAGTCGGACCCAACCAACCAGCCCTCTAGGGCATCTCTGAAAGTCCTAAACCTGAGGCCCAGCCCTCGGCCAGCTGAGCTGAGCCCACCTTCAAGCTTCGCAGGGGGAATAGGTTACCTCGACCTTCCTGACCTCAGAGCAGCCTACACCGCCGATCCCAGGCTGGGCGAGGCAGACCCTTCTGATCAAAGCTTAAGGTAAAAGAGAATGAGTGGGGGCCACGGCTCCACGTGTCTCTCTTTCCCTCTCTTTCTTGCCTTTTCTCTCTTTTGAAAACCTATTAATACCTCATTATTTTCCTTCATGAGGGGGTAATTAACTTTCTTTCACTAAACTCTCACTCTAGAAAACGCCACCTTACTCCTCACGAGTAAGGTTCGTCAAACGCATACACGGACTGACTTAGGCATCAGAGAGGGTTCCCTCGGACACCTCCGAGGCTCTGTGCGCTCCTTGTTCATTTCGCAGACCCCCTTCGCCGGGAAAAGTCCGACTACTAGAGGAGAAGAAAGGTGAGGCGTTAGGATCAAGCTAGATATAAGGAGAACCTAAACTTAATCCATTATCCGAATCTGATTTGGGTGTGATAGTTTCCTTACTGGAACAATTTGGCGCCGTCTGTGGGGAATTACGAGTTAAATATCCTCAGCACGAAAAAGCCATCAGAAGATGCATGAGGTCGTAGAAACCGAAGTAGGTGCTGATCCGGCGAGACAGATGATCGTTCCCCGGTATGGCATGCCCATCAGGCCGAGAGAAGTAATGCCTGCCGTCACCCTCCGGGGAGTTGGGCAGGCTACTCTCCATGGAGCCCCAAGGAAAGGAACGACAGTCGCGGTTGAGCAAGAGACAGAGTAGGGTCCAAACCTAGAGCTCACTCCCGCCCAAGCACAGCAGGCTGCCGCCTTCTTCACAGTCACGCCAGAGGACCTGGTAGGCGGTTTAGTAACAACCCCCAGACACCTACAGTACGCAGACACTGATGATGCCGGGGGCAAAAAGCGAACCGCCGCTAGGAAGATCTAGAGAAAGGCGAAGAAAGCGGCCAAGGGGTATGTTCGGGCGAAGAAGCGTCTGTTGGCCGACACCTAGGAGCAAAAGCCTCCACAGAAGAATGGATCTGTCCGCATGTAGACACCCAGATTTGGACCTGGTGGCTGCAGGAGTGCCCGACAAACACCCGATGACGATCGGACTGCAACGCGATGACGCGAGTTCATTTTGCAGCGTTGTTTTGATCGGTCCATATCTCGAGTTATACTTGGAATTTCGTAGTCATTCAAAATGGAGGAGATAGATTTCGAGCTTATCTTTCCAATGACTACTCGTGAAGGTTCATTGAATAAGTATTGATGAAGTTATGCCCCTAACAAGTCAGCCGTGCATTGAAAAACGTTGCTGTTAAATTCTTTGAAGGAATTGTTTCTTTTGCCTCGATTTTCTTTAAAGCTTTCAATAAATTCCCGAGGAGAAGAGCTTCTATTTTCAAGTCCGTTTAATCAAGACTACTCGAGCAAACAAGGGCCTTGCATCTGATTTGGAGCATGGAAAGTAGGTTGATTGTGTTCTCACTTATTCATTGTATCTAGCTATTTAGTTCTAGCCTAGTTCATTTTCCTTTCTTTGTTTTTGTCACCCACTTTAAGAGGCTTGACTTTGCTGGTTAGCCTCATCCTTGGGTTGAGTTGTAGGCTATAAATAGCCAAGTACTTGATGAATAAATCATTCAATCTTCATCAAACAAAATCTGCGTTAAGCTTTGCTTTCCTTTTCGTCTTTGTAGTTCACAAGACAAAGTATTAGAGTAAGTCGCGTTACAAGCTCTATACTCGCTATTTCAATCATGTGTTTGAATTAGCACCCGCTTTGTTGAGGTATAGGTCTATCTCACTTAGCACACTATCTTTGGTTACGTTCTATCATCACTTTACAGCAGCTATTTCAACCTGATTTTGTTGCTTTGTTTCGTTCATTTCAAATTACTATCTATCATCAAATCACTTGTTCAAAGTTCATTCTAACTCACATCACGTGACGCGAGCTGCCAATGTTTTAGATAGTGTTTCTATAGAACGGATTAAATAATTACTCGGAAGGATTAAATTAACATCAAGGCAGGCTTAGTCATGTCATTACGGTCACGTCGACACTAATTAGAGTCAATTCCTACATCGGGGCCCCGAATCAGTCCCAAAATATGCAAAGTCAAACCCGAGTTAACGCGTCGGGCCGAGCAAACCTCGAGACACGCGCCCGAGGCCCACCCGCCACTCGATGCGCTAGGGTTAAAGGGAAGGCTTAACCTCCAAGAAAGACGAAGATATGCATCTTCTCCGTTTTGGAAAGTTTTGATATCGGATTTTCAAAACTTCGACAGCATGAGCTCCGGCGCCTGAAGACTGTACTGCCCCATACCAGGCGTCTGAAGACCGAATCGCTGGACCCCGGGCGTCCATATGGGCGTCGAGGTCCGAAAACACCTATAATTACCCCCCTCCCCACCTCATTCATTGGACACAACTTCTCATCTTCCCTTCTCTCTTTGACTCGTTAAGAGTATTGCGCTTGGGCTCGCACTCCGACACCCAAAGCAAAGATCCACTCGATTGTAGTCCCGAAAGAGAAATCGACACTACTTCTCACCTTCGAGCACTCCACTCGATACCGAGGTGTCTGTGATCGGCTAGCTACTCCGAGTCTAACGGAGTTCTGCCGGATTAGCCGCAGAACTAACAAGTAGTAGCGCAGCTCTGCCGGATTAGCCGCAGGAAGGGCGAACAGTAACGGAACTCTGCCGAAATCACCGGGTGAGCTAGGAGGATCCGCCTTTGAAGTCGAATCGTCACTAGGTTGTCGTCTAAACAAAACTTTACATTCTCCTACTTTTATTATGCACTACAATATAATATCAAATGTGGACACTAGGTCCACAACACTGACTAAAACACGTAACGTCCCAACTTCGATCATAAACACCAAAACACTCTAAATAGACCCGAGTAGTCCCGAGATCCGTTCTCAATTATCTATGCATCCAGTCCCGTTTAGCGTATACTCCGAGGATGCAACTCCTCACTATGTAATTTACTTACATTCGCATTTACCGCTTTCGTATGATTTATTGCCTTTATGACCTTATAATCGCAAGCTAAATCACCTAACACGGAAATCAAAACGTAAATAAGCTAAAAATAAACAAAGTGATGGCCGGATTCCGCATTAGTCCCGGTGTTCACCTTTATTAGGTTCGATTGCATCCCTACTAATACCGAGCCGACGCATCTTAAGCAGCATACCAGGTAAGGTATACCACGAGAACGACTAATATCCGTATCATCGCGTTAAAACTGACTTGGTAATACTTATAGTATTAGTACTCTCTACTCTCCTATGTGCATCTTTTCATGGTCTGCTTGTCACGTGAAATCGCATGCAAAGATTGTAAACACAACTACTTCGACGACAAAACTTACTTGTCCTTAAACAATCGACATAGCAAAAGGTATAGGGTTAAAACAACGGATGTTACAGTACTTCCGCCACAACTAGGAAACGAAGTCATCAGCCCGCCGATTGAGAAGTAGAGGCCGCTATTGTGCGGGCGGGATTGGGTGTTGATGTCTAGCGGACGTTGGCTTCCCAATACGTACCCATACCCCTTACTCAGAATCAACGGTTTCCGGATCTCCTAAACCATTGGCAATGAGAGTCATTCCGGGCATGGAGTGCTTAAGGGTACAAGTCTTTATCTTCAGGTCCCGTGCCACTCAGCTTTGAGCCGGCTAAGAATCAAAGTTGACTTGAACGGTTTTTGAGTCCCTATAATTGACTCGGTGGCGACTCCAAAAATCGGCAACGAATTCAGTTCACTAAAAAGGTCGCCTTACCAAACATATCGACCTTTAAACATTTACAACCACGACTCGATCGATCCCAACGAAAATACGGGCGCCTGCGCCCGTTTAGTACAAGTCCGGATCGTCATCCGAATCGAGGTCCAAAACATTGCCTCGAACACGAGACCGGGCCGCGTGGGTGGCCGCCGCGATTGAAAACCGGGTCAGTCCCGTGTGGGGCCCTAGGCGGTGCGGACGGACGTCCACAGTTTGGCGACTCCGCTGGGGAGTTGGAAACAAGTTTCCAGCGGTGGTGTAACTTGAACGACATCGGTGAAGCTCATTTCCTAGTTTTCTGTTGTGGTCCCTACAGGTTTTGGCCCTAAAAAGTCCACCCTAATCGATATTAGGACCAATCGACCTCTTCGCGGTAAGATCCTTATGGACACGCGGGGAGATCCTCGGTTGACGCTCCAGCCGCCTAACGCGCATCCCGCGGATAAACCAAGCGAATAGTCCAAGCAGACGGTACGACACTCATCTCCCCGGGTGACTTGTTGCCATCTAAGCAAGGGCTATTTGTGGGCGGTAGCCTACCCTAACCTAACCGTCTGTGCATCCTGCATGAGTGTATGCATTCCTAGTTATGTGTAGTGTGTTTGAACAACCCAAATAAAACACTAAAAATATGGATTCTACCACGACAACATATTCAACCGCACCCAACTCCATTTTCGAAAAGAAATCATCTCTTTTTTTTTAAAAAAAAAAGATAAAAGCTGCCCTTTTCAACACCAATGCTCCGACCAATCTAAAATGACTTTTGAGAACCTTTTAGTGGACATGACATAGGTCCACCCCGACGCGGCCACGCGCGGGTTTGGGAAGGCGAATGAATCTCCATATGAGATGGATCAAATTGAAATTTAAATCGAAGTGGAGTCGCCACCGAACTTTGTAGGAGATCGGGCCCGTTCGAACCCACTCTATATCTTAGTGGGCCATGCACAAAGTATGGCCCATTCGGATGTCAGAGTTTATTGGGCTCGTCCCTTTGCATTTGATACCGATACCGACATTATCGGATACCGTGTATTGAATGTCTCTCGTGCACCAACGGTTTCGGACATCCGGAAACCATGGTCCTGAGTAAGGGGTAAGGGTACGTGTTGGGAAGTTCACAAAGAACACCCAACCCCGCCCGCACATTAGCGGTCTCTACTAAGATATCGTTTGACTCTCGAATACGCGCGTTAGTAATTCGATTAATGATATGCAAATAGTATTTTCGACTAAACATGTGAATTATGTTTGATCTACGTCGTTTAATGCATCTTTGAATTTATGTTGAAGTTGTATTTAGCATGCGAGGTCCGTTTTAGTATAATAAAACACACAACGAATAATAAGATACAAAGACAAAGAACAAACGAGTTAGTAACGGTTTGTAAATTGAATAAATGATGTAAATATGATGCAATGCAAGGTTTTGAAAAGGTGAATCACGTGATAGACTTGACACGTGTTGACCGAAGTCATAAAAATATTTATCGAGACTCAAAATATGCTAAGAAAGCTCGCTATTTCGCTAAACCAGGAGCCACTCGATCGAGTCATCGCGGGACTCGACCGAGTGGTCTCGAAAAAAGCTTATGTCTCGGGTTTTGGGGTGCCACTCGATCGAGTGGGCTAGGCACTCGATCGAGTGCCCCCTGTACGGACTGCTGTCCGGTTTGTTTTTGCTCTTCGAAATTGTTTTTGAAAAGATCGACAATTTTGTCAAGCCGTGTAAGAATATAATGCGATTTTTACTCGACTTGAATTTGCGATACTCGTCATATTCGACACTTGATTATGGAATCAATATCGGATATTCAGAGCGACTTTTTAGAAAAGATGTTTTGTAAATTGTTTGAAAATCGAACTAAAAAACAATGTAGATTCTCTCCGCGTTGAAATCGTCGTATTTCGTTTTAGGACTATGTGACGATTATTTTAGCATCAACGAGATTAATTTGATTCTTGTAGATACGATATTCGACTATAGAGTCGGTATCGTATTTTAAGAATGACCGTTTTAATAAAAATAAGATAGTTGCAATAATATCGGTATTAGAGACGAAAAAGAGTAAAACGTGACGATGACTCGATAAATCCGGACCAACGAGACAAAAAAAACGAGAGAGAGAAGAGAGGACAAAAATTTAAAAGAAAAATTGAAAAATCTGACAAAATATAAAAAACAAACATAGACCCGTGCGGTGCACGGGTGTGGCGACTAGTTAGTTTATTAAAAACGTTTGATCTAAACATCAACTTATCAGAATCGTATGGAAAAATTTACCATTCATTCTCAAGCTTAATTTTCATTTTTTTTCGTTTTTGTTGCTCCATCGCCTACGATCTCCATAACACTCTTGCCTTTCAGACTACCAATGATATCTGCTAAACAGTTTGTACGTGGTCACATGATGATTATAATTTCAAAAATTATACGAAATATTTAGGTATCATATAATTAATGTGTGTGTACAAAATTAGAGTCAATACCTACGAATATATTTGATGGTGGTTTTTGCTCATAGATTTCCTCAAATGTGACGATTTCAAAACCGTATTTTGGTATCTCCATCCCTACACAATTTCTTATGGAAGTGTTTTTATGGAAGTTTATTTTCTATTTGTAATTGCATGTTTTGTGTCTGTCATTGTTTCTAATACCACGAAATGTGAAATTAGATAAATTTCTCCTTCTTGTATCAGAGGTTTAAAAACTTTTATCAATCTGTCTTTGATTGACGCTTGAATCTTCTTCATCTGTCAAGAAGAGAGAAAGTAATAGATTAATAGTTTTTTCCATTAGAACCATAAATCAAATTTGTTAGAGATATATTACCTTTTCACCCATAAAAATCATTTCAACCCGACTTATTTCCTTCGGATTATTCCACGCTGGTACGGAGTAGAGTCTTATAACCCTAACACGTAATCTCCACGTTTCCTTAACATTGCTGACATCGTATATGAAGTTTAAAGCACATGATTGAGTTGATGCCATTAGAAAGAAATGAAATTATATTAGTACTATATAAACTATATTGAAAGATGTTATGTGTTGAAATGTTTAGAAGTTGATTTGTAATTATATAGGCATAGTTTAAAATAGGAAATTATTTTACCATTGGTATTAATTATTCGATAACACGGGTTATAGCTAATAAACTTGAGTTTATATAATTATATATATAAAATCAAATCCACAGTTTATAATCGAATAATTTGGTAGTGAATTAATTTCTTGAGTTTATATAATAGGAAAAGATAATCCGCAGTTTTAATTTCCCTAATCATGTGATCGAATAATATTATATAATAATATTATAATATAGGGAATATTATATAATAGGTTTATATATAGCATAATTGATCCTTGGGATTTATACAATTAGGGAAATATTGCAATTTCTGATCATTAGGGAAATATTGTTGTACGAAAATATTGCGTTTATATACGTAATTGTATAAATTATGCGTGAAATTGTATCAGAATTATGGGTGAAAGGAATGATTCCATTTTGATAGTCTCTAATTATGCGTTTACATACATATGGACAAGTAATTTAGGAATCATTACCAGTTATGCAGTCCACATACATATTGCTTACAAAGAATTATTTATCCGCATAGAATATTATTCATTTCTTCTTCCTGGTTTCTTTTAACTTGTGAGACTATATTATGTACTATGTACACGGATATATACAATATACTTTTATGACTATATTATGTATTACGTACTAACTACTAAATTAATATCTTTGTAATATTATACGTAATATTAATATAGGGCATATATACGGGTTTGCAATTATGATATAAAGCTATGTATGGCAAAAAATTAGATATAATTATATTTTAGGGAACTTCTTTTTTAAGCGTGAGTATTGATTTTTCCGTGGACGGTTTAGAATATTAATAGGGAATACCATATTATTATAATATTATGTACGTATTGTCATTATATTTTAAAATAATTGCTTGCATATGTTCGGCGGCCCACAAAGTACCTGCGTGATTCCACTGACATGCAGCCCACAAAGAATTGCTTGTATATGTTGGGCGGGAAAGTGTGCGAGGAGGAGCAGACACATGTTATTTTTTGGGAGGTGTTCTATCCTTTTAGTAGAAAGAGGATTGTTAGTTACAAGGTGACGTGGCAGGTTGTTGCATAATGTAACAAATGTCTAACAAACTTGTAACTAAATAAGTAGTAGTTACATTGTTAGTTACAAGGTGACGTGACATGTTGTTGCATAATGTAACAAATTTCTAACAAACTTGTAACAGCCCAACAACTTGTTGAGGCCATATATATTGTAATCACACAATCAATACATACTTTACATATTCAATACAATTACATTCTTCTTCACATCTCTCTCGTCTTTGTCTCTATTTCTCGGGTGCCATTGTTGCTAGGTTGAGCTCGGCTGCATAGCAGGTGCTTAGTAGAAATTGCAGAAGAAAACGTATCCTGCAACACTTGTACAAGAGCTAAATCCTGGCACCGCATACTAGGACAAAGAAGAACACCGTGGATGCGCAAATTAAAGGTATGCAATCGCACAGTCGGGGGAACAGGCGGTACAGACACAAAAATTGGAGCAGCAATTCAGTCAGATGATGGTGATGATGCAAAGCATCCAAGACTCCTTGAAGACTCCTGGAGATCAAATGCCGAATTCTAACATTGTTCAACCTAGAAGAATGAGGTATGTTTCTAATCTAGAATTTCCTAAATTTGACTGGTCAAATCCAACAATGTGGGGTAAAAAAATGTTCTCGTTATTTTTCGTTGTGTCAAATTCCTAAGGAACAACATGTGGATATAGCGTATTTGAACATGTTTGATAAGGAGAAAACTCGGGTAATTAGTTACCTATCTGTTAATAAAGGGGTTGATGGGGTCTGTTGGCCATCTCGGATCGTCCGCCAGTCAAGGCCCGGGTCTGACCTGGCTCTGATAAAAATCTGAGCCCTGGAATAGCCTCCTGTGCGGACCACCAGTCGGACCCAACCAACCAGCCCTCTAGGGCATCTCTGAAAGTCCTAAACCTGAGGCCCAGCCCTCGGCCAGCTGAGCTGAGCCCACCTTCAAGCTTCGCAGGGGGAATAGGTTACCTCGACCTTCCTGACCTCAGAGCAGCCTACACCGCCGATCCCAGGCTGGGCGAGGCAGACCCTTATGATCAAAGCTTAAGGTAAAAGAGAATGAGTGGGGGCCACGGCTCCACGTGTCTCTCTTTCCCTCTCTTTCTTGCCTTTTCTCTCTTTTGGAAACCTATTAATACCTCATTTTTTTCCTTCATGAGGGGGTAATTAACTTTCTTTCACTAAACTCTCACTCTAGAAAACGCCACCTTACTCCTCACGAGTAAGGTTCGTCAAACGCATACACGGACTGACTTAGGCATCAGAGAGGGTTCCCTCGGACACCTCCGAGGCTCTGTGCGCTCCTTGTGCATTTCGCAGACCCCCTTCGCCGGGAAAAGTCCGACTACTAGAGGAGAAGAAAGGTGAGGCGTTAGGATCAAGCTAGATATAAGGAGAACCTAAACTTAATCCATTATCCGAATCTGATTTGGGTGTGATAGTTTCCTTACTGGAACAATTTGGCGCCATCTGTGGGGAATTACGAGTTAAATATCCTCAGCACGAAAAAGCCATCAGAAGATGCATGAAGTCGTAGAAACCGAAGTAGGTGCTGATCCGGCGAGACAGATGATCGTTCCCCGGTATGGCATGCCCATCAGGCCGAGAGAAGTAATGCCTGCCGTCACCCTCCGGGGAGTTGGGCAGGCTACTCTCCATGGAGCCCCAAGGAAGGGAACGACAGCCGCGGTTGAGCAAGAGACAGAGTAGGGTCCAAACCTAGAGCTCACTCCCGCCCAAGCACAGCAGGCTGCCGCCTTCTTCACAGTCACGCCAAAGGACCTGGTAGGCGGTTTAGTAACAACCCCCAGACACCTACAGTACGCAGACACTGATGATGCCGGGGGCAAAAAGCGAACCGCCGCCAGGAAGATCTAGAGAAAGGCGAAGAAAGCGGCCAAGGGTTATGTTCGGGCGAAGAAGCGTCTGTTGGCCGACACCTAGGAGCAAAAGCCTCCACAGAAGAATGGATATGTCCGCATGTAGACACCCAGATTTGGACCTGGTGGCTGCA
Organism: Agrostemma githago; assembly: GCA_958450325.1. Lineage (NCBI taxonomy): Eukaryota > Viridiplantae > Streptophyta > Magnoliopsida > Caryophyllales > Caryophyllaceae > Agrostemma > Agrostemma githago. The sequence continues at coordinate 49,151,241 of OY288254.1, read as the reverse complement.
GGAGTGCCCGACAAACACCCGATGACGATCGGACTGCAACGCGATGACGCGAGTTCATTTTGCAGCGTTGTTTTGATCGGTCCATATCTCGAGTTTTACTTGAAATTTCGTAGTCATTCAAAATGGAGGAGATAGATTTCGAGCTTATCTTTCCAATGACTACTCGTGAAGGTTCATTGAACAAGTATTGATGAAGTTATGCCCCAAACAAGTCAGCTGTGCATTGAAAAACGCTGATGTTAAATTCTTTGAAGGAATTGTTTCTTTTGCCTCGATTTTCTTTAAAGCTTTCAATAAATTCCCGAGGAGAAGAGCTTCTATTTTCAAGTCCGTTTAATCAAGACTAATCGAGCAAAGAAGGGCCTTGCATCTGATTTGGAGCATGGAAAGTTGGCTGATTGTGTTCTCACTTATTCATTGTATCTAGCTATTTAGTTCTAGCCTAGTTCATTTCCCTTTCTTTGTTTTTGTCACTCACTTTATGAGGCTTGACTTTGCTGGTTAGCCTCATCCTTGGGTTGAGTTGTAGGCTATAAATAGCCAAGTACTTGATGAATAAATTATTCAATCTTCATCAAACAAAATCTGCGTTAGGCTTTGCTTTCCTTTTCCTCTTTGTAGTTCACAAGACAAAGTATTAGAGTAAGTCACGTTACAAGATCTATACTCGCTATTTCAATCATGTGTTTGAATTAGCACCCGCTTTTTTGAGGTATAGGTCTATCTCACTTAGCACACTATCTTTGGTTACGTTCTATCATCACTTTACAGCAGCTATTTCAACCTGATTTCGTTGCTTTGTTTCGTTCATTTCAAATTACTATCTATCATCAAATCACTTGTTCAAAGTTCATTCTAACTCACATCACGTGACGCGATCTTTCAATGTTTTAGATAGTGTTTCTATAGAACGGATTAAATAATTACTCGGAAAGATTAAATTAACATCAAGGCAGGCTTAGTCATGTCATTACGGTCACGTCGACACTAATTAGAGTCAATTCTTACACCGGGGCCCCGAATCAGTCCCAAAATATGCAAAGTCAAACCCGAGTTAACGCGTCGGGCCGAGCAAACCTCCAGACACGCGCCCGAGGCCCACCCGCTACTCGATGCGCTATGGTTAAAGGGAAGGCTTAACCTCCAAGAAAGACGAAGATATGCATCTTCTCCATTTTGGAAAGTTTTGATATCGGATTTTCAAAACTTCGACAGCATGAGCTCCGGCGCCTGAAAACTGTACTGCCCCATACCAGGCGTCTGAAGACCGAGTCGCTGGACCCCGGGCGTCCATATGGGCGTCGAGGTCCGAAAACACCTATAATTACCCCCCTCCCCACCTCATTCATTGGACACAACTTCTCATCTTCCCTTCTCTCTTTGACTCGTTAAGAGTATTGCGCTTGGGCTCGCACTCCGACACCCAAAGCAAAGATCCACTCGATTGTAGTCCCGAAAGAGAAATCGACGCTACTTCTCACCTTCGAGCACTCCACTCGATACCGAGGTGTCTGTGATCGGCTAGCTACTCCGAGTCTAACGGAGTTCTGCCGGATTAGCCGCAGAACTAACAAGTAGTAGCGCAGCTCTGCCGGATTAGCCGCAGGAAGGGCCAACAGTAACGGAACTCTGCCGAAATCACCGGGTGAGCTAGGAGGATCCGCCTTTGAAGTCGAATCGTCACTAGGTTGTCGTCTAAACAAAACTTTACATTCTCGTACTTTTATTATGCACTACAATATAATATCAAATGTGGACACTAGGTCCACAACACTGACTAAAACACGTAACGTCCAACTTCGATCATAAACACCAAAACACTCTAAATAGACCCGAGTAGTCCCGAGATCCGTTCTCAACTATCTATGCATCCAGTCCCGTTTAGCGTATATTCCGAGGGTGCAACTCCTCACTATGTGATTTACTTACATTCGCATTTATCGCTTTCGTATGATTTATTGTCTTTATGACCTTATAATCGCATGCTAAATCACCTAACACGGAAATCAAAACGTAAATAAGCTAAAAATAAACAAAGTGATGGCTCGGTATCGTTCCCTTTGCCGCAATTTTTTGTGGGATGGTGAGGTCGAAGGTAATAACAGAGCTTTAGTGAGTTGGGAGAATATCTGCTACCCCAAGAATGAGGGAGGCTTGGGAATTCGTGACTTGTCCGTGTGGAATGAGGCCGCGGTGGCTAAGCTGGCGTCGTGGGTCTTTGACCAGCCGGACAGGTTGTGGGTTAGGTGGGTTAATAATGTTTATTTGAAAGGCTCCGTGTGGAGTGAGTATCAACCTCATGCAGATGTAACGTGGTCGTGGAGGAAAATATGTCATGCTAAGGACAAGATTAAGAATTTATTTGTTAATGGTAAATGGCATGGGTCGGATAGATACTATTCGATTTCGAAGGGCTATGAGGAATTACGCGAGAAAAGGCCTAAAGTTCCATGGTGGAGAGTTGTTTGGAGTAACTGGAGTATCCCGAGACATAGCTTCATCTCTTGGCTTGTGTTTAGGGGTGCTCCAAATACGAGACTGAAGCTACATAGAATTGGAATAGCTGACTCTGATCGATGTTTTTTATGTGAGTTACAATCGGAGAGCTTGGATCACTTATTCTTTGGGTGTGTCTGGAGCTCGAAGGTTGTGGCGATTGTGAGCGAGTGGCTACAGAAGAAAATACCGGTGAACGAGAGTTTGAATTGGGCTAAAAATTTAAGGGGGTCGAAAATGCAGTGCAACATTGTTAGAGCTGGGGTTAACGCGTTGATTTATCATATATGGAGACAGCGGAATGCATGCAAACTTGATGGAATTGTCTCTCAGCCTCAGTACACGGCTAATTTGATTAAGTTAGAGATAAAGAATCGCATAATGTGTACGATCAAATTTCCTATTCATGCCAAAGATGCTAGATGGCTACAAAAATTGTTGTAGTCATTAGATTGTAAATTGAATCTTTCACATATATATATACTTACCTTTTAACAAAAAAAAACAAAGTGATGGCCGTGCTCCGCATTAGTCCCGGTGTTCACCTTTATTAGGTTCGATTGCATCCCTACTAATACCGAGCCGACGCATCTTAAGCAGCATACCAGGTAAGGTATACCACGAGAACGACTAATATCCGTATTATAGCGTTAAAACTGACTTGGTAATACTTATAATATTAGTACTCTCTACTCTCCTATGTGCATCTTTTCATGGTCTGCTTGTCACGTGAAATCGCATGCAAAGAATGTAAACACAACTACTTCGACGACAAAACTTACTTGTCCTTAAACAATCGACATAGCAAAAGGTATAGGGTTAAAACAACGGATGTTACAGTACTTCCGCCACAACTAGGAAACGAAGTCATCAGCCCGCCGATTGAGAAGTAGAGGCCGCTATTGTGCGGGCGGGATTGGGTGTTGATGTCTAGCGGACGTTGGCTTCCCAATACGTACCCATACCCCTTACTCAGAATCAACGGTTTCCGGATCTCCTAAACCATTGGCAATGAGAGTCATTCCGGGCATGGAGTGCTTAAGGGTACAAGTCTTTATCTTCAGGTCCCGTGCCACTCAGCTTTGAGCCGGCTAAGGATCAAAGTTGACTTGAACGGTTTTTGAGTCCCTATAATTGACTCGGTGGCGACTCCAAAAATCGGCAACGAATTCAGTTCACTAAAAAGGTCGCCTTACCAAACATATCGACCTTTAAACATTTACAACCACGACTCGATCGATCCCAACGAAAATACAGGCGCCTGCGCCCGTCTAGTACAAGTCCGGATCGTCATCCGAGTCGAGGTCCGAAACATTGCCTCGAACGCGAGACCGGGCCGCGTGGATGGCCGCCGCGATTGAAAACCGGGTCAGTCCCGTGCGGGGCACTAGGCGGTGCGGACGGACGTCCATAGTTTGGCGACTCCGCTGGGGAGTTGGAAACAAGTTTCCAGCGGTGGTGTAACTTGAACGACATCGGTGAAGCTCATTTCCTAGTTTCCTGTTGTGGTCCCTACAGGTTTTGGCCCTAAAAAGTCCACCCTAATCGATATTAGGACCAATCGACCTCTTCGCAGTAAGATCCTTATGGACACGCGGGGAGATCCTCGGTTGACGCTCCGGCCGCCTAACGCGCATCCCGCGGATAAACCAAGCGAATAGTCCAAGCAGACGGTACGACACTCATCTCCCCGGGTGACTTGTTGCCACCTAAGCAAGGGCTATTTGTGGGCGGTAGCCTACCCTAACCTAACCGTCTGTGCATCCTGCATGAGTGTATACATTCCTAGTTATGTGTAGTGTGTTTGAACAACCCAAATAAAACACTAAAAATATGGATTCAACCACGACAACATATTCAACCGCACCCAACTCCGTTTTCGAAAAGAAATCATCTCTTTTTTAAAAAAAAATATTAAAGCTGCCCTTTTCAACACCAATGCTCCGGCCAATCTAAAATGACTTTTGAGAACCTTTTAGTGGACATGACATAAGTCCACCCCGACGCGGCCACGCGCGGGTTTGGGGAGGCGAATGAATCTCCATATGAGATGGATCAAATTGAAATTTAAATCGAAGTGGAGTCGCCACCGAACATTGTAGGAGATCGGGCCCGTTCGAACCCACTCTATATCTTAGTGGGCCATGCACAAAGTATGGCCCATTCGGATGTCAGAGTTTATTGGGGTCGTCCCTTTGCATTTGATACCGATACCGACATTATCGGATACCGTGTATTGAATGACTCTCGTGCGCCAACGGTTTCGGACATCCGGAAACCATGGTCCTGAGTAAGGGGTAAGGGTACGTGTTGGGAAGTTCACAAAGAACACCCAACCCCGCCCGCACATTAGCGGTCTCTACTAAGATATCGTTTGACTCTCGAATACGCGCGTTAGTAATTCGATTAATGATATGCAAACAGTATTTTCGACTAAACATGTGAATTATGTTTGATCTACGTCGTTTAATGCATCTTTGAATTTATGTTGAAGTTGTATTTAGCATGCGAGGTCCGTTTTAGTATAATAAAACACACAACGAATAATAAGATACAAAGACAAAGAACAAACGAGTTAGTAACGGTTTGTAAATTGAATAAATGATGTAAATATGATGCGATGCAAGGTTTTGAAAAGGTGAATCACGTGATAGACTTGACACGTGTTGACCGAAGTCATAAAAATATTTATCGAGACTCGAAATATGCTAAGAAAGCTCGCTATTTCGCTAAACCAGGAGCCACTCGATCGAGTCATCGCGGGACTCGACCGAGTGGTCTCGAAAAAAGCTTCTGTCTCGGGTTTTGGGGTGCCACTCGATCGAGTGGGCTAGGCACTCGATCGAGTGCCCCCTGTACGGACTGCTGTCCGGTTTGTTTTTGCTCTTCGAAATTGTTTTTGAAAAGATCGACAATTTTGTCAAGCCGTGTAAGAATATAATGCGATTTTTACTCGACTTGAATTTGCGATACTCGTCATATTCGACACTTGATTATGGAATCAATATCGGATATTCAGAGCGACTTTTTAGAAAAGATGTTTTGTAAATTGTTTGAAAATCGAACTAAAAAACAATGTAGATTCTCTCCGCGTTGAAATCGTCGTATTTCGTTTTAGGACTATGTGACGATTATCTTAGCATCAACGAGATTAATTTGATTCTTGTAGATACGATATTCGACTATAGAATCGGTATCGTATTTTAAGAATGACCGTTTTAATAAAAATAAGATAGTTGCAATAATATCGGTATTAGAGACGAAAAAGAGTAAAACGTGACGATGACTCGATAAATCCGGACCAACGACACAAAAAAAACGAGAGAGAGAAGAGAGGACAAAAATTTAAAAGAAATAGGAGGATTTATGGAGGTTTATAATTGGGATGGAATTTGACGAGTTTTGCTCTCGGGTCTTTGACGAGTTTTGATATCGGGATTGTGTATGATTAGGGAAGGGATTTGAAGAGTTTTTCTCTCGGGTCTTTGACGAGTTTTGATCTCGGGTTTGCTACGGGATTTCTAGAGGAAAATCGGGACGGTATTTGTTTATAGTTTTCCTAAAATTGCCTAGAATTTCGGGTTGTGAATTGATGTTGTGAATTGTCGGAAATTGTGTGTGTCGTGAATTGCTGATGTGTAGATGTATTGTGTGTAATTGTGTTGTTTAGGAGGGTGTATTTATAGGAGAGCTTCCCGACCTTGACTAGGAGAGGTAGCTTTGCTTGGGTGAGAAGAAACACCACTTTGGATAGGAAAAGCACGCAATTTGAGTGGAAACAGGATTCCGTCTTTTGATGAAAGGGAATCCTCTTCCGGCTGGAAAAGAGGTCACTCGATCGAGTGGTGCATGTCACTCGATCGAGTGCCTGGTCTAATGCCGGTTTGGGCGGTTTTGTGAGCCTACTCGACCGAGTGGGCCGGTCCACTCGATCGAGTGGGTCTAGCTCGGGTAAGAGGTTCCTTTTAGAGATCAAACTCTATCTCGGACGGATTTATTTAATCTTTTTTGTAGCTGATTTTTTGGTAGTATTGGACTTCTAGTCGGATTTCTGAAGTGACGCGGCAGATATTTATGCCTCAGAAACGTCTTTGACCGGGGTTTGACTCGGTCCCTAAAAGATGATTTTGCCTTTGGTGTCGGTTTTGACCCAAATTAGTCTCATGTGACTGGAAACGACCCACTGGGCGTGAATTTGAGGTCGGTTTGGTGAGATTTTTACTCCGCTAAAAAGCCCAAGCCAAATGCCAATGATGTTGAGCCCATATTCGAGTATGCTAAAGCACGTTTGCGTCCGATCATCATCGGGTGTTTTTTGGGAACCGCTATAGACACTTAGCGGCCAAATGTGGGTGTCTACACTTTTCTTTAAAAAAGAAAAAAAACATTGGCATCATGACAGATCTTTCAAAAGACCCTTTTACAAGCACCATCACCTTGACCAAAATAAAACCCGCCAACAACGAATACCGTTAACACCGCCAAAACTCTCGATTAATGGAGTCAAGGTACCTTGAACGAGTACATTTTATTTTCAAAAAAAAAAAAGAGTTTTTTTCGCACATACCGTCGACACGACAAAAACTTCAATCAATGAAGTCATGGAACTCAAAACGGTTACACCCTCAAAAACTTTATTCACTACCTAAATCCCGTAAGAAGGATTTAGTCACACTTTCCAAAACACCGTCACGGACATCACAGATACCGTCCACGCCACAAATACCGAGCTAACTAATTAATAGTAGTTTTGGTAAGAACACGACCTCATCATTTTCAAAATTGGTTCCTTTAAAACCGTGCTCCTTTTGCAAGACCACCCCGAACACTTTTGTTGTCGTCGAGTCCTCGACAAACGCACAGCAACGCTTTACACATATCACGAACAGTTTCACTAAGCCGTCGTAGCACCAATTTTGCAAACTCTCATTTTCAAAAGAAGTTTATTTTCAAAAACTATCCGTTTCGAAAGCATCCAAACTCTTTGATTCCGAGCCGGGATCGCGATCAATTCCTTACGTCGTACAACTGTGTGATTAATTGTCTGTGCTAGTTACTAGGATCACCTCTATTCGAAGTCTTACATTTTGGGCCGTCTCACCCCGAGAAAGTCCTCTTCTTTATGTAACACCCCGTTATTTTCCGAGTCTTTTATAAGGCGTTACTTTTCTAATTTATTTAAATCGGGTTTTTAAGTTGGAAAAATATTTTCGAGGTCTTTATAAAATTAAAGTATTTTGGGTTGTCTTATAATAATCGGTTTTGATTTTCTTAAAGTGGAACGTTTTTTATTAAACCGACCTTGTATCGGGTTGGAATTTGGGTCAAACATAAATAAATAAAGAAAAAGAAAAGAAAAAGGAAACCCTTAAAAAATCTTGTTTTGTGTACTTTTATAAACCGATTCAAGTTTTAAATATCATGAGTCGGAGTTGAGAGATGTTGTGTCAAACAATTTGTTTATAGGTGTTGTGATGGTAGGGATTTGTCGTGGAATCCCAACCGTCAATAATAAAACCGGCTATTCCTATGGTAGATAGGGTAAGTCGGGTCGAATCCACGGGGACGGTAATGTAAAGCCTAGACTAAGGTCGCCTAAATACGAGACTAAGTCAACGGACTACGCTAAACTAGAATGATAAGAGGGGGAAAACTAGACTATGACTAAGGAAAACAAATAAGGAAACGGGCTAGGATTAGGTCGGGGTCAAAGGGGTAATGGAATGGTCGAGGGAGAACTAGAGTGAAGGAGGTAGTAGGGTAATCTAGGTATAGTCCGGGCTCTCGCAACTTAGACCGACCTAGAGGTTCCACCTAGAACCCATCTCGGCGACACACATGACAAACGGGGTTCTAGCGCGCTATAGAGGCCTAGGTCGCATCCGGGCTCTCGCTACTTAGACCGACCTAGGGGTCGTCCTCACCGGGCTCTCGCAACTTAGTGAGGGAATCGAACCCACAAACAAACTATCACCCGCAAGAGAAAGGCAAGAAGAACAAGCATATGCATCTACTAGTCATTCAAGCATTTCAACAAACATGTGATATGCATCAAACCAAGAGGAAACCCAAACCTTCCACCAACATCTCCAACAATCCCTTAATCATCCAATTAACACCCAAATCACCTTACTAACCCTAGCAAGATACTACTCTAACATAATCAAACTACAACTAACAAGAATAAGAGGAATCAACATAAGAACAAGAGCATACATCTACAAACTCAACCAAACTAACAAGAACAAGAACAAACAATAATAAAGATTCAAACTTGATGAACAATAAAGGATTAAGAGTAAAAAGAGAAGAAGATTGTACCAACCTACAAAGGAAATGGAAAAGGAGAACACTTGCATAGAAGAAAACCCAAACAATTCCACCAAGGTTGTCAATCTTGGTGGATTCTTCAAGAGATCCAATAATACAAGCACTAATCTAAGATTAACCACTAATTACCGACTAATCTACACTAATCTAATCTAATCTAACCTAAGTAGTCTAGGGTTTTAGGAGAAGTGAAGAATAACATAAGATGGTGTCTTAATACAAGAGGGGGGTATATATAGGGTTACAAGTGGAAAGGAGAAGAAAGGAAACAAGGCGTGCAACAGCAGCACGGTCCCGACCGGGACGGATCATCCCGACCGGGACGGGTTGTCATCCCGACCGGGACGGGTTGGTCCCGACCGGGACGGACCCACAGCAGCCATCCTTCTTGCGCACCTCATCCCGAACGGGATGAGGCCATCACGAACGGGATGGGTCTTGTAGGCTTCCCTTAAGAGCTTTTTGGTCCCTCCTTGCCTCTCATGGGCTTCCCATCGAATCTCGGGACTCAGGATCATGTCTCGGAGGCTCGGGATTGGGCCCCAAGGTCTTGGGATCGATTCCAAGGCATCGAGTCATCATTCCTTTACTCCATTGGCTCCAAAATGTGTATGTATCGAGTCGGAATCGCTCGAACTCTTCCAAATCGGTCTCGGGAACCTGAAACAAACTAAAGGAAGCATAAGAAGCCCATGAACCGCCCCCAAGGAGCGATTCCACAAGGAAAATGGGACCAAAACACAACAAATAGGCACTACAAACTACACTTATCATGTTGATATCGGGTCATTCCGATTATATTTTTCTTTCTCGTGGATTAGTAATTTGGGTAATTTGCGTGAGGTATAGTGATGATGAGTGATGGTAATTTGCCGTAGATATTGGTTCTCTGTTGGTAATTTGGGCAGGAAGAGAAGTGTAGGTGTGTTCTTTGTGTGATGTTGCGCAGTGATGATGCAGGAGGAGAGGTAATTAAAGATGTAGGGGTGCGTGAGGTTTGCAATGCTCATGGAAATTGAGTAGTTGCACTCTACTTTGTTAATTAAGAGCATTAAGTATTGTCAGTCTAGAGTTCCATTTGGGGACCGTAGATAGTGAGTTCTAATTTAATGAAAGAGTTGTTTGTGACCTTTGATAAGTGTAGTTTGTAGTGCCTTTTTCACTATGTTTTGGTCCCATTTCCTTGTGGAATCGCTCCTTGAGAGCGATTTATGGGCTTCTTATGCTTCCTTTAGTTCGTTTCAGGTTCCCGAGATCGATTTGGAAGAGTTGGAGCGATTCCGACTCTATACATACACACTTTGGAGCCAACGGAGTAAAGGAACGATGACTCGATGCCTTGGAATCGACCCCGAGACCTTGGGACCCAATCCCGAGCCTCCGAGACCCCATCCCGAGTCCCGAGAATCGTCGAGAAACCCATGAGAGGCAAGGAGGGACCAAAGAGCTCTTAAGGGAGGCCTACAAGACCCATCCCGTTCGGGATGAGGTACGCTTTGAAGGGTGCTGCTGTGGGCCCGTCCCGGTCGGGATCAACCCGTCCCGATCGGGATGACAGGGCCATCCCGATCGGGATGATCTCGTCCCGGTCGTGACGCTACAGGGGCTGCGCGACTTCTTTTATTTCATTCTCCTTCATTCTTGTACCCATATATATACTCCCTTCTTGTATTAGTAACATATCTTATGATAGTTTAGACTCTTTTAAGCCTCCAAAACCCTAGATTAGTTCTACGCTCATTAGCTTTAATCTCTCTTTAATTCTTAGTTAATCATTGTAATTAGTTCTTGGATTAAGGGGATACTTGAAGATAGTTCCAAGCTTGACAACCTTGGGATTTTATTTGGGTTTCTTATTAATACAAGATTGCATCTTTTCTTCATCTAGTGTTGGTATAATCTTTCTTTACTCTTGTTCTTAGTTATTTAATCTAGTTTCATCTTTTACATATTGTATTGTTATTATTTGTTCATAATGAATGTGTGGATGTTTAGGTTGTCTTTTGTTATTGTTTGTTTGTTTATGATAATGAGTGAGTAGTAATCTTGTGGGGTTAGTAGGGGGATTAGGGGTAGATTATGGATGATTAGGGTTGATTAAGGGAAAAGGGTGAATCTTTGTTGTTAGTCACATTGTGGGCACTCTATGTGTTTGTTGATATGCTTGTATGAGTTGTAGTGGCCATGCTTCCCACAGTTGTGCTCATCTTCTCATTGTTTGTCTATGATGCGGAAATGTTGAGAATAGTTTAGTCGCGAGAGCGCGGACTAGGGTCTAAGTTGCGAGAGCCCGGACCCACCTTGACATCGGTCTAAGTTGCGAGAGCCCGGACCGACTCTAGTAACTAGGAGACACCTATACCTTTGATCACCCCAATTACCCTTCTACTCCTATGAACCCGACCTACCCCACTTCCTTCCATATTTGAGTTTACCCTCTTAGTTAGTCATCGTTTACTCTAGTTTATTTGTTAGTTCGATCATTAGTTATCTTATTTTAGCATCGTTTTAGATAGTCGTTGTTAGTCTACTTCCTCCCTCTCCAATCATCAATAGTTTGTCAATTTTGTCGTTCTTTGTGTTTGTTTGGTAGCATAGTCTCGTTGTAGGCCGACCTAGTCTAAACCTTGATATACCGTCCTCGTGGATACGATCCCGACTTGCCCTAGCTACCCACTAGGTTATTCGGTTGTTTTATTGACGGTTAGGGACGTGACAAATCCCTACCATCAATTTGGCGTCGTTGCCGGGGACAGTGCATTGTTTAGACTTAGTTTGCTTATTTCTAGACTTAGTTACCCTTCTTTGTGTTCTCCCATCATCTCTTGTGCATATTTTCTAGTTTTTTTTGTTTTCTTAGCTTTCTTTTTTCTTTGTCTCTAGTTGTGCTTGTTTATTGTCGTTGCCTAGTGCCCATAAAGCACTAGGTGTTCTCACGTTTGTTCTAGTGTGTAGTGTATGCCTAGGAGGAGAGGCGACTTCTATCTCTTTAATCCAGAGCCGGAGAGACTCTTTCGAGCCTTTCACCAACGGACGATTAATCGGGTTAGGATCTCTCAACCAAGTGCAAGCAATACTCATCAAGGGCAAGCTCAAGGAGCCGACTTTAGCGAGTCACCTCGAGAGACGGCCGGAGGGACCTTCATCAATCCCTTCGGTAACTCTTCTTATCCTAGTTCCCCCTCTTCATCTACATCAACACCGTCTACACCACCATCTTCTCCCTTATATCCAAGAATGCTGAAGTTTTCATCTCACTCCACTTTCACGGAAGATGTCTTGCCGGGACCGAGTGCATTACCGGAAGCCTATACCGGGAATTTTGTGGCAAAGACTCAATTTATCCAACTTGTGGAGAGGAGCCCATTTAGTGGTTTGCCCACCGAAGACCCGCACCAACATATGGAGACCTTCTCCAATTATTGTGACGCTATATCTCAAACCGGGGTTACTCAAGATCAAATTCGTTGGGTACTTTTCCCGTTTTCTCTTATTGGAAAAGCGAAGCAATGGATCAAGAGTCTCGATAGGGCAACCATGGGTATCGACACTTGGAAAAAGCTTGCCTTGGCGTTTTACCAAAAGTTTTACCCTCCGGAAAAGACCAATTTGCTTAGGGCCTCCATCACCGGGTTCCAACAAAGGGATGAAGAGAGCCTATATGAAGCTTGGGAGCGGTTTAAGTCTTTGGTTAGGTCGTGCCCTCATCATGGACTCTCACAATGGTTCTTGGTGCAACAATTTTGGAATGGCCTTTATGAGGAATCGAGAGCTATACTTAATATGGGCTCCAATGGTAGGTTTACCGAGGTCGATGACGACCAAACTTGGGCGAGAATCGAAGAGATGGCGGTGCATAATTCGCAATACTCTAGGCCTAGGAAGGCACATCGAGGAGGCATACATGAGGTCGATGCTATCACCAAATTAAGCATTGACCTTGGAGCTCAATTGAAAACACACATGGAGACTATTGACAAGAAGCTCCAAAGCCACCTCAACCAAGTCCAAGGCACTAGTTCCTCCCACCATCAACCGATTCAAGAAGTGAATGCTTTGGGATTTTCACCTCCTATGCCTTATCTTGGGATGTGTGATACTTGTGGAATCGTTGGTCATGATCCTATGAATTGTAGAGGAAGTACTGAGCAAGTGAACGCCTTTCAAGCGTTCAAGCAAGGTGCCTCCTACTCTAATCAATACCAAGCTTCCAATCAAGTCCCTCAACAACAAGCACGTCAACATCAACAACAACATCGTCCCTATGTTCCACCTCCCTTAAGGGACAACAACCAAGGTTACCAAGGTTATATGGGTTATCCAAGACCCTTCAACAACTTCAAGCAAAATAACCAAGGTACCTTCCACAACAACAATCAAGGGTTCCAACAAGGGAACCTCAATCTAGGCGGTTTCCAAGGAAACCAAAACTTCCAAAGACAACAAAACCACAACCAAGGCCTTAATCAAGGCAATTCTCATGGGTTCCAAGGGAACCATCAACAACAACAAGCAACTCAAGGCAATCAACAACAAAGCAAGCCTAGGAGCCGGTCTCCTATTCATGACTATGGTACTCCATTAGCCCTCACCGATACTCCGCATAATCCATCATCCCCACCACGGGATTTCGACGTACAAAAGCAAATGATGGATATGCAAAGGAATACTCAAGAAATGCAAAAGAGTCAATTGGAGGCACAAATGTCACAACAAGGAATCATTGCTCAAATTCTAATGGATAACAAGGAAATGAAAACTCACATGAAGATGATTGAGAATCAAGTATCACAACTTGCATCGGGAAGTTCTTCAAGACAAAGGGGGCAATTACCTCCTCAAGGTGAAACTCCAAATTTTGAGCATGTCAATGCCCATCACCTTAAGGAGCGGTGCCACCTATAACCCTCCCGTGTTTCCTAGTGAGCAACAAGCAATGAAGGAAGTTGTGTCTCCAATTCAAGAAGATTCAAGCTCGGATAATCCAATGGAGGATAAAGTCTTATGGGAGGTCGAAAAACCCCAAGAAGACAACCCTCTCCCACTTCAAGAGAAAGACAACGGAAAAAGGAAAGTGTCCTTTGAAGAGTCCACCCCTATTGAGCAAAACAAGGTTCAAATCAAGTTGCCTTTCCCATCAAGGCAAATGAAGACTAAGGTGGACACTCACTATGACAAGTTACTTAACATCGTGAAGAAATTGGATGTTAGCGTCCCGTTTACCGAACTACTTACCCAAATCCCGGCATATGGAAGATTTATGAGAGAAATCTTAGCTAGGAAGAGATCAGTCGACAAGGAAGAGACCGTAGCGTTCACAAGGGTGGTGAACGAGCTCATCCAAGGTTCCACGCTTCCGAAGTTGAAGGATCCGGGTAGTTTTCCGATCCCTTGCACCATAGGCAACTTCTTGATCAAGAATGTGTTATGTGACTTGGGCGCGAGTGTGAGCATCATTCCCTATTCTATTTGTTGCCGACTCGGAATGAAGGAGTTGAAATGTACGTCCCTCACCCTTCAAATGGCCGATAAATCATTCAATCGACCATTAGGAATGTTAGAAGACGTACCGGTACGAGTCGGGAAATTCTTTATTCCGGTCGACTTCATTGTGCTTGACATGCCGGAGGATGCCAACACTCCCATTATCCTTGGGCGCCCATTTCTACACACCGCGGGTGCCATGATCGATGTGAAGAACGGTAGGATCATATTTGAGTTAGCCGAGGAAAAGCTAGTGTTCGACCTCCAAGGCAACACTTCGCCCACTAAGGATGAATCATGCAATATGATCCAAGCCAAGAAAGACATCGATCTAGGGGGTGAACCGGAACAAAGCTTGAAGAAGTACTCTTATGTACTTGAGGATGATGACTCCGATTTGGAGGAGGATGAGTGCCCATTTCATGGGTTTGATGACAAGTGCAATGACAAGGAAGAAGATGAGCCTCCCTTGGGGCCACATGATGACCGGTGGACGTTTGGGTATATCCCGAAAGACCAAAAGTACAAGTTCAAGCCGTTGAACTTGGAAGATCGGGATGCTCCGGGAATGTCAAGGCAAGGCCATGAAGAGTCTTGGGATGTGGTCGGTTATATGACATGCTTGATTGAAGACTTCTCTAGAGCCTTCGACTTGTTCCTACGTGCCCTTGATGGAGATGGAATCGGTTTCAAGGTTGTTGAAAAAGAGTGAAGAGTGCACCATCTTGGTTTGACGGAGTTCCACAAGAACCGTCCCATTGTATATATCTCTTTATTGTAATTGCTTTAGATTTTTGTGAATTCTTGTTATTTGGATTGATTGATGAGCGATGCGAGGGAGAGAGTTTGATGTTGAGTTTGAGTTTGTTTGATAGGTATGAAGTGAGAATGCTTCCTAGAGGAGAATGGCTATGATAGAGCTTGGGTTGTAAGCACGAGGATCGGGTTTTTGAAGCTTGGAGCAAGCTTTTGGGATTGTGGAGGTTGAAGAAGACCCATCCTGACCGGGATGAGGCGTCCCGACCGGGAAGGGTAAGGCATCCCGACCGGGAAGGGTGCCGTCCCGATCGGGATGGGTGCATCAGATTTCTAGCATGCTGTGGGTCCGTCCCGACCGGGATGAGGGCATCCCGACCGGGACGTGTGAGGTAACCCGATCGGGATCGATCATCCCGACCGGGATGGTCCTCTGCTCCCTCTTTATGTTTCTTCTTCGACAATTGACTTCATCCAACCATTTTATGCCCCCTCCCAACCTCCCTAGCTATCCTAGCCTTATCATATGCCTCATTTATTTCATTGACATGCCCTCACTCCATTTCCTATCCACTTTACACCGACTCTCGCATCAAATCCCACCCCTTACCATTACTACCCCTACCGTGAGTCCTTCTTGAGTGTGAAGCGAGATGGCAACCGAGAAGACAAGCGACGAGCCTCTAATGATCATCGAGACGATGGAGCAAGTGAGTTACTAGCCGCTCGGTTTGAGTAACTATCCTTACTTTTCCGTCTTTTTATCGCTTGTTTTTCATTGTTTGCCCCCTTCCCTTGAGTCATGGGATCTTAGTGGCCTTCGAGGCCATAGTATGATTGCTCCCGACTCTCGACGACATGATTGCGTCGAGAGTCAATCGAAAAATCCAATTTTACAAGATTTTCACTTTCTTTTTGAGGATTTAGTCGGATTTAGGCGGAATCCGGGCTAGGTGACTTGATTACACCTAGCCCTCCCCTCCCATTTCCTTTTATTTCCTTCTTTTTATTTCTTCCCCCATCCATATCTTTTTCTCGTCTCGGCTCATGGTGACTTGACTACACCCCGGCCGGACACCTTCTACCTTTTCTTCACTTTATTTTTGATTTTTAGTTTTATTTTCGTAGTTTCTTTTTCTTTCTTTTGTCTCTCCGCACCCTACGATCGAGCATGAGGACATGGCTCGATTTAAGTGTGGGGGAGCGATATTCTAGTATAGTTTAGTTTATTTTCTTTGTTTTTTCGAAAAATCTTTAAAAAAAAACCTAAAAATTTGAAAAAATTTTCACAAAAATCAAAAAGATTTTCTCTTTTGTGTATTTTCATTTCGTGCCATTGTGTCGTATATTTGTGTTGTCGTGCGTGTTTGCCTCCCTTCTCCTTTTAGGTTGCTTAACCACCGTTAACTTTGGAGAGCTCCCAAGACTTCCGGTAACATCTCTTCACCCCTTTTTCCTCTTTGTCCCTTGTGGAGTTTGGAGGAGTTGTGTGTTGTGGTGTGCTCGGGAGGAGCTTGTAGAGTTTGTGGTTGATTGGTGACTTGTTTGGAAATTTGGGGTGGTGTTCTCTTTGTTTATGTGTTTGTCTTGTTTTGTTTATTTTGTTGCCTTTTTGTTTCTTTTTCTTTCGTTCTTTGTCGTGTCTTTGTTTTGTGTTGTGTTGTGTGTCTTGTGCGTAAACCGTTTTCGAAAACCCGGTTTAGAGGCTAGTGTGTGAGTGTCTATTTTCCCTTTCTAGTAGTGTAAATCGAGTCTTGGACTTTAATCTAGTAGAATGACCTTAAATCAATGATTTCGTTGGTCCTTTACCTTGAGTCCACCTAGCTTACTAGGGATTTACTACGGGATTTGCATTTTGACCATTATGACCACCCATGGTGTGAAAAGGCCTTGGTTACCGAGTCTCGTCCCTTAGGTGACAGTGTTTAGGATTGTTTGATTAGTCCAAGTTCTCCACTTTTTGTGGGTTAGAAGGGAAGGGCCCGTCCCGACTTACCCATTCATCTACCTCCTACACATACCCACACAAATAAAATGCAATTTGTTGAATTCTCCCTTTCTTGTTACGCAAAGAAATGCCGAATAGCCAAATCTTGCCAAAAAGGGCAAAGAAAAGAAAAAAAAAAGAGGAAATGAAAGAAAGAAAAGAATGAAGAAAAAGAAAAGGCACAAAAGCCAAAAAGAAAATAGAAAAGAAGAAAAAGAAATGGCATGGCAACAAACAAATCAAAACGTCGAAAAGAAAGAAAATGCCAAAAAAAAAAACCGTCTCACAAAAAGAAATCCCCACAAAAATAAGCCTTTTTTCCGACTTTTGCCGTGAAGAGCCTACCAAAGGACCGAGTCCCGAGGAAGGATGATAGCGGCATTAGTCGGTCTTCCCTCATTTTGCATGTTTTCCACCTTTTTACTTGGACTAGTTAGGCGGTTTTGGACACGGGACGACCCTCTTGGCTCACGCTAAAGGGGGCGGGGTCTCACTTACCTACAGTGTCGACTAACACCGTGGTTCTTCACTTTTCCACTCCGCCGATCGTCCCGTAGTACGTTTTTAGAAAGTTAGGAGGACCTAGGTAAGTTACCAACGTTTTTGTTGCTTTATCGTCGTACTATTAGGGTTTAGTCCACCTTGGTTTGTATTGCTAGCTTGGGAACGTTGTCACTTACCTCGAGTCCTAAACCGGTGCTTCTTTCACCGCTTTTATAGGGAAGCGGTATTTCTTTTGTTTTGGGTGCAACCGATTATGTGTTTGTTTGTGTGTTTGTTTGTTTGTGTGTTTGGTGTCCGGTTGCATCCACAGTTTTGTCGCAAGACCCGACTTGCCTTGCGGAGTGCACTTTTCCTCAAAGTGCATTCGCATGAGTTGAAAGGGCGTAGGGTGCGCTAATACCCATTCGGCTAGTATAGTAGTTAGTATGTGCTTACTCGAGGGCGAGTAAGAGTTAAGTGTGGGGGAGTTGATAAGTGTAGTTTGTAGTGCCTTTTTCACTATGTTTTGGTCCCATTTCCTTGTGGAATCGCTCCTTGGGAGCGATTTATGGGCTTCTTATGCTTCCTTTAGTTCGTTTCAGGTTCCCGAGACCGATTTGGAAGAGTTGGAGCGATTCCGACTCTATACATACACACTTTGGAGCCAACGGAGTAAAGGAACGATGACTCGATGCCTTGGAATCGACCCCGAGACCTTTGGACCCAATCCCGAGCCTCCGAGACCCGATCCCGAGTCCCGAGAATCGTCGAGAAATCCATGAGAGGCAAGGAGGGACCAAAGAGCTCTTAAGGGAGGCCTACAAGACCCATCCCGTTCGGGATGAGGTGCGCTTTGAAGGGTGCTGCTGTGGGCCCGTCCCGGTCGGGATCAACCCATCCCGATCGGGATGACAGGGCCGTCCCGATCGGGATGATCCCGTCCCGGTCGGGACGCTACAGCGGCTGCGCGACTTCTTTTATTTCATTCTCCTTCATTCTTGTACCCATATATATACTCCCTTCTTGTATTAGTAACATATCTTATGATAGTTTAGACTCTTTTAAGCCTCCAAAACCCTAGATTAGTTCTACGCTCATTAGCTTTAATCTCTCTTTAATTCTTAGTTAATCATTGTAATTAGTTCATGGATTAAGGGGATACTTGAAGATAGTTCCAAGCTTGACAACCTTGGGATTTTATTTGGGTTTCTTATTAATATAAGATTGCATCTTTTCTTCATCTAGTGTTGGTATAATCTTTCTTTACTCTTGTTCTTAGTTATTTAATCTAGTTTCATCTTTTACATATTGTATTGTTATTATTTGTTCATAATGAATGTGTGGATGTTTAGTTTGTTCTCTTTTGTTATTGTTTGTTTGTTTATGATAATGAGTGAGTAGTAATCTTGTGGGGTTAGTAGGGGGATTAGGGGTAGATTATGGATGATTAGGGTTGATTAAGGGAAAAGGGTGAATCTTTGTTGTTAGTCACATTGTGGGCACTCTATGTGTTTGTTGATATGCTTGTATGAGTTGTAGTGGCCATGCTTCCCACACTTGTGTTCATCTTCTCATTGTTTGTCTATGATGCGGAAATGTTGAGAATAGTTTAGTCGCGAGAGCGCGGACTAGGGTCTAAGTTGCGAGAGCCCGGACCCACTTTGACATCGGTCTAAGTTGCGAGAGCCCGGACCGACTCTAGTAACTAGGAGACACCTATACCTTTGATCACCCCAATTACCCTTCTACTCCTATGAACCCGACCTACCCCACTTCCTTCCATATTTGAGTTTACCCTCTTAGTTATTCATCGTTTACTCTAGTTTATTTGTTAGTTCGATCATTAGTTATCTTATTTTAGCATCGTTTTAGATAGTCATTGTTAGTCTACTTCCTCCCTCTCCAATCATCAATAGTTTGTCAATTTTATCGTTCTTTGTGTTTGTTTGGTAGCATAGTCTCGTTGTAGGTCAACCTAGTCTAAACCTTGATATACCGTCCTCGTGGATACGATCTCGACTTGCCCTAGCTATCCAGTAGGTTAGTCGGTTGTTTTATTGAGGATTAGGGACGTGACAAATCCCTACCATCAACCTTGGTTGAGTAGGTCAAATCGAGTCATATTTTAGATTAGTTGCTGGATTTTGTCGTCTTTTGACATTATCGAGTGAGTAAATAGTTAGTGTCTTGAGGTGGAGTGGTTTCGACAGTATAGATGGGTATTATATAGGTTAGACCGTTTTAATGTTAATTAGTTATTGAATTATATCTATATTATTATTGTAGCTTGTGGGTTCGAGGAGAAAGAGTGTTTAGACTAATAATAGCTGAGTTTTGTCCGTATTGAGAGGTAAGGACGTTTTATCCTTTTCACTTTTAAGTAAAGAGCATGTTCGGATCAAAATATATTTTTATAACGGTTTCGTAAATTATTTTGTCAATCGTAAATATTTTTATAATACTCGTAATGTTTGGATATTGAATTTTGTGACACAGGTCACACATTGGTATTGTTTTGGTAAAATTTTGGTAACTTATAACAGACTCTGGGAGCTCTGTTGGTCTAGACGGTTTTAAGGTGCGTCTAAGACGTTCCTGAGACTTTGTCCCGAAACTATTTTTGAGTGAGGATTGTCCGGCCCTCACTCGCTAGGGAGTTAGACTTTCTCCTTTGGCAGTTTCATCCTACTGACTGTCCAAATGTGAGAGGTGCGCACTATTATGAGTCTAGCTAAGCACAGGTGGTTACCTCTAGACCGTGCAAGGGTATGACCTTGGCAAACAGGTTGCGAAAAATATATATTTTGGTTGGTTCGATTTTGACTGTTCTTTTTATGGTATTCTGGTATTTAAACGATGATTTTAATTCTGATTTCAGTTTGTTATTATTATGATTATTATTATTTATTACTATTATTTCACGATTTATTATATTATTATACTTTTACTCAGCTTTGCTGACGTCCTTTTGTTTTGGGTCGTTCCCCCGCTGGAACCTGTACCTATTTGTGTTTTTGGGTACAGCTGATAGGTACACTTGATTTGCTGCATTTGTGCATTCTGGTATCGGGTTATGCTGAGCGAGGAAGGACTTTTATTATTTAACTTGACTCCAAACTATTTATATTATTAATGGATTTATTATTATTGGTTTGCGATTGTTTTAAACCGTTTTGGATTTTGTAAGACTTAAGACTTCCGCTGCAATGTTTTCATTTAATTAGCTAACAAATTTCTATTTTTATTTATTTATTATTTATCCTTTTCCTTGCACTTGCCTCGGTAAGCTAAGTGTGGAGTAACAGCTTTGAGTTTTCCGTTTTTGGTTTATTATTTTGGTTGAGAAAATTTAGGGCTGTTACACTTTAAGTCTCACTTTCGAGATTTGCGTCAAATTGTCTCGTTCCAGAGACATAAATCATTAGGCGCTTCGCCGAATATACCGAGAGTTTAAAGCACCCGAGTCCCTAATCCTATGACCGTAAACACTCGCGAATCGAGAGTTTCATTCCCGTGTCACTCGATCGAGAGCGTTCCTCGAGTCTCTAAGTCGTCTGGTGGACCCGCCCTCATCAAAACCACCTTTTCCGCAGTCATGACAGGAGAATCAAGCGTAGACGCAAGTAACCATAGCGGAAACAACGCCGAACAATCCGGGGATAACACCGTAGGAACCCTAGCCAACATGATCCGAGACCTACAGGCCACCATCATTACCATAAACACATCCGTAAACAGCATTGATTCCCGCCTAGGCCACTTGGAAGATAAAGCCTCTGATGAACACCATAACCGGATCCTCAACGAGGTCCTTTTAACCTCCACGCCGCTAGGCGCTGTTCCCGCCGGGGTCACCCCTAATGACCCCATTACCCCACCTCAAGAAGACACCTTACAATCCGCTATGAATCGCATAGATTTCCTCAAAAATCAAATGCGCCTGAACCAGGGAAACAATGTCTACCTCGAAAACCATAGGAAGTTTGAAATGGTGACGACCAGCTACCAGAAAAATTTTCCTTACCCGACATACCGAAGTTCAAAGGAACTGAGGACCCCCTCAACCACATCCGGGCCTTTAAGGATTACATGGCCATTAAGCGGGTCAAGCCCAGCCTTTTCGCTAGGATATTCTCATCCTCTTTAGGGGACACACCCCGATTTTGGTTTATTCGTTCGATCCCAAAAAGATATCCACCTGGGACGATATTTCCATAGAATTCGCAAAACAATAGGCGGATAATTCCAAAACGCAAGTCACAATTAGAAGCCTCGAAGTTCTTTCCCAAAACAAGAAGGAAGGCTTCTCCGAATTTCTGACTAGGTGGAGAAAGGTCAGCACCCAATTAGTAAACCTCCCCGACGAAGCCACCTTAGTAGAAAAATTCGTCAATAACCTCAGGCCCACTTACGCCTCTCACCTTAGGTACCAAAATATCCATACCTTCAAGGAGCTATCTACCTTAGGAATACGCCTAGAAGACGATATGAAAAAGGGAGTATTCTCCAAAATAATGGGGAATAAAGGTTATCAAGGTCCGACTACATTCACGGGAACCCGCTCTTACAGGTCATCCGGGAACAACAAAACCGAAGAAGTACACCTAGTCGAACCAACCATTCGGGGAAGAACAAACTTTACCCCTAGAACATTCTCCAAACTAGGCATCACATACACCGAAGCTCTAATAAGGTTAACCAAGCAAGGGATGTTCGAACCCATAGGCCCTACCCCAGACCGTCCGCGGCGAGAAAAGGGAAGTCGTGGGATGCCAATCTATATTGCCATTACCATCGTGGCAATGGCCAGGATACCGAATCTTGCTTTCGGCTCAAACATGTCATACAAGACATGATCGAAAACGGGATGATTCCTCTCCCTCCCCCCCGAGAAACCAAACAATACCACAAATCCCTTCAGTGTCCATGCCATCTTTGACGACACCATCGATTGTTCCCACCTCGATCCTATAGAGGAGAGTGTTCTGAATATCGAGGAAGATCCTGAATACCCGCGGGAACCCGTCAAGACGAGTAAAGCTGTGTCCGAGTCAGAGTCTAATTCGTCTTAGGGCATAGACCTAATAGTATGACAAATGTCTTGTTTTTTTTTCACATCGAGTCAGGAGGTGCGAGGGGTCTGTCCTCCACCTCCCCAAACACAATATCTCAGGCACATGGCCCACTTATTATCAATAAAGAAATCAACTTTTCATCTTTACAACGCGCCTCGACAATCGCTTGATTTAAAACATACATTTCTCGCTTACAACTCGGTACTATGCCATTTATCGATGACAATCAAACATACTTAGAAACAATGAGGAATTACAAGAACTGAGATCCCGTGTTCCTTTTTTTTACCTATTCTATGTCTGGTATAGAAAGCCACAAACTATCCCTTAGAACGAGCATTCCCGAATCCTATGACAAACCTAGATAGTCTCTTAGCTTGTGATCAAAGATGGAAGGCAAACCCATTTCCCACAATAAACATCCCTCGAATAAAGACCGATCAATTTTCCACCATAGGTGCTAGTCTGACAAAAAAAAAGAGTCTGAAATGGCCAAAAGGAGCCAAAGGAAAAAGCAAAACCAAGGTCAAATCAAACCGGCCCTATTCAATGATTAAGACCGACCTCAACGGTCAAAATGAAACCCCCAATCATTCAACTCGACTTCAAGTGCAAAGTCCGAACAAAAAGCAAAAAAAATGAAAAAAAATGAAAAAAAAGGTAAAAATGAACAGACCTTAAGACCTTACATTACAACTAGCACCCAAATACTAGCCTCCTTACATTACAACCCTTAAGACCTTCCCGAGACACTTGTTAGGAGACAGTCCAGAATTTTGAGGATTCAAGCTAGGATAATCCCAACCGTAGGGGCCAGACATGGAAATCAGATCCCACGTAATTTACGTTGTAACAACCCGGATTTTCGATGACTTAAATTAATAGATAATGCGGAAAATTATCTAAGTCATTTAATTAAAATTATATCAGAGTTCAAATAATTCCGGATCGCTACGGATCCTTACAACAAACGACTATTAATTACATAGTCTTGATTCACTTAGTACAGAATATAGATTTCATTTTATATAAACATATTATTAAATCTCTCTCGCTCGATCATTTCTCATCGCCCCATACGCACAAATATATAGAGTAGAGAGACCGCTTAGCGGGACAGCAACCAAACCGTTCATCTAATATCACCTCGAACACATAAGACAATCATGTGAATAACAAATAATATGCTTACAAAGATATTAAAGGATATCACGTAACAAATAGTTTCCTTTAACTCAATTAACCAACATGTGAGGTGATGAAAATGGTAAAGTTTAAAAGATGGGATATTGGCAGCCATTTGATTTTTAAATCATTTTTCACGTAGACAGAGAATAAACACAAGAGTCGTGGCTCCACGACTCCTAGTATCACCGCTACTCCATATTGGCTTGCATCTCACCAATAGAAGTAACCGTGTTACCGACTCGTAGACCGAACCGATCTTATGAGGTTTACATCTCACCCATAAGGCTCAATTGGGCCCGAACTTCTATTATATTATACGTTTATTCAAACGGGGCTCTGGACTGAAATGAAAGCTGATGATTACATTCTCTGCATCACCAAGAGGGAACCCGCAGTTTTCAGAATCCTGTTCTGCCCCCGCTACCTAGGTGGTAATACTGATCAAGTACTTTTCTATATGTGCGCCACATACCCTACGCAGACTCTTGAACCGCAGAACTCACTGCCGTAGGACGACTACCTTAAACCATAGGTCGACTCTCGGACCGCAGCCTCCGAGTCTGCTTTTCATTACAAGTGCAGTCGAAACACCACGCATGGTAGGATCCAACACAAGCTATTCTTCCCAGACTCGCATCGTAAACTTTATATAAAAGTCGCCCGTGAACAAGTAATACATTATTTGGCGACCTTCAATAATTGGTCGGACTCATTTAAAACAGTCAAATCCTCAAATTCTTACTTTCGGTGTGACAACGTTACACTTTAATCCTCAAGTGTCATCCGAAACATTATATCCCAAAATATCGTATAATCTTTTTAAAATAGTAAAATCTTTTAAATAATGGAGTTTTATATAAAATTAAAATTTAAGGTATAATAATAACAAAATATTATTTTAAAATTTATAGTTTCTAAAGAATATAAAAGTTTCTGAAAAATATAAATTAAGTCGTACTTAATCGATTTACAAATTTTGACGTAAAATCATTTTTTAAATATTTATAAATATCGTGTAAAAATTTCGGAATAATATAAATTCATTTGTTTTAGAAAATGAAATTTATATATTTTTACCTATATAAAAATAATAAGTGAAATTTTATTAAAATAAAACATTTTACAAGTTACTAATTTACTCTATTATTAATATAAAGTACTAAAGAAAATTAAATACGACCAAAATTACAATCATATAAAACACATACAAAATATATAAAAAAAGAATAAACATACATAACAAATAGAATTAAACATACATATAAAATACAATGAAAATGATATAAGTAAATTTTATCATTTTAAGTTCTTTTATTCATTTCATCATTTTTCATATAAACAGAAATGTAAAGGTGATAAATAAATTAAACAAGTGATAGTTTAGTCGAGTTGAATTTAGTCGTAATTAAATATATAACACAAATAAAATATCACGTAACTTTTTTTATATACATAAGTAATTTAGTCATACAAATAAGCCTAAATATTTAAATAAGCAATTTATTAAATTACTAACATAATATACTTATATATAAGAAATGTTGTTAGAAGAAAAGTTTGGTTACCTTAATAAGCTACTATTTATTAACGTTATTAAGAATAGAAGGTCGAAATGAATTGACCCAAATACGGTTTACGAAAAATGATTCCATCAAATAATGGGCAGCTCCTTATTCCCGATGCTCCAATTATAGAAAATGACGAGAGAGTAAATATAATATATAGTACGGAGTATATAATATAGAAGTAGTACGGTATGTAGGAGTATGTAGTATAGTATATGGTGGAGCATTAAGTACTCCGTATGTAGTATGTACGTGTGTGTATATATACTAGTAGGGAGTGTAGTAGATTAGCATAAGGAGGGAGTAAGGGATGAGGTGGGAGAAAGATGAGGGAGTAGATTAGGTGAGAGGGTGAGGGAGTAGGGTAGGGTAGCTTAGGTTAGTGTAGGTTAGAAAAATACGTAGGATGCATGCATGATTTGAACGTGTGTGTCTCACATTTCACCGAGTTTCGATCCGTTTCTCGTACAAATGTCTTTTTTTCTTTCTTAAAAAGTTGAAATATAAGATTACGAAAATTAAAATAATGGAAACCGTAAAATTTATTTGTAAAAAAAAAACGAATTGTAAGACAGTAAGTAAATAAACGATAAATAGTATTTTGAGACAATAGTTATAAGAAATCGATGTTTTAAAAATTCGATAAATTATTAATTTTTTTACGAGACGAGAAAACGTCAAAACGATATGTCATTTATTTAAAATAATTTCGAGTTTAAAACTTTATTTAACGAAAGATAAAATTTTTAATAATTCGATAAATAAATTTTTCATCTTTTGAAATACGGAATAAATTTTTTTTTTTAACGAAAATGAAATATTTTATTCACGAAACTGATTTTTCGAACGTTAAACTTGTTTTAAATAAATGTTTAAAATTTTAATACTATTTGAAAAATACGGGGTGTTACATACGTCCCACCCGATTGAAGTCTGAGTCATTTTTACTCAGCTTCCCCTTTCTTACCACATTACGAAACCTTAGCCCATAGCCCTAACTCCACAAAAATCAAGCTCCAAATTTTTTATCTATCGAAACCGCTTACTACCTAGCTCCACGTTCCAAAACCACCCTGACCAAAACACGGTATCTCAGTAATTGTCATTTCCAAGGAGCCACACCCAATCACTCCACCTTAGTTCTTTAACAAGGGTGAATACACCCGAAGCATCTCACATCGATAATTGGCATAACAAGTCTAAAGCAAAATCACTCACATCTAAAAGAACTACGAACATGGTTTGATTCTGTCTAAACACGAATACATAGGCAACCCTTCCAAGGGTACAACCAACAACAAATGACAAAATCGATTACTCGATTCACATGCAAACCGGAACCTTTCCCGTGTGACGGTTAATGAGTGATTTCAATGACGAAGCACAAACGACGAGCCGAGGACGGGGCGAAAACCTGAAAGGGCGCCCCGGGCAAAAAATAAGAAACGAGTTGCGAGCCGTCGTAAAAAAAAGTATACAAAACAAAAAAACAAAAAAAGAGAGCAAAAAGGGTGAGCGGAGGACGGATTGAAAACCCGAAAGGGCTCTCCGGGCAAAATGAAGAATCGAGTTGTGAGCCACCACAAAAAAAAAAAAAAAAAGGAAAACAAAGTAAAAAAATGTGCTTCTCATTAATAAAAAAAAAAATCAGTTAAATCAAGCCTTTGTCGAGGCCCTTTACATCGAGCAACCAAAACTCGGATACCCCGAAAAAATGACAACGTTTCAAACAAAACCCTACAAAACTAGTACTAATATGCCACATAATAGCAGTTAATAGAGCATAGTACTAAACGGCTAGGCTCTACCGGTCTAACTTTCCCTTTCCCTTACCGTCTGGATATGCTTATTCGGGTCTCTCACCATAGACCCTCTGAACACAAGTCTCCGTCATCTCAGCCAAAAGCAAGCCCAGCCAATCCCATTTCCCCTCCTCACTCACATTTTCAATATGGGTCTCATCAGTCTCGACCCGTTTAGATGAACTGACGAATACTAGGATCGGTAACGCCGTCTTCGGTCGGGCGCTTAGCGACATTAGCCCACATAACTTCCTTATTCTGCAGTACAGTCGTCTCCACAATCCTTAACCTTTCTCTCACATCCGACAACCCTGGAGGTCAGGAACGACCTCCTGGAGTGTCTAAACCCGTTTCCAGCAGTCGAAATGCCCGCGCAAGAGTGTCAGGTCCACACGGACGATACATTTCGCCCATCGGATCCACCAGACTTAGACTTTTACTTTATTTTATTTTTAGGGGGATAAGCTACCCCACTTAGGCGTGTTGTATCCCCGAATGACATCGTAAATTCGCGTCTGTGGTCCAGTACGACATTGTCACTAAGATATAAAAAGTGGTCTAACTTTTTTTCTTTGCCTCATTTTAAACATGAATGTCGAGACAGTCACACTTGTCTCCCAATACCGAACACGCACTCGGTCGATACACTTTATCTACAAACATTTATTACGTCTCTACACGTCTCAGTCAAACATTTTAATCGATGTACTACTTGGTCCAAATCTCGGCTCAAACTAACGCATTTTAAGAATCCCGAAAAAGCATTTTTGTACTCTCATGCAATCACGCATTCTAAAACGTCTTAAATTACGAGGAAATCATAAACAAACCAAACTTGAAGTGATTACTTGTAAACTAAGTCAACATTTCAAAAGCAAAAAAAAGCAAGGCTAACATGTAACACCCCTGACTTTCATAAATTAAAATTATGTTTGTATTTTTATTTTTACGATTTAACTCGTAATTCTTTAAAATTTTATGAAACGAATTTATTGATTAATAGTTTCAAACTCCTAAAATTCTATTTCTCTCGGAAACCCTTCTTATATTTAAAACATATTTTTATTTCTATTTCGATTTATTATATACATTTAATTTAATTCTTATCGAAAGTCTATTTCGGTGATTTATATTCTAAATTCTTTTATTTATTTATATTTTAGCTCGAATTTCTATTTTCGGCTCAAAGTTCATTTATTTTAAATTTCGTCAAAATATTTATTTCTTTTCCTCAAGAAATCAATGTAATTCACTTTATCGAAGATCTATTATTTATTGGGAAATACTATTTCATCGACTAATTAATTATCCTAAAACTTCATTTTCGTCTCGAATATTTTACTTTTAATCTCGAGAAATATTTTATTTACTCATTTTATTAGTCAACCCAATTATTTATTAATTATCTCTTTGACTCGATTTTTTATCCGATTCATGGATCAGTCAACTTATCTTACGGAATTCGTCTCCTACCCAAATCATTTAATCAATTCGTTTTTCTAACCCACTTCATTTTGGTTCATTTCCTTTTGCCTAATATTTTCCACCGCTTGCCCCTGCTTATACATTTACCTTCCCCCTTTATGTGACCCTCCACCTCTTGGTTCCACCAATCCTCTCGTTTTCCCATTTTTTTGAATGTGTTCAGCGCCCCTTACTTCCCTGTCAACGCTTGCACATACACGCACACCTTCCCTTCCTTTTTCTTCGTCTTCATCGCACCACCTTCCCCTCTGTTTTTCCTCTGTTCTTTAACTGTCGTGACTGCCGCTGTTTCTCTCGGCTCCAATGTCGGTTCCGGTGTCGTCTGATCCGGATAGGTAATTCCATCCCTTACGTCCTTTTTGAATTTGTTTATCACTACAGCTGTACTTGTGCGCTGTTGTTGTTCGTGGTTGTCGTTTCTGTCGACATTTTGTTTTTCTTCTTGGTTTCCTGTACGTGTGCTGTAGTTGTGCACGTTCTATTGCTGTCTGCCGCTGCTATACGTTGATGTTACTGCAACCTGATGCGTTTTGTTTTTCTTTCTCGTCTGTCCTCTCCTCCGTTTTCTTCTTCCCCTTCTTCGTTCTGTTCTAATGTTGTTGCTCGTTTCTTTGTTGTCGTATTATGTCGCTGTTGCTGCTATTATACGTCTTGTGGAGGCCTTTATCGTTCCTGTTTTGCTCGTTGTTATCGCTGATGTCAACGTTGCAGTCCTCATATCGTGATGGTTCAGTTCGTGTCTTCAGTTATCGGAGTGCCGTTGTTTTTCCCGGTTCCGTGTTTGCCTAATCGTTCCTTCCCCTCATTCTCATTCGTTTTTCTTTTCTTCCCTTCTTCTTCTTCTTCTACATTTTGATGCTGCTGTCTGCTGTCTGCTGTTGTTTTACGCTGTACTGTTTTCAATTTATCGAATCTGTGTTTGCTGCTGCTATACGTCTACTGTTGGTCGTTTTATCGTATTCTGTTCGATCTGCTCCTTCTTCGTGCTATTGCTTCTTCTTCGTCCTTCTTACTTTCCTGTTGTATCGAAATTGTCCTTGTTTCCGACTGCTGTTGTGCATCTATTTTACTCGTATGCGTGGCTTTTCTGAAGTTGATTGGTGCATAATTACTGTGATCAGCTTCGGTTTCGTTTCATCTTCAATTCTTTGCATTCTTCGATCATCTTTTATTTTCTTTCTTCAAATCGTGTTCACCTTTCGTCTTGCATCGATCACCAACCCTCGTCTTTTCGTTTTCCCTATTACGAGTGAGTATTGTTTGGTTCCAATCAGTTTATATCTGTTTTAGCTTCCTCCCTTTTTAGGTTACTAGTTGTTTCTCCGCGCGCGTTGCGCACGGAGCTCCAAGGTGAAAGAAGTAAGGTCGGGAAAACGTCCATCGTAGGAGCAGCAACCGTAGCTCTGCAGTTCAACATAAACCTGAAAGGCGTACATAAAAACTTGTTCGACAGGTACTACAGAGATACGTTAAGGAGTTTAGGTAGCACTTGGCTACAGAAAATACGGTCATTGTTTTTTCATCGTAAGTTTTCAATGAGGTGTAGACAAAAGTTATAAGTCATGAAGAAGATGGCAGAGTTTTGGTTTACATTAGCCAAAGAAGCTGGATAAAATTCTAATTTATATGAAGAGTTTCGGGCGATGGAGTGTCGACAGTGGCTGCTGGGTTGTTGCTGACAGCTTCATCTATGCTGACTTCCTCTACTTCGGCTACAATTGTTTCAGTGTTTTTGAGTTCGTACATTCGTTGCTGGAGTGCCTGCACTGTTTGCTGGCTGGATGGTTGACACTGACGTCAGCTACTACAACCTGCTTCACTACCCACTGCAGAACGTTACTCGTTGATAGCGACGTCGCTGGACGAACACAGACCTTGAACTGCCAACGCTGCAACCTTTCACGGATTATTGTAAAAGCTTGATCGTTTTCCTGCAGAGTTTTGAAGGACGTGTGAAGATATAGCTTACATGTCCAGTAGTTGTATCAGCGGTTATGTATAGACAGTTATCGACTTACAAAGTGTTTCATGTGAAATAAGTACGACGCCGACATCATAAATAGGATGATACAGTGTGGTGAGCAGTTGTTGTTTCGATTTGTGTACAGTACTTGATGTGCACGGTGTTCCAAGGAAGCAGTGCGTATTAGAGTTAAAACATTAAGCGTGATCATTAAGTAGTGAAATCGTTGGTAAGTGTGGAAATAAGAGAAATGTGACCCTTTTAATATTTAGAACGTTCGACACATTCGACGCGTTTGAAACATTTCACGCGTTTGACGCGTTTAATTTCTTGACCCGTTTGAAATTTTAAACCCGTCTGAGAACTTTGAAATGTTTAATACTTCACTCGTTTGACACATTTTACCTTGTAATATTTGAAAAATTCGACACATTCGACGCGTATAATATTTGACCCGTTAGAAACGTTTCACACGTTTGACGTGTTTAGTTTCTTGACCCGTTTGAAATTTTTGAACCGTTCGAGACTTTTGAAACGTTTAATACTTCACCCGTTTGACACATTTGACCCTTTTAAAATTTGGAACGTTCGACACACCCGACGCGCTTAATATTTGACCCGTTTGAAACATTTCACATGTTTGGCGGGTTTAATTTCTTGACCCGCGTGAAATTTTTGACCCGTTTGAGACCCTTGAAACGTATAACATTTCACCGGTTTGACACATTTGAGCTTTTAATATTCGACACATTCGACGCGTTTAATATTTGTCCCGTTTGAAATGTTCCACACGTTTGCCGCGTCTAATTTATTGGCCCGTTTTAATTTTTTGACCCGATTGGGACCTTCGAAACGAGTAATAATTGACCCGTTTTACACGGCTGGCCCTTCTAATATTTTGAACGTTCGACACATTCGACGCGTTTGAAACGTTTCATACGTTTGACGCGTTTAATTTCTGGATCCGTTTTAAATTGTTGACCCGTTTAAAACCTTTGAAACGTTTAATACTTCACCCGTTTGATACATTTGATCTTTTAATATTCGAAACATTCGACGCGTTTAATATTTGACCCATTCGAAACATTTCACACGTTGGACGCGTTAATTTCTTGACCTGTTTGACATTTTTGACCCGGTTGAGACATCTAAAACGTTTAATACTTGACCCGTTTTACAAAGCTGACCCTTTTAATATTTGGAACGGTCGACACATTCGACGCGTTTGAAACGTTTCACATGTTTGACGCGTTTAATTTCTTGACCCGTTTGACATTTTTGACCCGTTTGATACCTTCGAAACGTTTAATACTTTACCCGTTTGACACACTTGACCATTTTAATATTTGGAACGTTCGACACATTCTACTCGTTAATATTTGACCCGTTCGAAACGTTTCACACGTTGGACACAATTAATTTCTTGACCCGTTTGAAATTTTTGAACCGTTTGAGACCTTTGAAACGTCTAATACTTCACCCGTTTGACACATTTGACCCTTCTAATATTTGGAACGTTCGACACACTCGACCCGTTTAATATTTGACCCGTTTGAAACGTTGCACATGTTTGACGCGTTTAATTTCTAAACTCGTGTGAAATTTTTGACCCATTTGAGACCTTCGAAAGGTTTAATACATTGCTCGTTTGACACATTTAACCCTTTTAATATCTGAAATGTTCGACACATTCGACGCGCTTAAAATTTAACCTGTCTGAAACGTTTCATACGTTGGCTGCGTTTAATTTCTTGACCCGTTTAAATTTTTTGACCCGTTTAAACTCTTTGAAACGTTTAATACTTGACCCATTTAAAACGGTCCACACGTTTGACGCGTTTAATTTCTTGGCCCGTTTGAATTTTTTGACCCGTTTGAGACCTTTGAAACGTTTAATACTTGACCTGTTTGTCATTGTTGCCCCTTTTAATTTTTGGAACGTTCGACACATTTGGCGCGTTTAATATTTGACCCGTTTGAAACGTTACACACGTTTGACGCGTTTAATTTCTTGACCCGTTTAAACTTTTGACCCGGTTGAGACCTTTGAAACGTTTAATACTCGATCCGTTTTACATAGCTGACCCTTTTAATATTTGGAAAGTTTGACACATTCGACGCGTCTGAAACGTTTCACACGTTTGACGCGTTTAATTTCTTGACCCGTTTGAGACATTTCAAAACGTTTACTTCACCACTTTTACACGTTTGACCTTTTACCATGTGAAACATTCGACACAATCGACGCGTTTATTATTTGACCCATTCAAAACGTTTCACACGTTGGACGCGTTTAATTTCTTGACCCGGTTGACACATTTGAAACGTTTAATACTTGACCCGTTTTACACAGCTTACCCTTTTAATATTTGGAACGTTCGACACTATCGACGCGTTTGAAACGTTTCACACGTTGGACGCGTTTATTTTTTTGACCCGTTTGACATTTTTGACCCGTTTGAGACCTTCGAAACGTTTACTACTTCACCCGTTTGACACATTTGACCCTTTTAATATTTGGAACGTTTGACACATTCGGCGCGTTTAATATTTGACCCGTTGAAACGTTTCACACGTTTGACATGTTTGCTTTCTTGGCCCGTCTGAAATTTTTGACCCGTTTTAGACCTTTTAAACGTTTACTACTTGACCTGTTCAGCACAGCTGACCCTTTTAATATTTGGAACGTTCGACACATTCGACGCGTTTGAAACGTTTCACACGTTTAACGCGTTTAATTTCTTAACCCGTTTGAAATTTTTGACCTATTTGAGACCTTTGAAATGTTTTAATACTTCACCCGTTTGACACATTTGACCTTCTAATATTTGAAACATTCGACACATTCGACGCGTTTAATAGTTGACCCGTTCGAAACGTTTCACACGTTGGACGCGTTTAATCTCTTGACCCGTTTGAAATTTTTGTCCCATTTGAGACCGTTGAAACGTTTAATACTTCACCCGTTTGACACATTCGACGCGTTTAATATTTGACCCGTCTGAAACGCTTCACACGTTGGACGCGTTTAATTTCTTGACCCGTTGAATTTTTTGACCCGTTTCAACTATTTGAAACGTTTAATACTTGAACCGTTTGAAACGTTTCACACGTTTGACGTGTTTAATTTATTGGCCCATTTGAAAGTTTTTGACCCGTTTGAGACCTTTGAAACGTTTAATAGTCGACCCGTTTGCCACATTTGATCCTTCTATTATTTGAAACGTTCGAAACATTCGACGCGTTTAATATTTGACCCGTTTGAAACGTTTCGCACGGTTGACGTGCTTTATTTCTTGGCCCGTTTGAAATTTTTGACCCGTTTTAGACCTTTAAAACGTTTAATATGTGACCCGTTTGATACAGTTGACCCTTTTAATATTTGGAACGTTCGACACATTCGACGCGTTTGAAACGTTTCACACGCTTGACGTGTTTAATTTCTTGACCCGTCTGAGACCTCTGAAACGTTTACTACTTTACCGGTTTGACACATTTGACCTTTTAATACTTAAAACATGCGACACATTCGACGCGATTAATATTTGACCCGTTCGATACGTTTCACACGTTGGACGCGTTTAATTTCTTGACCCGTTTGAAAGTTTTGGCCCGTTTGAGACCGTTGAAACGTTTAATACTTCACCCATTTGACACATTTCACCCTTTTATATTTGAAGCGTTCGACACATTCGACGCGTTTAATATTCGACCCGTTTGAAACGTTTCACACGTTAAACACATTTAATTTTTTGAACCGTTTGAGACCTTCGCAACGTTTAATACTTCACCCGTTTGACACATTTGACCCTTTTAATATTTGGAACGTTTGACACACTCGACGCGTTTAATATTTGACCCCTTTGAAACGTTTCACATGTTTGACGCATGTAATTTCTTGACCCGTTTGAAATTCTTGTCCTGTTTGCGACCTTTGAACGTCTAATACTTTACCCGTTTGACCCTTTTAATATTTGAAACGTTCGACACATTCGACGCGTTTAATATTTGACATGTCTGAAACGTTTCACAGGTTGGACGGGGCTAATTTCTTGACCCGAGTGATTTTTTTTACCTCTCTCAACTCTTTGAAACGTTTAATACTTGACCCGTTTGAAACGTTCCACACGTTTGACGCGTCTAATTTCTTGGCCCGTTTGAAATTTTTGCCCCGTTTGAGACCTGTGAAACGTTTAGTACTTGACCCGTTTCTCATTGTTGACCCTTTTAATATTTCGAACGTTCGACATATTCGTCGCGTTTAATATTTGACCCGTTTGAAACCTTTCACACGTTTACTTTCTTGGCCCGTTTGAAATTTTTGACTCGTTTGAGACCTTTGAAACATTTAATACTTGACCCGTTTTACAAAGCTGACCCTTTTAATATTTGGAACGGTCGACACATTCGACGCGTTTGAAACGTTTCACATGTTTGACGCGTTTAATTTCTTGACCCGTTTGACATTTTTGACCCGTTTGATACCTTCGAAACGTTTAATACTTTACCCGTTTGACACATTTGACCATTTTAATATTTGGAACGTTCGACACATTCTACTCGTTTAATATTTGACCCGTTCGAAACGTTTCACACGTTGGACACAATTAATTTCTTGACCCGTTTGAAATTTTTGAACCGTTTGAGACCTTTGAAACGTCTAATACTTCACCTGTTTGACACATTTGACCCTTCTAATATTTGGAACGTTCGACACACTCGACCCGTTTAATATTTGACCCGTTTGAAACGTTGCACATGTTTGACGCGTTTAATTTCTAAACTCGTTTGAAATTTTTGACCCATTTGAGACCTTCGAAACGTTTAATACATTGCTCGTTTGACACATTTAACCCTTTTAATATCTGAAATGTTCGACACATTCGACGCGCTTATAATTTAACCTGTTTGAAACGTTTCATACGTTGGATGCGTTTAATTTCTTGACCCGTTTGAATTTTTTGACCCGTTTAAACTCTTTGAAACGTTTAATACTTGACCCGTTTAAAACGGTCCACACGTTTGACGCGTTTAATTTCTTGGCCCGTTTGAATTTTTTGACCCGTTTGAGACCTTTGAAACGTTTAATACTTGACCTGTTTGTCATTGTTGCCCCTTTTAATTTTTGGAACGTTCGACACATTTGGCGCGTTTAATATTTGACCCGTTTGAAACGTTACACATGTTTGACGCGTTTAATTTCTTGGCCCGTTTGAACTTTTGACCCGGTTGAGACCTTTGAAACGTTTAATACTCGATCAGTTTTACATAGCTGACCCTTTTAATATTTGGAAAGTTTGACACATTCGACGCGTCTGAAACGTTTCACACGTTTGACGCGTTTAATTTCTTGACCCGCTTGAAATTTTTGACCCGTTTGAGACATTTCAAAACGTTTACTTCACCACTTTTACACGTTTGACCTTTTACCATGTGAAACATTCGACACAATCGACGCGTTTATTATTTGACCCATTCAAAACGTTTCACACGTTGGACGCGTTTAATTTCTTGACCCGGTTGACACATTTGAAACGTTTAATACTTGACCCGTTTTACACAGCTTACCCTTTTAATATTTGGAACGTTCGACACTATCGACGCGTTTGAAACGTTTCACACGTTGGACGCGTTTATTTTTTTGACCCGTTTGACATTTTTGACCCGTTTGAGACCTTCGAAACGTTTACTACTTCACCCGTTTGACACATTTGACCCTTTTAATATTTGGAACGTTTGACACATTCGGCGCGTTTAATATTTGACCCGTTGAAACGTTTCACACGTTTGACATGTTTGCTTTCTTGGCCCGTCTGAAATTTTTGACCCGTTTTAGACCTTTTAAACGTTTACTACTTGACCTGTTCAGCACAGCTGACCCTTTTAATATTTGGAACGTTCGACACATTCGACGCGTTTGAAACGTTTAACACGTTTAACGCGTTTAATTTCTTAACCCGTTTGAAATTTTTGACCTATTTGAGACCTTTGAAATGTTTTAATACTTCACCCGTTTGACACATTTGACCTTCTAATATTTGAAACATTCGACACAT
Source organism: Agrostemma githago (assembly GCA_958450325.1). Classification (NCBI taxonomy): domain Eukaryota; kingdom Viridiplantae; phylum Streptophyta; class Magnoliopsida; order Caryophyllales; family Caryophyllaceae; genus Agrostemma; species Agrostemma githago. The sequence continues at coordinate 49,114,571 of OY288254.1, read as the reverse complement.
TCGACGCGTTTAATAGTTGACCCGTTCGAAACGTTTCACACGTTGGACGCGTTTAATCTCTTGACCCGTTTGAAATTTTTGTCCCATTTGAGACCGTTGAAACGTTTAATACTTCACCCGTTTGACACATTCGACGCGTTTAATATTTGACCCGTCTGAAACGCTTCACACGTTGGACGCGTTTAATTTCTTGACCCGTTGAATTTTTTGACCCGTTTCAACTATTTGAAACGTTTAATACTTGAACCGTTTGAAACGTTTCACACGTTTGACGTGTTTAATTTATTGGCCTATTTGAAAGTTTTTGACCCGTTTGAGACCTTTGAAACGTTTAATAGTCGACCCGTTTGCCACATTTGATCCTTCCATTATTTGAAACGTTCGAAACATTCGACGCGTTTAATATTTGACCCGTTTGAAACGTTTCGCACGGTTGACGTGCTTTATTTCTTGGCCCGTTTGAAATTTTTGACCCGTTTTAGACCTTTAAAATGTTTAATATGTGACCCGTTTGATACAGTTGACCCTTTTAATATTTGGAACGTTCGACACATTCGACGCGTTTGAAACGTTTCACACGCTTGACGTGTTTAATTTCTTGACCCGTCTGAGACCTCTGAAACGTTTACTACTTTACCGGTTTGACACATTTGACCTTTTAATACTTAAAACATGCGACACATTCGACGCGATTAATATTTGACCCGTTCGATACGTTTCACACGTTGGACGCGTTTAATTTCTTGACCCGTTTGAAAGTTTTGGCCCGTTTGAGACCATTGAAACGTTTAATACTTCACCCATTTGACACATTTCACCCTTTTATATTTGAAGCGTTCGACACATTCGACGCGTTTAATATTCGACCCGTTTGAAACGTTTCACACGTTAAACACATTTAATTTTTTGAACCGTTTGAGACCTTCGCAACGTTTAATACTTCACCCGTTTGACACATTTGACCCTTTTAATATTTGGAACGTTTGACACACTCGACGCGTTTAATATTTGACCCCTTTGAAACATTTCACATGTTTGACGCATGTAATTTCTTGACCCGTTTGAAATTCTTGTCCTGTTTGCGACCTTTGAACGTCTAATACTTTACCCGTTTGACCCTTTTAATATTTGAAACGTTCGACACATTCGACGCGTTTAATATTTGACATGTCTGAAACGTTTCACAGGTTGGACGGGGCTAATTTCTTGACCCGAGTGATTTTTTTTACCTCTCTCAACTCTTTGAAACGTTTAATACTTGACCCGTTTGAAACGTTCCACACGTTTGACGCGTCTAATTTCTTGGCCCGTTTGAAATTTTTGCCCCGTTTGAGACCTGTGAAACGTTTAGTACTTGACCCGTTTCTCATTGTTGACCCTTTTAATATTTCGAACGTTCGACATATTCGTCGCGTTTAATATTTGACCCGTTTGAAACCTTTCACACGTTTACTTTCTTGGCCCGTTTGAAATTTTTGACTCGTTTGAGACCTTTGAAACATTTAATACTTGACCCGTTTTACAAAGCTGACCCTTTTAATATTTGGAACGGTCGACACATTCGACGCGTTTGAAACGTTTCACATGTTTGACGCGTTTAATTTCTTGACCCGTTTGACATTTTTGACCCGTTTGATACCTTCGAAACGTTTAATACTTTACCCGTTTGACACATTTGACCATTTTAATATTTGGAACGTTCGACACATTCTACTCGTTTAATATTTGACCCGTTCGAAACGTTTCACACGTTGGACACAATTAATTTCTTGACCCGTTTGAAATTTTTGAACCGTTTGAGACCTTTGAAACGTCTAATACTTCACCTGTTTGACACATTTGACCCTTCTAATATTTGGAACGTTCGACACACTCGACCCGTTTAATATTTGACCCATTTGAAACGTTGCACATGTTTGACGCGTTTAATTTCTAAACTCGTTTGAAATTTTTGACCCATTTGAGACCTTCGAAACGTTTAATACATTGCTCGTTTGACACATTTAACCCTTTTAATATCTGAAATGTTCGACACATTCGACGCGCTTATAATTTAACCTGTTTGAAACGTTTCATACGTTGGATGCGTTTAATTTCTTGACCCGTTTGAATTTTTTGACCCGTTTAAACTCTTTGAAACGTTTAATACTTGACCCGTTTAAAACGGTCCACACGTTTGACGCGTTTAATTTCTTGGCCCGTTTGAATTTTTTGACCCGTTTGAGACCTTTGAAACGTTTAATACTTGACCTGTTTGTCATTGTTGCCCCTTTTAATTTTTGGAACGTTCGACACATTTGGCGCGTTTAATATTTGACCCGTTTGAAACGTTACACATGTTTGACGCGTTTAATTTCTTGGCCCGTTTGAACTTTTGACCCGGTTGAGACCTTTGAAACGTTTAATACTCGATCAGTTTTACATAGCTGACCCTTTTAATATTTGGAAAGTTTGACACATTCGACGCGTCTGAAACGTTTCACACGTTTGACGCGTTTAATTTCTTGACCCGCTTGAAATTTTTGACCCGTTTGAGACATTTCAAAACGTTTACTTCACCACTTTTACACGTTTGACCTTTTACCATGTGAAACATTCGACACAATCGACGCGTTTATTATTTGACCCATTCAAAACGTTTCACACGTTGGACGCGTTTAATTTCTTGACCCGGTTGACACATTTGAAACGTTTAATACTTGACCCGTTTTACACAGCTTACCCTTTTAATATTTGGAACGTTCGACACTATCGACGCGTTTGAAACGTTTCACACGTTGGACGCGTTTATTTTTTTGACCCGTTTGACATTTTTGACCCGTTTGAGACCTTCGAAACGTTTACTACTTCACCCGTTTGACACATTTGACCCTTTTAATATTTGGAACGTTCGACACATTCGGCGCGTTTAATATTTGACCCGTTGAAACGTTTCACACGTTTGACATGTTTGCTTTCTTGGCCCGTCTGAAATTTTTGACCCGTTTTAGACCTTTTAAACGTTTACTACTTGACCTGTTCAGCACAGCTGACCCTTTTAATATTTGGAACGTTCGACACATTCGACGCGTTTGAAACGTTTAACACGTTTAACGCGTTTAATTTCTTAACCCGTTTGAAATTTTTGACCTATTTGAGACCTTTGAAATGTTTTAATACTTCACCCGTTTGACACATTTGACCTTCTAATATTTGAAACATTCGACACATTCGACGCGTTTAATAGTTGACCCGTTCGAAACGTTTCACACGTTGGACGCGTTTAATCTCTTGACCCGTTTGAAATTTTTGTCCCATTTGAGACCGTTGAAACGTTTAATACTTCACCCGTTTGACACATTCGACGCGTTTAATATTTGACCCGTCTGAAACGCTTCACACGTTGGACGCGTTTAATTTCTTGACCCGTTGAATTTTTTGACCCGTTTCAACTATTTGAAACGTTTAATACTTGAACCGTTTGAAACGTTTCACACGTTTGACGTGTTTAATTTATTGGCCTATTTGAAAGTTTTTGACCCGTTTGAGACCTTTGAAACGTTTAATAGTCGACCCGTTTGCCACATTTGATCCTTCCATTATTTGAAACGTTCGAAACATTCGACGCGTTTAATATTTGACCCGTTTGAAACGTTTCGCACGGTTGACGTGCTTTATTTCTTGGCCCGTTTGAAATTTTTGACCCGTTTTGGACCTTTAAAATGTTTAATATGTGACCCGTTTGATACAGTTGACCCTTTTAATATTTGGAACGTTCGACACATTCGACGCATTTGAAACGTTTCACACGCTTGACGTGTTTAATTTCTTGACCCGTCTGAGACCTCTGAAACGTTTACTACTTTACCGGTTTGACACATTTGACCTTTTAATACTTAAAACATGCGACACATTCGACGCGATTAATATTTGACCCGTTCGATACGTTTCACACGTTGGACGCGTTTAATTTCTTGACCCGTTTGAAAGTTTTGGCCCGTTTGAGACCATTGAAACGTTTAATACTTCACCCATTTGACACATTTCACCCTTTTATATTTGAAGCGTTCGACACATTCGACGCGTTTAATATTCGACCCGTTTGAAACGTTTCACACGTTAAACACATTTAATTTTTTGAACCGTTTGAGACCTTCGCAACGTTTAATACTTCACCCGTTTGACACATTTGACCCTTTTAATATTTGGAACGTTTGACACACTCGACGCGTTTAATATTTGACCCCTTTGAAACATTTCACATGTTTGACGCATGTAATTTCTTGACCCGTTTGAAATTCTTGTCCTGTTTGCGACCTTTGAACGTCTAATACTTTACCCGTTTGACCCTTTTAATATTTGAAACGTTCGACACATTCGACGCGTTTAATATTTGACATGTCTGAAACGTTTCACAGGTTGGACGGGGCTAATTTCTTGACCCGAGTGATTTTTTTTACCTCTCTCAACTCTTTGAAACGTTTAATACTTGACCCGTTTGAAACGTTCCACACGTTTGACGCGTCTAATTTCTTGGCCCGTTTGAAATTTTTGCCCCGTTTGAGACCTGTGAAACGTTTAGTACTTGACCCGTTTCTCATTGTTGACCCTTTTAATATTTCGAACGTTCGACATATTCGTCGCGTTTAATATTTGACCCGTTTGAAACCTTTCACACGTTTACTTTCTTGGCCCGTTTGAAATTTTTGACTCGTTTGAGACCTTTGAAACATTTAATACTTGACCCGTTTTACAAAGCTGACCCTTTTAATATTTGGAACGGTCGACACATTCGACGCGTTTGAAACGTTTCACATGTTTGACGCGTTTAATTTCTTGACCCGTTTGACATTTTTGACCCGTTTGATACCTTCGAAACGTTTAATACTTTACCCGTTTGACACATTTGACCATTTTAATATTTGGAACGTTCGACACATTCTACTCGTTTAATATTTGACCCGTTCGAAACGTTTCACACGTTGGACACAATTAATTTCTTGACCCGTTTGAAATTTTTGAACCGTTTGAGACCTTTGAAACGTCTAATACTTCACCTGTTTGACACATTTGACCCTTCTAATATTTGGAACGTTCGACACACTCGACCCGTTTAATATTTGACCCGTTTGAAACGTTGCACATGTTTGACGCGTTTAATTTCTAAACTCGTTTGAAATTTTTGACCCATTTGAGACCTTCGAAACGTTTAATACATTGCTCGTTTGACACATTTAACCCTTTTAATATCTGAAATGTTCGACACATTCGACGCGCTTATAATTTAACCTGTTTGAAACGTTTCATACGTTGGATGCGTTTAATTTCTTGACCCGTTTGAATTTTTTGACCCGTTTAAACTCTTTGAAACGTTTAATACTTGACCCGTTTAAAACGGTCCACACGTTTGACGCGTTTAATTTCTTGGCCCGTTTGAATTTTTTGACCCGTTTGAGACCTTTGAAACGTTTAATACTTGACCTGTTTGTCATTGTTGCCCCTTTTAATTTTTGGAACGTTCGACACATTTGGCGCGTTTAATATTTGACCCGTTTGAAACGTTACACATGTTTGACGCGTTTAATTTCTTGGCCCGTTTGAACTTTTGACCCGGTTGAGACCTTTGAAACGTTTAATACTCGATCAGTTTTACATAGCTGACCCTTTTAATATTTGGAAAGTTTGACACATTCGACGCGTCTGAAACGTTTCACACGTTTGACGCGTTTAATTTCTTGACCCGCTTGAAATTTTTGACCCGTTTGAGACATTTCAAAACGTTTACTTCACCACTTTTACACGTTTGACCTTTTACCATGTGAAACATTCGACACAATCGACGCGTTTATTATTTGACCCATTCAAAACGTTTCACACGTTGGACGCGTTTAATTTCTTGACCCGGTTGACACATTTGAAACGTTTAATACTTGACCCGTTTTACACAGCTTACCCTTTTAATATTTGGAACGTTCGACACTATCGACGCGTTTGAAACGTTTCACACGTTGGACGCGTTTATTTTTTTGACCCGTTTGACATTTTTGACCCGTTTGAGACCTTCGAAACGTTTACTACTTCACCCGTTTGACACATTTGACCCTTTTAATATTTGGAACGTTCGACACATTCGACGCGTTTGAAACGTTTCACACGTTTAACGCGTTTAATTTCTTAACCCGTTTGAAATTTTTGACCTATTTGAGACCTTTGAAATGTTTTAATACTTCACCCGTTTGACACATTTGACCTTCTAATATTTGAAACATTCGACACATTCGACGCGTTTAATAGTTGACCCGTTCGAAACGTTTCACACGTTGGACGCGTTTAATCTCTTGACCCGTTTGAAATTTTTGTCCCATTTGAGACCGTTGAAACGTTTAATACTTCACCCGTTTGACACATTCGACGCGTTTAATATTTGACCCGTCTGAAACGCTTCACACGTTGGACGCGTTTAATTTCTTGACCCGTTGAATTTTTTGACCCGTTTCAACTATTTGAAACGTTTAATACTTGAACCGTTTGAAACGTTTCACACGTTTGACGTGTTTAATTTATTGGCCTATTTGAAAGTTTTTGACCCGTTTGAGACCTTTGAAACGTTTAATAGTCGAACCGTTTGCCACATTTGATCCTTCCATTATTTGAAACGTTCGAAACATTCGACGCGTTTAATATTTGACCCGTTTGAAACGTTTCGCACGGTTGACGTGCTTTATTTCTTGGCCCGTTTGAAATTTTTGACCCGTTTTAGACCTTTAAAATGTTTAATATGTGACCCGTTTGATACAGTTGACCCTTTTAATATTTGGAACGTTCGACACATTCGACGCGTTTGAAACGTTTCACACGCTTGACGTGTTTAATTTCTTGACCCGTCTGAGACCTCTGAAACGTTTACTACTTTACCGGTTTGACACATTTGACCTTTTAATACTTAAAACATGCGACACATTCGACGCGATTAATATTTGACCCGTTCGATACGTTTCACACGTTGGACGCGTTTAATTTCTTGACCCGTTTGAAAGTTTTGGCCCGTTTGAGACCGTTGAAACGTTTAATACTTCACCCATTTGACACATTTCACCCTTTTATATTTGAAGCGTTCGACACATTCGACGCGTTTAATATTCGACCCGTTTGAAACGTTTCACACGTTAAACACATTTAATTTTTTGAACCGTTTGAGACCTTCGCAACGTTTAATACTTCACCCGTTTGACACATTTGACCCTTTTAATATTTGGAACGTTTGACACACTCGACGCGTTTAATATTTGACCCCTTTGAAACGTTTCACATGTTTGACGCATGTAATTTCTTGACCCGTTTGAAATTCTTGTCCTGTTTGCGACCTTTGAAAGGTCTAATACTTTACCCGTTTGACCCTTTTAATATTTGAAACGTTCGACACATTCGACGCGTTTAATATTTGACATGTCTGAAACGTTTCACAGGTTGGACGGGGCTAATTTCTTGACCCGAGTGATTTTTTTTACCTCTCTCAACTCTTTGAAACGTTTAATACTTGACCCGTTTGAAACGTTCCACACGTTTGACGCGTCTAATTTCTTGGCCCGTTTGAAATTTTTGCCCCGTTTGAGACCTGTGAAACGTTTAGTACTTGACCCGTTTCTCATTGTTGACCCTTTTAATATTTCGAACGTTCGACACATTCGTCGCGTTTAATATTTGACCCGTTTGAAACCTTTCACACGTTTACTTTCTTGGCCCGTTTGAAATTTTTGACCCGTTTGAGACCTTTGAAACATTTAATACTTGACCCGTTTTACAAAGCTGACCCTTCTAATATTTGGAACGGTCGACACATTCGACGCGTTTGAAACGTTTCACATGTTTGACGCGTTTAATTTCTTGACCCGTTTGACATTTTTGACCCGTTTGATACCTTCGAAACGTTTAATACTTTACCCGTTTGACACATTTGACCATTTTAATATTTGGAACGTTCGACACATTCTACTCGTTTAATATTTGACCCGTTCGAAACGTTTCACACGTTGGACACAATTAATTTCTTGACCCGTTTGAAATTTTTGAACCGTTTGAGACCTTTGAAACGTCTAATACTTCACCCGTTTGACACATTTGACCCTTCTAATATTTGGAACATTCGACACACTCGACCCGTTTAATATTTGACCCGTTTGAAACGTTGCACATGTTTGACGCGTTTAATTTCTAAACTCGTTTGAAATTTTTGACCCATTTGAGACCTTCGAAACGTTTAATACATTGCTCGTTTGACACATTTAACCCTTTTAATATCTGAAATGTTCGACACATTCGACGCGCTTATAATTTAACCTGTCTGAAACGTTTCATACGTTGGATGCGTTTAATTTCTTGACCCGTTTGAATTTTTTGACCCGTTTAAACTCTTTGAAACGTTTAATACTTGACCCGTTTAAAACGGTCCACACGTTTGACGCGTTTAATTTCTTGGCCCGTTTGAATTTTTTGACCCGTTTGAGACCTTTGAAACGTTTAATACTTGACCTGTTTGTCATTGTTGCCCCTTTTAATTTTTGGAACGTTCGACACATTTGGCGCGTTTAATATTTGACCCGTTTGAAACGTTACACACGTTTGACGCGTTTAATTTCTTGGCCCGTTTGAACTTTTGACCCGGTTGAGACCTTTGAAACGTTTAATACTCGATCCGTTTTACATAGCTGACCCTTTTAATATTTGGAAAGTTTGACACATTCGACGCGTCTGAAACGTTTCACACGTTTGACGCGTTTAATTTCTTGACCCGTTTGAGACATTTCAAAACGTTAACTTCACCACTTTTACACGTTTGACCTTTTACCATGTGAAACATTCGACACAATCGACGCGTTTATTATTTGACCCATTCAAAACGTTTCACACGTTGGACGCGTTTAATTTCTTGACCCGGTTGACACATTTGAAACGTTTAATACTTGACCCGTTTTACACAGCTTACCCTTTTAATATTTGGAACGTTCGACACTATCGACGCGTTTGAAACGTTTCACACGTTGGACGCGTTTATTTTTTTGACCCGTTTGACATTTTTGACCCGTTTGAGACCTTCGAAACGTTTACTACTTCACCCGTTTGACACATTTGACCCTTTTAATATTTGGAACGTTCGACACATTCGGCGCGTTTAATATTTGACCCGTTGAAACGTTTCACACGTTTGACATGTTTGCTTTCTTGGCCCGTCTGAAATTTTTGATCCGTTTTAGACCTTTTAAACGTTTACTACTTGACCTGTTCAGCACAGCTGACCCTTTTAATATTTGGAACGTTCGACACATTCGACGCGTTTGAAACGTTTCACACGTTTGACGCGTTTAATTTCTTAACCCGTTTGAAATTTTTGACCTGTTTGAGACCTTTGAAATGTTTTAATACTTCACCCGTTTGACACATTTGACCTTCTAATATTTGAAACATTCGACACATTCGACGCGTTTAATAGTTGACCCGTTCGAAACGTTTCACACGTTGGACGCGTTTAATCTCTTGACCCGTTTGAAATTTTTGTCCCATTTGAGACCGTTGAAACGTTTAATACTTCACCCGTTTGACACATTCGACGCGTTTAATATTTGACCCGTCTGAAACGCTTCACACGTTGGACGCGTTTAATTTCTTGACCCGTTTCAACTATTTGAAACGTTTAATACTTGAACCGTTTGAAACGTTTCACACGTTTGACGTGTTTAATTTATTGGCCCATTTGAAAGTTTTTGACCCGTTTGAGACCTTTGAAACGTTTAATAGTCGACCCGTTTGCCACATTTGATCCTTCTATTATTTGAAACGTTCGAAACATTCGACGCGTTTAATATTTGACCCGTTTGAAACGTTTCGCACGGTTGACGTGCTTTATTTCTTGGCCCGTTTGAAATTTTTGACCCGTTTTAGACCTTTAAAACGTTTAATATGTGACCCGTTTGATACAGTTGACCCTTTTAATATTTGGAACGTTCGACACATTCGACGCGTTTGAAACGTTTCACACGCTTGACGTGTTTAATTTCTTGACCCGTCTGAGACCTCTGAAACGTTTACTACTTTACCGGTTTGACACATTTGACCTTTTAATACTTAAAACATGCGACACATTCGACGCGATTAATATTTGACCCGTTCGATACGTTTCACACGTTGGACGCGTTTAATTTCTTGACCCGTTTGAAAGTTTTGGCCCGTTTGAGACCGTTGAAACGTTTAATACTTCACCCATTTGACACATTTCACCCTTTTATATTTGAAGCGTTCGACACATTCGACGCGTTTAATATTCGACCCGTTTGAAACGTTTCACACGTTAAACACATTTAATTTTTTGAACCGTTTGAGACCTTCGCAACGTTTAATACTTCACCCGTTTGACACATTTGACCCTTTTAATATTTGGAACGTTTGACACACTCGACGCGTTTAATATTTGACCCCTTTGAAACGTTTCACATGTTTGACGCATGTAATTTCTTGACCCGTTTGAAATTCTTGTCCTGTTTGCGACCTTTGAAAGGTCTAATACTTTACCCGTTTGACCCTTTTAATATTTGAAACGTTCGACACATTCGACGCGTTTAATATTTGACATGTCTGAAACGTTTCACAGGTTGGACGGGGCTAATTTCTTGACCCGAGTGATTTTTTTTACCTCTCTCAACTCTTTGAAACGTTTAATACTTGACCCGTTTGAAACGTTCCACACGTTTGACGCGTCTAATTTCTTGGCCCGTTTGAAATTTTTGCCCCGTTTGAGACCTGTGAAACGTTTAGTACTTGACCCGTTTCTCATTGTTGACCCTTTTAATATTTCGAACGTTCGACACATTCGTCGCGTTTAATATTTGACCCGTTTGAAACCTTTCACACGTTTACTTTCTTGGCCCGTTTGAAATTTTTGACCCGTTTGAGACCTTTGAAACATTTAATACTTGACCCGTTTTACAAAGCTGACCCTTTTAATATTTGGAACGGTCGACACATTCGACGCGTTTGAAACGTTTCACATGTTTGACGCGTTTAATTTCTTGACCCGTTTGACATTTTTGACCCGTTTGATACCTTCGAAACGTTTAATAGTTTACCCGTTTGACACATTTGACCATTTTAATATTTGGAACGTTCGACACATTCTACTCGTTTAATATTTGACCCGTTCGAAACGTTTCACACGTTGGACACAATTAATTTCTTGACCCGTTTGAAATTTTTGAACCGTTTGAGACCTTTGAAACGTCTAATACTTCACCCGTTTGACACATTTGACCCTTCTAATATTTGGAACATTCGACACACTCGACCCGTTTAATATTTGACCCGTTTGAAACGTTGCACATGTTTGACGCGTTTAATTTCTAAACTCGTTTGAAATTTTTGACCCATTTGAGACCTTCGAAACGTTTAATACATTGCTCGTTTGACACATTTAACCCTTTTAATATCTGAAATGTTCGACACATTCGACGCGCTTATAATTTAACCTGTCTGAAACGTTTCATACGTTGGATGCGTTTAATTTCTTGACCCGTTTGAATTTTTTGACCCGTTTAAACTCTTTGAAACGTTTAATACTTGACCCGTTTAAAACGGTCCACACGTTTGACGCGTTTAATTTCTTGGCCCGTTTGAATTTTTTGACCCGTTTGAGACCTTTGAAACGTTTAATACTTGACCTGTTTGTCATTGTTGCCCCTTTTAATTTTTGGAACGTTCGACACATTTGGCGCGTTTAATATTTGACCCGTTTGAAACGTTACACACGTTTGACGCGTTTAATTTCTTGGCCCGTTTGAACTTTTGACCCGGTTGAGACCTTTGAAACGTTTAATACTCGATCCGTTTTACATAGCTGACCCTTTTAATATTTGGAAAGTTTGACACATTCGACGCGTCTGAAACGTTTCACACGTTTGACGCGTTTAATTTCTTGACCCGTTTGAGACATTTCAAAACGTTAACTTCACCACTTTTACACGTTTGACCTTTTACCATGTGAAACATTCGACACAATCGACGCGTTTATTATTTGACCCATTCAAAACGTTTCACACGTTGGACGCGTTTAATTTCTTGACCCGGTTGACACATTTGAAACGTTTAATACTTGACCCGTTTTACACAGCTTACCCTTTTAATATTTGGAACGTTCGACACTATCGACGCGTTTGAAACGTTTCACACGTTGGACGCGTTTATTTTTTTGACCCGTTTGACATTTTTGACCCGTTTGAGACCTTCGAAACGTTTACTACTTCACCCGTTTGACACATTTGACCCTTTTAATATTTGGAACGTTCGACACATTCGGCGCGTTTAATATTTGACCCGTTGAAACGTTTCACACGTTTGACATGTTTGCTTTCTTGGCCCGTCTGAAATTTTTGACCCGTTTTAGACCTTTTAAACGTTTACTACTTGACCTGTTCAGCACAGCTGACCCTTTTAATATTTGGAACGTTCGACACATTCGACGCGTTTGAAACGTTTCACACGTTTGACGCGTTTAATTTCTTAACCCGTTTGAAATTTTTGACCTGTTTGAGACCTTTGAAATGTTTTAATACTTCACCCGTTTGACACATTTGACCTTCTAATATTTGAAACATTCGACACATTCGACGCGTTTAATAGTTGACCCGTTCGAAACGTTTCACACGTTGGACGCGTTTAATCTCTTGACCCGTTTGAAATTTTTGTCCCATTTGAGACCGTTGAAACGTTTAATACTTCACCCGTTTGACACATTCGACGCGTTTAATATTTGACCCGTCTAAAACGCTTCACACGTTGGACGCGTTTAATTTCTTGACCCGTTGAATTTTTTGACCCGTTTCAACTATTTGAAACGTTTAATACTTGAACCGTTTGAAACGTTTCACACGTTTGACGTGTTTAATTTATTGGCCCATTTGAAAGTTTTTGACCCGTTTGAGACCTTTGAAACGTTTAATAGTCGACCCGTTTGCCACATTTGATCCTTCTATTATTTGAAACATGATGGCGAAAATGGTCCGCATATGAACGCCCATATGCTAGCCTAAAAAATCATGAGGCTCGGATACTACTGGAACAGTATGGAGGCCGACTGTCAATCATATGTCAAACACTGCCATAATTGTCAAATTTTCGGTAATGTTCAACACATGCACTCGTCCCTACTGTACACCATGATATCACCATGGCCATTTTCGACATGGGGGATTGACATAATTGGAAAGGTGAATCCTTCCGGGACGGGAGACCACTGTTTTATTTTGGTGGCGATCGACTATTTCACCAAATGGGTCGAAGCTAAATCATACCGTGTCTTGAACGCCAAGCACGTGGCCAAATTTATCCAGAATAAAATCATATGCCTGTACGGAATCCCACATGAGTTTATCAGTGATCACGGGACCCACTTCCAAGCAGAAACCGCTACTTTGCTAGCAAAGTACAAAATCCAGAGGCACACATCTTCGCCTTACCGTCCCCAGACAAATGGAGCGGTAGAAGCTGCTAATAAAACAATTGTCACCATACTCAAAAAGATGGCTGATAATTATCGGGATTGGCCCGACAAAATACCCTTCGCCCTATGGGGGTACCGGACATCGATCCGAACTGCAACCGGGGCAACTCCATATTATTTGACATATGGGATGGAGGCGGTCCAACCAGTCGATCGCGAATTGGAAATACCTTCTCTCCGGATCCTGCTAGAAAGTCAAGTACCCGAAGCAGATTGGGTTCAAGCTCGATATGACTCGTTGGTTCTTTTAGACGAACGGCGGTCCCGGGCTCTCAATAACAGCCAAATATACCAAAAGAGAATCAAACGGGCCTTTAACAAAAGAGTTAGGCCCAGGAACATCAAAGAAGGCGATTTGGTCCTAAAGTCGGTTCGTGCCCTACTATCGGTTGACCCACGGGGAAAATTTAAACCCAATTGGGCTGGGCCATACCTGGTCAAGAAGGTTCTATCAGGAGGAGCAGTAATGCTGACAGATCTGGACGGAAATGAATTTGTCAACCCGACCAACCTAGACCAGCTGAAACGCTACTACCCCTAAACCTTATCTCAATGTCATTCGCAAAAATTTATTTAAACACTTTTTCAAAGTTTATAAAGCAAGTCAATAAGTTAGGATTATTTATCCTACTGTCGCACATCTTGAACTCATAGTCTTGGTGTATTTCGAAATTGCAAAAAAAAATCTACGCCTGAACTACGTTTGGTTTGATTCCACTAACTGTTGATACGTAGGCAGCCCCTCAAAAGGGCACAACCACTGCAATAACGAAAAAAGACAGAAATGGTTTCACTAATAATACTTTTATTATTCCAAAAAAAAACACCGATAAACTCGGTATTTCAAAGTTACAAAAAAAAGAAGCCACAAAAAGCCACAAAAAAAAAAACACTACAAAAATAGCAATAATATTTCAAATAATAATAAAAGAGAGACTAGTCATATCCGGGCATCTTGCCCTTGCCTTTGTCTTTCGGGTCTTGAGGAGCCCGCGGACGTCGGGGCGGCGGCGGGGGCGGGCGTTCCCGAATGACAACGGGAACTTCCTTAACCCGAGTCCTCTTCTTCGACAGAGGATCTTCAGTTATAGTCACGGGCCCAAGTCGAGCCCGTACATGCTCCGGCAACCTATCCTTAGGACCAAGTCGGTCCTGGGCTGAAAGTCTCGGCCCTAGTCTCCTCTCCAAATCGGTCTGGGGGCTCACCTCCCCCTGAACACCTCTAGCATTGGACCCCCTAGCTCGAGTCCTAGTTCCTCTTCTCTGACTTGGCCTCAGACGGACTATGGGAGTTTGAGTCTCCCCTTCAGCAAAGAAATCCCAGTTGTCTTTAACTTTTTCTCGCCTAAGAAGGTCGAAGGCCTCGTCGATCTTCAGAGCAGCACGAGCTTCAGCAGTCTCGGCTTTGGTCCACTTTTCGTAGGAATAAGACACCCAGGCAGAATGAAGCGGCTTGGGAACGGACCAAGTAACTCTAGTATACCATCTCTGAATCCAGGTGTCACACAAAATGTCGGTCAGTTGGGTAGTTGCACTCACAACCGCCTCATTCTCCGGGATGCGCTGTGTCCGCCCATACTGCCTGAGTATGCGGTCAGGATAGAGATGAACTGTGTGGCTAAATGACAGAATCACCTGGTAACGTGCCTTGTCGTCAGGTGCTAAACCCGTCCAGGAATAAATAGGCCACCATAAAACCACCCATCGTATCAGCGGACCACGATGGAACGATAGTTCTTCCTCCCAATATTTCTGAGTGACGAGGCAAGATGAATCGGTAGGCCGTCTCCTCGTCGTCACCTGGTTGAACCAATATTCACTCGGGTTGGGAGGAGGCTCGATCTTGGACAACCTTTCAAATAGCCAGAGCTGAAAAAAAAATAACGCTTATGAAATTTCGGACGAATTCAGGCGTCCGCATAAGGGCACTTGATCGAGTGCCGGGGTCACTCGATCGAGTGACACCCCTAAAACGTGGCAGAATGCTCCTCTACGAGGGCACTCGATCGAGTGCCAGGACGACTCGGTCGAGTGCTCTCCTGTAGCAGTATATCGCGAAAAAAAAAAAAAATCGAAAAAAAAAAAAAAAAAAAATCGAAAATCGAAAGAAAAAAAGGAAAAAGCGATATACCTGCAGTAGACGGGTGCTCCCCGTGAAACGGGCTGACTCATCCCTCTTCCGGTTGTCTAAACCCTGAATGATCTCCCCCGTGATCAACGATGCGGGACTACACTCCGTCTCCATGAGGTCAGCAACAACGAGAAGACGAACGCTACCCATGCAAGACAGCAGGTCCATATGGCCTTCAAAGGCGTACACATGTAGCATACAGAAGGCGAACGCCCTACGGCTATGAATGGGCGTAACTTGGATGTCATACGGGTTCATGAACTTCTCAGCTAAGGCAAGCACAGAAACGGTATCCCCTTCGAGCATGCGGGATACTTCAGCGTGGGAAAGCCCCAAAAATTCCCGTAGTTTCCTCCTAGGGTCCCGAACTGAGAAAGGGACAGTAGGGCGGAGCAATGGGTTCCACCCTCCTATGGCAGCAATTTACTCGGGGAGGGGACAGATTTCGCCCCGAGGAAAGGCGAAGACGTGATAGGTGTCATCCCAGAAGGTCAGACAGGCATCAAGGAAGTGACGGTCCACGTGCAACTGACGAAACGTGAACAGTTGGAATATACCGGACTGCCTCAGAGCTACCTTGCTCGCATCTCTAAAACGGTGTGCCCAATCTTGCAGCATGTTGATCAGACGGTCGATACCCATGCTAAGTTTCTTGAGAGGAATAAAAGTGTTCTTTTAAAGAGAAGAGGAAGCTTTTTGAGAGTTGTGACCAAAAGAGGAACCAGGGTGATAATTTATAACATCAAAGCCCTGGAGCATCCCCTGCAGCTGTGCCTCCTTGGCCCAAGCGGGCCTAGAACATACAGGCCCGACCCATGATTCTTCCTCACAGACACAGGAATTTAGTCATCCCGAGCAGTCTGTCGAAAATTCACAAAAATTCAAAAAATTTCAAAACTTTCAAAGATTTCAAAAAATTCAAAAATCATTTTCCCCAGCACGAGTCATTTTACTACCTATGTGTCGCATACGTTTTATGTGACTTTTACAGGTACGACTCAAATAGGGACATGCAACCCTCTAAAATCTCCCCAACGGAAGCCCAAGGCGGCATTTTCCCCGGAATGGTACGGGATGGGCCCACATATAGGCACACCCAGGACTTATGCGACAAGTCCAATTCCCCACGAAGTATCATCAGCAGCTCAGGTATGATTTCTGACTTATGGCTGGCGAGCCCTTCACGCGAGTCTAATGGACTATAAACGACCCGAACGGAAGCCTACCAGGTCTTAATTGACTTGGTAGCTACTCTGACTTTCGCCTTGTCCAAGCCTCAGTCAGAGTGGGGGCTCTGTAGACACCCAAAATTTGACCGCCAGGTGTCTATAGCAGTTTCCAAAAAACACCCGATGATGATCGGACGCGAACGTGACTTAGTATACTCGGACTTGGGCTCGGAATCAATAATATCCGACATGGACTTTTAGTGGAGTAAAAATCTCACAAAACAGACCTCAAATTCAGGCCCAGTGGGTCGTTCCGAGTCAAACAAGACTAATTTGGGCCGAAACCAACACCAAAAATAATTCCCGTCTTTTAGCGAACGGGGCAAAACCCGGTCAAGACAAACCCGACACAAAAGCGACCGGATGCATCCTCGAAACATGCACCAGATTCAAAATCAGCTAAAAATCAATCCAAACCTATCCAAATCAATCACAATCAATCAAGCACAAATCAAGGGCAACCACGCCAAAAATAGCCTGGTTTAATTGATCCACTAGGTCGAGTGGATTGACCACTCGATCGAGTGGAGCCTCACAAGGACCGTCCAGGTGCATTCGCGAGGGCACTCGACCGAGTGCACCCGCGCCACTCGGTCGAGTGACCCAGGGTCGGGGCTCCCTATAAATACCCCATGACCCCCATGCACAACACACACTTTTTGCAACTACACAACTCTTACAACCTTCACAACTCGTTGCATGCATACTCATCCCATACACACAATACTACGACCCAAGCAACCCTAGGCAAAACACATCAAACCCGAGCCCCTCGTCCCTCGGAGAACCGGCGAAGCACACACACACATATACACACCATAACTCGCATACATCCTCGATACTCCCAAGCCCGTGCCGCTATTACGAGTCCATTTCCGAGGTCCTTACTAAGCATGTATGTTGAGGGTGTCCTAAACCCCATCTCGATCTCTTTTTCTAGTCTCATTTTCATTTTATTTATCTTATTTTCATATCGTATTTATAATCGTAATCATAATAGTAACACTAGCATTAATATTGTCGTACTTTCGCGCCTTCATTTTTGAATCATCTTTTCTTTATCATCATTATCGTCATAATATCGCGTTAATACATTCTAGTATGAAAATTCGGTTTCGAATGCGTTGGACTATGATAATCAACCTAAAGTCATAGTTGAACGCATTTAATCCCATTTCCAATTAGTATGGAACCCGTTGACACGAAAACCGACGTCACATAATCCGTAAGGATTAATATCGATGTCGTGACGTAGAGGGACGCAATTCCGTCACTAATCAAATTTTTTATCTAACAATAACCTTTTCTACAAAATTCCGATAACGGTATTATAATCATATAAGACATGATTATAATACCGACAAACCGAGTTAAATCTAAATCCGTCAATATTTTTATTTGACTCGGCCAATCATCGATTTAAAACACATTAAAACAAACGAGTCACAACTCGCACAGGTGCCACTCGACCGAGTACACCTGCTACTCGATCGAGTAGCACCCTAAATTACGGGCAGTAGCGTCTTCCAGGACGCACTCGGCCGAGTCCAGCCATGACTCGACCGAGTGGGTCCTGCAGCCCAGAAACCGAGAGCTTTTTTTTTATCATTCGAGCCTCGTCCTTTTTAAGCGACCTAGTCGACACGTGTAAAGTCAATCACGTCGCTTTTCCAAAATTCATGCATATCACTTCACTTAAACGATTTTGATCGACGGTCTCACATTATTAATTTTATGTCGACGACTCTTTAGTCGTATCCGTTGTAAAATTAATTTAGACTCAATTTCTCGAGGTGATAAGTCGGGACAAGGCATCGAGGTTCGAGATCGGGCTAGCACCACGTCTAGGTCTCGAACCTCCGTCCTTTGATTAATACGCAATATAATGTGTAACTAATTAAAGTTCGTCCACCTACACAAAATCACGGTCTAGTTTATACACGGGTCCGTTTATAATTATTGCTCGCCATTTCAATTGTATATTTCGATTATTCCATTTTATTGTACGCCGTATTGTGAATTCCGGGTTGTATTCCGCCCGTGTAACTTGTAACCGATTTATTTCGCTTTGCTTTATTTATTTGCGTTTTACCGTTTATAAATGAACCCTCGCATGCTAAATCACTTCGACAATAAATTAGATGCATTAAATTGACGTAGCTCACATTTAATTCGCATGCTTAGCTAAAACGCTGTTTGCATAACATTTCACCGAATCACTAACGCGCATATTAAAAAGTCAAACGCTGTCCTAGTAGAGGCCGCTAAGTGCGGGCGGGGTTGGGTGTCCTTAGTGGGCTTCCCAACACGTACCCTCACCCCTTACTCAGAACCGTGGTTTCCGGATGTCCGAATCCATTGGCAACGAGAGTCATTCAATATACGATTAACCGCTCAAGTCGGCATCTATATCGATATGCAAAGGGACGAGCCCAATAAACTCTCAAACCAAAATGGGCCATACTTTGTGTATGGACCATGGCGATATAGGGTGGGCTCGAATGGTTCCGAATAACCATAAAATTCGGTGGCGACTCCATTTCGACTTAAATTTCAATTCGATCCTTCTCATATGGAGGTGCATTCGCCTAACCCAAAACCCGCGCGTGGCCGCGTCGGGGTGGACCTACGTCATGTCCACAATATATATATATATATATATATAGATCAAATAAGGGCATATTACATAGGTAAGGGCATAAGTTCCAATCTCAGCTGTCAAATTAAATAGAGATGGATGGCTGAGATTGAGTGATATATATAATTAATTTAAAAAAAAATAAAAACAATGTTTACGTTTTCCATGCAAACCTCTTTTTTCCCACTCTCTGTTTTCCCACCATAATTGATTACTCTGCTTCAATAGTTACGTTTTCCATTCAATTATATCTCCAACCCATCTCCAATTCCCTCTCCAACCCATCTCCACCTACCACTGCTTTCAATCTCCGTCGAAGCACCTCCAGTTCTTCATTTCATGTAAATATTACTGTTAATTTCTTCATTTCAGTTCTTCATTACACTTCTTTATCGAGTAACCCTAATTTCAGTTCTTCATCACACTTTTTCATTTCAGTTCCAGTAATCCCTAATCTGATTATCGAGTAACCCTAATTTCGCATAGGGTTTAGGGATTACGATTCTTTATTCAGCGATTAGTCATGTGTTTACTGAGATTATTAGTTTACAATTAAAAAAGTTAGGGTTTTGTAGGCATACAATTGAAATTCGTTTAAAATCAAAAAAATTATAGGTTTGAAGGTTTAGAATCGAAATTCCTTTACAATCATAAAAATCAGGGGTTTTTAGGTATAGAATCGAAGTTCGTTTAAAATTTGTGTGTATTGTTGTGGGTTTTGTTTATCGTTGCAGATTTCATATTAAAAAATCATATTGAATATTTATCATATTGAATATTTCCGAAATCAGGGGTTTTTAGTCACATTGCAGATGTTGTCTTGTTTGTCTTGTGTATCATTGCAGATGTTGTCTTGTTTGTCAGTTTTTTGGCTTGTTTATCATTGCAGATATCCTCGTTGATATGTCTTCCGGAGAACGTCAACTTGTTGAAGCTGCGAGCAATGAGCCATTAGACGAGGAGGAGGAGGAGGATGCAAGTGTCCCTGTCAGATGTAGGGGACAGAGGCTCGCGAAGTTAATTTCCAATCTAAATGACAAGCTGAAACAGTCCGTACGGTCAATCGGGTTTGGTGGGCTGCTCGATTTGAGGATCAGTAAGTACCCTTTGCAGTACGTCCCACTGTTTTTGAAAGCGTTTGATGACGGTTCCCATGTATTTCGGGCGTCGGAGCTCAAGGAGTTCTGTGTGACGAAAGACGACGTCCATGATTGTTTTCTACTGCCACGCGGGCTGAATGAAGTGGAGTTGGCACCGACCGAACGTAAGAAGCATTCCTCTGACGAGGAGTTCAAGGCATTGAAGGATTTTTTGAGGGCTCGTTACCATGTCGCTAACAACAGCAACCAAGTAAAACTAGGTGGTCTATTCGATGAACTTATGGACGATGTAAATGGGGGTGAATTATTTTGTAAGATGTTCGTTTCTGTGCCCTACGTCAAACAACGGAATAGACCTGAAACTGGTAAAAGCCGTGGACGACGTCTCAGGTATTAACAAGTACGACTGGTGTTCGTACATTCTTAAAAACCTGGTCGATGCAGCTGCTGAGACGAAGAAAATTCTGAAGCATTTGCGAGGTTGTGTTCCTTTCCTCATGATCACCTACCTTCAGAGGTTCGATTTCCGTGGAGAATCTTGCCCACATGATCTACCCTTAATTAAGCACTGGAACAACGAGAATCTGGCAGCACGACTACATGGTACGGTGAGATGATGGCTGGTTCGTTGGGTAGGCAGGTGTGGTCGAAAACGACCTATCCACGGTCTTATTCCGACGGAGTCGAAGTCAATACGGTGCTGCTTATCACCGGTAACGATGACCCGAGACGTACACCTACGTGTTCCAATCACCGAACCAGCGGGAGGAAATTCATCGAGATAGAGCTTCCACCTGGGCTCGAGGACGATAGCGAACTGGCCGCTCGGGCTGACGACGTAAGTAAATTTATACAATCTGTCATATCTTGAATCTTCAATCTATCATTACTATTTACGGTAATTATCCACTTTTAACACTACTAAATCGCAATTTTAATGTTATTAGAACGTGTTCAGCTCTTTTTGTAGGAAGTTTGACAGTACAAGAAATCTTAGATATGTTTGAGCATGAAACTGTAGTTTAATGGATTTGAAACTTCAGTGACCTGTCGCAGAACTTTAACACTACTAAATCCCAATTTCAATGTTATTAGAACGAGTTCAGCTCTTTTTGTAGGAAGTTTAGCAGTAGAAGAATATTATATATGTTTCAGCATGCAACTTTAGTTCAATGGATTTGAAACTTCAGTGGCCTGTCGCAGAACTTTAACACTACTAAATCGCAATTTCAATGTTATTTGAACGAATTCAAGTGTGAAAAGGAATCTTAGATATGTTTGAGCATGCAACTTTAGTGCTATGGATTTGACACTTCAGTGGCCTGTCGCAGAACTTTTTGTAGGAAGTTTAACAGTAGAAGAAATATTATATATGTTTCAGCATGCAACTTTAGTTCAATGGATTTGAAACTTCAGTGGCCTGTCGCAGA
Organism: Agrostemma githago; assembly: GCA_958450325.1. Taxonomy (NCBI): domain Eukaryota; kingdom Viridiplantae; phylum Streptophyta; class Magnoliopsida; order Caryophyllales; family Caryophyllaceae; genus Agrostemma; species Agrostemma githago. Next base: position 49,092,521 of record OY288254.1, on the reverse strand, counting down.
ACATTAACACTACTAAGTTGCAATTTCAATGTTATTTGAACGAATTCTATTCGTACATACGCTAATTATTTACTCATCCACTACAGTGAACAATAACGTTGCAGGATGTTCATCTGCTGCTTCTCAAAATGCAAAGGAATAAGGTTGCTTTTCCTGCTTGGTTTGGCGAAGCAGCGGGTGAAATTAAGGATCGGACCATGTCGTCTTCTCTCGGGACCGAAACAGATCACTGACAATCATCCCAAGCGTTCTGGACTAGCGACGAACTCCATCGATATGTTGACCAGGTCTGCGAGTCAGCATTTTGTTTCCGAGATTCAACTGCCAATGTACCAGTGTACGCTGCAGCGGCTGGGAAGACTACAACCGACATCACACCCATAGATGTGCAGGTAAGCGAGCAGCCTGAAGTTCCAGTGGAGCAACCTGAAGTTCCATTGGAGCAGCCTGCTGGAACTGTGCAGGTGGGCGCCGATGCAGGTTCAGACCAGGTGGATGTGAGCGGTGAGGAACAGCGACCTGAGGCATCATTGGCAGACTCCGCAGTGCAGTCTAAGAAACGAGTTCAGCACAACGTACGGGGGTCGTCATCTAAGCGGCAGTGCTCCACAGAACATCAGCCAGTAAATACTCCAGTGCAAGGTCACGTTGCAGATTCAACACCGCGGGAAGCAACGTCATTGAGGAGCCGCATCCGTGGTCGGGGAGATGGTCTCGGGTGCACTTTGGATTTCGGGGACATTGACACTAAAGCGCTGACCGTGTCAAAAACATTCCGCAGTAACCAACAACTGTTAAGCAACCTCCCGAATTTACGGAAGCATGTAGCGGACTATAGCCTGCTCGATGACTACTATTATCCCAACGAGTAAGCTTCCTTTTCAATTTTCTGATTTCTTATTTGTTGCGACCTACCCACCTACTGATAACTAGTTAATACGATCCATTTGACCGAATTCAGTGAGCTGCTAGCATACTACGGGAAGAATGCAATAATATTTCGCTCGGACGTACTGACCATGCTCCTTGACACAGACATGCCGTCTTCCATCCTAGAGTGCTGGTCAATACTCCTCACTCGTATTTCCGCTGCAGACCCAGGGGACGGCGCTCTTCCAACAATGACGTTCATGGAGGTATGGGACGTTTGTTGTTTGTTCGTTTGTGTTTTGTGTGAGTTTAGTTGCGTCCGCAATTTTGAGCAAGACTCAACTTGCCTTGCATGGAAGTACCTTACCTCATAGGTATTTCGATGTGAGTTGAAGGGACGGAGCGGGCCCGTTAATTGCCCCGTATCGGCTTAGTTTAGTTTAGTGGTAGCTTTTATTCTAATACCTATTGTTGTGTTCTTTTTATGTGTGTGCATGTTTGTGTGTTTTTCCTTGTAGATACCTCCAACAAACAATGACAATGGATGAAAATAGATAAGAAGCACAGAATCGTTCAAGTGTTGGGGACAACTTATGCTTTAAAAGATAATTTCTTACCCACCCACCCTTCCTTTCCCTCCCTAATTTTGAACATTGAGGACAATGTTCGGTTTAAGTGTGGGGGGAGTGTGTTCGTATTGGCGATTCATTGTTGCTTGAGGATTGTGGTTGATGTTGTTGTTGGAGGATACTTTGGTGGAGTTTATATGTTTATTTGTGGTTGTTATGGATTGTAGTCTTGTGTTTGTTTTTGTGTCTCGTTTTGTGTTTTCATTTGATAAAACTTGAAAAATCCTAAAAATTTAAAAATCCTAAAATTCCAAAAAGATTTTTTTTTCGTGTTTCACTTGTTTTCCTTGATAAAATCATTTTTCTAATTCTCAACTTCTTTAAAGAGTATGGATTTTTCTATTACTTGTTGGTTGATTTTAAATATTATATATTGATTGTCCTCCTACTGTAAGTTGCTCGGGTGTGTACCTCACTTATGTCCACCTTCCACCTCCCGTGTTGTGATTTCGACATTGTATGCTTGTCTAGGTGACTATAACCCAACTGACTACCCTTTTACGATCCATCATTCCACAAAAATACTCCACAAATAAGAGATCAGTTATGATTGATATTGAGTTTTGCATTCCCTTCCATTCAAATGAACTCAAACATCAAATATGTGCAAACAAAGAAAAATTCTCAAAAATTCAAAAGAAAAGAATAAGGGGGAGAAGAAGAAAAGAAAGAAAGAAAGAAAAAGAAAGAATGAAAAGAAAAGAAAAATGAGAAAAAGAAAGAAAAAAAGAAGAAAGAAAAAGAAAAAGAAAGCGATTCCTCCCCCGAGTATTTTTGGTATTCTTATCTTCCATTTGGATCGGTTCTTATGTCACTTGGGCCATTAGGACGACCCTAACCCTTGTTTTTGCAAGTGGTCGAGACTTGTATGCATTTGTCGATAACTACATGGGAATACTCAATTCATCTCCGCCACACATCCCGACATAGCTTGGACCGAGGCCAAGAAATATGTAATAATTATTTTTGCAACCGATTTAGTAATTTTAGTATTCATATTCTATGTTTTAGTTGGATTTTAGAATCATTACTTTTGATTTGAAAACTTGTGACTTGTTGTGTTGTTTGTTTTCCGTTCTTATGTTTAGTGTTAGTTCGTTTATTTTCAAAAAAAAAAAAATATTGTTCACGAATTAGTACTGTTCACTAAGTACTATTAAAAAAAAAAAAAAGATGGCTGTAATTTTCTCGTTGGGAAATACAAGCGAGGAAAGTTTGGTTTTTGATCCGTCGTTACCTCCTATTTTCGATGAATATGAAGATCATTGTGAGCCAAATGGGTTGCGCATGAAGAAAAAAATTCTGATCTTGGCCAAAACAAACATCGAAAATAGAGGGATTGAGCTCATGGAATATTTTGAGAAGCAATATAAGATACGTGATCCGTCCATGTTCAAAACAAGCAAAATGGATTTCACAAGCGTACAAAATTGCGCGTTTTTTTAAAAGGAGTCGAGCTTGTGGTCGAGCCATAATACCAACATTACCCACACTTGTGTCTATTTGGAGTAAGGGTGTGTTGATCCTAACAAATTTTGTATTTGATCCAGGTGGGATACTTGTTACAAGAATTGAGGACAATTCTTTTTCAAAGAAGGAGAGTATGATGCGAGTTCAGTTTGCAGTGTTGTTTTGATCGGTCCATATCTCGAGTTATACTTGGAAATTTGTAGTCATTCAAAATGGAGGAGATAGATTTCGAGCTTATCTTTCCAATGACTATTCGTGAAGGCTCATTGAACAAGTATTGACAAAGTTATGGTCCGAACAAGTCAGCTATGCATGGAAATTTCGCAGAAGTTATTTATTTGACGGGACTGTTTCTTTTCTATCGACTTTCAATAAAAGAGCTAGTGGATACATTGCTCTAATACGATTTCTAAGTTCAAATAATCAGCAATGGGATTAATTGCTTTCAAGACTAGAAGATGCATTAACCAAGTGCAAAAACACACCAGCCTACTAAAGCAAACAAAGAAGCATTGCATCTGAATTGGAGCAAAATAGTGGCTGCTAGTGTTCACAGTTATTCATTGTATCTAGTTGTCTAAGTTCTTTTCCCTTTCTTTGTTTGTATAATCCACTTTAAGAGGCTTGACTCTTCTGGTTGGCCTCTCTTTGGGTCCTTTTGTAGGCTATAAATAGTCACCCATTAGATGCATAAATCATTCAACTTTCATCAAACAAATCTGAGATAAGCTTTGCTTTTTCTTTCCGTCTTTGTAGTTCACAAGACAAAGTATTAGAGTTAGTCGCGTCACAAGCTCTATACTCGCTATTTCAATCGAGTGTTTGAATTAGCACCCGCTTTGTTGAGGTATAGGTCTATCTCACTTAGCACACTAGCCTTGGCTACGTTCTATCATCCCTTACGACAACTTTTCCATTCTGATTTCGTTACTTTATTTCATTCATTTCGATCTACTATCAATCACCAAATCACTTGTTCAAAGTTCATTCCAAATCACATCATTAGTGGTATCAGAGCTACAACTCTTGATTTTTGATTGTATTCGTTCCATCTTAAAATCAAGATGGTCCAAGGAGTGTCGAAGCCAAGTTATTAGTTGAATTTCTGATTGCGATTGGAATTCAAAGGTTAAACTCGTACGGGTAGTTCGAGGGTTAATCGGTTTTGATTGTTTCGTGGTTCTTGTTGAAGTTCGATTTATTTTCAAAAAAAAAAAAAATACTGTTCTCGAGTTAGTACAGTTTATGAAGTACTATTCAAAAAAAAAAAAAAGGATGGCTGTAATTTTCTCGTTGGGAAATACAAGCGAGGAAAGTTTGGTTTTTGATCCGTCGTTACCTCCTATTTTCGGTGAATATGAAGATCATTGTGAGCCAAATGGGTTGCGCATGAAGAAAAAAATTCTGATCTTGGCCAAAACAAACATCGAAAATAGAGGGATTGAGCTCATGGAATATTTTGAGAAGCAATATAAGATACGTGATCCGTCCATGTTCAAAACAAGCAAAATGGATTTCACAAGCGTACAAAATTGCGCGTTTTTTAAAAGGAGTCGAGCTTGTGGTCGAGCCATAATACCAACATTACCCACACTTGTGTCTATTTGGAGTAAGGGTGCGTTGATCCTAACAAATTTTGTATTTGATCCAGGTGAGATACTTGTTACAAGAATTGAGGACAATTCTTTTTCAAAGAAGGAGAGTATGATGCGAGTTCAGTTTGCATTGTTGTTTTGATCGGTCCATATCTCGAGTTATAATTGGAAATTTGTAGTCATTCAAAAAGGAGGAGATAGATTTCGAGCTTATCTTTCCAATGACTATTCGTGAAGGCTCATTGAACAAGTATTGACAAAGTTATGGTCCAAACAAGTCAGCTGTGCGTGGGAATTTCGCAGAAGTTATTTATTTGACGGGACTGTTTTTTTTCTATCGACTTTCAATAAAAGAGCTAGTGGATACATTGCTCTAATACGATTTCTAAGTTCAAATAATCAGCAATGGGATTAATTGCTTTCAAGACTAGAAGATGCATTAACCAAGTGCAAAAACACACCAGCCTAGTAAAGCAAACAAAGAAGCATTGCATCTGAATTGGAGCAAAATAGTGGCTGCTAGTGTTCACAGTTATTCATTGTATCTAGTTGTCTAAGTTCTTTTCCCTTTCTTTGTTTGTATCACCCACTTTAAGAGGCTTCACTATTCTGGTTGGCCTCTCTTTGGGTCCTTCTGTAGGCTATAAATAGCCACCCATTAGATGCATAAATCATTCAACTTTCATCAAACAAATCTGAGATAAGCTTTGCTTTTTCTTTCCGTCTTTGTAGTTCACAAGACAAAGTATTAGAGTTAGTCGCGTCACAAGCTCTATACTCGCTATTTCAATCGAGTGTTTGAATTAGCACCCGCTTTGTTGAGGTATAGGTCTATCTCACTTAGCACACTAGCCTTGGCTACGTTCTATCATCCCTTACGACAACTTTTCCATTCTGATTTCGTTACTTTATTTCATTCATTTCGATCTACTATCAATCACCAAATCACTTGTTCAAAGTTCATTCCAAATCACATCATTAGTGGTATCAGAGCTACAACTCTTGATTTTTTATTGTATTCGTTCCATCTTAAAATCAAGATGGTCCAAGGAGTGTCGAAGCCAAGTTATTAGTTGAATTTCTGATTGCGATTGGAATTCAAAGGTTAAACTCGTACGGGTAGTTCGAGGGTTAATTAGTTTTGATTGTTTCGTGGTTCTTGTTGAAGTTCGATTTATTTTCAAAAAAAAAAAAATACTGTTCTCGAGTTAGTACAGTTTATGAAGTACTATTCAAAAAAAAAAAAGGATGGCTGTAATTTTCTCGTTGGGAAATACAAGCGAGGAAAGTTTGGTTTTTGATCCGTCGTTACCTCCTATTTTCGGTGAATATGAAGATCATTGTGAGCCAAATGGGTTGCGCATGAAGAAAAAAATTCTGATCTTGGCCAAAACAAACATCGAAAATAGAGGGATTGAGCTCATGGAATATTTTGAGAAGCAATATAAGATACGTGATCCGTCCATGTTCAAAACAAGCAAAATGGATTTCACAAGCGTACAAAATTGCGCGTTTTTTAAAAGGAGTCGAGCTTGTGGTCGAGCCATAATACCAACATTACCCACACTTGTGTCTATTTGGAGTAAGGGTGCGTTGATCCTAACAAATTTTGTATTTGATCCAGGTGAGATACTTGTTACAAGAATTGAGGACAATTCTTTTTCAAAGAAGGAGAGTATGATGCGAGTTCAGTTTGCATTGTTGTTTTGATCGGTCCATATCTCGAGTTATAATTGGAAATTTGTAGTCATTCAAAATGGAGGAGATAGATTTCGAGCTTATCTTTCCAATGACTATTCGTGAAGGCTCATTGAACAAGTATTGACAAAGTTATGGTCCAAACAAGTCAGCTGTGCGTGGGAATTTCGCAGAAGTTATTTATTTGACGGGACTGTTTTTTTTCTATCGACTTTCAATAAAAGAGCTAGTGGATACATTGCTCTAATACGATTTCTAAGTTCAAATAATCAGCAATGGGATTAATTGCTTTCAAGACTAGAAGATGCATTAACCAAGTGCAAAAACACACCAGCCTAGTAAAGCAAACAAAGAAGCATTGCATCTGAATTGGAGCAAAATAGTGGCTGCTAGTGTTCACAGTTATTCATTGTATCTAGTTGTCTAAGTTCTTTTTCCTTTCTTTGTTTGTATCACCCACTTTAAGAGGCTTCACTATTCTGGTTGGCCTCTCTTTGGGTCCTTCTGTAGGCTATAAATAGCCACCCATTAGATGCATAAATCATTCAACTTTCATCAAACAAATCTGAGATAAGCTTTGCTTTTTCTTTCTGTCTTTGTAGTTCACAAGACAAAGTATTAGAGTTAGTCGCGTCACAAGCTCTATACTCGCTATTTCAATCGAGTGTTTGAATTAGCACCCGCTTTGTTGAGGTATAGGTCTATCTCACTTAGCACACTAGCCTTGGCTACGTTCTATCATCCCTTACGACAACTTTTCCATTCTGATTTCGTTACTTTATTTCATTCATTTCGATCTACTATCAATCACCAAATCACTTGTTCAAAGTTCATTCCAAATCACATCATTAGTGGTATCAGAGCTACAACTCTTGATTTTTTATTGTATTCGTTCCATCTTAAAATCAAGATGGTGCAAGGAGTGTCGAAGCCTAGTTATTAGTTGAATTTCTGATTGCGATTGGAATTCAAAGGTTAAACTCGTACGGGTAGTTCGAGGGTTAATTAGTTTTGATTGTTTCGTGGTTCTTGTTGAAGTTCGATTTATTTTCAAAAAAAAAAAAATACTGTTCTCGAGTTAGTACAGTTTATGAAGTACTATTCAAAAAAAAAAAAGGATGGCTGTAATTTTCTCGTTGGGAAATACAAGCGAGGAAAGTTTGGTTTTTGATCCGTCGTTACCTCCTATTTTCGGTGAATATGAAGATCATTGTGAGCCAAATGGGTTGCGCATGAAGAAAAAAATTCTGATCTTGGCCAAAACAAACATCGAAAATAGAGGGATTGAGCTCATGGAATATTTTGAGAAGCAATATAAGATACGTGATCCGTCCATGTTCAAAACAAGCAAAATGGATTTCACAAGCGTACAAAATTGCGCGTTTTTTAAAAGGAGTCGAGCTTGTGGTCGAGCCATAATACCAACATTACCCACACTTGTGTCTATTTGGAGTAAGGGTGCGTTGATCCTAACAAATTTTGTATTTGATCCAGGTGAGATACTTGTTACAAGAATTGAGGACAATTCTTTTTCAAAGAAGGAGAGTATGATGCGAGTTCAGTTTGCATTGTTGTTTTGATCGGTCCATATCTCGAGTTATAATTGGAAATTTGTAGTCATTCAAAATGGAGGAGATAGATTTCGAGCTTATCTTTCCAATGACTATTCGTGAAGGCTCATTGAACAAGTATTGACAAAGTTATGGTCCAAACAAGTCAGCTGTGCGTGGGAATTTCGCAGAAGTTATTTATTTGACGGGACTGTTTTTTTTCTATCGACTTTCAATAAAAGAGCTAGTGGATACATTGCTCTAATACGATTTCTAAGTTCAAATAATCAGCAATGGGATTAATTGCTTTCAAGACTAGAAGATGCATTAACCAAGTGCAAAAACACACCAGCCTAGTAAAGCAAACAAAGAAGCATTGCATCTGAATTGGAGCAAAATAGTGGCTGCTAGTGTTCACAGTTATTCATTGTATCTAGTTGTCTAAGTTCTTTTTCCTTTCTTTGTTTGTATCACCCACTTTAAGAGGCTTCACTATTCTGGTTGGCCTCTCTTTGGGTCCTTCTGTAGGCTATAAATAGCCACCCATTAGATGCATAAATCATTCAACTTTCATCAAACAAATCTGAGATAAGCTTTGCTTTTTCTTTCTGTCTTTGTAGTTCACAAGACAAAGTATTAGAGTTAGTCGCGTCACAAGCTCTATACTCGCTATTTCAATCGAGTGTTTGAATTAGCACCCGCTTTGTTGAGGTATAGGTCTATCTCACTTAGCACACTAGCCTTGGCTACGTTCTATCATCCCTTACGACAACTTTTCCATTCTGATTTCGTTACTTTATTTCATTCATTTCGATCTACTATCAATCACCAAATCACTTGTTCAAAGTTCATTCCAAATCACATCATTAGTGGTATCAGAGCTACAACTCTTGATTTTTTATTGTATTCGTTCCATCTTAAAATCAAGATGGTGCAAGGAGTGTCGAAGCCTAGTTATTAGTTGAATTTCTGATTGCGATTGGAATTCAAAGGTTAAACTCGTACGGGTAGTTCGAGGGTTAATCGGTTTTGATTGTTTCGTGGTTCTTGTTGAAGTTCGATTTATTTTCAAAAAAAAAAAATACTGTTCTCGAGTTAGTACAGTTTATGAAGTACTATTCAAAAAAAAAAAGGATGGCTGTAATTTTCTCGTTGGGAAATACAAGCGAGGAAAGTTTGGTTTTTGATCCGTCGTTACCTCCTATTTTCGGTGAATATGAAGATCATTGTGAGCCAAATGGGTTGCGCATGAAGAAAAAAATTCTGATCTTGGCCAAAACAAACATCGAAAATAGAGGGATTGAGCTCATGGAATATTTTGAGAAGCAATATAAGATACGTGATCCGTCCATGTTCAAAACAAGCAAAATGGATTTCACAACCGTACAAAATTGCGCGTTTTTTAAAAGGAGTCGAGCTTGTGGTCGAGCCATAATACCAACATTACCCACACTTGTGTCTATTTGGAGTAAGGGTGTGTTGATCCTAACAAATTTTGTATTTGATCCAGGTGAGATACTTGTTACAAGAATTGAGGACAATTCTTTTTCAAAGAAGGAGAGTATGATGCGAGTTCAGTTTGCATTGTTGTTTTGATCGGTCCATATCTCGAGTTATAATTGGAAATTTGTAGTCATTCAAAAAGGAGGAGATAGATTTCGAGCTTATCTTTCCAATGACTATTCGTGAAGGCTCATTGAACAAGTATTGACAAAGTTATGGTCCAAACAAGTCAGCTGTGCGTGGGAATTTCGCAGAAGTTATTTATTTGACGGGACTCTTTCTTTTCTATCGACTTTCAATAAAAAAGCTAGTGGATACATTGCTCTAATACGATTTCTAAGTTCAAATAATCAGCAATGGGATTAATTTCTTTCAAGACTAGAAGATGCATTAACCAAGTGCAAAAACACACCAGCCTACTAAAGCAAACAAAGAAGCATTGCATCTGAATTGGAGCAAAATAGTGGCTGCTAGTGTTCACAGTTATTCATTGTATCTAGTTGTCTAAGTTCTTTTCCCTTTCTTTGTTTGTATCACCCACTTTAAGAAGCTTGACTATTATGGTTGGCCTCTCTTTGGGTCCTTTTGTAGGCTATAAATAGCCACCCATTAGATGCATAAATCATTCAACTTTCATCAAACAAATCTGAGATAAGCTTTGCTTTTTCTTTCCGTCTTTGTAGTTCACAAGACAAAGTATTAGAGTTAGTCGCGTCACAAGCTCTATACTCGCTATTTCAATCGAGTGTTAGAATTAGCACCCGCTTTGTTGAGGTATAGGTCTATCTCACTTAGCACACTATCCTTGGCTACGTTCTATCATCCCTTACAAATTCTTTTCCATTCTGATTTCGTTACTTTATTTCATTCATTTCGATCTACTATCAATCACCAAATCACTTGTTCAAATTTCATTCCAAATCACATCATTAGTGGTATCAGAGCTACAACTCCTGATTTTCCTTAAAATCAAGACGGTCCAAGGAGTGTCGAAGCCAAGTTATTAGTTGAATTTCTGATTGCGATTGGAATTCAAAGGTTAAACTCGTACGGGTAGTTCGAGGGTTAATCGGTTTTGATTGCTTCGTTGTTCTTGTTGAAGTTCGATTTATTTTCAAAAAAAAAATACTGTTCACGAATTAGTACTGTTCACGAAGTACTATTCAAAAAAAAAAAGATGGCTGTAATTTTCTCGTTGGGAAATACAAGCGAGGAAAGTTTGGTTTTGGATCCGTCGTTACCTCCTATTTTCGATGAATATGAAGATCATTTTGAGCCAAATGGCTTGCGCATGAAGAAAAAAATTCTGATCTTGGCCAAAACCAACATCGAAAATAGAGGGATTGAGCTCATGGAATATTTTGAGAAGCAATATAAGATACGTGATCCGTCCATGTTCAAAACAAGCAAAATGGATTTCACAAGCGTACAAAATTGCGCGTTTTTTAAAAGGGGTCGAGCTTGTGGTCGAGCCATAATACCAACATTACCCACACTTGTGTCTATTTGGAGTAAGGGTGTGTTGATCCTAACAAATTTTGTATTTGATCCAGGTGGGATACTTGTTACAAGAATTGAGGACAATTCTTTTTCAAAGAAGGAGAGTATGATGCGAGTTCAGTTTGCAGTGTTGTTTTGATCGGTCCATATCTCGAGTTATACTTGGAAATTTGTAGTCATTCATAATGGAGGAGATAGATTTCGAGCTTATCTTTCCAATGACTATTCGTGAAGGCTCATTGAACAAGTATTGACAAAGTTATGGTCCGAACAAGTCAGTTGTGCATGGAAATTTCACAGAAGTTATTTATTTGACGGGACTGTTTCTTTTCTATCGACTTTCAATAAAAGAGCTAGTGGATACATTGCTCTAATACGATTTCTAAGTTCAAATAATCAGCAATGGGATTAATTGCTTTCAAGACTAGAAGATGCATTAACCAAGTGCAAAAACACACCAGCCTACTAAAGCAAACAAAGAAGCATTGCATCTGAATTGGAGCAAAATAGTGGCTGCTAGTGTTCACAGTTATTCATTGTATCTAGTTGTCTAAGTTCTTTTCCCTTTCTTTGTTTGTATCACCCACTTTAAGAAGCTTGACTATTATGGTTGGCCTCTCTTTGGGTCCTTTTGTAGGCTATAAATAGCCACCCATTAGATGCATAAATCATTCAACTTTCATCAAACAAATCTGAGATAAGCTTTGCTTTTTCTTTCCGTCTTTGTAGTTCACAAGACAAAGTATTAGAGTTAGTCGCGTCACAAGCTCTATACTCGCTATTTCAATCGAGTGTTTGAATTAGCACCCGCTTTGTTGAGGTATAGGTCTATCTCACTTAGCACACTATCCTTGGCTACGTTCTATCATCCCTTACGAATTCTTTTCCATTCTGATTTCGTTACTTTATTTCATTCATTTCGATCTACTATCAATCACCAAATCACTTGTTCAAAGTTCATTCCAAATCACATCATTAGTGGTATCAGAGCTACAACTCCTGATTTTCCTTAAAATCAAGACGGTCCAAGGAGTGTCGAAGCCAAGTTATTAGTTGAATTTCTGATTGCGATTGGAATTCAAAGGTTAAACTCGTACGGGTAGTTCGAGGGTTAATCGGTTTTGATTGTTTCGTTGTTCTTGTTGAAGTTCGATTTATTTTCAAAAAAAAAATACTGTTCACGAATTAGTACTGTTCACGAAGTACTATTCAAAAAAAAAAGATGGCTTTAATTTTCTCGTTGGGAAATACAAGCGAGGAAAGTTTGGTTTTGGATCCGTCATTACCTCCTATTTTCGATGAATATGAAGATCATTTTGAGCCAAATGGGTTGCGCATGAAGAAAAAAATTCTGATCTTGGCCAAAACAAACATCGAAAATAGAGGGATTGAGCTCATGGAATATTTTGAGAAGCAATATAAGATACGTGATCCGTCCATGTTCAAAACAAGCAAAATGGATTTCACAAGCGTACAAAATTGCGCGTTTTTTAAAAGGGGTCGAGCTTGTGGTCGAGCCATAATACCAACATTACCCACACTTGTGTCTATTTGGAGTAAGGGTGTGTTGATCCTAACAAATTTTGTATTTGATCCAGGTGGGATACTTGTTACAAGAATTGAGGACAATTCTTTTTCAAAGAAGGAGAGTATGATGCGAGTTCAATTTGCAGTGTTGTTTTGATCGGTCCATATCTCGAGTTATACTTGGAAATTTGTAGTCATTCAAAATGGAGGAGATAAATTTCGAGCTTATCTTTCCAATGACTATTCGTGAAGGCTCATTGAACAAGTATTGACAAAGTTATGGTCCGAACAAGTCATCTGTGCATGGGAATTTTGCAGAAGTTATTTATTTGACGGGACTGTTTCTTTTCTATCGACTTTCAATAAAAGAGCTAGTGGATACATTGCTCTAATACGATTTCTAAGTTCAAATAATCAGCAATGGGATTAATTGCTTTCAAGACTAGAAGATGCATTAACCAAGTGCAAAAACACACCAGCCTACTAAAGCAAACAAAGAAGCATTGCATCTGAATTGGAGCAAAATAGTGGCTGCTAGTGTTCACAGTTATTCATTGTATCTAGTTGTCTAAGTTCTTTTCCCTTTCTTTGTTTGTATCATCCACTTTAAGAGGCTTGACTCTTCTGGTTGGCCTCTCTTTGGGTCCTTTTGTAGGCTATAAATAGTCACCCATTAGATGCATAAATCATTCAACTTTCATCGAACAAATCTGAGATAAGCTTTGCTTTTTCTTTCCGTCTTTGTAGTTCACAAGACAAAGTATTAGAGTTAGTCGCGTCACAAGCTCTATACTCGCTATTTCAATCGAGTGTTTGAATTAGCACCCGCTTTGTTGAGGTATAGGTCTATCTCACTTAGCACACTATCCTTGGCTACGTTCTATCATCCCTTACGAATTCTTTTCCATTCTGATTTCGTTACTTTATTTCATTCATTTCGATCTACTATCAATCACCAAATCACTTGTTCAAAGTTCATTCCAAATCACATCATTAGTGGTATCAGAGCTACAACTCCTGATTTTCCTTAAAATCAAGACGGTCCAAGGAGTGTCGAAGCCAAGTTATTAGTTGAATTTCTGATTGCGATTGGAATTCAAAGGTTAAACTCGTACGGGTAGTTCGAGGGTTAATCGGTTTTGATTGTTTCGTGGTTCTTGTTGAAGTTCGATTTATTTTCAAAAAAAAAAAAATATTGTTCACGAATTAGTACTGTTCACGAAGTAATATTCAAAAAAAAAAAAAGATGGCTGTAATTTTGTCGTTGGGAAATACAAGCGAGGAAAGTTTGGTTTTTGATCCGTCGTTACCTCCTATTTTGGATGAATATGAAGATCATTGTGAGCCAAATGGGTTGCGCATGAAGAAAAAAATTCTGATCTTGGCCAAAACAAACATCGAAAATAGAGGGATTGAGCTCATGGAATATTTTGAGAAGCAACATAAGATACGTGATCCGTCCATGTTCAAAACAAGCAAAATGGATTTCACAAGCGTACAAAATTGCGCGTTTTTTAAAAGGAGTCGAGCTTGTGGTCGAGCCATAATACCAACATTACCCACACTTGTGTCTATTTGGAGTAAGGGTGTGTTGATCCTAACAAATTTTGTATTTGATCCAGGTGGGATACTTGTTACAAGAATTGAGGACAATTCTTTTTCAAAGAAGGAGAGTATGATGCGAGTTCAGTTTGCAGTGTTGTTTTGATCGGTCCATATCTCGAGTTATACTTGGAAATTTGTAGTCATTCAAAATGGAGGAGATAGATTTCGAGCTTATCTTTCCAATGACTATTCGTGAAGGCTCATTGAACAAGTATTGACAAAGTTATGGTCCGAACAAGTCAGCCGTGCATGGAAATTTCACAGAAGTTATTTATTTGACGGGACTGTTTCTTTTCTATCGACTTTCAATAAAAGAGCTAGTGGATACATTGCTCTAATACGATTTCTAAGTTCAAATAATCAGCAATGGGATTAATTGCTTTCAAGACTAGAAGATGCATTAACCAAGTGCAAAAACACACCAGCCTACTAAAGCAAACAAAGAAGCATTGCATCTGAATTGGAGCAAAATAGTGGCTGCTAGTGTTCACAGTTATTCATTGTATCTAGTTGTCTAAGTTCTTTTCCTTTTCTTTGTTTGTATCACCCACTTTAAGAAGCTTGACTATTCTGGTTGGCCTCTCTTTGGGTCCTTTTGTAGGCTATAAATAGCCACCCATTAGATGCATAAATCATTCAACTTTCATCAAACAAATCTGAGATAAGCTTTGCTTTTTCTTTCCGTCTTTGTAGTTCACAAGACAAAGTATTAGAGTTAGTCGCGTCACAAGCTCTATACTCGCTATTTCAATCGAGTGTTTGAATTAGCACCCGCTTTGTTGAGGTATAGGTCTATCTCACTTAGCACACTATCCTTGGCTACGTTCTATCATCCCTTACGAATTCTTTTCCATTCTGATTTCGTTACTTTATTTCATTCATTTCGATCTACTATCAATCACCAAATCACTTGTTCAAAGTTCATTCCAAATCACATCATTAGTGGTATCAGAGCTACAACTCCTGATTTTCCTTAAAATCAAGACGGTCCAAGGAGTGTCGAAGCCAAGTTATTAGTTGAATTTCTGATTGCGATTGGAATTCAAAGGTTAAACTCGTACGGGTAGTTCGAGGGTTAATCGGTTTTGATTGTTTCGTTGTTCTTGTTGAAGTTCGATTTATTTTCAAAAAAAAAATACTGTTCACGAATTAGTACTGTTCACGAAGTACTATTCAAAAAAAAAAAAGATGGCTTTAATTTTCTCGTTGGGAAATACAAGCGAGGAAAGTTTGGTTTTGGATCCGTCATTACCTCCTATTTTCGATGAATATGAAGATCATTTTGAGCCAAATGGGTTGCGCATGAAGAAAAAAATTCTGATCTTGGCCAAAACAAACATCGAAAATAGAGGGATTGAGCTCATGGAATATTTTGAGAAGCAATATAAGATACGTGATCCGTCCATGTTCAAAACAAGCAAAATGGATTTCACAAGCGTACAAAATTGCGCGTTTTTTAAAAGGGGTCGAGCTTGTGGTCGAGCCATAATACCAACATTACCCACACTTGTGTCTATTTGGAGTAAGGGTGTGTTGATCCTAACAAATTTTGTATTTGATCCAGGTGGGATACTTGTTACAAGAATTGAGGACAATTCTTTTTCAAAGAAGGAGAGTATGATGCGAGTTCAATTTGCAGTGTTGTTTTGATCGGTCCATATCTCGAGTTATACTTGGAAATTTGTAGTCATTCAAAATGGAGGAGATAAATTTCGAGCTTATCTTTCCAATGACTATTCGTGAAGGCTCATTGAACAAGTATTGACAAAGTTATGGTCCGAACAAGTCATCTGTGCATGGGAATTTTGCAGAAGTTATTTATTTGACGGGACTGTTTCTTTTCTATCGACTTTCAATAAAAGAGCTAGTGGATACATTGCTCTAATACGATTTCTAAGTTCAAATAATCAGCAATGGGATTAATTGCTTTCAAGACTAGAAGATGCATTAACCAAGTGCAAAAACACACCAGCCTACTAAAGCAAACAAAGAAGCATTGCATCTGAATTGGAGCAAAATAGTGGCTGCTAGTGTTCACAGTTATTCATTGTATCTAGTTGTCTAAGTTCTTTTCCCTTTCTTTGTTTGTATCATCCACTTTAAGAGGCTTGACTCTTCTGGTTGGCCTCTCTTTGGGTCCTTTTGTAGGCTATAAATAGTCACCCATTAGATGCATAAATCATTCAACTTTCATCGAACAAATCTGAGATAAGCTTTGCTTTTTCTTTCCGTCTTTGTAGTTCACAAGACAAAGTATTAGAGTTAGTCGCGTCACAAGCTCTATACTCGCTATTTCAATCGAGTGTTTGAATTAGCACCCGCTTTGTTGAGGTATAGGTCTATCTCACTTAGCACACTATCCTTGGCTACGTTCTATCATCCCTTACGAATTCTTTTCCATTCTGATTTCGTTACTTTATTTCATTCATTTCGATCTACTATCAATCACCAAATCACTTGTTCAAAGTTCATTCCAAATCACATCATTAGTGGTATCAGAGCTACAACTCCTGATTTTCCTTAAAATCAAGACGGTCCAAGGAGTGTCGAAGCCAAGTTATTAGTTGAATTTCTGATTGCGATTGGAATTCAAAGGTTAAACTCGTACGGGTAGTTCGAGGGTTAATCGGTTTTGATTGTTTCGTTGTTCTTGTTGAAGTTCGATTTATTTTCAAAAAAAAAATACTGTTCACGAATTAGTACTGTTCACGAAGTACTATTCAAAAAAAAAAGATGGCTTTAATTTTCTCGTTGGGAAATACAAGCGAGGAAAGTTTGGTTTTGGATCCGTCATTACCTCCTATTTTCGATGAATATGAAGATCATTTTGAGCCAAATGGGTTGCGCATGAAGAAAAAAATTCTGATCTTGGCCAAAACAAACATCGAAAATAGAGGGATTGAGCTCATGGAATATTTTGAGAAGCAATATAAGATACGTGATCCGTCCATGTTCAAAACAAGCAAAATGGATTTCACAAGCGTACAAAATTGCGCGTTTTTTAAAAGGGGTCGAGCTTGTGGTCGAGCCATAATACCAACATTACCCACACTTGTGTCTATTTGGAGTAAGGGTGTGTTGATCCTAACAAATTTTGTATTTGATCCAGGTGGGATACTTGTTACAAGAATTGAGGACAATTCTTTTTCAAAGAAGGAGAGTATGATGCGAGTTCAATTTGCAGTGTTGTTTTGATCGGTCCATATCTCGAGTTATACTTGGAAATTTGTAGTCATTCAAAATGGAGGAGATAAATTTCGAGCTTATCTTTCCAATGACTATTCGTGAAGGCTCATTGAACAAGTATTGACAAAGTTATGGTCCGAACAAGTCATCTGTGCATGGGAATTTTGCAGAAGTTATTTATTTGACGGGACTGTTTCTTTTCTATCGACTTTCAATAAAAGAGCTAGTGGATACATTGCTCTAATACGATTTCTAAGTTCAAATAATCAGCAATGGGATTAATTGCTTTCAAGACTAGAAGATGCATTAACCAAGTGCAAAAACACACCAGCCTACTAAAGCAAACAAAGAAGCATTGCATCTGAATTGGAGCAAAATAGTGGCTGCTAGTGTTCACAGTTATTCATTGTATCTAGTTGTCTAAGTTCTTTTCCCTTTCTTTGTTTGTATCATCCACTTTAAGAGGCTTGACTCTTCTGGTTGGCCTCTCTTTGGGTCCTTTTGTAGGCTATAAATAGTCACCCATTAGATGCATAAATCATTCAACTTTCATCGAACAAATCTGAGATAAGCTTTGCTTTTTCTTTCCGTCTTTGTAGTTCACAAGACAAAGTATTAGAGTTAGTCGCGTCACAAGCTCTATACTCGCTATTTCAATCGAGTGTTTGAATTAGCACCCGCTTTGTTGAGGTATAGGTCTATCTCACTTAGCACACTATCCTTGGCTACGTTCTATCATCCCTTACGAATTCTTTTCCATTCTGATTTCGTTACTTTATTTCATTCATTTCGATCTACTATCAATCACCAAATCACTTGTTCAAAGTTCATTCCAAATCACATCATTAGTGGTATCAGAGCTACAACTCCTGATTTTCCTTAAAATCAAGACGGTCCAAGGAGTGTCGAAGCCAAGTTATTAGTTGAATTTCTGATTGCGATTGGAATTCAAAGGTTAAACTCGTACGGGTAGTTCGAGGGTTAATCGGTTTTGATTGTTTCGTGGTTCTTGTTGAAGTTCGATTTATTTTCAAAAAAAAAAAAATATTGTTCACGAATTAGTACTGTTCACGAAGTAATATTCAAAAAAAAAAAGATGGCTGTAATTTTGTCGTTGGGAAATACAAGCGAGGAAAGTTTGGTTTTTGATCCGTCGTTACCTCCTATTTTAGATGAATATGAAGATCATTGTGAGCCAAATGGGTTGCGCATGAAGAAAAAAATTCTGATCTTGGCCAAAACAAACATCGAAAATAGAGGGATTGAGCTCATGGAATATTTTGAGAAGCAACATAAGATACGTGATCCGTCCATGTTCAAAACAAGCAAAATGGATTTCACAAGCGTACAAAATTGCGCGTTTTTTAAAAGGAGTCGAGCTTGTGGTCGAGCCATAATACCAACATTACCCACACTTGTGTCTATTTGGAGTAAGGGTGTGTTGATCCTAACAAATTTTGTATTTGATCCAGGTGGGATACTTGTTACAAGAATTGAGGACAATTCTTTTTCAAAGAAGGAGAGTATGATGCGAGTTCAGTTTGCAGTGTTGTTTTGATCGGTCCATATCTCGAGTTATACTTGGAAATTTGTAGTCATTCAAAATGGAGGAGATAGATTTCGAGCTTATCTTTCCAATGACTATTCGTGAAGGCTCATTGAACAAGTATTGACAAAGTTATGGTCCGAACAAGTCAGCCGTGCATGGAAATTTCACAGAAGTTATTTATTTGACGGGACTGTTTCTTTTCTATCGACTTTCAATAAAAGAGCTAGTGGATACATTGCTCTAATACGATTTCTAAGTTCAAATAATCAGCAATGGGATTAATTGCTTTCAAGACTAGAAGATGCATTAACCAAGTGCAAAAACACACCAGCCTACTAAAGCAAACAAAGAAGCATTGCATCTGAATTGGAGCAAAATAGTGGCTGCTAGTGTTCACAGTTATTCATTGTATCTAGTTGTCTAAGTTCTTTTCCTTTTCTTTGTTTGTATCACCCACTTTAAGAAGCTTGACTATTCTGGTTGGCCTCTCTTTGGGTCCTTTTGTAGGCTATAAATAGCCACCCATTAGATGCATAAATCATTCAACTTTCATCAAACAAATCTGAGATAAGCTTTGCTTTTTCTTTCCGTCTTTGTAGTTCACAAGACAAAGTATTAGAGTTAGTCGCGTCACAAGCTCTATACTCGCTATTTCAATCGAGTGTTTGAATTAGCACCCGCTTTGTTGAGGTATAGGTCTATCTCACTTAGCACACTATCCTTGGCTACGTTCTATCATCCCTTACGAATTCTTTTCCATTCTGATTTCGTTACTTTATTTCATTCATTTCGATCTACTATCAATCACCAAATCACTTGTTCAAAGTTCATTCCAAATCACATCATTAGTGGTATCAGAGCTACAACTCCTGATTTTCCTTAAAATCAAGACGGTCCAAGGAGTGTCGAAGCCAAGTTATTAGTTGAATTTCTGATTGCGATTGGAATTCAAAGGTTAAACTCGTACGGGTAGTTCGAGGGTTAATCGGTTTTGATTGTTTCGTTGTTCTTGTTGAAGTTCGATTTATTTTCAAAAAAAAAATACTGTTCACGAATTAGTACTGTTCACGAAGTACTATTCAAAAAAAAAAAAGATGGCTTTAATTTTCTCGTTGGGAAATACAAGCGAGGAAAGTTTGGTTTTGGATCCGTCATTACCTCCTATTTTCGATGAATATGAAGATCATTTTGAGCCAAATGGGTTGCGCATGAAGAAAAAAATTCTGATCTTGGCCAAAACAAACATCGAAAATAGAGGGATTGAGCTCATGGAATATTTTGAGAAGCAATATAAGATACGTGATCCGTCCATGTTCAAAACAAGCAAAATGGATTTCACAAGCGTACAAAATTGCGCGTTTTTTAAAAGGGGTCGAGCTTGTGGTCGAGCCATAATACCAACATTACCCACACTTGTGTCTATTTGGAGTAAGGGTGTGTTGATCCTAACAAATTTTGTATTTGATCCAGGTGGGATACTTGTTACAAGAATTGAGGACAATTCTTTTTCAAAGAAGGAGAGTATGATGCGAGTTCAATTTGCAGTGTTGTTTTGATCGGTCCATATCTCGAGTTATACTTGGAAATTTGTAGTCATTCAAAATGGAGGAGATAAATTTCGAGCTTATCTTTCCAATGACTATTCGTGAAGGCTCATTGAACAAGTATTGACAAAGTTATGGTCCGAACAAGTCATCTGTGCATGGGAATTTTGCAGAAGTTATTTATTTGACGGGACTGTTTCTTTTCTATCGACTTTCAATAAAAGAGCTAGTGGATACATTGCTCTAATACGATTTCTAAGTTCAAATAATCAGCAATGGGATTAATTGCTTTCAAGACTAGAAGATGCATTAACCAAGTGCAAAAACACACCAGCCTACTAAAGCAAACAAAGAAGCATTGCATCTGAATTGGAGCAAAATAGTGGCTGCTAGTGTTCACAGTTATTCATTGTATCTAGTTGTCTAAGTTCTTTTCCCTTTCTTTGTTTGTATCATCCACTTTAAGAGGCTTGACTCTTCTGGTTGGCCTCTCTTTGGGTCCTTTTGTAGGCTATAAATAGTCACCCATTAGATGCATAAATCATTCAACTTTCATCGAACAAATCTGAGATAAGCTTTGCTTTTTCTTTCCGTCTTTGTAGTTCACAAGACAAAGTATTAGAGTTAGTCGCGTCACAAGCTCTATACTCGCTATTTCAATCGAGTGTTTGAATTAGCACCCGCTTTGTTGAGGTATAGGTCTATCTCACTTAGCACACTATCCTTGGCTACGTTCTATCATCCCTTACGAATTCTTTTCCATTCTGATTTCGTTACTTTATTTCATTCATTTCGATCTACTATCAATCACCAAATCACTTGTTCAAAGTTCATTCCAAATCACATCATTAGTGGTATCAGAGCTACAACTCCTGATTTTCCTTAAAATCAAGACGGTCCAAGGAGTGTCGAAGCCAAGTTATTAGTTGAATTTCTGATTGCGATTGGAATTCAAAGGTTAAACTCGTACGGGTAGTTCGAGGGTTAATCGGTTTTGATTGTTTCGTGGTTCTTGTTGAAGTTCGATTTATTTTCAAAAAAAAAAAAATATTGTTCACGAATTAGTACTGTTCACGAAGTAATATTCAAAAAAAAAAAGATGGCTGTAATTTTGTCGTTGGGAAATACAAGCGAGGAAAGTTTGGTTTTTGATCCGTCGTTACCTCCTATTTTTGATGAATATGAAGATCATTGTGAGCCAAATGGGTTGCGCATGAAGAAAAAAATTCTGATCTTGGCCAAAACAAACATCGAAAATAGAGGGATTGAGCTCATGGAATATTTTGAGAAGCAACATAAGATACGTGATCCGTCCATGTTCAAAACAAGCAAAATGGATTTCACAAGCGTACAAAATTGCGCGTTTTTTAAAAGGAGTCGAGCTTGTGGTCGAGCCATAATACCAACATTACCCACACTTGTGTCTATTTGGAGTAAGGGTGTGTTGATCCTAACAAATTTTGTATTTGATCCAGGTGGGATACTTGTTACAAGAATTGAGGACAATTCTTTTTCAAAGAAGGAGAGTATGATGCGAGTTCAGTTTGCAGTGTTGTTTTGATCGGTCCATATCTCGAGTTATACTTGGAAATTTGTAGTCATTCAAAATGGAGGAGATAGATTTCGAGCTTATCTTTCCAATGACTATTCGTGAAGGCTCATTGAACAAGTATTGACAAAGTTATGGTCCGAACAAGTCAGCCGTGCATGGAAATTTCACAGAAGTTATTTATTTGACGGGACTGTTTCTTTTCTATCGACTTTCAATAAAAGAGCTAGTGGATACATTGCTCTAATACGATTTCTAAGTTCAAATAATCAGCAATGGGATTAATTGCTTTCAAGACTAGAAGATGCATTAACCAAGTGCAAAAACACACCAGCCTACTAAAGCAAACAAAGAAGCATTGCATCTGAATTGGAGCAAAATAGTGGCTGCTAGTGTTCACAGTTATTCATTGTATCTAGTTGTCTAAGTTCTTTTCCTTTTCTTTGTTTGTATCACCCACTTTAAGAAGCTTGACTATTCTGGTTGGCCTCTCTTTGGGTCCTTTTGTAGGCTATAAATAGCCACCCATTAGATGCATAAATCATTCAACTTTCATCAAACAAATCTGAGATAAGCTTTGCTTTTTCTTTCCGTCTTTGTAGTTCACAAGACAAAGTATTAGAGTTAGTCGCGTCACAAGCTCTATACTCGCTATTTCAATCGAGTGTTTGAATTAGCACCCGCTTTGTTGAGGTATAGGTCTATCTCACTTAGCACACTATCCTTGGCTACGTTCTATCATCCCTTACGAATTCTTTTCCATTCTGATTTCGTTACTTTATTTCATTCATTTCGATCTACTATCAATCACCAAATCACTTGTTCAAAGTTCATTCCAAATCACATCATTAGTGGTATCAGAGCTACAACTCCTGATTTTCCTTAAAATCAAGACGGTCCAAGGAGTGTCGAAGCCAAGTTATTAGTTGAATTTCTGATTGCGATTGGAATTCAAAGGTTAAACTCGTACGGGTAGTTCGAGGGTTAATCGGTTTTGATTGTTTCGTTGTTCTTGTTGAAGTTCGATTTATTTTCAAAAAAAAAATACTGTTCACGAATTAGTACTGTTCACGAAGTACTATTCAAAAAAAAAAAAGATGGCTTTAATTTTCTCGTTGGGAAATACAAGCGAGGAAAGTTTGGTTTTGGATCCGTCATTACCTCCTATTTTCGATGAATATGAAGATCATTTTGAGCCAAATGGGTTGCGCATGAAGAAAAAAATTCTGATCTTGGCCAAAACAAACATCGAAAATAGAGGGATTGAGCTCATGGAATATTTTGAGAAGCAATATAAGATACGTGATCCGTCCATGTTCAAAACAAGCAAAATGGATTTCACAAGCGTACAAAATTGCGCGTTTTTTAAAAGGGGTCGAGCTTGTGGTCGAGCCATAATACCAACATTACCCACACTTGTGTCTATTTGGAGTAAGGGTGTGTTGATCCTAACAAATTTTGTATTTGATCCAGGTGGGATACTTGTTACAAGAATTGAGGACAATTCTTTTTCAAAGAAGGAGAGTATGATGCGAGTTCAATTTGCAGTGTTGTTTTGATCGGTCCATATCTCGAGTTATACTTGGAAATTTGTAGTCATTCAAAATGGAGGAGATAAATTTCGAGCTTATCTTTCCAATGACTATTCGTGAAGGCTCATTGAACAAGTATTGACAAAGTTATGGTCCGAACAAGTCATCTGTGCATGGGAATTTTGCAGAAGTTATTTATTTGACGGGACTGTTTCTTTTCTATCGACTTTCAATAAAAGAGCTAGTGGATACATTGCTCTAATACGATTTCTAAGTTCAAATAATCAGCAATGGGATTAATTGCTTTCAAGACTAGAAGATGCATTAACCAAGTGCAAAAACACACCAGCCTACTAAAGCAAACAAAGAAGCATTGCATCTGAATTGGAGCAAAATAGTGGCTGCTAGTGTTCACAGTTATTCATTGTATCTAGTTGTCTAAGTTCTTTTCCCTTTCTTTGTTTGTATCATCCACTTTAAGAGGCTTGACTCTTCTGGTTGGCCTCTCTTTGGGTCCTTTTGTAGGCTATAAATAGTCACCCATTAGATGCATAAATCATTCAACTTTCATCGAACAAATCTGAGATAAGCTTTGCTTTTTCTTTCCGTCTTTGTAGTTCACAAGACAAAGTATTAGAGTTAGTCGCGTCACAAGCTCTATACTCGCTATTTCAATCGAGTGTTTGAATTAGCACCCGCTTTGTTGAGGTATAGGTCTATCTCACTTAGCACACTATCCTTGGCTACGTTCTATCATCCCTTACGAATTCTTTTCCATTCTGATTTCGTTACTTTATTTCATTCATTTCGATCTACTATCAATCACCAAATCACTTGTTCAAAGTTCATTCCAAATCACATCATTAGTGGTATCAGAGCTACAACTCCTGATTTTCCTTAAAATCAAGACGGTCCAAGGAGTGTCGAAGCCAAGTTATTAGTTGAATTTCTGATTGCGATTGGAATTCAAAGGTTAAACTCGTACGGGTAGTTCGAGGGTTAATCGGTTTTGATTGTTTCGTGGTTCTTGTTGAAGTTCGATTTATTTTCAAAAAAAAAAAAATATTGTTCACGAATTAGTACTGTTCACGAAGTAATATTCAAAAAAAAAAAGATGGCTGTAATTTTGTCGTTGGGAAATACAAGCGAGGAAAGTTTGGTTTTTGATCCGTCGTTACCTCCTATTTTCGATGAATATGAAGATCATTGTGAGCCAAATGGGTTGCGCATGAAGAAAAAAATTCTGATCTTGGCCAAAACAAACATCGAAAATAGAGGGATTGAGCTCATGGAATATTTTGAGAAGCAACATAAGATACGTGATCCGTCCATGTTCAAAACAAGCAAAATGGATTTCACAAGCGTACAAAATTGCGCGTTTTTTAAAAGGAGTCGAGCTTGTGGTCGAGCCATAATACCAACATTACCCACACTTGTGTCTATTTGGAGTAAGGGTGTGTTGATCCTAACAAATTTTGTATTTGATCCAGGTGGGATACTTGTTACAAGAATTGAGGACAATTCTTTTTCAAAGAAGGAGAGTATGATGCGAGTTCAATTTGCAGTGTTGTTTTGATCGGTCCATATCTCGAGTTATACTTGGAAATTTGTAGTCATTCAAAATGGAGGAGATAAATTTCGAGCTTATCTTTCCAATGACTATTCGTGAAGGCTCATTGAACAAGTATTGACAAAGTTATGGTCCGAACAAGTCATCTGTGCATGGGAATTTTGCAGAAGTTATTTATTTGACGGGACTGTTTCTTTTCTATCGACTTTCAATAAAAGAGCTAGTGGATACATTGCTCTAATACGATTTCTAAGTTCAAATAATCAGCAATGGGATTAATTGCTTTCAAGACTAGAAGATGCATTAACCAAGTGCAAAAACACACCAGCCTACTAAAGCAAACAAAGAAGCATTGCATCTGAATTGGAGCAAAATAGTGGCTGCTAGTGTTCACAGTTATTCATTGTATCTAGTTGTCTAAGTTCTTTTCCCTTTCTTTGTTTGTATCATCCACTTTAAGAGGCTTGACTCTTCTGGTTGGCCTCTCTTTGGGTCCTTTTGTAGGCTATAAATAGTCACCCATTAGATGCATAAATCATTCAACTTTCATCGAACAAATCTGAGATAAGCTTTGCTTTTTCTTTCCGTCTTTGTAGTTCACAAGACAAAGTATTAGAGTTAGTCGCGTCACAAGCTCTATACTCGCTATTTCAATCGAGTGTTTGAATTAGCACCCGCTTTGTTGAGGTATAGGTCTATCTCACTTAGCACACTATCCTTGGCTACGTTCTATCATCCCTTACGAATTCTTTTCCATTCTGATTTCGTTACTTTATTTCATTCATTTCGATCTACTATCAATCACCAAATCACTTGTTCAAAGTTCATTCCAAATCACATCATTAGTGGTATCAGAGCTACAACTCCTGATTTTCCTTAAAATCAAGACGGTCCAAGGAGTGTCGAAGCCAAGTTATTAGTTGAATTTCTGATTGCGATTGGAATTCAAAGGTTAAACTCGTACGGGTAGTTCGAGGGTTAATCGGTTTTGATTGTTTCGTGGTTCTTGTTGAAGTTCGATTTATTTTCAAAAAAAAAAAATATTGTTCACGAATTAGTACTGTTCACGAAGTAATATTCAAAAAAAAAAAGATGGCTGTAATTTTGTCGTTGGGAAATACAAGCGAGGAAAGTTTGGTTTTTGATCCGTCGTTACCTCCTATTTTCGATGAATATGAAGATCATTGTGAGCCAAATGGGTTGCGCATGAAGAAAAAAATTCTGATCTTGGCCAAAACAAACATCGAAAATAGAGGGATTGAGCTCATGGAATATTTTGAGAAGCAACATAAGATACGTGATCCGTCCATGTTCAAAACAAGCAAAATGGATTTCACAAGCGTACAAAATTGCGCGTTTTTTAAAAGGAGTCGAGCTTGTGGTCGAGCCATAATACCAACATTACCCACACTTGTGTCTATTTGGAGTAAGGGTGTGTTGATCCTAACAAATTTTGTATTTGATCCAGGTGGGATACTTGTTACAAGAATTGAGGACAATTCTTTTTCAAAGAAGGAGAGTATGATGCGAGTTCAGTTTGCAGTGTTGTTTTGATCGGTCCATATCTCGAGTTATACTTGGAAATTTGTAGTCATTCAAAATGGAGGAGATAGATTTCGAGCTTATCTTTCCAATGACTATTCGTGAAGGCTCATTGAACAAGTATTGACAAAGTTATGGTCCGAACAAGTCAGCCGTGCATGGAAATTTCACAGAAGTTATTTATTTGACGGGACTGTTTCTTTTCTATCGACTTTCAATAAAAGAGCTAGTGGATACATTGCTCTAATACGATTTCTAAGTTCAAATAATCAGCAATGGGATTAATTGCTTTCAAGACTAGAAGATGCATTAACCAAGTGCAAAAACACACCAGCCTACTAAAGCAAACAAAGAAGCATTGCATCTGAATTGGAGCAAAATAGTGGCTGCTAGTGTTCACAGTTATTCATTGTATCTAGTTGTCTAAGTTCTTTTCCTTTTCTTTGTTTGTATCACCCACTTTAAGAAGCTTGACTATTCTGGTTGGCCTCTCTTTGGGTCCTTTTGTAGGCTATAAATAGCCACCCATTAGATGCATAAATCATTCAACTTTCATCAAACAAATCTGAGATAAGCTTTGCTTTTTCTTTCCGTCTTTGTAGTTTACAAGATAAAGTATTAGAGTTAGTCGCGTCACTAGCTCTATACTCGCTATTTCAATCGAGTGTTTGAATTAGCACCCGCTTTGTTGAGGTATAGTTCTATCTCACTTAGCACACTATCCTTGGCTACGTTCTATCATCCCTTACGACAACTTTTCCATTCTGATTTCGTTACTTTATTTCATTCATTTCGATCTACTATCAATCACCAAATCACTTGTTCAAAGTTCATTCCAAATCACATCATTAGTGGTATCAGAGCTAAAACTCTTGATTTCTCTTAAAATCAAGACGGTCCAAGGAGTGTAGAAACCAAGTTATTAGTTGAATTTCTGATTGCGATTGGAATTCAAAGGTTAAACTCGTACGGGTAGTTCGAGGGTTAATTTGGTTTTGATTGTTTCGTGGTTCATGTTGAAGTTCGGTTTATTTTCAAAAAAAAAATACTGTTCACGAATTAGTACTGTTCACGAAGTACTATTCAAAAAAAAAAAGATGGCTGTAATTTTCTCGTTGGGAAATACAAGCGAGGAAAGTTTGGTTTTGGATCCGTCGTTACCTCCTATTTTCGATGAATATGAAGATCATTGTGAGCCAAATGGGTTGCGCATGAAGAAAAAAATTCTGATCTTGGCCAAAATAAACATCGAAAATAGAGGGATTGAGCTCATGGAATATTTTGAGAAGCAATATAAGATACGTGATCCGTCCATGTTCAAAACAAGTAAAATGGATTTCACAAGCGTACAAAATTGCGCGTTTTTTAAAAGGGGTCGAGCTTGTGGTTGAGCCATAATACCAACATTACCGACACTTGTGTCTATTTGGAGTAAGGGTGTGTTGATCCTAACAGATTTTGTATTTGATCCAGGTGGGATACTTGTTACAAGAATTGAGGACAATTCTTTTTCAAAGAAGGAGAGTATGATGTGAGTTCAGTTTGCAGTGTTGTTTTGATCGGTCCATATCTCGAGTTATACTTGGAAATTTGTAGTCATTCAAAATGGAGGAGATAGATTTCGAGCTTATCTTTCCAATGACTATTCGTGAAGGCTCATTGAACAAGTATTGACAAAGTTATGGTCCGAACAAGTCAGCTGTGCATGGGAATTTCGCAGAAGTTATTTATTTGACGGGACTGTTTCTTTTCTATCGACTTTCAATAAAAGAGCTAGTGGATACATTGCTCTAATATGATTTCTAAGTTCAAATAATCAGCAATGGGATTAATTGCTTTCAAGACTAGAAGATGCATTAACCAAGTGCAAAAACACACCAGCCTACTAAAGCAAACAAAGAAGCATTGCATCTGAATTGGAGCAAAATAGTGGCTGCTAGTGTTCACAGTTATTCATTGTATCTAGTTGTCTAAGTTCTTTTCCCTTTCTTTGTTTGTATCACCCACTTTAAGAGGCTTGACTATTCTGGTTGGCCTCTCTTTGGGTCCTTTTGTAGGCTATAAATAGCCACCCATTAGATGCATAAATCATTCAACTTTCATCAAACAAATCTGAGATAAGCTTTGCTTTTTCTTTCCGTCTTTGTAGTTCACAAGACAAAGTATTAGAGTTAGTCGCGTCACAAGCTCTATACTCGCTATTTCAATCGAGTGTTTGAATTAGCACCCGCTTTGTTGAGGTATAGGTCTATCTCACTTAGCACACTATCCTTGGCTACGTTCTATCATCCCTTACGAATTCTTTTCCATTCTGATTTCGTTACTTTATTTCATTCATTTCGATCTACTATCAATCACCAAATCACTTGTTCAAAGTTCATTCCAAATCACATCATTAGTGGTATCAGAGCTACAACTCCTGATTTTCCTTAAAATCAAGACGGTCCAAGGAGTGTCGAAGCCAAGTTATTAGTTGAATTTCTGATTGCGATTGGAATTCAAAGGTTAAACTTGTACGGGTAGTTCGAGGGTTAATCGGTTTTGATTGTTTCGTGGTTCTTGTTGAAGTTCGATTTACTTTCAAAAAAAAAAAAAATACTGTTCACGAATTAGTACTGTTCACGAAGTACTATTCAAAAAAAAAAAAAAAGATGGCTGAAATTTTCTCGTTGGGAAATACAAGCGAGGAAAGTTTGGTTTTTGATCCGTCGTTACCTCCTATTTTCGATGAATATGAAGATCATTGTGAGCCAAATAGGTTGCGCATGAAGAAAAAAATTATGATCTTGGCCAAAGCAAACATCGAAAATAGAGGGATTGAGCTCATGGAATATTTTGAGAAGCAATATAAGATACGTGATCCGTCCATGTTCAAAACAAGCAAAATGGATTTCACAAGCGTACAAAATTGCGCGTTTTTTAAAAGGGGTCGAGCTTGTGGTCGAGCCATAATACCAACATTACCCACACTTGTGTCTATTTAGAGTAAGGGTGTGTTGATCCTAACAAATTTTGTATTTGATCCAGGTGGGATACTTGTTACAAGAATTGAGGACAATTCTTTTTCAAAGAAGGAGAGTATCATGCGAGTTCAGTTTGCAGTGTTGTTTTGATCGGTCCATATCTCGAGTTATACTTGGAAATTTGTAGTCATTCAAGATGGAGGAGATAGATTTCGAGCTTATCTTTCCAATGACTATTCGTGAAGGCTCATTGAACAAGTATTGACAAAGTTATGGTCCGAACAAGTCAGCTGTGCATGGGAATTTCGCAGAAGTTATTTATTTGACGGGACTGTTTCTTTTCTATCGACTTTCAATAAAAGAGCTAGTGGATACATTGCTCTAATACGATTTCTAAGTTCAAATAATCAGCAATGGGATTAATTGCTTTCAAGACTAGAAGATGCATTAACCAAGTGCAAAAACACATCAGTCTACTAAAGCAAACAAAGAAGCATTGCATCTGAATTGGAGCAAAATAGTGGCTGCTAGTGTTCACAGTTATTCATTGTATCTAGTTGTCTAAGTTCTTTTCCCTTTCTTTGTTTGTATCACCCACTTTAAGAGGCTTGACTATTCTGGTTGGCCTCTCTTTGGGTCCTTTTGTAGGCTATAAATAGCCACCCATTAGATGCATAAATCATTCAACTTTCATCTAACAAATCTGAGATAAGCTTTGCTTTTTCTTTCCGTCTTTGTAGTTCACAAGACAAAGTATTAGAGTTAGTCGCGTCACAAGCTCTATACTCGCTATTTCAATCGAGTGTTTGAATTAGCACCCGCTTTGTTGAGGTATAGGTCTATCTCACTTAGCACACTATCCTTGGCTACGTTCTATCATCCCTTATGACAACTTTTCCATTCTGATTTCGTTACTTTATTTCATTCATTTCGATCTACTATCAATCACCAAATCACTTGTTCAAAGTTCATTCCAAATCACATCATTAGTGGTATCAGAGCTAAAACTCTTGATTTCTCTTAAAATCAAGACGGTCCAAGGAGTGTCGAAACCAAGTTATTAGTTGAATTTCTGATTGCGATTGGAATTCAAAGGTTAAACTCGTACGGGTAGTTCGAGGGTTAATCGGTTTTGATTGTTTCGTGGTTCATGTTGAAGTTCGGTTTATTTTCAAAAAAAAAAAAATACTGTTCACGAATTAGTACTGTTCACGAAGTACTATTCAAAAAAAAAAAGATGGCTGTAATTTTCTCGTTGGGAAATACAAGCGAGGAAAGTTTGGTTTTGGATCCGTCGTTACCTCCTATTTTCGATGAATATGAAGATCATTGTGAGCCAAATGGGTTGCGCATGAAGAAAAAAATTCTGATCTTGGCCAAAATAAACATCGAAAATAGAGGGATTGAGCTCATGGAATATTTTGAGAAGCAATATAAGATACGTGATCCGTCCATGTTCAAAACAAGCAAAATGGATTTCACAAGCGTACAAAATTGCGCGTTTTTTAAAAGGGGTCGAGCTTGTGGTCGAGCCATAATACCAACATTACCGACACTTGTGTCTATTTGGAGTAAGGGTGTGTTGATCCTAACAGATTTTGTATTTGATCCAGGTGGGATACTTGTTACAAGAATTGAGGACAATTCTTTTTCAAAGAAGGAGAGTATGATGTGAGTTCAATTTGCAGTGTTGTTTTGATCGGTCCATATCTCGAGTTATACTTGGAAATTTGTAGTCGTTCAAAATGGAGGAGATAGATTTCGAGCTTATCTTTCCAATGACTATTCGTGAAGGCTCATTGAACAAGTATTGACAAAGTTATGGTCCGAACAAGTCAGCTGTGCATGGGAATTTCGCAGAAGTTATTTATTTGACGGGACTGTTTCTTTTCTATCGACTTTCAATAAAAGAGCTAGTGGATACATTGCTCTAATACGATTTCTAAGTTCAAATAATCAGCAATGGGATTAATTGCTTTCAAGACTAGAAGATGCATTAACCAAGTGCAAAAACACACCAGCCTACTAAAGCAAACAAAGAAGCATTGCATCTGAATTGGAGCAAAATAGTGGCTGCTAGTGTTCACAGTTATTCATTGTATCTAGTTGTCTAAGTTCTTTTCCCTTTCTTTGTTTGTATCACCCACTTTAAGAGGCTTGACTATTCTGGTTGGCCTCTCTTTGGGTCCTTTTGTAGGCTATAAATAGCCACCCATTAGATGCATAAATCATTCAACTTTCATCTAACAAATCTGAGATAAGCTTTGCTTTTTCTTTCCGTCTTTGTAGTTCACAAGACAAAGTATTAGAGTTAGTCGCGTCACAAGCTCTATACTCGCTATTTCAATCGAGTGTTTGAATTAGCACCCGCTTTGTTGAGGTATAGGTCTATCTCACTTAGCACACTATCCTTGGCTACGTTCTATCATCCCTTACGAATTCTTTTCCATTCTGATTTCGTTACTTTATTTCATTCATTTCGATCTACTATCAATCACCAAATCACTTGTTCAAAGTTCATTCCAAATCACATCATTAGTGGTATCAGAGCTACAACTCCTGATTTTCCTTAAAATCAAGACGGTCCAAGGAGTGTCGAAGCCAAGTTATTAGTTGAATTTCTGATTGCGATTGGAATTCAAAGGTTAAACTTGTACGGGTAGTTCGAGGGTTAATCGGTTTTGATTGTTTCGTGGTTCTTGTTGAAGTTCGATTTATTTTCAAAAAAAAAAAAATACTGTTCACGAATTAGTACTGTTCACGAAGTACTATTCAAAAAAAAAAAAAAAGATGGCTGAAATTTTCTCGTTGGGAAATACAAGCGAGGAAAGTTTGGTTTTTGATCCGTCGTTACCTCCTATTTTCGATGAATATGAAGATCATTGTGAGCCAAATGGGTTGCGCATGAAGAAAAAAATTATGATCTTGGCCAAAGCAAACATCGAAAATAGAGGGATTGAGCTCATGGAATATTTTGAGAAGCAATATAAGATACGTGATCCGTCCATGTTCAAAACAAGCAAAATGGATTTCACAAGCGTACAAAATTGCGCGTTTTTTAAAAGGGGTCGAGCTTGTGGTCGAGCCATAATACCAACATTACCCACACTTGTGTCTATTTAGAGTAAGGGTGTGTTGATCCTAACAAATTTTGTATTTGATCCAGGTGGGATACTTGTTACAAGAATTGAGGACAATTCTTTTTCAAAGAAGGAGAGTATCATGCGAGTTCAGTTTGCAGTGTTGTTTTGATCGGTCCATATCTCGAGTTATACTTGGAAATTTGTAGTCATTCAAGATGGAGGAGATAGATTTCGAGCTTATCTTTCCAATGACTATTCGTGAAGGCTCATTGAACAAGTATTGACAAAGTTATGGTCCGAACAAGTCAGCTGTGCATGGGAATTTCGCAGAAGTTATTTATTTGACGGGACTGTTTCTTTTCTATCGACTTTCAATAAAAGAGCTAGTGGATACATTGCTCTAATACGATTTCTAAGTTCAAATAATCAGCAATGGGATTAATTGCTTTCAAGACTAGAAGATGCATTAACCAAGTGCAAAAACACACCAGCCTAGTAAAGCAAACAAAGAAGCATTGCATCTGAATTGGAGCAAAATAGTGGCTGCTAGTGTTCACAGTTATTCATTGTATCTAGTTGTCTAAGTTCTTTTCCCTTTCTTTGTTTGTATCACCCACTTTAAGAGGCTTGACTATTCTGGTTGGCCTCTCTTTGGAACCTTTTGTAGGCTATAAATAGCCACCCATTAGATGCATAAATCATTCAAGTTTCATCTAACAAATCTGAGATAACCTTTGCTTTTTCTTTCCGTCTTTGTAGTTCACAAGACAAAGTATTAGAGTTAGTCGCGTCACAAGCTCTATACTCGCTATTTCAATCGAGTGTTTGAATTAGCACCCGCTTTGTTGAGGTATAGGTCTATCTCACTTAGCACACTATCCTTGGCTACGTTCTATCATCCCTTACGAATTCTTTTCCATTCTGATTTCGTTACTTTATTTCATTCATTTCGATCTACTATCAATCACCAAATCACTTGTTCAAAGTTCATTCCAAATCACATCATTAGTGGTATCAGAGCTACAACTCCTGATTTTCCTTAAAATCAAGACGGTCCAAGGAGTGTCGAAGCCAAGTTATTAGTTGAATTTCTGATTGCGATTGGAATTCAAAGGTTAAACTCGTACGGGTAGTTCGAGGGTTAATCGGTTTTGATTGTTTCGTGGTTCTTGTTGAAGTTCGATTTATTTTCAAAAAAAAAAATTACTGTTCACGAATTAGTACTGTTCACGAAGTAATATTCAAAAAAAAAAGAAAAAAGATGGCTGTAATTTTCTCGTTGGGAAATACAAGCGAGGAAAGTTTGGTTTTTGATCCGTCGTTACCTCCTATTTTCGATGAATATGAAGATCATTGTGAGCCAAATGGGTTGCGCATGAAGAAAAAAATTATGATCTTGGCCAAAACAAACATCGAAAATAGAGGGATTGAGCTCATGGAATATTTTGAGAAGCAATATAAGATACGTGATCCGTCCATGTTCAAAACAAGCAAAATGGATTTCACAAGCATACAAAATTGCGCGTTTTTTAAAAGGGGTCGAGCTTGTGGTCGAGCCATAATACCAACATTACCCACACTTGTGTCTATTTGGAGTAAGGGTGTGTTGATCCTAACAAATTTTGTATTTGATCCAGGTGGGATACTTGTTACAAGAATTGAGGACAATTCTTTTTCAAAGAAGGAGAGTATGATGCGAGTTCAGTTTGCAGTGTTGTTTTGATCGGTCCATATCTCGAGTTATACTTGGAAATATGTAGTCATTCAAAATGGAGGAGGTAGATTTCGAGCTTATCTTTCCAATGACTATTCGTGAAGGCTCATTGAACAAGTATTGACAAAGTTATGGTCCGAACAAGTCAGCTGTGCATGGGAATTTCGCAGAAGTTATTTATTTGACGGGACTGTTTCTTTTCTATCGACATTCAATAAAAGAGCTAGTGGATACATTGCTCTAATACGATTTCTAAGTTCAAATAATCAGCAATGGGATTAATTGCTTTCAAGACTAGAAGATGCATTAACCAAGTGCAAAAACACACCAGCCTACTAAAGCAAACAAAGAAGCATTGCATCTGAATTGGAGCAAAATAGTGGCTGCTAGTGTTCACAGTTATTCATTGTATCTAGTTGTCTAAGTTCTTTTCCCTTTCTTTGTTTGTATCACCCACTTTAAGAGGCTTGACTCTTCTGGTTGGCCTCTCTTTGGGTCCTTTTGTAGGCTATAAATAGCCACCCATTAGATGCATAAATCATTCAACTATCATCAAACAAATCTGAGATAAGCTTTGCTTTTTCTTTCCGTCTTTGTAGTTCACAAGACAAAGTGTTAGAGTTAGTCGCGTCACAAGCTCTATACTCGCTATTTCAATCGAGTGTTTGAATTAGCACCCGCTTTGTTGAGGTATAGGTCTATCTCACTTAGCACACTATCCTTGGCTACGTTCTATCATCCCTTACGAATTCTTTTCCATTCTGATTTCGTTACTTTATTTCATTCATTTCGATCTACTATCAATCACCAAATCACTTGTTCAAAGTTCATTCCAAATCACATCATTAGTGGTATCAGAGCTACAACTCCTGATTTTCCTTAAAATCAAGACGGTCCAAGGAGTGTCGAAGCCAAGTTATTAGTTGAATTTCTGATTGCGATTGGAATTCAAAGGTTAAACTCGTACGGGTAGTTCGAGGGTTAATCGGTTTTGATTGTTTCGTGGTTCTTGTTGAAGTTCGATTTATTTTCAAAAAAAAAAAAATTACTGTTCACGAATTAGTACTGTTCACGAAGTAATATTCAAAAAAAAAAAAAGATGGCTGTAATTTTCTCGTTGGGAAATACAAGCGAGGAAAGTTTGGTTTTTGATCCGTCGTTACCTCCTATTTTCGATGAATATGAAGATCATTGTGAGCCAAATGGGTTGCGCATGAAGAAAAAAATTATGATCTTGGCCAAAACAAACATCGAAAATAGAGGGATTGAGCTCATGGAATATTTTGAGAAGCAATATAAGATACGTGATCCGTCCATGTTCAAAACAAGCAAAATGGATTTCACAAGCATACAAAATTGCGCGTTTTTTAAAAGGGGTCGAGCTTGTGGTCGAGCCATAATACCAACATTACCCACACTTGTGTCTATTTGGAGTAAGGGTGTGTTGATCCTAACAAATTTTGTATTTGATCCAGGTGGGATACTTGTTACAAGAATTGAGGACAATTCTTTTTCAAAGAAGGAGAGTATGATGCGAGTTCAGTTTGCAGTGTTGTTTTGATCGGTCCATATCTCGAGTTATACTTGGAAATTTGTAGTCATTCAAAATGGAGGAGGTAGATTTCGAGCTTATCTTTCCAATGACTATTCGTGAAGGCTCATTGAACAAGTATTGACAAAGTTATGGTCCGAACAAGTCAGCTGTGCATGGGAATTTCGCAGAAGTTATTTATTTGACGGGACTGTTTCTTTTCTATCGACTTTCAATAAAAGAGCGAGTGGATACATTGCTCTAATACGATTTCTAAGTTCAAATAATCAGCAATGGGATTAATTGCTTTCAAGACTAGAAGATGCATTAACCAAGTGCAAAAACACACCAGCCTACTAAAGCAAACAAAGAAGCATTGCATCTGAATTGGAGCAAAATAGTGGCTGCTAGTGTTCACAGTTATTCATTGTATCTAGTTGTCTAAGTTCTTTTCCCTTTCTTTGTTTGTATCATCCACTTTAAGAGGCTTGACTCTTCTGGTTGGCCTCTCTTTGGGTCCTTTTGTAGGCTATAAATAGTCACCCATTAGATGCATAAATCATTCAACTTTCATCAAACAAATCTGAGATAAGCTTTGCTTTTTCTTTCCGTCTTTGTAGTTCACAAGACAAAGTATTAGAGTTAGTCGCGTCACAAGCTCTATACTCGCTATTTCAATCGAGTGTTTGAATTAGCACCCGCTTTGTTGAGGTATAGGTCTATCTCACTTAGCACACTATCCTTGGCTACGTTCTATCATCCCTTACGAATTCTTTTCCATTCTGATTTCGTTACTTTATTTCATTCATTTCGATCTACTATCAATCACCAAATCACTTGTTCAAAGTTCATTCCAAATCACATCATTAGTGGTATCAGAGCTACAACTCCTGATTTTCCTTAAAATCAAGACGGTCCAAGGAGTGTCGAAGCCAAGTTATTAGTTGAATTTCTGATTGCGATTGGAATTCAAAGGTTAAACTCGTACGGGTAGTTCGAGGGTTAATCGGTTTTGATTGTTTCGTGGTTCTTGTTGAAGTTCGATTTATTTTCAAAAAAAAAAATACTGTTCACGAATTAGTACTGTTCACGAAGTACTATTCAAAAAAAAAAAAAAGATGGCTGTAATTTTCTCGTTGGGAAATACAAGCGAGGAAAGTTAGGTTTTTGATCCGTCGTTACCTCCTATTTTCGATGAATATGAAGATCATTGTGAGCCAAATGGGTTGCGCATGAAGAAAAAAACTCTGATCTTGGCCAAAACAAACATCGAAAATAGAGGTAATGAGCTCATGGAATATTTTGAGAAGCAATATAAGATACGTTATCCGTCCATGTTCAAAACAAGCAAAATGGATTTCACAAGCGTACAAAATTGCGCGTTTTTTAAAAGGGGTCGAGCTTGTGGTCGAGCCATAATACCAACATTACCCACACTTGTGTCTATTTGGAGTAAGGGTGTGTTGATCCTAACAAATTTTGTATTTGATCCAGGTGGGATACTTGTTACAAGAATTGAGGACAATTCTTTTTCAAAGAAGGAGAGTATGATGCGAGTTCAGTTTGCAGTGTTGTTTTGATCGGTCCATATCTCGAGTTATACTTGGAAATTTGTAGTCATTCAAAATGGAGGAGGTAGATTTCGAGCTTATCTTTCCAATGACTATTCGTGAAGGCTCATTGAACAAGTATTGACAAAGTTATGGTCCGAACAAGTCAGCTGTGCATGGGAATTTCGCAGAAGTTATTTATTTGACGGGACTGTTTCTTTTCTATCGACTTTCAATAAAAGAGCGAGTGGATACATTGCTCTAATACGATTTCTAAGTTCAAATAATCAGCAATGGGATTAATTGCTTTCAAGACTAGAAGATGCATTAACCAAGTGCAAAAACACACCAGCCTACTAAAGCAAACAAAGAAGCATTGCATCTGAATTGGAGCAAAATAGTGGCTGCTAGTGTTCACAGTTATTCATTGTATCTAGTTGTCTAAGTTCTTTTCCCTTTCTTTGTTTGTATCATCCACTTTAAGAGGCTTGACTCTTCTGGTTGGCCTCTCTTTGGGTCCTTTTGTAGGCTATAAATAGTCACCCATTAGATGCATAAATCATTCAACTTTCATCAAACAAATCTGAGATAAGCTTTGCTTTTTCTTTCCGTCTTTGTAGTTCACAAGACAAAGTATTAGAGTTAGTCGCGTCACAAGCTCTATACTCGCTATTTCAATCGAGTGTTTGAATTAGCACCCGCTTTGTTGAGGTATAGGTCTATCTCACTTAGCACACTATCCTTGGCTACGTTCTATCATCCCTTACGAATTCTTTTCCATTCTGATTTCGTTACTTTATTTCATTCATTTCGATCTACTATCAATCACCAAATCACTTGTTCAAAGTTCATTCCAAATCACATCATTAGTGGTATCAGAGCTACAACTCCTGATTTTCCTTAAA
This sequence comes from Agrostemma githago, assembly GCA_958450325.1. NCBI lineage: Eukaryota > Viridiplantae > Streptophyta > Magnoliopsida > Caryophyllales > Caryophyllaceae > Agrostemma > Agrostemma githago. The sequence goes on along the minus strand of OY288254.1, from coordinate 49,054,356 downwards.
ATCAAGACGGTCCAAGGAGTGTCGAAGCCAAGTTATTAGTTGAATTTCTGATTGCGATTGGAATTCAAAGGTTAAACTCGTACGGGTAGTTCGAGGGTTAATCGGTTTTGATTGTTTCGTGGTTCTTGTTGAAGTTCGATTTATTTTCAAAAAAAAAAAATACTGTTCACGAATTAGTACTGTTCACGAAGTACTATTCAAAAAAAAAAAAAGATGGCTGTAATTTTCTCGTTGGGAAATACAAGCGAGGAAAGTTAGGTTTTTGATCCGTCGTTACCTCCTATTTTCGATGAATATGAAGATCATTGTGAGCCAAATGGGTTGCGCATGAAGAAAAAAACTCTGATCTTGGCCAAAACAAACATCGAAAATAGAGGTAATGAGCTCATGGAATATTTTGAGAAGCAATATAAGATACGTTATCCGTCCATGTTCAAAACAAGCAAAATGGATTTCACAAGCGTACAAAATTGCGCGTTTTTTAAAAGGGTCGAGCTTGTGGTCGAGCCATAATACCAACATTACCCACACTTGTGTCTATTTGGAGTAAGGGTGTGTTGATCCTAACAAATTTTGTATTTGATCCAGGTGGGATACTTGTTACAAGAATTGAGGACAATTCTTTTTCAAAGAAGGAGAGTATGATGCGAGTTCAGTTTGCAGTGTTGTTTTGATCGGTCCATATCTCGAGTTATACTTGGAAATTTGTAGTCATTCAAAATGGAGGAGGTAGATTTCGAGCTTATCTTTCCAATGACTATTCGTGAAGGCTCATTGAACAAGTATTGACAAAGTTATGGTCCGAACAAGTCAGCTGTGCATGGGAATTTCGCAGAAGTTATTTATTTGACGGGACTGTTTCTTTTCTATCGACTTTCAATAAAAGAGCGAGTGGATACATTGCTCTAATACGATTTCTAAGTTCAAATAATCAGCAATGGGATTAATTGCTTTCAAGACTAGAAGATGCATTAACCAAGTGCAAAAACACACCAGCCTACTAAAGCAAACAAAGAAGCATTGCATCTGAATTGGAGCAAAATAGTGGCTGCTAGTGTTCACAGTTATTCATTGTATCTAGTTGTCTAAGTTCTTTTCCCTTTCTTTGTTTGTATCATCCACTTTAAGAGGCTTGACTCTTCTGGTTGGCCTCTCTTTGGGTCCTTTTGTAGGCTATAAATAGTCACCCATTAGATGCATAAATCATTCAACTTTCATCAAACAAATCTGAGATAAGCTTTGCTTTTTCTTTCCGTCTTTGTAGTTCACAAGACAAAGTATTAGAGTTAGTCGCGTCACAAGCTCTATACTCGCTATTTCAATCGAGTGTTTGAATTAGCACCCGCTTTGTTGAGGTATAGGTCTATCTCACTTAGCACACTATCCTTGGCTACGTTCTATCATCCCTTAAGAATTCTTTTCCATTCTGATTTCGTTACTTTATTTCATTCATTTCGATCTACTATCAATCACCAAATCACTTGTTCAAAGTTCATTCCAAATCACATCATTAGTGGTATCAGAGCTACAACTCCTGATTTTCCTTAAAATCAAGACGGTCCAAGGAGTGTCGAAGCCAAGTTATTAGTTGAATTTCTGATTGCGATTGGAATTCAAAGGTTAAACTCGTACGGGTAGTTCGAGGGTTAATCGGTTTTGATTGTTTCGTGGTTCTTGTTGAAGTTCGATTTATTTTCAAAAAAAAAATACTGTTCACGAATTAGTACTGTTCACGAAGTACTATTCAAAAAAAAAAAAAGATGGCTGTAATTTTCTCGTTGGGAAATACAAGCGAGGAAAGTTAGGTTTTTGATCCGTCGTTACCTCCTATTTTCGATGAATATGAAGATCATTGTGAGCCAAATGGGTTGCGCATGAAGAAAAAAACTCTGATCTTGGCCAAAACAAACATCGAAAATAGAGGTATTGAGCTCATGGAATATTTTGAGAAGCAATATAAGATACGTTATCCGTCCATGTTCAAAACAAGCAAAATGGATTTCACAAGCGTACAAAATTGCGCGTTTTTTAAAAGGGGTCGAGCTTGTGGTCGAACCATAATACCAACATTACCCACACTTGTGTCTATTTGGAGTAAGGGTGTGTTGATCCTAACAAATTTTGGATTTGATCCAGGTGGGATACTTGTTACAAGAATTGAGGAAAATTCTTTTTCAAAGGAGAGTATCATGCGAGTTCAGTTTGCAGTGTTGTTTTGATCGGACCATATCTCGAGTTATACTTGGAAATTTGTAGTCATTCAAAATGGAGGAGATAGATTTCGAGCTTATCTTTCCAATGACTATTCGTGAAGGCTCATTGAACAAGTATTGACAAAGTTATGGTCCGAACAAGTCAGCTGTGCATGGGAATTTCGCAGAAGTTATTTATTTGACGGGACTGTTTCTTTTCTATCGACTTTCAATAAAAGAGCTAGTGGATACATTGCTCTAATACGATTTCTAAGTTCAAATAATCAGCAATGGGATTAATTGCTTTCAAGACTAGAAGATGCATTAACCAAGTGCAAAAACACACCAGCCTACTAAAGCAAACAAAGAAGCATTGCATCTGAATTGGAGCAAAATAGTGGCTGCTAGTGTTCACAGTTATTCATTGTATCTAGTTGTCTAAGTTCTTTTCCCTTTCTTTGTTTGTATCATCCACTTTAAGAGGCTTGACTCTTCTGGTTGGCCTCTCTTTGGGTCCTTTTGTAGGCTATAAATAGTCACCCATTAGATGCATAAATCATTCAACTTTCATCAAACAAATCTGAGATAAGCTTTGCTTTTTCTTTCCGTCTTTGTAGTTCACAAGACAAAGTATTAGAGTTAGTCGCGTCACAAGCTCTATACTCGCTATTTCAATCGAGTGTTTGAATTAGCACCCGCTTTGTTGAGGTATAGGTCTATCTCACTTAGCACACTATCCTTGGCTACGTTCTATCATCCCATACGAATTCTTTTCCATTCTGATTTCGTTACTTTATTTCATTCATTTCGATCTACTATCAATCACCAAATCACTTGTTCAAAGTTCATTCCAAATCACATCATTAGTGGTATCAGAGCTACAACTCCTGATTTTCCTTAAAATCAAGACGGTCCAAGGAGTGTCGAAGCCAAGTTATTAGTTGAATTTCTGATTGCGATTGGAATTCAAAGGTTAAACTCGTACGGGTAGTTCGAGGGTTAATCGGTTTTGATTGTTTCGTGGTTCTTGTTGAAGTTCGATTTATTTTCAAAAAAAAAAAATACTGTTCACGAATTAGTACTGTTCACGAAGTACTATTCAAAAAAAAAAAAAGATGGCTGTAATTTTCTCGTTGGGAAATACAAGCGAGGAAAGTTAGGTTTTTGATCCGTCGTTACCTCCTATTTTCGATGAATATGAAGATCATTGTGAGCCAAATGGGTTGCGCATGAAGAAAAAAACTCTGATCTTGGCCAAAACAAACATCGAAAATAGAGGTATTGAGCTCATGGAATATTTTGAGAAGCAATATAAGATACGTTATCCGTCCATGTTCAAAACAAGCAAAATGGATTTCACAAGCGTACAAAATTGCGCGTTTTTTAAAAGGGGTCGAGCTTGTGGTCGAACCATAATACCAACATTACCCACACTTGTGTCTATTTGGAGTAAGGGTGTGTTGATCCTAACAAATTTTGTATTTGATCCAGGTGGGATACTTGTTACAAGAATTGAGGAAAATTCTTTTTCAAAGAAGGAGAGTATCATGCGAGTTCAGTTTGCAGTGTTGTTTTGATCGGACCATATCTCGAGTTATACTTGGAAATTTGTAGTCATTCAAAATGGAGGAGATAGATTTCGAGCTTATCTTTCCAATGACTATTCGTGAAGGCTCATTGAACAAGTATTGACAAAGTTATGGTCCGAACAAGTCAGCTGTGCATGGGAATTTCGCAGAAGTTATTTATTTGACGGGACTGTTTCTTTTCTATCGACTTTCAATAAAAGAGCTAGTGGATACATTGCTCTAATACGATTTCTAAGTTCAAATAATCAGCAATGGGATTAATTGCTTTCAAGACTAGAAGATGCATTAACCAAGTGCAAAAACACACCAGCCTACTAAAGCAAACAAAGAAGCATTGCATCTGAATTGGAGCAAAATAGTGGCTGCTAGTGTTCACAGTTATTCATTGTATCTAGTTGTCTAAGTTCTTTTCCCTTTCTTTGTTTGTATCATCCACTTTAAGAGGCTTGACTCTTCTGGTTGGCCTCTCTTTGGGTCCTTTTGTAGGCTATAAATAGTCACCCATTAGATGCATAAATCATTCAACTTTCATCAAACAAATCTGAGATAAGCTTTGCTTTTTCTTTCCGTCTTTGTAGTTCACAAGACAAAGTATTAGAGTTAGTCGCGTCACAAGCTCTATACTCGCTATTTCAATCGAGTGTTTGAATTAGCACCCGCTTTGTTGAGGTATAGGTCTATCTCACTTAGCACACTATCCTTGGCTACGTTCTATCATCCCATACGAATTCTTTTCCATTCTGATTTCGTTACTTTATTTCATTCATTTCGATCTACTATCAATCACCAAATCACTTGTTCAAAGTTCATTCCAAATCACATCATTAGTGGTATCAGAGCTACAACTCCTGATTTTCCTTAAAATCAAGACGGTCCAAGGAGTGTCGAAGCCAAGTTATTAGTTGAATTTCTGATTGCGATTGGAATTCAAAGGTTAAACTCGTACGGGTAGTTCGAGGGTTAATCGGTTTTGATTGTTTCGTGGTTCTTGTTGAAGTTCGATTTATTTTCAAAAAAAAAAAATACTGTTCACGAATTAGTACTGTTCACGAAGTACTATTCAAAAAAAAAAAAAGATGGCTGTAATTTTCTCGTTGGGAAATACAAGCGAGGAAAGTTAGGTTTTTGATCCGTCGTTACCTCCTATTTTCGATGAATATGAAGATCATTGTGAGCCAAATGGGTTGCGCATGAAGAAAAAAACTCTGATCTTGGCCAAAACAAACATCGAAAATAGAGGTATTGAGCTCATGGAATATTTTGAGAAGCAATATAAGATACGTTATCCGTCCATGTTCAAAACAAGCAAAATGGATTTCACAAGCGTACAAAATTGCGCGTTTTTTAAAAGGGGTCGAGCTTGTGGTCGAACCATAATACCAACATTACCCACACTTGTGTCTATTTGGAGTAAGGGTGTGTTGATCCTAACAAATTTTGTATTTGATCCAGGTGGGATACTTGTTACAAGAATTGAGGAAAATTCTTTTTCAAAGAAGGAGAGTATCATGCGAGTTCAGTTTGCAGTGTTGTTTTGATCGGTCCATATCTCGAGTTATACTTGGAAATTTGTAGTCATTCAAAATGGAGGAGATAGATTTCGAGCTTATCTTTCCAATGACTATTCGTGAAGGCTCATTGAACAAGTATTGACAAAGTTATGGTCCGAACAAGTCAGCTGTGCATGGGAATTTCGCAGAAGTTATTTATTTGACGGGACTGTTTCTTTTCTATCGACTTTCAATAAAAGAGCTAGTGGATACATTGCTCTAATACGATTTCTAAGTTCAAATAATCAGCAATGGGATTAATTGCTTTCAAGACTAGAAGATGCATTAACCAAGTGCAAAAACACACCAGCCTACTAAAGCAAACAAAGAAGCATTGCATCTGAATTGGAGCAAAATAGTGGCTGCTAGTGTTCACAGTTATTCATTGTATCTAGTTGTCTAAGTTCTTTTCCCTTTCTTTGTTTGTATCATCCACTTTAAGAGGCTTGACTCTTCTGGTTGGCCTCTCTTTGGGTCCTTTTGTAGGCTATAAATAGTCACCCATTAGATGCATAAATCATTCAACTTTCATCAAACAAATCTGAGATAAGCTTTGCTTTTTCTTTCCGTCTTTGTAGTTCACAAGACAAAGTATTAGAGTTAGTCGCGTCACAAGCTCTATACTCGCTATTTCAATCGAGTGTTTGAATTAGCACCCGCTTTGTTGAGGTATAGGTCTATCTCACTTAGCAGACTATCCTTGGCTACGTTCTATCATCCCTTACGAATTCTTTTCCATTCTGATTTCGTTACTTTATTTCATTCATTTCGATCTACTATCAATCACCAAATCACTTGTTCAAAGTTCATTCCAAATCACATCATTAGTGGTATCAGAGCTACAACTCCTGATTTTCCTTAAAATCAAGACGGTCCAAGGAGTGTCGAAGCCAAGTTATTAGTTGAATTTCTGATTGCGATTGGAATTCAAAGGTTAAACTCGTACGGGTAGTTCGAGGGTTAATCGGTTTTGATTGTTTCGTGGTTCTTGTTAAAGTTCGATTTATTTTCGAAAAAAAAAAAATACTGTTCACGAATTAGTACTGTTCACGAAGTACTATTCAAAAAAAAAAAAGATGGCTGTAATTTTCTCGTTGGGAAATACAAGCGAGGAAAGTTAGGTTTTTGATCCGTCGTTACCTCCTATTTTCGATGAATATGAAGATCATTGTGAGCCAAATGGGTTGCGCATGAAGAAAAAAATTATGATCTTGGCCAAAGCAAACATCGAAAATAGAGGGATTGAGCTCATGGAATATTTTGAGAAGCAATATAAGATACGTGATCCGTCCATGTTCAAAACAAGCAAAATGGATTTCACAAGCGTACAAAATTGCGCGTTTTTTAAAAGGGGTCGAGCTTGTGGTCGAGCCATAATACCAACATTACCCACACTTGTGTCTATTTAGAGTAAGGGTGTGTTGATCCTAACAAATTTTGTATTTGATCCAGGTGGGATACTTGTTACAAGAATTGAGGACATTTCTTTTTCAAAGAAGGAGAGTATCATGCGAGTTCAGTTTGCAGTGTTGTTTTGATCGGTCCATATCTCGAGTTATACTTGGAAATTTGTAGTCATTCAAGATGGAGGAGATAGATTTCGAGCTTATCTTTCCAATGACTATTCGTGAAGGCTCATTGAACAAGTATTGACAAAGTTATGGTCCGAACAAGTCTGCTGTGCATGGGAATTTCGCAGAAGTTATTTATTTGACGGGACTGTTTCTTTTCTATCGACTTTCAATAAAAGAGCTAGTGGATACATTGCTCTAATACGATTTCTAAGTTCAAATAATCAGCAATGGGATTAATTGCTTTCAAGACTAGAAGATGCATTAACCAAGTGCAAAAACACACCAGCCTACTAAAGCAAACAAAGAAGCATTGCATCTGAATTGGAGCAAAATAGTGGCTGCTAGTGTTCACAGTTATTCATTGTATCTAGTTGTCTAAGTTCTTTTCCCTTTCTTTGTTTGTATCATCCACTTTAAGAGGCTTGACTCTTCTGGTTGGCCTCTCTTTGGGTCCTTTTGTAGGCTATAAATAGTCACACATTAGATGCATAAATCATTCAACTTTCATCAAACAAATCTGAGATAAGCTTTGCTTTTTCTTTCCGTCTTTGTAGTTCACAAGACAAAGTATTAGAGTTAGTCGCGTCACAAGCTCTATACTCGCTATTTCAATCGAGTGTTTGAATTAGCACCCGCTTTGTTGAGGTATAGGTCTATCTCACTTAGCAGACTATCCTTGGCTACGTTCTATCATCCCTTACGAATTCTTTTCCATTCTGATTTCGTTACTTTATTTCATTCATTTCGATCTACTATCAATCACCAAATCACTTGTTCAAAGTTCATTACAAATCACATCATTAGTGGTATCAGAGCTACAACTCCTGATTTTCCTTAAAATCAAGACGGTCCAAGGAGTGTCGAAGCCAAGTTATTAGTTGAATTTCTGATTGCGATTGGAATTCAAAGGTTAAACTCGTACGGGTAGTTCGAGGGTTAATCGGTTTTGATTGTTTCGTGGTTCTTGTTGAAGTTCGATTTATTTTCAAAAAAAAAAAAATACTGTTCACGAATTAGTACTGTTCACGAAGTACTATTCAAAAAAAAAAAAGATGGCTGTAATTTTCTCGTTGGGAAATACAAGCGAGGAAAGTTAGGTTTTTGATCCGTCGTTACCTCCTATTTTCGATGAATATGAAGATCATTGTGAGCCAAATGGGTTGCGCATGAAGAAAAAAATTATGATCTTGGCCAAAGCAAACATCGAAAATAGAGGGATTGAGCTCATGGAATATTTTGAGAAGCAATATAAGATACGTGATCCGTCCATGTTCAAAACAAGCAAAATGGATTTCACAAGCGTACAAAATTGCGCGTTTTTTAAAAGGGGTCGAGCTTGTGGTCGAGCCATAATACCAACATTACCCACACTTGTGTCTATTTAGTGTAAGGGTGTGTTGATCCTAACAAATTTTGTATTTGATCCAGGTGGGATACTTGTTACAAGAATTGAGGACATTTCTTTTTCAAAGAAGGAGAGTATCATGCGAGTTCAGTTTGCAGTGTTGTTTTGATCGGTCCATATCTCGAGTTATACTTGGAAATTTGTAGTCATTCAAGATGGAGGAGATAGATTTCGAGCTTATCTTTCCAATGACTATTCGTGAAGGCTCATTGAACAAGTATTGACAAAGTTATGGTCCGAACAAGTCAGCTGTGCATGGGAATTTAGCAGAAGTTATTTATTTGACGGGACTGTTTCTTTTCTATCGACTTTCAATAAAAGAGCTAGTGGATACATTGCTCTAATACGATTTCTAAGTTCAAATAATCAGCAATGGGATTAATTGCTTTCAAGACTAGAAGATGCATTAACCAAGTGCAAAAACACACCAGCCTACTAAAGCAAACAAAGAAGCATTGTATCTGAATTGGAGCAAAATAGTGGCTGCTAGTGTTCACAGTTATTCATTGTATCTAGTTGTCTAAGTTCTTTTCCCTTTCTTTGTTTGTATCACCCACTTTAAGAGGCTTGACTATTCTGGTTGGCCTCTCTTTGGGTCCTTTTGTAGGCTATAAATAGCCACCCATTAGATGCATAAATCATTCAACTTTCATCTAACAAATCTGAGATAAGCTTTGCTTTTTCTTAACGTCTTTGTAGTTCACAAGACAAAGTATTAGAGTTAGTCGCGTCACAATCTCTATACTCGCTATTTCAATCGAGTGTTTGAATTAGCACCCGCTTTGTTGAGGTATTGGTCTATCTCACTTAGCACACTATCCTTGGCTATGTTCTATCATCCCTTACGAATTCTTTTCCATTCTGATTTCGTTACTTTATTTCATTCATTTCGATCTACTATCAATCACCAAATCACTTGTTCAAAGTTCATTCCAAATCACATCATTAGTGGTATCAGAGCTACAACTCCTGATTTTCCTTAAAATCAAGACGGTCCAAGGAGTGTCGAAGCCAAGTTATTAGTTGAATTTCTGATTGCGATTGGAATTCAAAAGTTAAACTTGTACGGGTAGTTCGAGGGTTAATCGGTTTTGATTGTTTCGTGGTTCTTCTTGAAGTTCGATTTATTTTCAAAAAAAAAAAAAAATTACTGTTCACGAATTAGTACTGTTCACGAAGTACTATTCAAAAAAAAAAAAAAATAAGATGGCTGAAATTTTCTCGTTGGGAAATACAAGCGAGGAAAGTTTGGTTTTTGATCCGTCGTTACCTCCTATTTTCGATAAATATGAAGATCATTGTGAGCCAAATGGGTTGCGCATGAAGAAAAAAATTATGATCTTGGCCAAAGCAAACATCGAAAATAGAGGGATTGAGCTCATGGAATATTTTGAGAAGCAATATAAGATACGTGATCCGTCCATGTTCAAAACAAGCAAAATGGATTTCACAAGCGTACAAAATTGCGCGTTTTTTAAAAGGGGTCGAGCTTGTGGTCGAGCCATAATACCAACATTACCCACACTTGTGTCTATTTGGAGTAAGGGTGTGTTGATCCTAACAAATTTTGTATTTGATCCAGGTGGGATACTTGTTACAAGAATTGAGGACAATTCTTTTTCAAAGAAGGAGAGTATGATGCGAGTTCAGTTTGCAGTGTTGTTTTGATCGGTCCATATCTCGAGTTATACTTGGAAATTTGTAGTCATTCAAAATGGAGGAGATAGATTTCGAGCTTATCTTTCCAATGACTATTCGTGAAGGCTCATTGAACAAGTATTGACAAAGTTATGGTCCGAACAAGTCAGCTGTGCATGGGAATTTCGCAGAAGTTATTTATTTGACGGGACTGTTTCTTTTCTATCGACTTTCAATAAAAGAGCTAGTGGATACATTGCTCTAATACGATTTCTAAGTTCAAATAATCAGCAATGGGATTAATTGCTTTCAAGACTAGAAGATGCATTAACCAAGTGCAAAAACACACCAGCCTACTAAAGCAAACAAAGAAGCATTGCATCTGAATTGGAGCAAAATAGTGGCTGCTAGTGTTCACAGTTATTCATTGTATCTAGTTGTCTAAGTTCTTTTCCCTTTCTTTGTTTGTATCATCCACTTTAAGAGGCTTGACTCTTCTGGTTGGCCTCTCTTTGGGTCCTTTTGTAGGCTATAAATAGTCACCCATTAGATGCATAAATCATTCAACTTTCATCAAACAAATCTGAGATAAGCTTTGCTTTTTCTTTCCGTCTTTGTAGTTCACAAGACAAAGTATTAGAGTTAGTCGCGTCACAAGCTCTATACTCTCTATTTCAATCGAGTGTTTGAATTAGCACCCGCTTTGTTGAGGTATAGGTCTATCTCACTTAGCACACTATCCTTGGCTACGTTCTATCATCCCTTACGAATTCTTTTCCATTCTGATTTCGTTACATTATTTCATTCATTTCGATCTACTATCAATCATCAAATCACTTGTTCAAAGTTCATTCCAAATCACATCATTAGTGGTATCAGAGCTACAACTCCTGATTTTCCTTAAAATCAAGACGGTCCAAGGAGTGTCGAAGCCAAGTTATTAGTTGAATTTCTGATTGCGATTGGAATTCAAAGGTTAAACTCGTACGGGTAGTTCGAGGGTTAATCAGTTTTGATTGTTTCGTGGTTCTTGTTGAAGTTCGATTTATTTTCAAAAAAAAAAAAATACTGTTCACGAATTAGTACTGTTCACGAAGTTCTATTCAAAAAAAAAAGATGGCTGTAATTTTCTCGTTGGGAAATACAAGCGAGGAAAGTTTGGTTTTTGATCCGTCGTTACCTCCTATTTTCGATGAATATGAAGATCATTGTGAACCAAATGGGTTGCGCATGAAGAAAAAAATTATGATCTTGGCCAAAACAAACATCGAAAATAGAGGGATTGAGCTCATGGAATATTTTGAGAAGCAATATAAGATACGTGATCCGTCCATGTTCAAAACAAGCAAAATGGATTTCACAAGCATACAAAATTGCGCGTTTTTTAAAAGGGGTCGAGCTTGTGGTCGAGCCATAATACCAACATTACCCACACTTGTGTCTATTTGGAGTAAGGGTGTGTTGATCCTAACAAATTTTGTATTTGATCAAGGTGGGATACTTGTTACAAGAATTGAGGACAATTCTTTTTCAAAGAAGGAGAGTATGATGCGAGTTCAGTTTGCAGTGTTGTTTTGATCGGTCCATATCTCGAGTTATACTTGGAAATTTGTAGTCATTCAAAATGGAGGAGGTAGATTTCGAGCTTATCTTTCCAATGACTATTCGTGAAGGCTCATTGAACAAGTATTGACAAAGTTATGGTCCGAACAAGTCAGCTGTGCATGGGAATTTCGCAGAAGTTATTTATTTGACGGGACTGTTTCTTTTCTATCGACTTTCAATAAAAGAGCTAGTGGATACATTGCTCTAATACGATTTCTAAGTTCAAATAATCAGCAATGGGATTAATTGCTTTCAAGACTAGAAGATGCATTAACCAAGTGCAAAAACACACCAGCCTACTAAAGCAAACAAAGAAGCATTGCATCTGAATTGGAGCAAAATAGTGGCTGCTAGTGTTCACAGTTATTCATTGTATCTAGTTGTCTAAGTTCTTTTCCCTTTCTTTGTTTATATCATCCACTTTAAGTGGCTTGACTCTTCTGGTTGGCCTCTCTTTGGGTCCTTTTGTAGGCTATAAATAGTCACCCATTAGATGCATAAATCATTCAACTTTCATCAAACAAATCTGAGATAAGCTTTGCTTTTTCTTTCCGTCTTTGTAGTTCACAAGACAAAGTATTAGAGTTAGTCGCGTCACAAGCTCTATACTCGCTATTTCAATCGAGTGTTTGAATTAGCACCCGCTTTGTTGAGGTATAGGTCTATCTCACTTAGCACACTATCCTTGGCTACGTTCTATCATCCCTTACGACAACTTTTCCATTCTGATTTCGTTACATTATTTCATTCATTTCGATCTACTATCAATCACCAAATCACTTGTTCAAAGTTCATTCTAAATCACATCATTAGTGGTATCAGAGCTACAACTCCTGATTTTTCTTAAAATCAAGATGGTCCAAGGAGTGTCGAAGCCAAGTTATTAGTTGAATTTCTGATTGCGATTGGAATTCAAAGGTTAAACTCGTACGGGTAGTTCGAGGGTTAATCGGTTTTGATTGTTTCGTGGTTCTTGTTGAAGTTCGATTTATTTTCAAAAAAAAAAAAAATACTGTTCACGAAGTAATATTCAAAAAAAAAAAAAAAAGATGGCTGTAATTTTCTCGTTGGGAAATACAAGCGAGGAAAGTTTGGTTTTTGATCCGTCGTTACCTCCTATTTTCGATGAATATGAAGATCATTGTGAGCCAAATGGGTTGCGCATGAAGAAAAAAATTATGATCTTGGCCCAAACAAACATCAAAAATAGAGGGATTGAGCTCATGGAATATTTTGAGAAGCAATATAAGATACGTGATCCGTCCATGTTCAAAACAAGCAAAATGGATTTCACAAGCGTACAAAATTGCGCGTTTTTTAAAAGGGGTCGAGCTTGTGGTCGAGCCATAATACCAACATTACCCACACTTGTGTCTATTTAGAGTAAGGGTGTGTTGATCCTAACAAATTTTGTATTTGATCCAGGTGGGATACTTGTTACAAGAATTGAGGACAATTCTTTTTCAAAGAAGGAGAGTATGATGCGAGTTCAGTTTGCAGTGTTGTTTTGATCGGTCCATATCTCGAGTTATACTTGGAAATTTGTAGTCATTCAAAATGGAGGAGATAGATTTCGAGCTTATCTTTCCAATGACTATTCGTGAAGGCTCATTGAACAAGTATTGACAAAGTTATGGTCCGAACAAGTCAGCTGTGCATGGGAATTTCGCAGAAGTTATTTATTTGACGGGACTGTTTCTTTTCTATCGACTTTCAATAAAAGAGCTAGTGGATACATTGCTCTAATACGATTTCTAAGTTCAAATAATCAGCAATGGGATTAATTGCTTTCAAGACTAGAAGATGCATTAACCAAGTGCAAAAACACACCAGCCTACTAAAGCAAACAAAGAAGCATTGCATCTGAATTGGAGCAAAATAGTGGCTGCTAGTGTTCACAGTTATTCATTGTATCTAGTTGTCTAAGTTCTTTTCCCTTTCTTTGTTTGTATCACCCACTTTAAGAGGCTTGACACTTCTGGTTGGCCTCTCTTTGGGTCCTTTTGTAGGCTATAAATAGCCACCCATTAGATGCATAAATCATTCAACTTTCATCAAACAAATCTGAGATAAGCTTTGCTTTTTCTTTCCGTCTTTGTAGTTCACAAGACAAAGTATTAGAGTTAGTCGTGTCACAAGCTCTATACTCGCTATTTCAATCGAGTGTTTGAATTAGCACCCGCTTTGTTGAGGTATAGGTCTATCTCACTTAGCACACTATCCTTGGCTACGTTCTATCATCCCTTACGACAACTTTTCCATTCTGATTTCGTTACTTTATTTCATTCATTCGATCTACTATCAATCACCAAATCACTTGTTCAAAGTTCATTCCAAATCACATCATTAGTGGTATCAGAGCTACAACTCCTGATTTTATTTAAAATCAAGACGGTCCAAGGAGTGTCGAAGCCAAGTTATTAGTTGAATTTCTGATTGCGATTGGAATTCAAAGGTTAAACTCGTACGGGTAGTTCGAGGGTTAATCGGTTTTGATTGTTTCGTGGTTCTTGTTGAAGTTCGATTTATTTTCAAAAAAAAAAAATACTGTTCACGAATTAGTACTGTTCACGAAGTACTATTCAAAAAAAAAAAAAGATGGCTGTAATTTTCTCGTTGGGAAATACATGCGAGGAAAGTTTGGTTTTTGATCCGTCGTTAGCTCCTATTTTCGATGAATATGAAGATCATTGTGAGCCAAATGGTTTGCGCATGAAGAAAAAAACTCTGATCTTTGCCAAAACAAACATCGAAAATAGAGGTAATATTTTGAGAAGCAATATAAGATACGTTATCCGTCCATGTTCAAAACAAGCAAAATGGATTTCACAAGCGTACAAAATTGCGCGTTTTTTAAAAGGGGTCGAGCTTGTGGTCGAACCATAATACCAACATTACCCACACTTGTGTCTATTTGGAGTAAGGGTGTGTTGATCCTAACAAATTTTGTATTTGATCCAGGTGGGATACTTGTTACAAGAATTGAGGACAATTCTTTTTCAAAGAAGGAGAGAATGATGCGAGTTCAGTTTGCAGTGTTGTTTTGATCGGTCCATATCTCGAGTTATACTTGGAAATTTGTAGTCATTCAAAATGGAGGAGATAGATTTCGAGCTTATCTTTCCAATGACTATTCGTGAAGGCTCATTGAACAAGTATTGACAAAGTTATGGTCCGAACAAGTCAGCTGTGCATGGGAATTTCGCAGAAGTTATTTATTTGACGGGACTGTTTCTTTTCTATCGACTTTCAATAAAAGAGCTAGTGGATACATTGCTCTAATACGATTTCTAAGTTCAAATAATCAGCAATGGAATTAATTGCTTTCAAGACTAGAAGATGCATTAACCAAGTGCAAAAACACACCAGCCTACTAAAGCAAACAAAGAAGCATTGCATCTGAATTGGAGCAAAATAGTGGCTGCTGGTGTTCACAGTTATTCATTGTATCTAGTTGTCTAAGTTCTTTTCCCTTTCTTTGTTTGTATCACCCACTTTAAGAGGCTTGACTATTCTGGTTGGCCTCTCTTTGGGTCCTTTTGTAGGCTATAAATAGCCACCCATTAGATGCATAAATTATTCAACTTTCATCAAACAAATCTGAGATAAGCTTTGCTTTTTCTTTCCGTCTTTGTAGTTCACAAGACAAAGTATTAGAGTTAGTCGCGTCACAAGCTCTATACTCGCTATTTCAATCGAGTGTTTGAATTAGCACCCGCTTTGTTGAGGTATAGGTCTATCTCACTTAGCACACTATCCTTGGCTACGTTCTATCATCCCTTACGAATTCTTTTCCATTCTGATTTCGTTACTTTATTTCATTCATTTCGATCTACTATCAATCACCAAATCACTTGTTCAAAGTTCATTCCAAATCACATCATTAGTGGTATCAGAGCTACAACTTCTGATTTTCCTTAAAATCAAGACGGTCTAAGGAGTGTCGAAGCCAAGTTATTAGTTGAATTTCTGATTGCGATTGGAATTCAAAGGTTAAACTCGTACGGGTAGTTCGAGGGTTAATCGGTTTTGATTGTTTCGTGGTTCTTGTTGAAGTTCGATTTATTTTCAAAAAAAAAAAATACTGTTCACGAATTAGTACTGTTCACGAAGTACTATTCAAAAAAAAAAAAAGATGGCTGTAATTTTCTCGTTGGGAAATACAAGCGAGGAAAGTTAGGTTTTTGATCCGTCGTTACCTCCTATTTTCGATGAATATGAAGATCATTGTGAGCCAAATGGGTTGCGCATGAAGAAAAAAATTATGATCTTGGCCAAAGCAAACATCGAAAATAGAGGGATTGAGCTCATGGAATATTTTGAGAAGCAATATAAGATACGTGATCCGTCCATGTTCAAAACAAGCAAAATGGATTTCACAAGCGTACAAAATTGCGCGTTTTTTAAAAGGGGTCGAGCTTGTGGTCGAGCCATAATACCAACATTACCCACACTTGTGTCTATTTGGAGTAAGGGTGTGTTGATCCTAACAAATTTTGTATTTGATCCAGGTGGGATACTTGTTACAAGAATTGAGGACAATTCTTTTTCAAAGAAGGAGAGTATGATGCGAGTTCAGTTTGCAGTGTTGTTTGATCGGTCCATATCTCAAGTTATACTTGGAAATTTGTAGTCATTCAAAATGGAGGAGATAGATTTCGAGCTTATCTTTCCAATGACTATTCGTGAAGGCTCATTGAACAAGTATTGACAAAGTTATGGTCCGAACAAGTCAGCTGTGCATGGGAATTTCGCAGAAGTTATTTATTTGACGGGACTGTTTCTTTTCTATCGACTTTCAATAGAAGAGCTAGTGGATACATTGCTCTAATACGATTTCTAAGTTCAAATAATCAGCAATGGGATTAATTGCTTTCAAGACTAGAAGATGCATTAACCAAGTGCAAAAACACACCAGCCTACTAAAGCAAACAAAGAAGCATTGCATCTGAAATGGAGCAAAATAGTGGCTGCTAGTGTTCACAGTTATTCATTGTATCTAGTTGTCTAAGTTCTTTTCCCTTTCTTTGTTTGTATCACCCACATTAAGAGGCTTGACTATTCTGGTTGGCCTCTCTTTGGGTCCTTTTGTAGGCTATAAATAGCCACCCATTAGATGTATAAATCATTCAACTTTCATCAAACAAATCTGAGATAAGCTTTGCTTTTTCTTTCCGTCTTTGTAGTTCACAAGACAAAGTATTAGAGTTAGTCGCGTCACAAGCTCTATACTCGCTATTTCAATCGAGTGTTTGAATTAGCACCCGCTTTGTTGAGGTATAGGTCTATCTCACTTAGCACACTAGCCTTGGCTACGTTCTATCATCCCTTACGACAACTTTTCCATTCTGATTTCGTTACTTTATTTCATTCATTTCGATCTACTATCAATCACCAAATCACTTGTTCAAAGTTTATTCCAAATCACATCATTAGTGGTATCAGAGCTACAACTCTTGATTTTTCTTAAAATCAAGACGGTCCAAGGAGTGTCTAAGCCAAGTTATTAGTTGAATTTCTGATTGTGATTGGAATTCAAAGGTTAAACTCGTACGGGTAGTTCGAGGGTTAATCGGTTTTGATTGTTTCGTGGTTCTTGTTGAAGTTCGATTTATTTTCAAAAAAAAAATATACTGTTCACGAAGTACTATTCAAATTCAAAAAAAAAAAAAAAGATGGATGTAATTTTCTCGTTGGGAAATACAAGCGAGGAAAGTTTGGTTTTTGATCCGTCGTTACCTCCTATTTTCGATGAATATGAAGATCATTGTGAGCCAAATGGGCTGTGCATGAAGAAAAAAATTCTGATCTTGGCCAAAACAAACATCGAAAATAGAGGGATTGAGCTCATGGAATATTTTGAGAAGCAATATAAGATACGTGATCCGTCCATGTTCAAAACAAGCAAAATGGATTTCACAAGCGTACAAAATTGCGCGTTTTTTAAAAGGAGTCGAGCTTGTGGTCGAGCCATAATACCAACATTACCCACACTTGTGTCTATTTGGAGTAAGGGTGTGTTGATCCTAACAAATTTTGTATTTGATCCAGGTGGGATACTTGTTACAAGAATTGAGGACAATTCTTTTTCAAAGAAGGAGAGTATGATGCGAGTTCAGTTTGCAGTGTTGTTTTGATCGGTCCATATCTCGAGTTATACTTGGAAATTTGTAGTCATTCAAAATAGAGGAGATAGATTTCGAGCTTATCTTTCCAATGACTATTCGTGAAGGCTCATTGAACAAGTATTGACAAAGTTATGGTCCGAACAAGTCAGCTGTGCATGGGAATTTCGCAGAAGTTATTTATTTGACGGGACTGTTTCTTTTCTATCGACTTTCAATAAAAGAGCTAGTGGATACATTGCTCTAATATGATTTCTAAGTTCAAAAAATCAGCAATGGGATTAATTGCTTTCAAGACTAGAAGATGCATTAACCAAGTGCAAAAACACACCAGCCTACTAAAGCAAACAAAGAAGCATTGCATCTGAATTGGAGCAAAATAGTGGTTGCTAGTGTTCACAGTTATTCATTGTATCTAGTTGTCTAAGTTCTTTTCCCTTTCTTTGTTTGTATCACCCACATTAAGAGGCTTGACTATTCTGGTTGGCCTCTCTTTGGGTCCTTTTGTAGGCTATAAATAGCCACCCATTAGATGCATAAATCATTCAACTTTCATCAAACAAATCTGAGATAAGCTTTGCTTTTTCTTTCCGTCTTTGTAGTTCAGAAGACAAAGTATTAGAGTTAGTCGCGTCACAAGCTCTATACTCGCTATTTCAATCGAGTGTTTGAATTAGCACCCGCTTTGTTGAGGTATAGGTCTATCTCACTTAGCACACTAGCCTTGGCTACGTTCTATCATCCCTTACGACAACTTTTCCATTCTGATTTCGTTACTTTATTTCATTCATTTCGATCTACTATCAATCACCAAATCACTTGTTCAAAGTTCATTCCAAATCACATCATTAGTGGTATCAGAGCTACAACTCTTGATTTTTCTTAAAATCAAGACGGTCCAAGGAGTGTCGAAGCCAAGTTATTAGTTGAATTTCTGATTGCGATTGGAAATCAAAGGTTAAACTCGTACGGGTAGTTCGAGGGTTAATCGGTTTTGATTGTTTCATGGTTCTTGTTGAAGTTCGATTTATTTTCAAAAAAAAAATATACTGTTCACGAATTAGTACTGTTCACGAAGTACTATTCAAATTAAAATTAATAAAAAAAGATGGATGTAATTTTCTCGTTGGGAAATACAAGCGAGGAAAGTTTGGTTTTTGATCCGTCGTTACCTCCTATTTTCGATGAATATGAAGATCATTGTGAGCCAAATGGGCTGCGCATGAAGAAATTTTTTTTGATCTTGGCCAAAACAAACATCGAAAATAGAGGGATTGAGCTCATGGAATATTTTGAGAAGCAATATAAGATACGTGATCCGTCCATGTTCAAAACAAGCGAAATGGATTTCACAAGCGTACAAAATTGCGCGTTTTTTAAAAGGAGTCGAGGTTGTGGTCGAGCCATAATACCAACATTACCCACACTTGTGTCTATTTGGAGTAAGGGTGTGTTGATCCTAACAAATTTTGTATTTGATCCAGGTGGGATACTTGTTACAAGAATTGAGGACAATTCTTTTTCAAAGAAGGAGAGTATGATGCGAGTTCAGTTTGCAGTGTTGTTTTGATCGGTCCATATCTCGAGTTATACTTGGAAATTTGTAGTCATTCAAAATGGAGGAGATAGATTTCGAGCTTATCTTTCCAATGACTATTCGTGAAGGCTCATTGAACAAGTATTGACAAAGTTATGGTCCGAACAAGTCAGCTGTGCATGGGAATTTCGCAGAAGTTATTTATTTGACGGGACTGTTTCTTTTCTATCGACTTTCAATAAAAGAGCTAGTGGATACATTGCTCTAATACGATTTCTAAGTTCAAATAATCAGCAATGGGATTAATTGCTTTCAAGACTAGAAGATGCATTAACCAAGTGCAAAAACACACCAGCCTACTAAAGCAAACAAAGAAGCATTGCATCTGAATTGGAGCAAAATAGTGGCTGCTAGTGTTCACAGTTATTCATTGTATCTAGTTGTCTAAGTTCTTTTCCCTTTCTTTGTTTGTATCACCCACATTAAGAGGCTTGACTATTCTGGTTGGCCTCTCTTTGGGTCCTTTTGTAGGCTATAAATAGCCACCCATTAGATGCATAAATCATTCAACTTTCATCAAACAAATCTGAGATAAGCTTTGCTTTTTCTTTCCGTCTTTGTAGTTCACAAGACAAAGTATTAGAGTTAGACGCGTCACAAGCTCTATACTCGCTATTTCAATCGAGTGTTTGAATTAGCACCCGCTTTGTTGAGGTATAGGTCTATCTCACTTAGCACACTAGCCTTGGCTACGTTCTATCATCCCTTACGACAACTTTTCCATTCTGATTTCGTTACTTTATTTCATTCATTTCGATCTACTATCAATCACCAAATCACTTGTTCAAAGTTCATTCCAAATCACATCATTAGTGGTATCAGAGCTACAACTCTTGATTTTTCTTAAAATCAAGACAGTCCAAGGAGTGTCGAAGCCAAGTTATTAGTTGAATTTCTGATTGCGATTGGAATTCAAAGGTTAAACTCGTACGGGTAGTTCGAGGGTTAATCGGTTTTGATTGTTTCGTGGTTGTTGTTGAAGTTCGATTTATTTTCAAAAAAAAAAAAATACTGTTCACGAATTAGTACTGTTCACGAAGTACTATTCAAATTAAAAAAAAAAAAAGATGGATGTAATTTTCTCGTTGGGAAATACAAGCGAGGAAAGTTTGGTTTTTGATCCGTTGTTACCTCCTATTTTCGATGAATATGAAGATCATTGTGAGCCAAATGGGCTGCGCATGAAGAAAAAAATTCTTGGCCAAAACAAACATCGAAAATAGAGGGATTGAGCTCATGGAATATTTTGAGAAGCAATATAAGATACGTGATCCGTCCATGTTCAAAACAAGCGAAACGGATTTCACAAGCGTACAAAATTGCGCGTTTTTTAAAAGGAGTCGAGGTTGTGGTCGAGCCATAATACCAACATTACCCACACTTGTGTCTATTTGGAGTAAGGGTGTGTTGATCCTAACAAATTTTGTATTTGATCCAGGTGGGATACTTGTTACAAGAATTGAGGACAATTCTTTTTCAAAGAAGGAGAGTATGATGCGAGTTCAGTTTGCAGTGTTGTTTTGATCGGTCCATATCTCGAGTTATACTTGGAAATTTGTAGTCATTCAAAATGGAGGAGATAGATTTCGAGCTTATCTTTCCAATGACTATTCGTGAAGGCTCATTGAACAAGTATTGACAAAGTTATGGTCCGAACAAGTCAGCTGTGCATGGGAATTTCGCAGAAGTTATTTATTTGACGGGACTGTTTCTTTTCTATCGACTTTCAATAAAAGAGCTAGTGGATACATTGCTCTAATACGATTTCTAAGTTCAAAAAATCAGCAATGGGATTAATTGCTTTCAAGACTAGAAGATGCATTAACCAAGTGCAAAAACACACCAGCCTACTAAAGCAAACAAAGAAGCATTGCATCTGAATTGGAGCAAAATAGTGGCTGCTAGTGTTCACAGTTATTCATTTTATCTAGTTGTCTAAGTTCTTTTCCCTTTATTTGTTTGTATCACCCACATTAAGAGGCTTGACTATTCTGGTTGGCCTCTCTTTGGGTCCTTTTGTAGGCTATAAATAGCCACCCATTAGATGCATAAATCATTCAACTTTCATCAAACAAATCTGAGATAAGCTTTGCTTTTTCTTTCCGTCTTTGTAGTTCACAAGACAAAGTATTAGAGTTAGACGCGTCACAAGCTCTATACTCGCTATTTCAATCGAGTGTTTGAATTAGCACCCGCTTTGTTGAGGTATAGGTCTATCTCACTTAGCACACTAGCCTTGGCTACGTTCTATCATCCCTTACGACAACTTTTCCATTCTGATTTCGTTACTTTATTTCATTCATTTCGATCTACTATCAATCACCAAATCACTTGTTCAAAGTTCATTCCAAATCACATCATTAGTGGTATCAGAGCTACAACTCTTGATTTTTCTTAAAATCAAGACGGTCCAAGGAGTGTCGAAGCCAAGTTATTAGTTGAATTTCTGATTGCGATTGGAATTCAAAGGTTAAACTCGTACGGGTAGTTCGAGGGTTAATCGGTTTTGATTGTTTCGTGGTTCTTGTTGAAGTTCGATTTATTTTCAAAAAAAAAATATACTGTTCACGAATTAGTACTGTTCACGAAGTACTATTCAAATTAAAATAAAAAAAAAGATGGATGTAATTTTCTCGTTGGGAAATACAAGCGAGGAAAGTTTGGTTTTTGATCCGTCCTTACCTCCTATTTTCGATGAATATGAAGATCATTGTGAGCCAAATGGGCTGCGCATGAAGAAAAAAATTCTGATCTTGGCCAAAACAAACATCGAAAATAGAGGGATTGAGCTCATGGAATATTTTGAGAAGCAATATAAGATACGTGATCCGTCCATGTTCAAAACAAGAAAAAATGGATTTCACAAGCGTACAAAATTGCGCGTTTTTTAAAAGGAGTCGAGGTTGTGGTCGAGCCATAATACCAACATTACCCACACTTGTGTCTATTTGGAGTAAGGGTGTGTTGATCCTAACAAATTTTGTATTTGATCCAGGTGGGATACTTGTTACAAGAATTGAGGACAATTCTTTTTCAAAGGAGAGTATGATGCGAGTTCAGTTTGCAGTGTTGTTTTGATCGGTCCATATCTCGAGTTATACTTGGAAATTTGTAGTCATTCAAAATGGAGGAGATAGATTTCAAGCTTATCTTTCCAATGACTATTCGTGAAGGCTCATTGAACAAGTATTGACAAAGTTATGGTCCGAACAAGTCAGCTGTGCATGGGAATTTCGCAGAAGTTATTTATTTGACGGGACTCTTTCTTTTCTATCGACTTTCAATAAAAGAGCTAGTGGATACATTGCTCTAATACGATTTCTAAGTTCAAATAATCAGCAATGGGATTAATTGCTTTCAAGACTAGAAGATGCATTGACCAAGTGCAAAAACACACCAGCCTACTAAAGCAAACAAAGAAGCATTGCATCTCTATTGGAGCAAAATAGTGGCTGCTAGTGTTCACAGTTATTCATTGTATCTAGTTGTCTAAGTTCTTTTCCCTTTCTTTGTTTGTATCACCCACATTAAGAGGCTTGACTATTCTGGTTGGCCTCTCTTTGGGTCCTTTTGTAGGCTATAAATAGCCACCCATTAGATGCATAAATCATTCAACTTTCATCAAACAAATCTGAGATAAGCTTTGCTTTTTCTTTCCGTCTTTGTAGTTCACAAGACAAAGTATTAGAGTTAGACGCGTCACAAGCTCTATACTCGCTATTTCAATCGAGTGTTTGAATTAGCACCCGCTTTGTTGAGGTATAGGTCTATCTCACTTAGCACACTAGCCTTGGCTACGTTCTATCATCCCTTACGACAACTTTTCCATTCTGATTTCGTTACTTTATTTCATTCATTTCGATCTACTATCAATCACCAAATCACTTGTTCAAAGTTCATTCCAAATCACATCATTAGTGGTATCAGAGCTACAACTCTTGATTTTTCTTAAAATCAAGACAGTCCAAGGAGTGTCGAAGCCAAGTTATTAGTTGAATTTCTGATTGCGATTGGAATTCAAAGGTTAAACTCGTACGGGTAGTTCGAGGGTTAATCGGTTTTGATTGTTTCGTGGTTGTTGTTGAAGTTCGATTTATTTTCAAAAAAAAAAAAATATACTGTTCACGAATTAGTACTGTTCACGAAGTACTATTCAAATTAAAAAAAAAAAAAGATGGATGTAATTTTCTCGTTGGGAAATACAAGCGAGGAAAGTTTGGTTTTTGATCCGTTGTTACCTCCTATTTTCGATGAATATGAAGATCATTGTGAGCCAAATGGGCTGCGCATGAAGAAAAAAAATTCTTGGCCAAAACAAACATCGAAAATAGAGGGATTGAGCTCATGGAATATTTTGAGAAGCAATATAAGATACGTGATCCGTCCATGTTCAAAACAAGCGAAATGGATTTCACAAGCGTACAAAATTGCGCGTTTTTTAAAAGGAGTCGAGGTTGTGGTCGAGCCATAATACCAACATTACCCACACTTGTGTCTATTTGGAGTAAGGGTGTGTTGATCCTAACAAATTTTGTATTTGATCCAGGTGGGATACTTGTTACAAGAATTGAGGACAATTCTTTTTCAAAGAAGGAGAGTATGATGCGAGTTCAGTTTGCAGTGTTGTTTTGATCGGTCCATATCTCGAGTTATACTTGGAAATTTGTAGTCATTCAAAATGGAGGAGATAGATTTCGAGCTTATCTTTCCAATGACTATTCGTGAAGGCTCATTGAACAAGTATTGACAAAGTTATGGTCCGAACAAGTCAGCTGTGCATGGGAATTTCGCAGAAGTTATTTATTTGACGGGACTGTTTCTTTTCTATCGACTTTCAATAAAAGAGCTAGTGGATACATTGCTCTAATACGATTTCTAAGTTCAAAAAATCAGCAATGGGATTAATTGCTTTCAAGACTAGAAGATGCATTAACCAAGTGCAAAAACACACCAGCCTACTAAAGCAAACAAAGAAGCATTGCATCTGAATTGGAGCAAAATAGTGGCTGCTAGTGTTCACAGTTATTCATTTTATCTAGTTGTCTAAGTTCTTTTCCCTTTATTTGTTTGTATCACCCACATTAAGAGGCTTGACTATTCTGGTTGGCCTCTCTTTGGGTCCTTTTGTAGGCTATAAATAGCCACCCATTAGATGCATAAATCATTCAACTTTCATCAAACAAATCTGAGATAAGCTTTGCTTTTTCTTTCCGTCTTTGTAGTTCACAAGACAAAGTATTAGAGTTAGACGCGTCACAAGCTCTATACTCGCTATTTCAATCGAGTCTTTGAATTAGCACCCGCTTTGTTGAGGTATAGGTCTATCTCACTTAGCACACTAGCCTTGGCTACGTTCTATCATCCCTTACGACAACTTTTCCATTCTGATTTCGTTACTTTATTTCATTCATTTCGATCTACTATCAATCACCAAATCACTTGTTCAAAGTTCATTCCAAATCACATCATTAGTGGTATCAGAGCTACAACTCTTGATTTTTCTTAAAATCAAGACGGTCCAAGGAGTGTCGAAGCCAAGTTATTAGTTGAATTTCTGATTGCGATTGGAATTCAAAGGTTAAACTCGTACGGGTAGTTCGAGGGTTAATCGGTTTTGATTGTTTCGTGGTTCTTGTTAAAGTTCGATTTATTTTCAAAAAAAAAATATACTGTTCACGAATTAGTACTGTTCACGAAGTACTATTCAAATTAAAAAAAAAAAAGATGGATGTAATTTTCTCGTTGGGAAATACAAGCGAGGAAAGTTTGGTTTTTGATCCGTCGTTACCTCCTATTTTCGATGAATATGAAGATCATTGTGAGCCAAATGGGCTGCGCATGAAGAAAAAAATTCTGATCTTGGCCAAAACAAACATCGAAAATAGAGGGATTGAGCTCATGGAATATTTTGAGAAGCAATATAAGATACGTGATCCGTCCATGTTCAAAACAAGAAAAAATGGATTTCACAAGCGTACAAAATTGCGCGTTTTTTAAAAGGAGTCGAGGTTGTGGTCGAGCCATAATACCAACATTACCCACACTTGTGTCTATTTGGAGTAAGGGTGTGTTGATCCTAACAAATTTTGTATTTGATCCAGGTGGGATACTTGTTACAAGAATTGAGGACAATTCTTTTTCAAAGGAGAGTATGATGCGAGTTCAGTTTGCAGTGTTGTTTTGATCGGTCCATATCTCGAGTTATACTTGGAAATTTGTAGTCATTCAAAATGGAGGAGATAGATTTCAAGCTTATCTTTCCAATGACTATTCGTGAAGGCTCATTGAACAAGTATTGACAAAGTTATGGTCCGAACAAGTCAGCTGTGCATGGGAATTTCGCAGAAGTTATTTATTTGACGGGACTCTTTCTTTTCTATCGACTTTCAATAAAAGAGCTAGTGGATACATTGCTCTAATACGATTTCTAAGTTCAAATAATCAGCAATGGGATTAATTGCTTTCAAGACTAGAAGATGCATTGACCAAGTGCAAAAACACACCAGCCTACTAAAGCAAACAAAGAAGCATTGCATCTCTATTGGAGCAAAATAGTGGCTGCTAGTGTTCACAGTTATTCATTGTATCTAGTTGTCTAAGTTCTTTTCCCTTTCTTTGTTTGTATCACCCACATTAAGAGGCTTGACTATTCTGGTTGGCCTCTCTTTGGGTCCTTTTGTAGGCTATAAATAGCCACCCATTAGATGCATAAATCATTCAACTTTCATCAAACAAATCTGAGATAAGCTTTGCTTTTTCTTTCCGTCTTTGTAGTTCACAAGACAAAGTATTAGAGTTAGACGCGTCACAAGCTCTATACTCGCTATTTCAATCGAGTGTTTGAATTAGCACCCGCTTTGTTGAGGTATAGGTCTATCTCACTTAGCACACTAGCCTTGGCTACGTTCTATCATCCCTTACGACAACTTTTCCATTCTGATTTCGTTACTTTATTTCATTCATTTCGATCTACTATCAATCACCAAATCACTTGTTCAAAGTTCATTCCAAATCACATCATTAGTGGTATCAGAGCTACAACTCTTGATTTTTCTTAAAATCAAGACGGTCCAAGGAGTGTCGAAGCCAAGTTATTAGTTGAATTTCTGATTGCGATTGGAATTCAAAGGTTAAACTCGTACGGGTAGTTCGAGGGTTAATCGGTTTTGATTGTTTCGTGGTTCATGTTGAAGTTCGATTTATGTTCAAAAAAAAAAATATACTGTTCACGAATTAGTACTGTTCACGAAGTACTATTCAAATTAAAAAAAAAAAAAAAAAGATGGATGTAATTTTCTCGTTGGGATATACAAGCGAGGAAAGTTTGGTTTTTGATCCGTCGTTACCTCCTATTTTCGATGAATATGAAGATCATTGTGAGCCAAATGGGCTGCGCATGAAGAAAAAAATTCTGATCTTGGCCAAAACAAACATCGAAAATAGAGGGATTGAGCTCATGGAATATTTTGAGAAGCAATATAAGATACGTGATCCGTCCATGTTCAAAACAAGCAAAATGGATTTCACAAGCGTACAAAATTGCGCGTTTTTTAAAAGGAGTCGAGCTTGTGGTCGAGCCATAATACCAACATTACCCACACTTGTGTCTATTTGGAGTAAGGGTGTGTTGATCCTAACAAATTTTGTATTTGATCCAGGTGGGATACTTGTTACAAGAATTGAGGACAATTCTTTTTCAAAGAAGGAGAGTATGATGCGAGTTCAGTTTGCAGTGTTGTTTTGATCGGTCCATATCTCGAGTTATACTTGGAAATTTGTAGTCATTCAAAATGGAGGAGATAGATTTCGAGCTTATCTTTCCAATGACTATTCGTGAAGGCTCATTGAACAAGTATTGACAAAGTTATGGTCCGAACAAGTCATCTGTGCATGGGAATTTCGCAGAAGTTATTTATTTGACGGGACTGTTTCTTTTCTATCGACTTTCAATAAAAGAGCTAGTGGATACATTGCTCTAATACGATTTCTAAGTTCAAATAATCAGCAATGGGATTAATTTCTTTCAAGACTAGAAGATGCAGTAACCAAGTGCAAAAACACACCAGCCTACTAAAGCAAACAAAGAAGCATTGCATCTGAATTGGAGCAAAATAGTGGCTGCTAGTGTTCACAGTTATTCATTGTACCTAGTTGTCTAAGTTCTTTTCCCTTTCTTTGTTTGTATCACCCACTTTAAGAGGCTTGACTCTTCTGGTTGGCCTCTCTTTGGGTCCTTTTGTAGGCTATAAATAGCCACCCATTAGATGCATAAATCATTCAACTTTCATCAAACAAATCTGAGATAAGCTTTGCTTTTTCTTTCCGTCTTTGTAGTTCACAAGACAAAGTATTAGAGTTAGTCGCGTCACAAGCTCTATACTTGCTATTTCAATCGAGTGTTTGAATTAGCACCCGCTTTGTTGAGGTATAGGTCTATCTCACTTAGCACACTATCCTTGGCTACGTTCTATCATCCCTTACGACAACTTTTCCATTCTGATTTCGTTACTTTATTTCATTCATTTCGATCTACTATCAATCACCAAATCACTTGTTCAAAGTTCATTTCAAATCACATCATTAGTGGTATCAGAGCTACAACTCTTAATTTTTCTTAAAATCATGACGGTCCAAGGAGTGTCGAAGCCAAGTTATTAGTTGAATTTCTGATTGCGATTGGAATTCAAAGGTTAAAATCGTACGGGTAGTTCGAGGGTTAATCGGTTTTGATTGTTTCGTGGTTCTTGTTGAAGTTGATTTATTTTCAAAAAAAAAATACTGTTCACGAATTAGTACTGTTCACGAAGTACTATTCAAATAAAAAAAAAAGATGGCTGTAATTTTCTCGTTGGGAAATACAAGCGAGGAAAGTTTGGTTTTTGATCCGTCGTTACCTCCTATTTTCTATGAATATGAAGATCATTGTGAGCCAAAAGAGCTGCGCATGAAGAAAAAAATTCTGATCTTGGCCAAAACAAACATCGAAAGTAGAGGGATTGAGCTCATGGAATATTTTGAGAAGCAATATAAGATACGTGATCCGTCCATGTTCAAAACAAGCAAAATGGATTTCACAAGCGTACAAAATTGCGCGTTTTTTAAAAGGAGTCGAGCTTGTGGTCGAGCCATAATACCAACATTACCCACACTTGTGTCTATTTGGAGTAAGGGTGTGTTGATCCTAACAAATTTTGTATTTGATCCAGGTGGGATACTTGTTACAAGAATTGAGGACAATTCTTTTTCAAAGAAGGAGAGTATGATGCGAGTTCAGTTTGCAGTGTTGTTTTGATCGGTCCATATCTCGAGTTATACTTGGAAATTTGTAGTCATTCAAAATGGAGGAGATAGATTTCGAGCTTATCTTTCCAATGACTATTCGTGAAGGCTCATTGAACAAGTATTGACAAAGTTATGGTCCGAACAAGTCATCTGTGCATGGGAATTTCGCAGAAGTTATTTATTTGACGGGACTGTTTCTTTTCTATCGACTTTCAATAAAAGAGCTAGTGGATACATTGCTCTAATACGATTTCTAAGTTCAAATAATCAGCAATGGGATTAATTTCTTTCAAGACTAGAAGATGCATTAACCAAGTGCAAAAACACACCAGCCTACTAAAGCAAACAAAGAAGCATTGCATCTGAATTGGAGCAAAATAGTGGCTGCTAGTGTTCACAGTCATTCATTGTACCTAGTTGTCTAAGTTCTTTTCCCTTTCTTTGTTTGTATCACCCACTTTAAGAGGCTTGACTCTTCTGGTTGGCCTCTCTTTGGGTCCTTTTGTAGGCTATAAATAGCCACCCATTAGATGCATAAATCATTCAACTTTCATCAAACAAATCTGAGATAAGCTTTGCTTTTTCTTTCCGTCTTTGTAGTTCACAAGACAAAGTATTAGAGTTAGTCGCGTCACAAGCTCTATACTTGCTATTTCAATCGAGTGTTTGAATTAGCACCCGCTTTGTTGAGGTATAGGTCTATCTCACTTAGCACACTATCCTTGGCTACGTTCTATCATCCCTTACGACAACTTTTCCATTCTGATTTCGTTACTTTATTTCATTCATTTCGATCTACTATCAATCACCAAATCACTTGTTCAAAGTTCATTTCAAATCACATCATTAGTGGTATCAGAGCTACAACTCTTAATTTTTCTTAAAATCATGACGGTCCAAGGAGTGTCGAAGCCAAGTTATTAGTTGAATTTCTGATTGCGATTGGAATTCAAAGGTTAAAATCGTACGGGTAGTTCGAGGGTTAATCGGTTTTGATTGTTTCGTGGTTCTTGTTGAAGTTGATTTATTTTCAAAAAAAAAATACTGTTCACGAATTAGTACTGTTCACGAAGTACTATTCAAATAAAAAAAAAGATGGCTGTAATTTTCTCGTTGGGAAATACAAGCGAGGAAAGTTTGGTTTTTGATCCGTCGTTACCTCCTATTTTCTATGAATATGAAGATCATTGTGAGCCAAAAGAGCTGCGCATGAAGAAAAAAATTCTGATCTTGGCCAAAACAAACATCGAAAGTAGAGGGATTGAGCTCATGGAATATTTTGAGAAGCAATATAAGATACGTGATCCGTCCAATTTTCAAAACAAGCAAAATGGATTTCACAAGCGTACAAAATTGCGCGTTTTTTAAAAGGAGTCGAGCTTGTGGTCGAGCCATAATATCAACATTACCCACACTTGTGTCTATTTGGAGTAAGGGTGTGTTGATCCTAACAAATTTTGTATTTGATCCAGGTGGGATACTTGTTACAAGAATTGAGGACAATTCTTTTTCAAAGAAGGAGAGTATGATGCGAGTTCAGATTGCAGTGTTGTTTTGATCGGTTCATATCTCGAGTTATACTTGGAAATTTGTAGTCATTCAAAATGGAGGAGATAACTTTCGAGCTTATCTTTCCAATGACTATTCGTGAAGGCTCATTGAACAAGTATTGACAAACTAATGGTCCGAACAAGTCAGCTGTGCATGGGAATTTCGCAGAAGTTATTTATTTGACGGGACTGTTTCTTTTCTATCGACTTTCAATAAAAGAGCTAGTGGATACATTGCTCTAATACGATTTCTAAGTTCAAATAATCAGCAATGGGATTAATTGCTTTCAAGACTAGAAGATGCATTAACCAAGTGCAAAAACACACCAGCCTACTAAAGCAAACAAAGAAGCATTGCATCTGAATTGGAGCAAAATAGTGGCTGCTAGTGTTCACAGTTATTCATTGTATCTAGTTGTCTAAGTTCTTTTCCCTTTCTTTCTTTGTATCACCCACTTTAAGAGGCTTGACTATTCTGGTTGGCCTCTCTTTGGGTCCTTTTGTAGGCTATAAATAGCCACCCATTAGATGCATAAATCATTCAACTTTCATCAAACAAATCTGAGATAAGCTTTGCTTTTTCTTTCCGTCTTTGTAGTTCACAAGACAAAGTATTAGAGTTAGTCGCGTCACAAGCTCTATACTCGCTATTTCAATCGAGTGTTTGAATTAGCACCCGCTTTGTTGAGGTATAGGTCTATCTCACTTGGCACACTATCCTTGGCTACGTTCTATCATCCCTTACGACAACTTTTCCATTCTGATTTCGTTACTTTACTTCATTCATTTCGATCTACTATCAATCACCAAATCACTTGTTCAAAGTTCATTCCAAATCACATCATTAGTGGTATCAGAGCTACAACTCTTGATTTTTCTTAAAATCAAGACGGTCCAAGGAGTGTCGAAGCCAAGTTATTAGTTGAATTTCTGATTGCGATTGGAATTTAAAGGTTAAACTCGTACGGGTAGTTCGAGGGTTAATCGGTTTTGATTGTTTCGTGGTTCTTGTTGAAGTTCGATTTATTTTCAAAAAAAAAAAAAAAATACTGTTCACGAATTAGTACTGTTCACGAAGTACTATTCAAAAAAAAAAAAGATGGCTGTAATTTTCTCGTTGGGAAATACAAGCGAGGAAAGTTTGGTTTTTGATCCGTCGTTACCTCCTATTTTCGATGAATATGAAGATCATTGTGAGCCAAATGGGCTGCGCATGAAGAAAAAAATTCTGATCTTGGCCAAAACAAACATCGAAAATAGAGGGATTGAGCTCATGGAATATTTTGAGAAGCAATATAAGATACGTGATCCGTCCATGTTCAAAACAAGCAAAATGGATTTCACAAGCGTACAAAATTGCGCGTTTTTTAAAAGGAGTCGAGCTTGTGGTCGAGCCATAATACCAACATTACCCACACTTGTGTCTATTTGGAGTAAGGGTGTGTTGATCCTAACAAATTTTGTATTTGATCCAGGTGGGATACTTGTTACAAGAATTGAGGACAATTCTTTTTCAAAGAAGGAGAGTATGATGCGAGTTCAGTTTGCAGTGTTGTTTTGATCGGTCCATATCTCGAGTTATACTTGGAAATTTGTAGTCATTCAAAATGGAGGAGATAGATTTCGAGCTTATCTTTCCAATGACTATTCGTGAAGGCTCATTGAACAAGTATTGACAAAGTTATGGTCCGAACAAGTCAGCTGTGCATGGGAATTTCGCAGAAGTTATTTATTTGACGGGACTGTTTCTTTTCTATCGACTTTCAATAAAAGAGCTAGTGGATACATTGCTCTAATACGATTTCTAAGTTCAAATAATCAGCAATGGGATTAATTGCTTTCAAGACTAGAAGATGCATTAACCAAGTGCAAAAACACACCAGCCTACTAAAGCAAACAAAGAAGCATTGCATCTGAATTGGAGCAAAATAGTGGCTGCTAGTGTTCACAGTTATTCATTGTATCTAGTTGTCTAAGTTCTTTTCCCTTTCTTTCTTTGTATCACCCACTTTAAGAGGCTTGACTATTCTGGTTGGCCTCTCTTTGGGTCCTTTTGTAGGCTATAAATAGCCACCCATTAGATGCATAAATCATTCAACTTTCATCAAACAAATCTGAGATAAGCTTTGCTTTTTCTTTCCGTCTTTATAGTTCACAAGACAAAGTATTAGAGTTAGTCGCGTCACAAGCTCTATACTCGCTATTTCAATCGAGTGTTTGAATTAGCACCCGCTTTGTTGAGGTATAGGTCTATCTCACTTGGCACACTATCCTTGGCTACGTTCTATCATCCCTTACGACAACTTTTCCATTCTGATTTCGTTACTTTACTTCATTCATTTCGATCTACTATCAATCACCAAATCACTTGTTCAAAGTTCATTCCAAATCACATCATTAGTGGTATCAGAGCTACAACTCTTGATTTTTCTTAAAATCAAGACGGTCCAAGGAGTGTCGAAGCCAAGTTATTAGTTGAATTTCTGATTGCGATTGGAATTCAAAGGTTAAACTCGTACGGGTAGTTCGAGGGTTAATCGGTTTTGATTGTTTCGTGGTTCTTGTTGAAGTTCGATTTATTTTCAAAAAAAAAAAATATTGTTCACGAATTAGTACTGTTCACGAAGTTCTATTCAAAAAAAAAAAGATGGCTGTAATTTTCTCGTTGGGAAATACAAGCGAGGAAACTTTGGTTTTTGATCCGTCGTTACCTCCTATTTTCGATGAATATGAAGATCATTGTGAGCCAAATGGGCTGCGCATGAAGAAAAAAATTCTGATCTTGGCCAAAACAAACATCGAAAATAGAGGGATTGAGCTCATGGAATATTTTGAGAAGCAATATAAGATACGTGATCCGTCCATGTTCAAAACAAGCAAAATGGATTTCACAAGCGTACAAAAATTGCGCGTTTTTTAAAATGAGTCGAGCTTGTGGTCGAGCCATAATACCAACATTACCCACACTTGTGTCTATTTGGAGTAAGGGTGTGTTGATCCTAACAAATTTTGTATTTGATCCAGGTGGGATACTTGTTACAAGAATTGAGGACAATTCTTTTTCAAAGAAGGAGAGTATGATGCGAGTTCAGTTTGCAGTGTTGTTTTGATCGGTCCATATCTCGAGTTATACTTGGAAATTTGTAGTCATTCAAAATGGAGGAGATAGATTTCGAGCTTATCTTTCCAATGACTATTCGTGAAGGCTCATTGAACAAGTATTGACAAAGTTATGGTCCGAACAAGTCAGCTGTGCATGGGAATTTCGCAGAAGTTATTTATTTGACGGGACTGTTTCTTTTCTATCGACTTTCAATAAAAGAGCTAGTGGATACATTGCTCTAATACGATTTCTAAGTTCAAATAATCAGCAATGGGATTAATTGCTTTCAAGACTAGAAGATGCATTAACCAAGTGCAAAAACACACCAGCCTACTAAAGCAAACAAAGAAGCATTGCATCTGAATTGGAGCAAAATAGTGGCTGCTAGTGTTCACAGTTATTCATTGTATCTAGTTGTCTAAGTTCTTTTCCCTTTCTTTCTTTGTATCACCCACTTTAAGAGGCTTGACTATTCTGGTTGGCCTCTCTTTGGGTCCTTTTGTAGGCTATAAATAGCCACCCATTAGATGCATAAATCATTCAACTTTCATCAAACAAATCTGAGATAAGCTTTGCTTTTTCTTTCCGTCTTTGTAGTTCACAAGACAAAGTATTAGAGTTAGTCGCGTCACAAGCTCTATACTCGCTATTTCAATCGAGTGTTTGAATTAGCACCCGCTTTGTTGAGGTATAGGTCTATCTCACTTGGCACACTATCCTTGGCTACGTTCTATCATCCCTTACGACAACTTTTCCATTCTGATTTCGTTACTTTACTTCATTCATTTCGATCTACTATCAATCACCAAATCACTTGTTCAAAGTTCATTCCAAATCACATCATTAGTGGTATCAGAGCTACAACTCTTGATTTTTCTTAAAATCAAGACGGTCCAAGGAGTGTCGAAGCCAAGTTATTAGTTGAATTTCTGATTGCGATTGGAATTCAAAGGTTAAACTCGTACGGGTAGTTCGAGGGTTAATCGGTTTTGATTGTTTCGTAGTTCTTGTTGAAGTTCGATTTATTTTCAAAAAAAAAAAATATTGTTCACGAATTAGTACTGTTCACGAAGTTCTATTAAAAAAAAAAAGATGGCTGTAATTTTCTCGTTGGGAAATACAAGCGAGGAAAGTTTGGTTTTTGATCCGTCGTTACCTCCTATTTTCGATGAATATGAAGATCATTGTGAGCCAAATGGGCTGCGCATGAAGAAAAAAATTCTGATCTTGGCAAAAACAAACATCGAAAATAGAGGGATTGAGCTCATGGAATATTTTGAGAAGCAATATAAGATACGTGATCCGTCCATGTTCAAAACAAGCAAAATGGATTTCACAAGCGTACAAAAATTGCGCGTTTTTTAAAATGAGTCGAGCTTGTGGTCGAGCCATAATACCAACATTACCCACACTTGTGTCTATTTGGAGTAAGGGTGTGTTGATCCTAACAAATTTTGTATTTGATCCAGGTGGGATACTTGTTACAAGAATTGAGGACAATTCTTTTTCAAAGATGGAGAGTATGATGCGAGTTCAGTTTGCAGTGTTGTTTTGATCGGTCCATATCTCGAGTTATACTTGGAAATTTGTAGTCATTCAAAATGGAGGAGATAGATTTCGAGCTTATCTTTCCAATGACTATTCGTGAAGGCTCATTGAACAAGTATTGACAAAGTTATGGTCCGAACAAGTCAGTTGTGCATGGGAATTTCGCAGAAGTTATTTATTTGACGGGACTGTTTCTTTTCTATCGACTTTCAATAAAAGAGCTAGTGGATACATTGCTCTAATACGATTTCTAAGTTCAAATAATCAGCAATGGGATTAATTGCTTTCAAGACTAGAAGATGCATTAACCAAGTGCAAAAACACACCAGCCTACTAAAGCAAACAAAGAAGCATTGCATCTGAATTGGAGCAAAATAGTGGCTGCTAATGTTCACAGTTATTCATTGTATCTAGTTGTCTAAGTTCTTTTCCCTTTCTTTGTTTGTATCACCCACTTTATTTAAGAGGCTTGACTATTCTGGTTGGCCTCTCTTTGGGTCCTTTTGTAGGCTATAAATAGCCACCCATTAGATGCATAAATCATTCAACTTTCATCAAACAAATCTGAGATAAGCTTTGCTTTTTCTTTCCGTCTTTGTAGTTCACAAGACAAAGTATTAGAGTTAGTCGCGTCACAAGCTCTATACTCGCTATTTCAATCGAGTGTTTGAATTAGCACCCGCTTTGTTGAGGTATAGGTCTATCTCACTTGGCACACTATCCTTGGCTACGTTCTATCATCCCTTACGACAACTTTTCCATTCTGATTTCGTTACTTTATTTCATTCATTTCGATCTACTATCAATCACCAAATCACTTGTTCAAAGTTCATTCCAAATCACATCATTAGTGGTATCAGAGCTACAACTCTTGATTTTTCTTAAAATCAAGACGGTCCAAGGAGTGTCGAAGCCAAGTTATTAGTTGAATTTCTGATTGCGATTGGAATTCAAAGGTTA
The DNA here is from genome assembly GCA_958450325.1 of Agrostemma githago. NCBI lineage: Eukaryota > Viridiplantae > Streptophyta > Magnoliopsida > Caryophyllales > Caryophyllaceae > Agrostemma > Agrostemma githago. Next base: position 49,018,638 of record OY288254.1, on the reverse strand, counting down.
AACTCGTACGGGTAGTTCGAGGGTTAATCGGTTTTGATTGTTTCGTGGTTCTTGTTGAAGTTCGATTTATTTTCAAAAAAAAAATACTGTTCACGAATTAGTACTGTTCACGAAGTACTATTCAAAAAAAAAAAAAAAAAAAAATGGTTGTAATTTTCTCGTTGGGAAATACAAGCGAGGAAAGTTTGGTTTTTGATCCGTCGTTACCTCCTATTTTCGATGAATATGAAGATCATTGTGAGCCAAATGGGCTGCGCATGAAGAAAAAAATTCTGATCTTGGCCAAAACAAACATCGAAAATAGAGGGATTGAGCTCATGGAATATTTTGAGAAGCAATATAAGATACGTGATCCGTCCATGTTCAAAACAAGAAAAAATGGATTTCACAAGCGTACAAAATTGCGCGTTTTTTAAAAGGAGTCGAGCTTGTGGTCGAGCCATAATACCAACATTACCCACACTTGTGTCTATTTGGAGTAAGGGTGTGTTGATCCTAACAAATTTTGTATTTGATCCAGGTGGGATACTTGTTACAAGAATTGAGGACAATTCTTTTTCAAAGAAGAAGAGTATGATGCGAGTTCAGTTTGCAGTGTTGTTTTGATTGGTCCATATCTCGAGTTATACTTGGAAATTTGTAGTCGTTCAAAATGGAGGAGATAGATTTCGAGCTTATCTTTCCAATGACTATTCGTGACGGCTCATTGAACAAGTATTGACAAAGTTATGGTCCGAACAAGTCAGCTGTGCATGGGAATTTCGCAGAAGTTATTTATTTGACGGGACTGTTTCTTTTCTATCGACTTTCAATAAAAGAGCTAGTGGATACATTCCTCTAATACAATTTCTAAGTTCAAATAATCAGCAATGGGATTAATTGCTTTCAAGACTAGAAGATGCATTAACCAAGTGCAAAAATACACCAGCCTACTAAAGCAAACAAAGAAGCATTGCATCTGAATTGGAGCAAAATAGTGGCTGCTAGTGTTCACAGTTATTCATTGTATCTAGTTGTCTAAGTTCTTTTCCCTTTCTTTGTTTGTATCACCCACTTTAAGAGGCTTGACTATTCTGGTTGGCCTCTCTTTGGGTCCTTTTGTAGGCTATAAATAGCCACCCATTAGATGCATAAATCATTCAACTTTCATCAAACAAATCTGAGATAAGCTTTGCTTTTTCTTTCCGTCTTTGTAGTTCACAAGACAAAGTATTAGAGTTAGTCGCGTCACAAGCTCTATACTCGCTATTTCAATCGAGTGTTTGAATTAGCACCCGCTTTGTTGAGGTATAGGTCTATCTCACTTGGCACACTATCCTTGGCTATGTTCTATCATCCCTTACGACAACTTTTCCATTCTGATTTCGTTACTTTATTTCATTCATTTCGATCTACTATCAATCACCAAATCACTTGTTCAAAGTTCATTCCAAATCACATCATTAGTGGTATCAGATCTACAACTCTTGATTTTTCTTAAAATCAAGACGGTCCAAGGAGTGTCGAAGCCAAGTTATTAGTTGAATTTCTGATTGCGATTGGAATTCAAAGGTTAAACTCGTACGGGTAGTTCGAGGGTTAATCGGTTTTGATTGTTTCGTGGTTCTTGTTGAAGTTCGATTTATTTTCAAAAAAAAAAAAATACTGTTCACGAATTAGTACTGTTCACGAAGTACTATTCAAAAAAAAAAAAAAAAAAGATGGTTGTAATTTTCTCGTTGGGAAATACAAGCGAGGAAAGTTTGGTTTTTGATCCGTCGTTACCTCCTATTTTCGATGAATATGAAGATCATTGTGAGCCAAATGAGTTGCGCATGAAGAAAAAAATTCTGATCTTGGCCAAAACAAACATCGAAAATAGAGGGATTGAGCTCATGGAATATTTTTAGAAGCAATAGAAGATACGTGATCCGTCCATGTTCAAAACAAGAAAAATGGATTTCACAAGCGTACAAAATTGCGCGTTTTTTAAAAGGAGTCGAGCTTGTGGTCGAGCCATAATACCAACATTACCCACACTTGTGTCTATTTGGAGTAAGGGTGTGTTGATCCTAACAAATTTTGTATTTGATCCAGGTGGGATACTTATTACAAGAATTGAGGACAATTCTTTTTCAAAGAAGGAGAGTATGATGCGAGTTCAGTTTGCAGTGTTGTTTTGATCGGTCCATATCTCGAGTTATACTTGGAAATTTGTAGTCATTCAAAATGGAGGAGATAGATTTCGAGCTTATCTTTCCAATGACTATTCGTGAAGGCTCATTGAACAAGTATTGACAAAGTTATGGTCCGAACAAGTCAGCTGTGCATGGGAATTTCGCAGAAGTTATTTATTTGACGGGACTGTTTCTTTTCTATCGACTTTCAATAAAAGAGCTAGTGGATACATTCCTCTAATACAATTTCTAAGTTCAAATAATCAGCAATGGGATTAATTGCTTTCAAGACTAGAAGATGCATTAACCAAGTGCAAAAACACACCAGCCTACTAAAGCAAACAAAGAAGCATTGCATCTGAATTGGAGCAAAATAGTGGCTGCTAGTGTTCACAGTTATTCATTGTATCTAGTTGTCTAAGTTCTTTTCCCTTTCTTTGTTTGTATCACCCACTTTAAGAGGCTTGACTATTCTGGTTGGCCTCTCTTTGGGTCCTTTTGTAGGCTATAAATAGCCACCCATTAGATGCATAAATCATTCAACTTTCATCAAACAAATCTGAGATAAGCTTTGCTTTTTCTTTCCGTCTTTGTAGTTCACAAGACAAAGTATTAGAGTTAGTCGCGTCACAAGCTCTATACTCGCTATTTCAATCGAGTGTTTGAATTAGCACCCGCTTTGTTGAGGTATAGGTCTATCTCATTTGGCACACTATCCTTGGCTACGTTCTATCATCCCTTACGACAACTTTTCCATTCTGATTTCATTACTTTATTTCATTCATTTCGATCTACTATCAATCACCAAATCACTTGTTCAAAGTTCATTCCAAATCACATCATTAGTGGTATCAGAGCTACAACTCTTGATTTTTCTTAAAATCAAGACGGTCCAAGGAATGTCGAAGCCAAGTTATTAGTTGAATTTCTGATTGCGATTGGAATTCAAAGGTTAAACTCGTACGGGTAGTTCGAGGGTTAATCGGTTTTGATTGTTTCGTGGTTCTTGTTGAAGTTCGATTTATTTTCTAAAAAAAAAAAAAATACTGTTCACGAATTAGTACTGTTCACGAAGCACTATTCAAAAAAAAAACATGGCTGTAATTTTCTCGTTGGGAAATACAAGCGAGGAAAGTTTGGTTTTTGATCCGTCGTTACCTCCTATTTTCGATGAATATGAAGATCATTGTGAGCCAAATGGGTTGCGCATGAAGAAAAAAATTCTGATCTTGGCCAAAACAAACATCGAAAATAGAGGGATTGAGCTCATGGAATATTTTGAGAAGCAATAGAAGATACGTGATCCGTCCATGTTCAAAACAAGCAAAATGGATTTCACAAGCGTACAAAATTACGCGTTTTTTAAAAGGAGTCGAGCTTGTGGTCGAGCCATAATACCAACATTACCCACACTTGTGTCTATTTGGAGTAAGGGTGTGTTGATCCTAACAAATTTTGTATTTGATCCAGGTGGGATACTTGTTACAAGAATTGAGGACAATTCTTTTTCAAAGAAGGAGAGTATGATGCGAGTTCAGTTTGCAGTGTTGTTTTGATCGGTCCATATCTCGAGTTATACTTGGAAATTTTTAGTCATTCAAAATGGAGGAGATAGATTTCGAGCTTATCTTTCCAATGACTATTCGTGAAGGCTCATTGAACAAGTATTGACAAAGTTATGGTCCGAACAAGTCAGCTGTGCATGGGAATTTCGCAGAAGTTATTTATTTGACGGGACTGTTTCTTTTCTATCGACTTTCAATAAAAGAGCTAGTGGATACATTCCTCTAATACAATTTCTAAGTTCAAATAATCAGCAATGGGATTAATTGCTTTCAAGACTAGAAGATGCATTAACCAAGTGCAAAAATACACCAGCCTACTAAAGCAAACAAAGAAGCATTGCATCTGAATTGGAGCAAAATAGTGGCTGCTAGTGTTCACAGTTATTCATTGTATCTAGTTGTCTAAGTTCTTTTCCCTTTCTTTGTTTGTATCACCCACTTTAAGAGGCTTGACTATTCTGGTTGGCCTCTCTTTGGGTCCTTTTGTAGGCTATAAATAGCCACCCATTAGATGCATAAATCATTCAACTTTCATCAAACAAATCTGAGATAAGCTTTGCTTTTTCTTTCCGTCTTTGTAGTTCACAAGACAAAGTATTAGAGTTAGTCGCGTCACAAGCTCTATACTCGCTATTTCAATCGAGTGTTTGAATTAGCACCCGCTTTGTTGAGGTATAGGTCTATCTCACTTGGCACACTATCCTTGGCTATGTTCTATCATCCCTTACGACAACTTTTCCATTCTGATTTCGTTACTTTATTTCATTCATTTCGATCTACTATCAATCACCAAATCACTTGTTCAAAGTTCATTCCAAATCACATCATTAGTGGTATCAGATCTACAACTCTTGATTTTTCTTAAAATCAAGACGGTCCAAGGAGTGTCGAAGCCAAGTTATTAGTTGAATTTCTGATTGCGATTGGAATTCAAAGGTTAAACTCGTACGGGTAGTTCGAGGGTTAATCGGTTTTGATTGTTTCGTGGTTCTTGTTGAAGTTCGATTTATTTTCAAAAAAAAAAAATACTGTTCACGAATTAGTACTGTTCACGAAGTACTATTCAAAAAAAAAAAAAAAAAAAGATGGTTGTAATTTTCTCGTTGGGAAATACAAGCGAGGAAAGTTTGGTTTTTGATCCGTCGTTACCTCCTATTTTCGATGAATATGAAGATCATTGTGAGCCAAATGAGTTGCGCATGAAGAAAAAAATTCTGATCTTGGCCAAAACAAACATCGAAAATAGAGGGATTGAGCTCATGGAATATTTTTAGAAGCAATAGAAGATACGTGATCCGTCCATGTTCAAAACAAGAAAAATGGATTTCACAAGCGTACAAAATTGCGCGTTTTTTAAAAGGAGTCGAGCTTGTGGTCGAGCCATAATACCAACATTACCCACACTTGTGTCTATTTGGAGTAAGGGTGTGTTGATCCTAACAAATTTTGTATTTGATCCAGGTGGGATACTTGTTACAAGAATTGAGGACAATTCTTTTTCAAAGAAGGAGAGTATGATGCGAGTTCAGTTTGCAGTGTTGTTTTGATCGGTCCATATCTCGAGTTATACTTGGAAATTTGTAGTCATTCAAAATGGAGGAGATAGATTTCGAGCTTATCTTTCCAATGACTATTCGTGAAGGCTCATTGAACAAGTATTGACAAAGTTATGGTCCGAACAAGTCAGCTGTGCATGGGAATTTCGCAGAAGTTATTTATTTGACGGGACTGTTTCTTTTCTATCGACTTTCAATAAAAGAGCTAGTGGATACATTCCTCTAATACAATTTCTAAGTTCAAATAATCAGCAATGGGATTAATTGCTTTCAAGAGTAGAAGATGCATTAACCAAGTGCAAAAACACCCCAGCCTACTAAAGCAAACAAAGAAGCATTGCATCTGAATTGGAGCAAAATAGTGGCTGCTAGTGTTCACAGTTATTCATTGTATCTAGTTGTCTAAGTTCTTTTCCCTTTCTTTGTTTGTATCACCCACTTTAAGAGGCTTGACTATTCTGGTTGGCCTCTCTTTGGGTCCTTTTGTAGGCTATAAATAGCCACCCATTAGATGCATAAATCATTCAACTTTCATCAAACAAATCTGAGATAAGCTTTGCTTTTTCTTTCCGTCTTTGTAGTTCACAAGACAAAGTATTAGAGTTAGTCGCGTCACAAGCTCTATACTCGCTATTTCAATCGAGTGTTTGAATTAGCACCCGCTTTGTTGAGGTATAGGTCTATCTCATTTGGCACACTATCCTTGGCTACGTTCTATCATCCCTTACGACAACTTTTCCATTCTGATTTCATTACTTTATTTCATTCATTTCGATCTACTATCAATCACCAAATCACTTGTTCAAAGTTCATTCCAAATCACATCATTAGTGGTATCAGAGCTACAACTCTTGATTTTTCTTAAAATCAAGACGGTCCAAGGAATGTCGAAGCCAAGTTATTAGTTGAATTTCTGATTGCGATTGGAATTCAAAGGTTAAACTCGTACGGGTAGTTCGAGGGTTAATCGGTTTTGATTGTTTCGTGGTTCTTGTTGAAGTTCGATTTATTTTCTAAAAAAAAAAAAATACTGTTCACGAATTAGTACTGTTCACGAAGCACTATTCAAAAAAAAAAAACATGGCTGTAATTTTCTCGTTGGGAAATACAAGCGAGGAAAGTTTGGTTTTTGATCCGTCGTTACCTCCTATTTTCGATGAATATGAAGATCATTGTGAGCCAAATGGGTTGCGCATGAAGAAAAAAATTCTGATCTTGGCCAAAACAAACATCGAAAATAGAGGGATTGAGCTCATGGAATATTTTGAGAAGCAATAGAAGATACGTGATCCGTCCATGTTCAAAACAAGCAAAATGGATTTCACAAGCGTACAAAATTACGCGTTTTTTAAAAGGAGTCGAGCTTGTGGTCGAGCCATAATACCAACATTACCCACACTTGTGTCTATTTGGAGTAAGGGTGTGTTGATCCTAACAAATTTTGTATTTGATCCAGGTGGGATACTTGTTACAAGAATTGAGGACAATTCTTTTTCAAAGAAGGAGAGTATGATGCGAGTTCAGTTTGCAGTGTTGTTTTGATCGGTCCATATCTCGAGTTATACTTGGAAATTTTTAGTCATTCAAAATGGAGGAGATAGATTTCGAGCTTATCTTTCCAATGACTATTCGTGAAGGCTCATTGAACAAGTATTGACAAAGTTATGGTCCGAACAAGTCAGCTGTGCATGGGAATTTCGCAGAAGTTATTTATTTGACGGGACTGTTTCTTTTCTATCGACTTTCAATAAAAGAGCTAGTGGATACATTCCTCTAATACAATTTCTAAGTTCAAATAATCAGCAATGGGATTAATTGCTTTCAAGACTAGAAGATGCATTAACCAAGTGCAAAAATACACCAGCCTACTAAAGCAAACAAAGAAGCATTGCATCTGAATTGGAGCAAAATAGTGGCTGCTAGTGTTCACAGTTATTCATTGTATCTAGTTGTCTAAGTTCTTTTCCCTTTCTTTGTTTGTATCACCCACTTTAAGAGGCTTGACTATTCTGGTTGGCCTCTCTTTGGGTCCTTTTGTAGGCTATAAATAGCCACCCATTAGATGCTTAAATCATTCAACTTTCATCAAACAAATCTGAGATAAGCTTTGCTTTTTCTTTCCGTCTTTGTAGTTCACAAGACAAAGTATTAGAGTTAGTCGCGTCACAAGCTCTATACTCGCTATTTCAATCGAGTGTTTGAATTAGCACCCGCTTTGTTGAGGTATAGGTCTATCTCACTTGGCACACTATCCTTGGCTATGTTCTATCATCCCTTACGACAACTTTTCCATTCTGATTTCGTTACTTTATTTCATTCATTTCGATCTACTATCAATCACCAAATCACTTGTTCAAAGTTCATTCCAAATCACATCATTAGTGGTATCAGATCTACAACTCTTGATTTTTCTTAAAATCAAGACGGTCCAAGGAGTGTCGAAGCCAAGTTATTAGTTGAATTTCTGATTGCGATTGGAATTCAAAGGTTAAACTCGTACGGGTAGTTCGAGGGTTAATCGGTTTTGATTGTTTCGTGGTTCTTGTTGAAGTTCGATTTATTTTCAAAAAAAAAAAATACTGTTCACGAATTAGTACTGTTCACGAAGTACTATTCAAAAAAAAAAAAAAAAAAAGATGGTTGTAATTTTCTCGTTGGGAAATACAAGCGAGGAAAGTTTGGTTTTTGATCCGTCGTTACCTCCTATTTTCGATGAATATGAAGATCATTGTGAGCCAAATGAGTTGCGCATGAAGAAAAAAATTCTGATCTTGGCCAAAACAAACATCGAAAATAGAGGGATTGAGCTCATGGAATATTTTTAGAAGCAATAGAAGATACGTGATCCGTCCATGTTCAAAACAAGAAAAATGGATTTCACAAGCGTACAAAATTGCGCGTTTTTTAAAAGGAGTCGAGCTTGTGGTCGAGCCATAATACCAACATTACCCACACTTGTGTCTATTTGGAGTAAGGGTGTGTTGATCCTAACAAATTTTGTATTTGATCCAGGTGGGATACTTGTTACAAGAATTGAGGACAATTCTTTTTCAAAGAAGGAGAGTATGATGCGAGTTCAGTTTGCAGTGTTGTTTTGATCGATCCATATCTCGAGTTATACTTGGAAATTTGTAGTCATTCAAAATGGAGGAGATAGATTTCGAGCTTATCTTTCCAATGACTATTCGTGAAGGCTCATTGAACAAGTATTGACAAAGTTATGGTCCGAACAAGTCAGCTGTGCATGGGAATTTCGCAGAAGTTATTTATTTGACGGGACTGTTTCTTTTCTATCGACTTTCAATAAAAGAGCTAGTGGATACATTCCTCTAATACAATTTCTAAGTTCAAATAATCAGCAATGGGATTAATTGCTTTCAAGACTAGAAGATGCATTAACCAAGTGCAAAAACACCCCAGCCTACTAAAGCAAACAAAGAAGCATTGCATCTGAATTGGAGCAAAATAGTGGCTGCTAGTGTTCACAGTTATTCATTGTATCTAGTTGTCTAAGTTCTTTTCCCTTTCTTTGTTTGTATCACCCACTTTAAGAGGCTTGACTATTCTGGTTGGCCTCTCTTTGGGTCCTTTTGTAGGCTATAAATAGCCACCCATTAGATGCATAAATCATTCAACTTTCATCAAACAAATCTGAGATAAGCTTTGCTTTTTCTTTCCGTCTTTGTAGTTCACAAGACAAAGTATTAGAGTTAGTCGCGTCACAAGCTCTATACTCGCTATTTCAATCGAGTGTTTGAATTAGCACCCGCTTTGTTGAGGTATAGGTCTATCTCATTTGGCACACTATCCTTGGCTACGTTCTATCATCCCTTACGACAACTTTTCCATTCTGATTTCATTACTTTATTTCATTCATTTCGATCTACTATCAATCACCAAATCACTTGTTCAAAGTTCATTCCAAATCACATCATTAGTGGTATCAGAGCTACAACTCTTGATTTTTCTTAAAATCAAGACGGTCCAAGGAATGTCGAAGCCAAGTTATTAGTTGAATTTCTGATTGCGATTGGAATTCAAAGGTTAAACTCGTACGGGTAGTTCGAGGGTTAATCGGTTTTGATTGTTTCGTGGTTCTTGTTGAAGTTCGATTTATTTTCTAAAAAAAAAAAAATACTGTTCACGAATTAGTATTGTTCACGAAGCACTATTCAAAAAAAAAAAACATGGCTGTAATTTTCTCGTTGGGAAATACAAGCGAGGAAAGTTTGGTTTTTGATCCGTCGTTACCTCCTATTTTCGATGAATATGAAGATCATTGTGAGCCAAATGGGTTGCGCATGAAGAAAAAAATTCTGATCTTGGCCAAAACAAACATCGAAAATAGAGGGATTGAGCTCATGGAATATTTTGAGAAGCAATAGAAGATACGTGATCCGTCCATGTTCAAAACAAGCAAAATGGATTTCACAAGCGTACAAAATTACGCGTTTTTTAAAAGGAGTCGAGCTTGTGGTCGAGCCATAATACCAACATTACCCACACTTGTGTCTATTTGGAGTAAGGGTGTGTTGATCCTAACAAATTTTGTATTTGATCCAGGTGGGATACTTGTTACAAGAATTGAGGACAATTCTTTTTCAAAGAAGGAGAGTATGATGCGAGTTCAGTTTGCAGTGTTGTTTTGATCGGTCCATATCTCGAGTTATACTTGGAAATTTTTAGTCATTCAAAATGGAGGAGATAGATTTCGAGCTTATCTTTCCAATGACTATTCGTGAAGGCTCATTGAACAAGTATTGACAAAGTTATGGTCCGAACAAGTCAGCTGTGCATGGGAATTTCGCAGAAGTTATTTATTTGACGGGACTGTTTCTTTTCTATCGACTTTCAATAAAAGAGCTAGTGGATACATTCCTCTAATACAATTTCTAAGTTCAAATAATCAGCAATGGGATTAATTGCTTTCAAGACTAGAAGATGCATTAACCAAGTGCAAAAACACACCAGCCTACTAAAGCAAACAAAGAAGCATTGCATCTGAATTGGAGCAAAATAGTGGCTGCTAGTGTTCACAGTTATTCATTGTCTCTAGTTGTCTAAGTTCTTTTCCCTTTCTTTGTTTGTATCACCCACTTTAAGAGGCTTGACTATTCTGGTTGGCCTCTCTTTGGGTCCTTTTGTAGGCTATAAATAGCCACCCATTAGATGCATAAATCATTCAACTTTCATCAAACAAATCTGAGATAAGCATTGCTTTTTCTTTCCGTCTTTGTAGTTCACAAGACAAAGTATTAGAGTTAGTCGCGTCACAAGCTCTATACTCGCTATTTCAATCGAGTGTTTGAATTAGCACCCGCTTTGTTGAGGTATAGGTCTATCTCATTTGGCACACTATCCTTGGCTACGTTCTATCATCCCTTACGACAACTTTTCCATTCTGATTTCATTACTTTATTTCATTCATTTCGATCTACTATCAATCACCAAATCACTTGTTCAAAGTTCATTCCAAATCACATCATTAGTGGTATCAGAGCTACAACTCTTGATTTTTCTTAAAATCAAGACGGTCCAAGGAATGTCGAAGCCAAGTTATTAGTTGAATTTCTGATTGCGATTGGAATTCAAAGGTTAAACTCGTACGGGTAGTTCGAGGGTTAATCGGTTTTGATTGTTTCGTGGTTCTTGTTGAAGTTCGATTTATTTTCAAAAAAAAAAAAAATACTGTTCACGTTAGTACTGTTCATGAAGCACTATTCAAAAAAAAAAAGATGTCTGTAATTTTCTCGTTGGGAAATACAAGCGAGGAAAGTTTGGTTTTTGATCCGTCGTTACCTCCTATTTTCGATGAATATGAAGATCATTGTGAGCCAAATGGGTTGCGCATGAAGAAAAAAATTCTGATCTTGGCCAAAACAAACATCGAAAATAGAGGGATTGAGCTCATGGAATATTTTGAGAAGCAATAGAAGATACGTGATCCGTCCATGTTCAAAACAAGCAAAATGGATTTCACAAGCGTACAAAATTGCGCGTTTTTTGAGTCGAGCTTGTGGTCGAGCCATAATACCAACATTACCCACACTTGTGTCTATTTGGAGTAAGGGTGTGTTGATCCTAACAAATTTTGTATTTGATCCAGGTGGGATACTTGTTACAAGAATTGAGGACAATTCTTTTTCAAAGAAGGAGAGTATGATGCGAGTTCAGTTTGCAGTGTTGTTTTGATCGGTCCATATCTCGAGTTATACTTGGAAATTTGTAGTCATTCAAAATGGAGGAGATAGATTTCGAGCTTATCTTTCCAATGACTATTCGTGAAGGCTCATTGAACAAGTATTGACAAAGTTATGGTCCGAACAAGTCAGCTGTGCATGGGAATTTCGCAGAAGTTATTTATTTGACGGGACTGTTTCTTTTCTATCGACTTTCAATAAAAGAGCTAGTGGATACATTCCTCTAATACAATTTCTAAGTTCAAATAATCAGCAATGGGATTAATTGCTTTCAAGACTAGAAGATGCATTAACCAAGTGCAAAAACACACCAGCCTACTAAAGCAAACAAAGAAGCATTGCATCTGAATTGGAGCAAAATAGTGGCTGCTAGTGTTCACAGTTATTCATTGTCTCTAGTTGTCTAAGTTCTTTTCCCTTTCTTTGTTTGTATCACCCACTTTAAGAGGCTTGACTATTCTGGTTGGCCTCTCTTTGGGTCCTTTTGTAGGCTATAAATAGCCACCCATTAGATGCATAAATCATTCAACTTTCATCAAACAAATCTGAGATAAGCTTTGCTTTTTCTTTCCGTCTTTGTAGTTCACAAGACAAAGTATTAGAGTTAGTCGCGTCACAAGCTCTATACTCGCTATTTCAATCGAGTGTTTGAATTAGCACCCGCTTTGTTGAGGTATAGGTCTATCTCATTTGGCACACTATCCTTGGCTACGTTCTATCATCCCTTACGACAACTTTTCCATTCTGATTTCATTACTTTATTTCATTCATTTCGATCTACTATCAATCACCAAATCACTTGTTCAAAGTTCATTCCAAATCACATCATTAGTGGTATCAGAGCTACAACTCTTGATTTTTCTTAAAATCAAGACGGTCCAAGGAATGTCGAAGCCAAGTTATTAGTTGAATTTCTGATTGCGATTGGAATTCAAAGGTTAAACTCGTACGGGTAGTTCGAGGGTTAATCGGTTTTGATTGTTTCGTGGTTCTTGTTGAAGTTCGATTTATTTTCAAAAAAAAAAATAAAAAAATACTGTTCACGAATTAGTACTGTTCACGAAGCACTATTCAAAAAAAAAAAGATGGCTGTAATTTTCTCGTTGGGAAATACAAGCGAGGAAAGTTTGGTTTTTGATCCGTCGTTACCTCCTATTTTCGATGAATATGAAGATCATTGTGAGCCAAATGGGTTGCGCATGAAGAAAAAAATTCTGATCTTGGCCAAAACAAACATCGAAAATAGAGGGATTGAGCTCATGGAATATTTTGAGAAGCAATAGAAGATACGTGATCCGTCCATGTTCAAAACAAGCAAAATGGATTTCACAAGCGTACAAAATTGCGCGTTTTTTAAACGGAGTCGAGCTTGTGGTCGAGCCATAATACCAACATTACCCACACTTGTGTCTATTTGGAGTAAGGATGTGTTGATCCTAACAAATTTTGTATTTGATCCAGGTGGGATACTTGTTACAAGAATTGAGGGGAATTCTTTTTCAAAGAAGGAGAGTATGATGCGAGTTCAGTTTGCAGTGTTGTTTTGATCGGTCCATATCTCGAGTTATACTTGGAATTTTGTAGTCATTCAAAATGGAGGAGATAGATTTCGAGCTTATCTTTCCAATGACTATTCGTGAAAGCTCATTGAACAAGTATTGACAAAGTTATGGTCCGAACAAGTCAGTTGTGCATGGGAATTTCGCAGAAGTTATTTATTTGACGGGACTGTTTCTTTTCTATCGACTTTCAATAAAAGAGCTAGTGGATACATTGCTCTAATACGATTTCTAAGTTCAAATAATCAGCAATGGGATTAATTGCTTTCAAGACTAGAAGATGCATTAACCAAGTGCAAAAACACACCAGCCTACTAAACCAAACAAAGAAGCATTGCATCTGAATTGGTGCAAAATAGTGGCTGCTAGTGTTCACAGTTATTCATTGTATCTAGTTGTCTAAGTTCTTTTCCCTTTCTTTGTTTGTATCACCCACTTTAAGAGGCTTGACTATTCTGGTTGGCCTCTCTTTGGGTCCTTTTGTAGGCTATAAATAGTCACCCATTAGATGCATAAATCATTCAACTTTCATCAAACAAATCTGAGATAAGCTTTGCTTTTTCTTTCCATCTTTGTAGTTCACAAGACAAAGTATTAGAGTTAGTCGCGTCACAAGCTCTATACTCGCTATTTCAATCAAGTGTTTGAATTAGCACCCGCTTCGTTGAGGTATAGGTCTATCTCACTTAGCACACTATCCATGGCTACGTTCTATCATCCCTTATGACAACTTTTCCATTCTGATTTCGTTAGTTTATTTCATTCATTTCGATCTAATATCAATCACCAAATCACTTGTTCAAAGTTCATTCCAAATCACATCATTAGTGGTATTAGAGCTACAACTATTGATTTTTCTTAAAATCAAGACGGTCCAAGGAGTGTCGAAACCAAGTTATTAGTTGAATTTCTGATTGCGATTGGAATTCAAAGGTTAAACTCGTATGGGTAGTTCGAGGGTTAATCGGTTTTGATTGTTTCGTGGTTCTTGTTGAAGTTCGATTTATTTTCAAAAAAAAAATACTGTTCATGAATAAGTACTGTTCACGAAGTAATATTCAAAAAAAAAAAAAAAAAAAAGATGGCTGTAATTTTCTCGTTGGGAAATACAAGCGAGGAAAGTTTGGTTTTTGATCCGTCGTTACCTCCTATTTTCGATGAATATGAAGATCATTGTGAGCCAAATGGGTTGCGCGTGAAGAAAAAAATTCTGATCTTGGCCAAAACAAACATCGAAAATAGAGGGATTGAGCTCATGGAATATTTTGAGAAGCAATAGAAGAAACTTGATCCGTCCATGTTCAAAACAAGCAAAATGGATTTCACAAGCGTACAAAATTGCGCGTTTTTTAAACGGAGTCGAGCTTGTGGTCGAGCCATAATACCAACATTACCCACACTTGTGTCTATTTGGAGTAAGGGTGTGTTGATCCTAACAAATTTTGTATTTGATCCAGGTGGGATACTTGTTACAAGAATTGAGGGCAATTCTTTTTCAAAGAAGGAGAGTATGATGCGAGTTCAGTTTGCAGTGTTGTTTTGATCGGTCCATATCTCGAGTTATACTTGGAAATTTGTAGTCATTCAAAATGGAGGAGATAGATTTCGAGCTTATCTTTCCAATGACTATTCGTGAAGGCTCATTGAACAAGTATTGACAAAGTTATGGTCCGAACAAGTCAGTTGTGCATGGGAATTTCGCAGAAGTTATTTATTTGACGGGACTGTTTCTTTTCTATCGACTTTCAATAAAAGAGCTAGTGGATACATTGCTCTAATACGATTTCTAAGTTCAAATAATCAGCAATGGGATTAATTGCTTTCAAGACTAGAAGATGCATTAACCAAGTGCAAAAACACACTAGCCTACTAAACCAAACAAAGAAGCATTGCATCTGAATTGGTGCAAAATAGTGGCTGCTAGTGTTCACAGTTATTCATTGTATCTAGTTGTCTAAGTTCTTTTCCCTTTCTTTGTTTGTATCACCCACTTTAAGAGGCTTGACTATTCTGGTTGGCCTCTCTTTGGGTCCTTTTGTAGGCTATAAATAGTCACCCATTAGATGCATAAATCATTCAACTTTCATCAAACAAATCTGAGATAAGCTTTGCTTTTTCTTTCCGTCTTTGTAGTTCACAAGACAAAGTATTAGAGTTAGTCGCGTCACAAGCTCTATACTCGCTATTTCAATCAAGTGTTTGAATTAGCACCCGCTTCGTTGAGGTATAGGTCTATCTCACTTAGCACACTATCCTTGGCTACGTTCTATCATCCCTTATGACAACTTTTCCATTCTGATTTCGTTAGTTTATTTCATTCATTTCGATCTAATATCAATCACCAAATCACTTGTTCAAAGTTCATTCCAAATCACATCATTAGTGGTATTAGAGCTACAACTATTGATTTTTCTTAAAATCAAGACGGTCCAAGGAGTGTCGAAGCCAAGTTATTAGTTGAATTTCTGATTGCGATTGGAATTCAAAGGTTAAACTCGTATGGGTAGTTCGAGGGTTAATCGGTTTTGATTGTTTCGTGGTTCTTGTTGAAGTTCGATTTATTTTTAAAAAAAAAATACTGTTCATGAATAAGTACTGTTCACGAAGTAATATTCAAAAAAAAAAAAAAAAGATGGCTGTAATTTTCTCGTTGGGAAATACAAGCGAGGAAAGTTTGGTTTTTGATCCGTCGTTACCTCCTATTTTCGATGAATATGAAGATCATTGTGAGCCAAATGGGTTGCGCGTGAAGAAAAAAATTCTGATCTTGGCCAAAACAAACATCGAAAATAAAGGGATTGAGCTCATGGAATATTTTGAGAAGCAATAGAAGAAACTTGATCCGTCCATGTTCAAAACAAGCAAAATGGATTTCACAAGCGTACAAAATTGCACGTTTTTTAAACGGAGTCGAGCTTGTGGTCGAGCCATAATACCAACATTACCCACACTTGTGTCTATTTGGAGTAAGGGTGTGTTGATCCTAACAAATTTTGTATTTGATCCAGGTGGGATACTTGTTACAAGAATTGAGGGCAATTCTTTTTCAAAGAAGGAGAGTATGATGCGAGTTCAGTTTGCAGTGTTGTTTTGATCGGTCCATATCTCGAGTTATACTTGGAAATTTGTAGTCATTCAAAATGGAGGAGATAGATTTCGAGCTTATCTTTCCAATGACTATTCGTGAAGGCTCATTGAACAAGTATTGACAAAGTTATGGTCCGAACAAGTCAGTTGTGCATGGGAATTTCGCAGAAGTTATTTATTTGACAGGACTGTTTCTTTTCTATCGACTTTCAATAAAAGAGCTAGTGGATACATTGCTCTAATACGATTTCTAAGTTCAAATAATCAGCAATGGGATTAATTGCTTTCAAGACTAGAAGATGCATTAACCAAGTGCAAAAACACACCAGCCTACTAAACCAAACAAAGAAGCATTGCATCTGAATTGGTGCAAAATAGTGGCTGCTAGTGTTCACAGTTATTCATTGTATCTAGTTGTCTAAGTTCTTTTCCCTTTCTTTGTTTGTATCACCCACTTTAAGAGGCTTGACTATTCTGGTTGGCCTCTCTTTGGGTCCTTTTGTAGGCTATAAATAGTCACCCATTAGATGCATAAATCATTCAACTTTCATCAAACAAATCTGAGATAAGCTTTGCTTTTTCTTTCCGTCTTTGTAGTTCACAAGACAAAGTATTAGAGTTAGTCGCGTCACAAGCTCTATACTCGCTATTTCAATCAAGTGTTTGAATTAGCACCCGCTTCGTTGAGGTATAGGTCTATCTCACTTAGCACACTATCCTTGGCTACGTTCTATCATCCCTTATGACAACTTTTCCATTCTAATTTCGTTAGTTTATTTCATTCATTTCGATCTAATATCAATCACCAAATCACTTGTTCAAAGTTCATTCCAAATCACATCATTAGTGGTATTAGAGCTACAACTATTGATTTTTCTTAAAATCAAGACGGTCCAAGGAGTGTCGAAGCCAAGTTATTAGTTGAATTTCTGATTGCGATTGGAATTCAAAGGTTAAACTCGTATGGGTAGTTCGAGGGTTAATCGGTTTTGATTGTTTCGTGGTTCTTGTTGAAGTTCGATTTATTTTCAAAAAAAAAAATACTGTTCATGAATTAGTACTGTTCACGAAGTAATATTCAAAAAAAAAAAAAAAGATGGCTGTAATTTTCTCGTTGGGAAATACAAGCGAGGAAAGTTTGGTTTTTGATCCGTCGTTACCTCCTATTTTCGATGAATATGAAGATCATTGTGAGCCAAATGGGTTGCGCATGAAGAAAAAAATTTTGATCTTGGCCAAAACAAACATCGAAAATAGAGGGATTGAGCTCATGGAATATTTTGAGAAGCAATAGAAGATACTTGATCCGTCCATGTTCAAAACAAGCAAAATGGATTTCACAAGCGTACAAAATTACGCGTTTTTTAAACGGAGTCGAGCTTGTGGTCGAGCCATAATACCAACATTACCCGCACTTGTGTCTATTTGGAGTAAGGGTGTGTTGATCCTAACAAATTTTGTATTTGATCCAGGTGGGATACTTGTTACAAGAATTGAGGGCAATTCTTTTTCAAAGAAGGAGAGTATGATGCGAGTTCAGTTTGCAGTGTTGTTTTGATCGGTCCATATCTCGAGTTATACTTGGAAATTTGTAGTCATTCATAATGGAGGAGATAGATTTCGAGCTTATCTTTCCAATGACTATTCGTGAAAGCTCATTGAACAAGTATTGACAAAGTTATGGTCCGAACAAGTCAGTTGTGCATGGGAATTTCGCAGAAGTTATTTATTTGACGGGACTGTTTCTTTTCTATCGACTTTCAATAAAAGAGCTAGTGGATACATTGCTCTAATACGATTTCTAAGTTCAAATAATCAGCAATGGGATTAATTGCTTTCAAGACTAGAAGATGCATTAACCAAGTGCAAAAACACACCAGCCTACTAAACCAAACAAAGAAGCATTGCATCTGAATTGGTGCAAAATAGTGGCTGCTAGTGTTCACAGTTATTCATTGTATCTAGTTGTCTAAGTTCTTTTCCCTTTCTTTGTTTGTATCACCCACTTTAAGAGGTTTGACTATTCTGGTTGGCCTCTCTTTGGGTCCTTTTGTAGGCTATAAATAGTCACCCATTAGATGCATAAATCATTCAACTTTCATCAAACAAATCTGAGATAAGCTTTGCTTTTTCTTTCCGTCTTTGTAGTTCACAAGACAAAGTATTAGAGTTAGTCGCGTCACAAGCTCTATACTCGCTATTTCAATCAAGTGTTTGAATTAGCACCCGCTTCGTTGAGGTATAGGTCTATCTCACTTAGCACACTATCCTTGGCTACGTTCTATCATCCCTTATGACAACTTTTCCATTCTGATTTCGTTAGTTTATTTCATTCATTTCGATCTAATATCAATCACCAAATCACTTGTTCAAAGTTCATTCCAAATCACATCATTAGTGGTATTAGAGCTACAACTATTGATTTTTCTTAAAATCAAGACGATCCAAGGAGTGTCGAAGCCAAGTTATTAGTTGAATTTCTGATTGCGATTGGAATTCAAAGGTTAAACTCGTATGGGTAGTTCGAGGGTTAATCGGTTTTGATTGTTTCGTGGTTCTTGTTGAAGTTCGATTTATTTTCAAAAAAAAAAATATTGTTCATGAATTAGTACTGTTCACGAAGTAATATTCAAAAAAAAAAAAAGATTGCTGTAATTTTCTCGTTGGGAAATACAAGCGAGGAAAGTTTGGTTTTTGATCCGTCGTTACCTCCTATTTTCGATGAATATGAAGATCATTGTGAGCCAAATGGGTTGCGCATGAAGAAAAAAATTTTGATCTTGGCCAAAACAAACATCGAAAATAGAGGGATTGAGCTCATGGAATATTTTGAGAAGCAATAGAAGATACTTGATCCGTCCATGTTCAAAACAAGCAAAATGGATTTCACAAGCGTACAAAATTGCGCGTTTTTTAAACGGAGTCGAGCTTGTGGTCGAGCCATAATACCAACATTACCCACACTTGTGTCTATTTGGAGTAAGGGTGTGTTGATCCTAACAAATTTTGTATTTGATCCAGGTGGGATACTTGTTACAAGAATTGAGGGCAATTCTTTTTCAAAGAAGGAGAGTATGATGCGAGTTCAGTTTGCAGTGTTGTTTTGATCGGTCCATATCTCGAGTTATACTTGGAAATTTGTAGTCATTCAAAATGGAGGAGATAGATTTCGAGCTTATCTTTCCAATGACTATTCGTGAAAGCTCATTGAACAAGTATTGACAAAGTTATGGTCCGAACAAGTCAGTTGTGCATGGGAATTTCGCAGAAGTTATTTATTTGACGGGATTGTTTCTTTTCTATCGACTTTCAATAAAAGAGCTAGTGGATACATTGCTCTAATACGATTTCTAAGTTCAAATAATCAGCAATGGGATTAATTGCTTTCAAGACTAGAAGATGCATTAACCAAGTGCAAAAACACACCAGCCTACTAAAGCAAACAAAGAAGCATTGCATCTGAATTGGAGCGAAATAGTGGCTGCTAGTGTTCACAGTTATTCATTGTATCTAGTTGTCTAAGTTCTTTTCCCTTTCTTTGTTTGTATCACCCACTTTAAGAGGCTTGACTATTCTGGTTGGCCTCTCTTTGGGTCCTTTTGTTGGCTATAAATAGCCACCCATTAGATGCATAAATCATTCAACTTTCATCAAACAAATCTGAGATAAGCTTTGCTTTTTCTTTCCGTCTTTGTAGTTCACAAGACAAAGTATTAGAGTTAGTCGCGTCGCAAGCTCTATACTCGCTATTTCAATCGAGTGTTTGAATTAGCACCCGCTTTGTTGAGGTATAGGTCTATCTCACTTGGCACACTATCCTTGGCTACGTTCTATCATCCCTTACGACAACTTTTCCATTCTGATTTCGTTACTTTATTTCATTCATTTCGATCTAATATCAATCACCAAATCACTTGTTCAAAGTTCATTCCAAATCACATCATTAGTGGTATTAGAGCTACAACTCTTGATTTTTCTTAAAATCAAGACGGTCCAAGGAGTGTCGAAGCCAAGTTATTAGTTGAATTTCTGATTGCGATTGGAATTCAAAGGTTAAACTCGTACGGGTAGTTCGAGGGTTAATCGGTTTTGATTGTTTCGTGCTTCTTGTTGAAGTTCGATTTATTTTCAAAAAAATAAAAAAATATTGTTCATGAATTAGTATTGTTCACGAAGTAATATTCAAAAAAAAAAAAAAAAGATGGCTGTAATTTTCTCGTTGGGAAATACAAGCGAGTAAAGTTTGGTTTTTGATCCGTGGTTACCTCCTATTTTCGATGAATATGAAGATCATTGTGAGTCAAATGGGTTGCGCATGAAGAAAAAAATTCTGATCTTGGCCAAAACAAACATCGAAAATAGAGGGATTGAGCTCATGGAATATTTTGAGAAGCAATATAAGATATGTGATCCGTCCATGTTCAAAACAAGCAAAACGGAATTCACAAGCGTACAAAATTGCGCGTTTTTTAAAAGGAGTCGAGCTTGTGGTCGAGCCATAATACCAACATTACCCACACTTGTGTCTATTTGGAGTAAGGGAGTGTTGATCCTAACAAATTTTGTATTTGATCCAGGTGGGATACTTGTTACAAGAATTGAGGACAATTCTTTTTCAAAGAAGGAGAGTATGATGCGAGTTCAGTTTGCAGTGTTGTTTTGATCGGTCCATATCTCGAGTTATACTTGGAAATTTGTAGTCATTCAAAATGGAGGAGATAGATTTCGAGCTTATCTTTCCAATGACTATTCGTGAAGGCTCATTGAACAAGTATTGACAAAGTTATGGTCCGAACAAGTCAGCTGTGCATGGGAATTTCGCAGAAGTTATTTATTTGACGGGACTGTTTCTTTTCTATCGACTTTCAATAAAAGAGCTAGTGGATACATTGCTCTAATACGATTTCTAAGTTCAAATAATCAGCAATGGGATTAATTGCTTTCAAGACTAGAAGATGCATTAACCAAGTGCAAAAACACACCAGCCTACTAAAGCAAACAAAGAAGCATTGCATCTGAATTGGAGCAAAATAGTGGCTGCTAGTGTTCACAGTTATTCATTGTATCTAGTTGTCTAAGTTCTTTTCCCTTTCTTTGTTTGTATCACCCACTTTAAGAGGCTTGACTATTCTGGTTGGCCTCTCTTTGGGTCCTTTTGTTGGCTATAAATAGCCACCCATTAGATGCATAAATCATTCAACTTTCATCAAACAAATCTGAGATAAGCTTTGCTTTTTCTTTCCGTCTTTGTAGTTAACAAGACAAAGTATTAGAGTTAGTCGCGTCGCAAGCTCTATACTCGCTATTTCAATCGAGTGTTCGAATTAGCACCCGCTTTGTTGAGGTATAGGTCTATCTCACTTGGCACACTATCCTTGGCTACGTTCTATCATCCCTTACGACAACTTTTCCATTCTGATTTCGTTACTTTATTTCATTCATTTCGATCTACTATCAATCACCAAATCACTTGTTCAAAGTTCATTCCAAATCACATCATAGTCTAATGAGTTACTCGAGGACGAGTAAAGCTTAAGTGTGGGGGAATTGATAACACGCAAATTTAGACCGTTTTACCCCCTATTTTCACTCAATTTTGTGTGCTTTAACGTCAATATAACTCATTTTTGACTATATTTCGTGTTTTCTAGTTTAAATTTGGTTTTTTCGTATTTATCGTCTTTTTCGTAGAATTTCGTAATGCTTTTGTGTGTTTTTGTCTTATAGGTACGTGTTCGTGAATAAAGAGGCGATTCGAAGCAAGAGAGCAAGTCAAGAGATCGAGTCAAACCCGACTCACTTAACCCAACTCTCATCTAATCCACCCATCTTTCACTCAACCCATATTCCCTAAACCCAAATCATAACCCACAACACAAACCCAATCACATATCAACCCAACTCATAGTCAAGGTCAAACTTGACCTTGACCAACCCATTCACCCAAATCAACCCAATTACCCAAATCAACCCAATTCCATAATTCAATCAAACCCAAATACCCTAGTCAAGGTCAAACCCGACTTTGACCTTGACTAACCATCTCCACCTTCACCTCCTTCCTCCATAACCGACCCTCCACCTCTGCCTTCGCCTGAGCTCCGGCAGCATCCACCACCATAATCCACCACAACCCACCATACTCTCCTCCACCAACCACCACAGACGCACCTCATCTCCGACCTCCATTCCCCTGAGCTCCGGCGAGTCCCAAAATAGCAACCACCTTAGACCTTAACCCACCGTCACCTTCCTCTATCCCCGACGACCACCTTCATCTCCCTTCATTAACTAACACCACCATAACCGATTACTATACCCGACCTCTGCCCCCCATAACCTCGGCGTCGTCTCTGCCCAGCAAAACCTCTCCCTCCGGCGACCGCGCAACGACAACAATACCATCACTCCCTACCGTCATCTACTTCCCCTGAAACAGCCACATCTAACCTCCACCGTCACCTTCACCTACCTCCATCGACGCCACCAACAGTGATCTCCGGCGTCGACCCAAACCAGCTCCATTCTCCGTCTCCCTCTGCCAACTCCGACGTGCGCCCGTGCTCGACCCCTGCAACGCCGTAAGTGGATCGAGATGCTATTGAATTGGAATGGATGAAACCGTAAGTGCGCGGTTTTGATCCCCTCTTTTCTCTTCTCTCTCTCTCTCTCTCTCTCTCTCTCTCTCTCTCTCTCTCTATATATATATATATATATATATATATATATATGTAACTCCTCATCATTTGAGGAGGAGGCGCAATTCCACCATACCACCACAACACTATCTAAGCTATTAGTAAATTAGTAGTAGATTATATTAGTAGAATATTATTAGTTTATTAGTAGATTAATTAGTAGGAAGATTTTTGGAGGGTGACAATTCAAAAATCTCCACCTATTCTAGATCAAAATTAATTAGTGTACAAGACTCGATTTTTATTATATTCAAGCTTTTATTGAAGTTCTTTTGAAGATTTTCAAATGGTTAGTGACAAATCCATTGTCATCTTCATCAAGCTTCTCCTTATTTTATTGCAATCTTCTTTATTATTGTCGTTTTCCTCCATAGTCGG